>CM070828.1:13689231-14336539 GCA_036326025.1 Chrosomus eos | reverse complement strand
ACACACACACACACAGCAGATGCATGTCCCCACCCGTGGCATATAATCTTGGGCAGGGGTGCACACACTTAGTGTATTGTTCACTCGCCATAATATAGAGCTTAGCACAGACAAACAACATCAAATAAGACAGACAGTTTCACAGAGAGCGCTTGCTGAAGAGCGATAGCTGGCATTCTATGCGTCAGCGTCACCTTTATGCTTCCGGTTATGCCGTCACATGTTACGTCACGACACAACACCGATCAGGATTGGATTAGTTTCATTTTTACTTCAGAGGCGCACGCTAAGGGAGCGTCCCCAAAGTGTCGATTCTCGATGCATTGTCGAGTTTCCTCGATAGGGAACCGATTTTTCTGCTTATTCAATATTGCATCTAAAATGTAAGTGACTTGACGTGTGTGTGAGAGAGAGAGAGAGAGAGAGAGAGGAGAGAGAGGAGAGGGAGAGAGAGAGGAGAGAGAGAGATGAGAGAGAGAGAGAGAGAGAGAGAGAGAGAGGAGAGAGAGAGAGAGAGAGAGAGAGAGAGAGAGAGAGAGAGAGAGAGAGAGAGAGAGTCTGTTACAGTGACAAGAGTTTTTAAGCCTTGTCTTTTTGGATATATATATATTTTTTTATAAAAAAAAATGTGCATACAACCCATGTATTTTAAATGTATTGTTTGCTTTAAATTAAATTAAGATTGTATGTTTGGTAATTGAACCTAAATAAATGTAAAATTAATGTGCTATTGTCAGGGTGTGTGCAGGATGCCGAAGACGAGGACACAGGAATATCAGTATAGTTGATATTTATTTTACAAACTTAAACTTCTAAAAACAAACAGGAACAAAATAACAGACTCCAGGACTTCAGGATACACAACCATACGTAGACGACGACCAAACAAACACTGAGGGAAAACACAGGGCTTAAATCAGGTGTGCCCAACCCTGCTCCTGGCGATCGACTGTCCTGCGCAGTTCATCTCCAACCCTAATCAAACACACCTGAAGGTCTTCAATTAAGGTCTTAACAAACATTTAAGGTCTTCAGGATTACTTGAAAATTAAAGGCAAGTGCGTTTGATCAGGGTTAGAGATAAACTGTGCAGGACAGTCGATCGCCAGGAGCAGGGTTGGGCACACCTGGCTTAAATGAACTGAACCAAACGAGATAATTAACTGAAAACAGGTGCAGAGAATCTGAACAAACGAGGAGCGGGAAAAACTAACAGGACTAAACCAAAATCACAAAGACAGGGGAAAACGATCTCAAAACATAACTAAACACATAGAATCGTAACAGTACCTCCCCCCTCCCCGAAGGCGCGTCCTCGCGCCGTATAACATCCAAAGGGGTGGGAGGGTGGGCGCTCTGGAGGCTGACGAGGGCATGGTGCAGGTCCAGGAAGCCTCCAGGGCGGAGCAGGCTGTGGGCGTGGCCACGGCGGTGCAGGCTGTGGGCGTGGCCACGACGGTGCAGGCTGTGGGCATGGCCACGACGGTGCAGGCTGTGGGCGTGGCCAGGGCGGAGCAGGCTGTGGGCGTGGCCAGGGCGGAGCAGGCTGTGGGCGTGGCCAGGGCGGAGCAGGCTGTGGGCGTGGCCAGGGCGGAGCAGGCTGTGGGCGTGGCCAGGGCGGAGCAGGCTGTGGGCGTGGCCATGGCGGAGCAGGCTGTGGGCGTGGCCATGGCGGAGCTGTGGGACCCTCGGGCGTCCAGGGTGGAGCTGTGGGACCCTCGGGCGTCCAAGGCGGAGCTGTCGGACCCTCGGGCGTCCATGGCGGTGAGGACCCTTTGGGTGGCCATGGCGGTGAGGACCCTTTGGGTGGCCATGGCGGTGAGGACCCTTCGGGTGGCCATGGCGGTGCAGGCTCTTCAGGTGGCCATGGCGGTGAAGACCCTTCAGGTGGCCACGGCGGTGAAGACCCTTCAGGTGGCCACGGCGGTGAAGACCCTTCAGGTGGCCGTGCTGGTGAGGACCCTTCAGGTGGCCACGGCGGTGAAGACCCTTCAGGTGGCCACGGCGGTGAAGACCCTTCAGGTGGCCACGGCGGTGAGGACCCTTCAGGTGGCCACGGCGGCGAGGACCCTTCGGGCGGCCATGGTGGTGTTATTCTTTCAGGCCTCCATGGGTCCTTGGCCGGCCACGGCGAAGGCGTATAGCCCCCCCCCCAAAATTTTCTTGGGGAGAAGGACAGGCTCAGGAACGGGAACAGACTTGATGTCAACGGGCTCTGGCGCTGGGTCAACGGGCTCTGGCGCTGGCGCTGGGTCAACGGGCTCTGGCGCTGGCGCTGGGTCAACGGGCTCTGGCGCTGGCGCTGGGTCAACGGGCTCTGGCGCTGGCGCTGGGTCAACGGGCTCTGGCTCTGGCGCTGGGTCAACGGGCTCTGGCTCTGGCTCTGGCGCTGGGTCAATGGGCTCTGGCTCTGGGTCAACGGGCTCTGGTGCTGGGTCAACGGGCTCTGGCGCTGGGTCAATGGGCTCTGGTGCATCTGGTGCAGGATCAGTGGGCTCTGGCACAGGATCAACAGGCTCTGGCGCAGGATCAACAGGCTCTGGCACATCATGGGACTCGGAACTGGACGGGGCCAGCACATCATGGGACTCGGAACTGGACGGGGCCAGCACATCATGGGACTCGGAACTGGACGGGGCCAGCACATCAGGGGACTCGGAACTGGACGGGGCCAGCACATCAGGGGACTCGGAACTGGACGGGGCCAGCACATCAGGGGACTCGGAACTGGACGGGGCCAGCACATCAGGGGACTCGGAACTGGACGGGGCCAGCACATCAGGGGACTCGGAACTGGACGGGGCCAGCACATCAGGGGACTCGGAACTGGACGGGGCCAGCACATCAGGGGACTCGGAACTGGACGGAACCAGCACTTCAGGGAGCTTGGGGCTGGACTCATGCTCTGGCGGGCAGGCGACGGTCTCTGGCTGGACGGTCTCTGGCTGGACGGTCTCTGGCTGGACGGTCTCTGGCTGGACGGTCTCTGGCTGGACGGTCTCTGGCGGAATAAGCTCAGGAAGGTCGTCAAAAGGGTCAGACTCAGGCTCTGGTGGGCGGATGAAAGGTTCAGTGCCAGATGGGAACCTCGGCGATGGCCTTGTGTTGGATGGAATCAGCGGCAGATGGAACTCAGGGTCCGAGAGGGACTGAAGTGGAGAGTGATGCCTGGATTCACCTCGATCACCTCCTCTACTGCGGCCTCCACGGGTCCCGCGAAATATGACCAGACGGGTTCCCACGAAACGCTGACTCATCTTCGTTCTTTTTTAAGGTTGGTCGTTCTGTCAGGGTGTGTGGAGGATGCCAAAGACGAGGACACAGGAATATCAGTATAGTTGATATTTATTTTACAAACTTAAACTTCTAAAAACAAACAGGAACAAAATAACAGACTCCAGGACTTCAGGATACACAACCATACGTAGACGACGACCAACAAACACTGAGGGAAAACACAGGGCTTAAATGAACTAAACCAAACGAGATAATTAACTGAAAACAGGTGCAGAGAATCTGAACAAACGAGGAGCGGGAAAAACTAACAGGACTAAACCAAAATCACAAAGACAGGGGAAAACGATCTCAAAACATAACTAAACACATAGAATCGTGACAGCTATATTTCAGATCAATATATTTGTTTTCCTTCATTTTAATCAACATTAACTTTATTCTCATCTGAATTATAAATAACTTATTTTTGTATAAAATAAAAAATCCCGAATAATCCAGACCAACCAGAGCACACTATTTCTACAACATCATCAGTGCTGAAGCGGAACTACCAGAGCCGTTCGGCAGATAGCGAGCAGATATTTTATAACCCTAAAGGCACCAGGGTGGCGGTGCCACCGGCTTTAATATTATATATATATATATATATATATATATATATATATTAAATAATATGAAGGGCCAAAGCCGGCGGTACCGCCACCCTGGTGCACCAGGGTTGCGGTGCCACCGGCTTGGGCCCGTAATCGCTGCTCGCAGCTATATTTTCTTATTTATTATTACTCTATATTATACCGGCAGCCTAATAATCATGAATGCACTCCGCTATCTTTTAACACATCTCTGGCGAATGGCTTCTTTGCGCAAAAGAAAACTCTTCATTAATCGCTGTGGAATGCAGTGACCTGGCGTTTCCTGATGGATCGAGCTTGTTCCTGAACTCCTAAACTCCTGAGCTCTAAGCGCGTGCAAGTATGTGCTTAGAACTATTAATGTCGCTGTCTCCACAAAGTGCTGGAATGTCAATCACTATTGGCAGTATCATCATGCCATGGCCTGTAGTCATAATAAGAAGACCGCGGGAATATGTAGCAAATCAAACTTTATTAACGAAACAGAAGATCAGAATGAATAATTTTTTAGTTAACTTTTATTTTATTAGGGCCCAAGCACTAAGGTGCGAGGTCCCTCTTGAAACTGTTAGGATTATTTTTTTTTTTTTTTTTTTTCTTTTTATTTTTTTCTTTTTTCTGCAAAGTAAGCCCCATTTTCGAGGCCGCAACATGCTCGAAAAGTCACCAAATTTTGCACACATGTCAGGACTGGTGAAAATTTTGTATTTTGTGGGTTTCGCGGATGGGCGTGGCAAAATGGCTCGCTAGCGCCACCTAGAAAATTAGAAAAAATTAGCCCCTCGTCCATGTTCGACCTACATGCACGAAATTCGGTGGGGACGTGTATCCTATCAAGACGCACAAAAAAGCCTCAAGAACCCATACCCTAAACTCGACAGGAAGTCCGCCATTTTGAATTTGGCGGCCATTTTGGGACGATTTACACACTCCGTACTTTGACGAACTCCTCCTAGGGATTTAGTTGGATCGACTTCAAATTTCTGCTGTGCATTCTAAAGGCATTGACGATGAAAAGTTGTGCTATCTGCGAGTTTTCGTCAATGGGCGTGTCCGTGGCATCGATGATTCGCCATGAAACAGGAAGTTGGAGTAACTTTGCTGTACATGCTCAGATCTGCACCAAATTTTGCACGCTTGACAAGAGTCCCGCCCTGAACACATGTACATGCCGAGATTCACCCCCAGTCATAGCGCCACCTGCTGGCAACAGGAAGTGACCTTTAACGAAGCAGCCCCCGCCGCACGTTTGACCTACATGTATGAAATTTCTGTGGCACATCAACCATGTCCAGACGCACAAAAAAGCCTCTTGGAGCGATGCCCTAAACCCAACAGGAAGTCGGCCATTTTTTATTTTCCGTCAAATTTTGGCTGATTTACACACTCCGTACTTTAACAAACTCCTCCTAGGGATTTAGTCCGATCGACTTGAAATTTCTGCTGTGTCCTTCTAAAGGCATTGACGATGAAAAGTTGTGCTATCTGTGAGTTTTCGTCAATCGTGTGTCCGTGGCATGGCATCAAAGATCAACTCATCGCCATGACACAGGAAGTGGTTGTAACTTCAGTGTACATGCTCACAGCTGCACCAAACTTTACATGTAGGATAAGAGTCCCGCCCTGAACTCATGTACATGCCCACATTCACCCACAGTCATAGCGCCACCTGCTGGCAACAGGAAGTGACGTATAACACCTTCATGCAGTGTGTGAAAAGCGTAGCAAATTCACAGCCGCACTGGCAGAGCTCCAGAATATGCACCAGAATATGCGGCCGCATCACTCCCCGACGCGCTACATGTGCGAGGGCCCGCCCATCGCTGCTTGCAGCTTTAATTTTTCATTTTTTATTGATAATAATTATAATAATTCATTACATTTATATAACGCTTTTCTCGGCACTAAAAGCATTTTACATGGAAAGGGGAATCTCTCCACCAATGTGCACCATCCACCTAGATGATGCGACGACAGCCATATTGCGCCAGAACGCCCACCACACACCAGCTTATTGGTGGAGAGGAGACAGAGTGATGAAGCCAATTAGTATATATTGTAGCTGGGCTTGGCGGAAAAGGAGACCAAACACGTAAGTTGTTAAACCCGAGGATGCGTTTATTTCCTGTGCAATAGTGAGGTTTGAAGGAGTGTTGGTGCTCTTGTGCGTCTGTTGTGAGAGTGCTGGAAAAAGTGGAGTGAAGACTGCAAACTACAGTCAGACAGCAGGGAGTTAGCTTGAACAGCAGAGAGTTATATAAAGGCTTCCAGGTTCCTTCTTATTAATCACTCTCTGTAAGAAAAAAGGGTAAACAGAAGGCAAACAGACGTTAGTGAATGTCTGGGAGATCAAAACTCACCTGGGGTCCGTTCTTCGTACATTGCTTAAAACATCCAAAATCAAATGACACATCGAAGATGATATCATCGTTATAATCATGATCTGGCTAATTGGGCTCTTCGAACACTCCTGCTGTTTAAGATTAGTATCTCTGGATTGAGTTATCTGAGATAATTGCGCATTCATGCGTTGGTTTAAAAGGGGATATGTATCGATAGTAGAAACATTGATCAGCAACGCTGCTATTGGCTGCTCACCGTGGCCAAAGAGCGCAATCAGTTTTTCTCCGCAGCAGAGCAAGAGCTTATAGTCGAAGTTTATACTGAATTTTAATGTTTATTCAAAACGCCAGGGAACACCTCAAAGTCTGTGAAAGCCAGGAGAGAGGTCTGGCAAAAAGTAGCAGGCAAATATTAAATGCATTTGTGGTGGCCATGTTAGATGTTTGTATAACTTATTACAGTATATATTTTTGTATTTTAATAATTTCATAATTACTTTGTTCATTGTCATGTCAGAGTCACCACACTAGAACATGGTGAAAGTGAAGTACAAGAATATTCTACATAATGATAATTTTCACTAGGCCTACTTATAGATAAATGGTTGTCTGTTTATAAAAGCAACCAAGAAAAAGAAAAAAAGCAGGCGCTCCTGCACCCTGGCAGAAGAGCTGGCCCTTGGGTTGATTGTGAATTGACCTATTGTGAAGGGCATCCCTGCGTTCAGCTCCCACATCCAGGGCAGTAGCAGCAACTCCTTCATTACTGATGACTGAGATTTAAATTATCTTAGTACACTGTAAAATAATGTATATTGCTGCATTAAATTAAGTAGGCCTATAATCCAAATGGCTGGTATAATCATCTCTTAAATCTTGAGTAATGAGTCATTGTTATTGTTATTGATCAAATTATTTCCCAGTGTAGTCCAATGTAATGACATGGTGTAAAACTGCATAAAGGAGAAAAACACAAACACTTTTATCTGTTCTCAAGAAAGTGGCGGCTGAAATATGTGCAGTAAGTGGACTTTTTCTAACTTTACATCAAACAAAAGAAAGTATAAGACTTTGTAATACCCATTTGTTTCCATTGCACTGGACAGTTAAGAAACCTTAAGAAACGTGTTACCGTTGACAGTAGCACGGAGATAACCGTGTGTTTGTGTACTAGCAAGACAGATGTTGTGACAGTGTTTTCGTGTGTATTTTATCGTAAGTGCTGCAAGCCATGAAAAAGAGGCATCTTTATGTGGATACCTAGGAAGGAAGCACGGGAATGAAATCATTAATATTAATATTTTGATTTTGAATTAGTTTTATTTTTTTATTTTTAGTTTAATTTTAAGCAATTTCGTTATGTGCTTTTTTATTTATATATTTAGGTTTAATTTAGCCTTGTGACGGCCCCTGTGTGATTGTTAATCATCTTTGTTCTATTGAGGTGATTGCTGATTGGTTGCACCTGGAATCTGTGAGTGGTGCACTTGGAACCTGTGAGCCAGGGGAGATAAAGCTCCACTTGGTCAAACTACATTCTCTCGCTCCCTTCTCTGCAATCCAGACATCAACCATGGCCTGATCACTCCGACTGCTATATCTTGTTTTGGTTTTATTTATGTTATAGAGATCTACTTTCCACATTTAAATAGTTATGTTTAGTTACTCTTTTGTTAAATAAACACTTTTGACCATGTTGCCTCGTTCCGTCTTTTGTAATGCCCCCTGAGCCAGGTTGTGACAAAATGGGGGCTTGTGCCGGTCTTTCGGGAAATTTAATAAGACACAGTATGGGATCAGTGCGGCCATAGTATTGTTGTAGCCTGGTAAGTTGGAAAATATGAGTTCAGTCTGTAGTTTTTGTAGAAATGTGGTAACTTGATACAATGTGAGCTCATTCATCTGGGGCAGTAACAAACTGTGAGATTGTGTAGCTTGATATTGTGTTGGTACAATATCAATATGTTTAATACGTAGGCCTATGTATTGTGGTCCAGTTTGTTGGGAGTGTGGCAGCCCGTTGGAATGGCAAGAAGCTTGTTTTACTTTGGTAATTGTTTGTTTGTTTGTTTATTTGGGGTAGCTCTGTAGTGATATACAGTGGGTTGGTTGGTTGGTTGAGCAGGGTAAGTGAAGGTTTGTTTACTGGCATTTGAAGAAAAATTGTAGGTGACTTGTTTTCTTACAAATTATTTATTGTTTCTGCAGTCAACAGGTAATCCAGGTGAATGTTGTGGGTCCTTATATGCGTATTGCTGATAAAAGTGGTTGGCGTTTTCTCTTGTAGGCTGTAGTGACGGTCCACTTTTGGGCTTGTTGAGTGGATCCTTGGTAGTATTGTGGTGAACCTGGGTAAAGCTTTTAGCTTGGACGCATGTTTTGGGAGGGTAGCTAGTGGGCTAGTTGCTCTTCCAGGCCAGCGGTCATTAGTGCATAAATACCCACCACAAGTAACTGCATGAAGATTAGGGACAAGTTAGTTAATCGGGTTGATTGATGGTGATAGTGGGAAAACTCCATACTACGTGAGATTTAGTTCTCTTGTTACGCTTGAGGAAGCTGCACTGTTTTGCTGGGTCTGTTGCTGTGGTTTTGATGTGCCAATTGTTGTAATGGCAGATTGTGATGTGTTTATTACAGCTCCATCTGAAGAGGTGTTGAAGCATTGTACTAGGGAGCAGCTACTGAAGATTCCAGAGAACTTCTCTATATAGTGGTAGGTGACAAACGACTTAAATAGAACATTAGGGTAGTTTTGAAGTCTGAGTTGAGAAAGGTTTGTTGCCTGTAGACGTGAACAATGATTCTCCAGTTTCTGTTGGTGCATTTATTCAGACTCGGGGCTTAACGTTTGACCAGCCAAAGGAACCGTTGATTCAGCTTGAGCATGACAAACGTAAACATGAGTTACAAATTAAAAAGCAGATTGAGGTGGAGACTATTTGGCAAGAAGTAGAGCAGGCCAAATTAGATCTGGAAGGGCACCACTTATCTTTGGCAAATGATAGTAAGGGGTCCAGTGAAGATCAGAACAGGCAGTTCTCTAGAGCATCATGTTCCTTTGATATAAATAATTTAAGAGTACTGCCACAGTTTAATGAAAAGGACCCAAATACTCTTGTATTTTTTGAGTGTGTTGCTAGTGCTAGAGGTTGGCCTGATGCAGATTGTGCTTTGATGCTTCAGTATGTGCTGACAGGACGAGCGCAGGAAGTTTATTCATCCTTGAGTGCAGAAGTCCACTTTAGCTTTGTACAAATCAAGTCTGCTTAAAAGCGTATGATCTGGTGCCAGAAGAGTATCACCAACGTTTTAGGTTCTGGGAGAGAAGTACTGGTCAAACTTGTATGGAGTTTGCTCGGCACGTAACTGGTCATTTTAAACGTTTGTTGACTGTGCTGGAGGTCACTACTTTTGAGGATCTGTGTGACCTTTGTTGTTGTGGAGCAGTTCAAATATATGCTTCCTAGCTACATTGCAACATATGTTCGTTAGAGAACGTGTCACGGCGGCAAGTGCGGCAGCATCAGCTGTTTAGTATTTGTTGCTCAAAGGGAGTTTTAGAGTGTGCTATAACACGTGAGTGTTCTTGGAGAGTTGGTGCACCAAAGTTAGAAGCAGTATCGTGAGGTAATGTTGATAACACTAACTGTAACTACTGTCATGAAGAGGGTCATTGGAAGGCTGACCGCTGCTGCGTTTGAGAAACAAAACTGTAATATCTAAGGTTAAGCATGTGGCAACAGCTGCGCCGGTTGTTATGGATTGTGTATCTGAGTTACTTACTGCAGAGCTTCAACCGGATATCTTGGCAGCTTATGTCCCTTTTATTAGAGATGGGTTAGTGTCACTGGTAGGAAGTGAGGCTAGGGTTCCAATAAAAATTCTGAGGAACACAGGGGCCTTTGACTCTTATATTGTGGGATCTGTTGCCTTTGTCAGAAGAAACTGATATGGGTGACTGCATACTAAGTCGTGGCGTGGGTTTAACTGTTTTCCCCATACCGTTACAAAAGTTGGTCCTGGACTGTGAACTGGTAAAAGGACAGGTAGATGTAGGTGTGCATCCAGCGTTGCCCATGGAGGGGATTCATTTCATTCTGGGTAACGGGCTGTCTCGTAGCCGTGTTTGGGCTGACACTACTGCCTTGCCAAATGATACATCTTGTCCAGTTAAGTCTGTTATTGACCATATTGCTGCCGATTTACCTCAAGTTTTCTCAGCCTGTGTAAATACACAAGCTATGAGTAAAGCGGAGTCTGAGATGGAATCTGATGGGAGTGTAGTGGAGTTTGTAGCTCCATTATTGTCGGACCTTCCACTATCTGTGTCGAAAACTGAGTTGTTACAGGAACAGCAAAGTGACTCTTCCCTTAAAGAAAAGGCCCCTGTGTAATTGTCAATCATATTTGTTCTATTGAGGTGAATGATGATTGGGTGTGCAGGGAATTTGTGAGCCAGGGGAGATACACTGACATTATGACTCCTGCTTGTCTCACAGGAATCACAACAGTATGGACTTCCGGTTGAGTTGGGTACGCTGATGCGTTGTGGCTGCCGCTCCGCTCTCCGAACAGACATTGTGATGCGTCCGTGCGTTTTACTTATGTATGCCGGGAATTTGCTTCTCTTAGTGTTGGCCTGGTGGCCTTCTTTTGACTTTGTGGACTCACAGATGGGCTTATCTGGAGCTGGTGTTAAAGAGGCTTCAATGAACATGGCCTTACAGTACACACCCCGCCAGCTGTTATCCCTGAAGCGGAACTATAATCTGTCTAGCGACAACTATGCCCACTGTGACAGGGCTGGATTGCTGCGGCCCAAGCGGTATATTCATCGGAGCTCAGGACGAAGCTACATCTCTTCCTCGTCTTCTTCCATCCCAATCTTGAACTGCTGTCGAAGGACTAGAAGACTGCCTTACTCTGGTGTTGATTTTACTAACTTATCACTTCTTCCATTTGAGTGTCATCCCTGCGATAGGCCTATGGCGAGCCCTTTAACCTGTTAAGCTTCACCCCCAATTTTGAAAAATCCCCAGAAATGGCATACCCAAACTGAAACAGATACAGTTCATGAACCATTTGTTCTAAAAGCACAAGTATGATCTCATTTGAAAGCTGACACCTGGCAGTTTATTGCAAATGTAGAATTAATTATTGTCATAATGAAAAATAAATGTTATAAATAGCTTCAAAGTTTTGTCAAGTTATTAGAAATTTATTTTTATGAAATATTTTCATGAAAATAAAATTGAAGTTGGCCCTGTAGCAATCTAGAAATGCACTGCAGCTAAAGCCACATGTCTGACCATGTTATATTTAAAATCTGAAGATGATATGTCTAAAACTCTTTATTTAGTTAAATGTTTTTCAAGATCATGTCAAACGATTTTATTTTGATTAGACTCTAAAATGCAAACTGATGTTTATTTTCATTTTCTAAGCATCTATTCAGTCTATTTTCTCTATTGTGTTGTGGTTTAAACGATCTCCATTCAGTGTCAGTCTCCCCTGCACACATTCACACCTCTCCAGCCTCTGGTTATTGCTCTAAATATGCTTTCTTTTGTCTGCATTATAATTACTAACGACTGGCTATTCACACTGTTTCAACCCCTAATCTCTTTTAGGGAAAGTTCTCACCTTACATTTGAAACTATATAAAATGACCTTCTTGAAAAAAGAAACATTTCAGCAAGCAGTCCTATTTAGAAATATTCATAAATATAACAGCTAGGTAGCAGGTGCACCAAGGGCTAGCTAGCATGTTAGCTTAGCACACCATCAATACACGACAATTTATGAGATTAAAACCATGTTTGTGCTCTAAAACTTACTTTATAGCACAAGTCGAGTGTTTTAAATAACCTTCTGTGCTCTGATTTGGCTTCAGATAAAAAAATCGGACAGAAAATATAGTATTTTATAGTATTCTTCACCATGATAAAGTCTATATCGATTAGCATTACATTATAAATAATCTATTATTATGAAAATACCTGACATGGCTCGAAGAACACAGGTAAACCAAATATCATTGCAATCATGTTTATTGTCTTCAAAACATCTTTATCTGCATGTTACAGCGATCTCTGTTAGTGTTTACGTCGTGATGGACTTCCTGAAATGTCACATGATATGATTCTTCTTCGTGTTCCAAATTTGGAGTCCATATGTGCACAGGGCGCCCTCAGGCTGCCAGTATGTATTGAAAACACAGTACATCAGAGTCTCCAGCGCTCATAATGATTAAATCGACGCATTTGGGTAGATATTCAATAAATATGATTCCTGTCTATATAAATCTGATGTAAACCTATGAGAATCTATCAATATTTCTCCAAATCTGTACACTTTTGAGCTAAAAGCCCTGATGGATGTTGTTTTGTCAAGCTCTGTCGTGACGATCTCACTGGAGTTTTTTTCTGAATGGAAGCGGCTGACGCTCATAATTCATATCAAAGGTATCGACTCATTTTTTGATTACATAACTCCAGACACAAATTAAGACATAACTGTCACTATAAGATGCTCAGAATACAATAGTGGTCAAATACTAAACCTTCAGTCTTATATCTTTTTAATGATGTATAGTTTGTCAAGGTATTAACATTGAATCTGATAGTAACTTTGAACGATTTAAAAAAAAAAAAACGCTCAGAGCGCCCTCGCTCTGGCGAAGGTTAAGAGGTTAAAAGCCGTGTTACTTAACGTGCGCTCTGTGAACAATAAAGCTTTGCTGCTGTCGGATTTTATTATGACAAAAAACGTCTCGGTTACGTATGTAACCGTATGTAACCTCAGAGAGGCTTACAGTGGGAATACACATATGGGGGTAGCTCCGTAGAAGGACCATGCACACGGGAGGCACCTAGCCAACGCACAGGTACAAAGACACTGGGTCGACGTCAGGAGTGCAGGAGGAACTCAGGGCTTTCGGAGAAGCTCACCTGAGAAAAATATCGCACGTATCCAGTCCGTGGAGTGGAATGGCGAGCAAGCGAAGACACCTGAGCGGGTCCTAATGCCGGCTGGTTGAAGCGAGCACACGAGAGGACACAGGGTCCACTCGGAGATTATAGAATCTAGCGAATGTGTTGGGTGTCGCCCAGCCTGCAGCTCTGCAGATGTCTGTTAGCGAGGCGCCATGCGCTAACGCCCAAGAGGATGCCACACTCCGGGTGGAGTGGGCCGTCACACCGAGGGGGCACGGTCGACATTGCTGCTGGTATGCCAAAGCAATGGTGTCCACTATCCAGTGAGACAACCTCTGCTTGGAGAGAGCTCTTCCCTTCAGCTTCCCACCATAACAGACAAAGAGCTGGTCTGAGGTCCTGAAACACTGCGTCCTGTCTACATAGGTGCGGAGAGCACGTACTGGACAGAGCAGTGCCAAGGCTGGGTCTGCCTCCTCTGGGGGCAGCACTTGCAGGTTCACCACCTGGTCCCGAAAGGGAGTGGTAGGAACCTTGGGCACATATCCAGGCCGGGGTCTCAGGATCACGTGAGAGTAAGCCGGCCCGAATTCCAGGCACGCTTCGTCAACGGAGAATGCGTGCAGGTCCCCTACCCTCTTAATAGAGTCCAGTGCAACCAGGAGCACTGTCTTCATTGACAGGAGCTTGAGCTCCACTGTTTGCAAAGGCTCAAAGGGAGCATGCTGCAGGGCAGTTAAGACCACTGCGAGGTCCCAAGAGGGAACGAGAGGAGGGCGAGGAGGATGTAATCTCCTGGCTCCTCTAAGGAACCTGATGACCAGGTCGTGCTTTCCTACAGACTTACCTTCTATCAAGTCATGGTGTGCGGCGATAGCGGCAACATGGACTTTGAGGGTGGAGGGAGACAGCCTTCGCTCCAACCCATCTTGAAGGAAGGAAAGCACAACGCTGATCGGGCATTTCCGGGGGTCCTCTCGGTGAGAAGAGCACCAGCTGACGAAGAGGTTCCACTTCAACGCATAGAGGTGTCTCGTGGACGACTCTCTAGCGGAAGTGATGGTAGCCACCACCGGAGGTGGTAGGGTACTCAAACCTACCTGGTCCCGTCCAGGAGCCAGACGTGGAGGCTCCAAAGATCGGGACGAGGGTGCCACAGGGTGCCCCGTCCCTGAGAAAGAAGGTCTTTCCTCAGAGGAATGGGCCAAGGAGGTGCTGTTGCGAGGAGTATGAGTTCGGAGAACCAGGTCCTGGTGGGCCAATAGGGCGCAACCAGAAGGACCTGCTCCTCGTCCTCCTTGACCTTGCGGAGGAAATGCGCAAGAAGGCTCACTGGGGGAAACGCATACTTGTGGCCCCGCGGCCAGCTGTGCGCTAGTGCATCTGTGCCGAGCGTGCCCTCGGTCAGGGAATAATACAGGGCGCAATGGGTCGAGTCGTGGGAGGCAAACAGATCTATCTGTGCGTCGCCGAACTGGTCCCAAATCAGCTGAACCGTCTGGGGATGGAGTCGCCATTCGCCAGGGAGGGGCTGAAACCGTGACAGTTCGTCGGCTGCACAGTTCAGGGCTCCGGGAATGTAAATAGCACGAAGGGACCTCAGATGATTCTGACTCCATAAGAGGAGGTGGCGAGGAGTTGCGACATACGGCGCGAGCGTAGACCACGTTGATGGTTGATGTACGCTACTGTGGCGGTATTGTCTGATCGGGCTAGTACGTGTTGACCCCTGAGCAGCGCTCGAAAGCGGTGCAGAGCAAGGCGTACGGCCAGCAACTCGAGGCAATTGACATGCCATAGGCGCTGGGGTCCTGTCCAGGAGCCCGCTGCAGCATGACCATTGCACATGGCACCCCAGCCCATGGCGGAGGCATCTGTCGATACGACAACATGCCTCGTAGCCTGTTCTAGGGGGACACCGGCCCTGAGAAAACTGAGGCTCGACCACGGGGTGAAGGTCTGACGGCAGCTCGAAGTAACTGGTACTCGGAGAGTGCCCTGTTGCCATGCCCACCTCGGTACTCGGTCGCGAAGCCAAAGCTGAAGCGGTCTCATATGAAGCAATCCGAGCGGCGTTGCCGCG
Source organism: Chrosomus eos (assembly GCA_036326025.1). Lineage (NCBI taxonomy): Eukaryota > Metazoa > Chordata > Actinopteri > Cypriniformes > Leuciscidae > Chrosomus > Chrosomus eos. The sequence goes on along the minus strand of CM070828.1, from coordinate 14,321,307 downwards.
GCTGCAGATGCCATATGCCCCAGGAGCCTCTGAAAAAGTTTCAGTGGAACGGCACTCTTGTCCTAGAAATGTCTCAGACAAGTCAGCAGTGACTGCGCGCGCTCGCTCGTAAGCTGCGCGGACATGGCGACCGAGTCGATGTCCATACCGAGAAAAGAGTTCCTCTGCACGGGGCAAAGTTTGCTCTTTCCCCAGTTGACCCGAAGGCCCAAGCGAGCTAGGTGCCGGAGCACAAGGTCCCTGTGTTCGCAAACCTGGTCTCGAGAGTGAGCTAGGATCAGCCAGTCGTCGAGATAGTTCAGGATGCGAACCCCGTGAACCCGAAGGGGAACAAGGGCTGCCTCGACGACCTTCGTGAAGACGCGAGGAGACAGGGCTAGCCCGAAAGGGAGAACCGCGTACTGGTATGCCTGCCCCTCGAAAGCAAACCAGAGGAACGGTCTGTGTCGAGGAAGAATGGAGACATGGAAGTAGGCGTCCTTCAGGTCGATCGCTGCAAACCAATCCTGGGGCCGCACGCATTCGAAAATGCGTTTGGCAGTGAGCATCTTGAACGGCATCCTGTGTAAGGAGCGATTCAGCACGCGCAGGTCCAGGATTGGCCGTAACCCACCGGTTATCTTGGGGACAATGAAGTAAGGGCTGTAGAAGCCGGACCTCATCTCGGCTGGAGGGACAGTCTCGATTGCACCCTTCGCCAGCAGGGTGGCAATCTCGGCTCTCATGATAGGGGCATTGCCACCGACCAAAGTGGAGCTGACTCCCCTGAAGCGGGGAGGAGACCGCGCGAACTGAATCGCGTAGCCGAACCTGATGGTGCGCGCGACCCAGCGGGACAGACGGGGAAGCTCTAGCCAGGCTCCCAGGTACTGAACCAGCGGGGTCATGCGGGCCACAGGCGTCCCCCCGGAGGGGCAGCGAAGCGGAGTAACTGGCCCAGACGTGGGTGGCATAGCGGCCCGATGTGGGGGCACAGTTAGGCTCCGCGCCCGAGCAGAGGAGGCCAGGGAAGGACCAGCGTTCCACGGGGGCGTGCTCTGTCGGGGGTCTGGCGCAGAGGGGGACAGGGCTGAGGCGGTCCGTGGACGACCCGCCGTGTCAACCGCCTCTGGGACAGAGGGGGACGAGGAGAGCGTGGCTTGTGGGCGGCACTCTGTGTCGTCCGAGAACTCTGTGAGCTCAGAGAAGAGGGTTTGTTTCTTTCTTTAACCACACTAGGGTACCGCCACCCGTGGGTGAGCAGCGGGAGTGGAGAAAAAAAGATTCTCCCCCGGCCCTCCACCGGGGGAAGGAGTGGTCCTGCTACCATCTCCTGAGAAACAAACATCATCTCTGAGCAGCCCGTCTCAGGAGCGCCGCTTAGCCTGGCGTTTAGCGGGGGGCGGGGCTGGAGAGGGCTGTGGCGCCTTCCTACGACCTCCTCCGCGCCGTGGCCTGGGTGGAGGCTGCTGCGTAGGCCGGGCGGGAGGGGCGGGAGCCGCAGGAGGGCGCCCTCGGCGGCGAGCAGGTTGAGGATTCTGCCCGACCTGGCGGGTGGAGGCAGCAGCGGGCCGGCGGGGCAGAATGTGCTTAATGGCCTCAGTTTGCTTCTGCGCGGTGGAGAACTGGTGGGCAAAGTCCTCCACCGCACCGCCGAAGAGGCCGGCCTGGGACAGGGGCGCATCAAGCAGACGAGTCCGCTCGGAATCCCGCATGTCAGCCAGGTTCAGCCAGAGATGTCTCTCCTGGACCACAGCTGTGGACATCACCAAACCCAGGGAGCGCGCGGTAACCTTCGTCGCCCGGAGGGCAAGGTCGGTCGCGGCGCGCAGCTCATTAAAGAGGCCTGGGTCTGTCCTGCCCTCGTGCATGTCTCTCAACATTTGGGCCTGATAGACCTGGAGAGTGGCCATAGCATGCAGAGAGGCGGCTGCCTGTCCCGCGGCTCTGTAGGTCTTCGCCACCATTTTAGATGTGAAACCACAGGCTTTGGAGGGGTGCTTAAGCTCGCCACGAGAGGAAGCACTCTGAGGACACAGTTGCATCGCAACAGAGCGTTCGACTGAGGGAAGCCCAGTGTACCCACGGGCAGCTGCGCCATCGAGGGGAGGAAAGGCGGATGAGACCAGCGAGCGGTCCCGAGAAGACAACGGGGTCTTCCAGGACTTCGAGATCTCATCATGCACGTCCGGGAAGAATGGTATTGGGGTTTGCCGTGGACGCGGGTCGGCGGCTTGGCCCAAAAACCAATCATCGAGGCGCGAGCGCTCAGGGCAGGGTGGTGGCCGCCACTCAAGCCCGATGCTCGCAGCCGCCCGGGAAAGCATGGCTGTCATCTCCGGATCCGATTCAGGCACAACCGTATGCACACCAGAGGGTGGCAGCTGTGCTGAATCTTCACTTCCAGAAGATTCAAACCCACCTTGTGATTTCTCTACAGACATCAGATCTTCCTCTGTAGCTTCAGCCGAAGTACACGGGCCACCCGAGAGTAGACCCGCGGAAATCGACTGTTCACTAGCGGGCACCGTCATGCAGGGGGGTTTGACGCGTGGACAGATAGTCGGCGCTTTTTGCCAAACCGTAACCCTCAGATCACCCTGGCCACCAGCCGAAGTAGCCCGCGAGGGGGCACTAGATCGGGGTGTGGCAGAGGGGACTCTCGCTCTTACGAGCTCATTGAGTCTCGACCGTAATGACGCGATGGTAATGTTCTCACAGAGAGAACACGAGTCATCCACGAGCGCCGCTCTAGCATGCTCAATGCCCAAACACACTAGGCAACGCTCGTGCCCATCAGAGTCCGAAACCGATCTGCCGCAACCAGAAGTACACGGCGAGGCATCTTTAAAAAGACGTGCCGCGTGCAAGCTCTTTTGTGAGAGAGAAACACTCAAGTGTTGAAGCGACCGGGGAGACACACACTCTCTGGCAAACCACTGCACAGATAAGCAGGAAGTGCGCGCCCCGCCGGAGATCGCCGTCACACCAACACTGAGGAACTCGTTTGTAAAGCTAACAATACAGAGATGGCTTGTGGAGTGAAGAAATAAACTTGGCTCCGAAGTGAAAACATATCTGCTTGCTGCAGGACTTCCTCTTTATATACCCACGAGGTGGGGCGGAGTTACGTCATGCAAATTCCGCAGACCCATGGCATTTGCTTGCCATTGGCTCGTTTTGTATACTCGAAGTTGATAGGCTTTCTATGCGAAACCCCATTCGTCGTCCATCCGACGGAACTCGGAGTGACGAACGAAAGGGAACTAGACTTGTTTCTTCTCACGGAAACATGGCATAAACAGGACGATGGTCTTCTTTTTAAACAGACTGACTCCAGCGGGCTTTGGACTCATTGACGTCTCGCGGACTACAGGTAGAGGTGGTGGTATTATAGTTGTCTATAAGCAGCAATACAAGATTCACCCTGTGTCCGTACCTCCTTTTAAAACTTTTGAATGTCTTGTTTTAAATATATCTGTTTCTCATGCTGCGCCCCATGCTGCTGTGGTTACTATCTACAGACCTCCTAAATCGAATAAGGATTTTTTGTCTGAATTTGCTGATCTACTGTCTATATTGTGTGTAAAATTTAAGAGAATTTTGATTCTGGGCGACTTTAATATACATGTAGATCAGAAAGCCTGTACCTTGGCCAAGGATTTCCTATCACTCCTGGACTGTTTTAATCTTTCTCAGTTTGTAAACGTCCCTACTCATTGTAAAGGTCATACATTGGATTTAGTTATTGCAAATGATTCTTTTCTCTCTATTTTTTTTTTTTTCGGATGTTGGACTCTGACCATCTAGCTATCTTCTTTAATATTAAGATACCCCAATCTAGTAGAGAGACTACACGAACCATCTCATTCCGCAAATGGCAATCAATTGATCACACTACTTTTGTAAATTCGATTGTCAGTTCTTTAGATGTTTTGTCCTCTGCACCTCTTGAGGATAAAATCTTCGTTTTTAACAATGTTCTTACAGCCAACTTGGACATCTTCGCACCCATAAAAACACGTAACGTCTCATTTGTTCAGTCAGCCCCCTGGTATAATGACGATTTGCGATTACAGAAGGCTGCTTGTCGGAAATTGGAGCGTAAATGGCGTTGCTCTGGTTTAATTGTGTTTCACCAAGCATGGAAAAACTGCTTGACACAATACAGAGTAGCTATTGAAACTGCTAGATCTGCTCATTTTTCAAATATTATTGAAAATAATCAAAACAATCCTAGACGGCTCTTTCATACAATTAATATTTTTCTTAATGCAGATGGTGTCAGTTCTCTGACTTCATCTGATTGGATGTGTAACGAGTTTCTCAAATTTTTCAGTGAAACAATTTGCACTTCACACAAATATTTGCACTTATTTTGGGTCTGCTGATCGTACAGCTGATACACTACTTTTCTCTGGCACTCCTTTCTCCAAATTTACTATTTTACAATCTGAGATGCTCTGCAAACAGGTTTCTCGTATGAAAAGTTCCACTTGCATACTTGATCCCCTGCCTTGTAGCCTGTTTAAATCTTGCATTGGACCTCTGTGTCCCTCAGTTCTTGCTATAATCAATGACTCTTTGTCATCTGGGGTGGTACCAGCAGCACTTAAAACTGCTGCTGTCACTCCCGTCTTAAAAAAGCTAAATTCTGATCTGAAAATTCTTACAAATTATCGTCCGATTTCAAATCTTTCATTCCTGGCTAAAATCTTGGAGGGTGTGGTTGCGGCTCAATTAAACATACACTTAATTGAAAATAATCTATTTGATCCTCATCAATCTGGGTTTCGGAAATTACACAGCACTGAGACTGCATTAGTTAAAGTCACTAACAACTTACTTATAGCCTCCGACTCTGGTTCCTCATCCCTTCTCATTCTCTTGGATCTTAGTTCAACATTTGATACAATTGACCATGCACTGTTACTTTATCGTCTTGAAAAAGTATTTGGTTTGTCAGAGACAGTTCTTGGCTGGTTCAAGTCATATTTTACTGACCGCAGTCAATTTGTTTTTATGGGTGGCTATAGGTCAAAAGTTGGTGCTGTTTATACTGGCGTCCCACAGGGGTCAGTATTGGGTCCCTTCCTTTTTAGTATGTATATCTATCCACTTGGTCAACTATTAAGATCTCTTAACCTTAACTATCACTTTTATGCTGATGATACGCAGATTTATAGCCATTCAAGACCGGGTCAGCAAGTGGATGTTGTGCATTTTCCAATTGTATTGCTGAGATCAAGAGTTGGATGTCTAATAGTTTCCTGTCTTTAAATGGCTCTAAAACCGAAATTATGCTCCTTGGCTCTCCTCATCAACTGCAAAAGGCTGGGTCACTCACTCTGTCGGTTGATGGTGTTACCCTGGAGTTTCAAAGCAAACTAAAAAACCTTGGTGTCATATTTGATGCCACACTGTCATTTGAGCCTTTTGTGCAGAACACGGTTAAGACTTTTCCAGAAATATAGCATGTTTACGTCCTATGCTGTCCTTCACAGTTGCTGAGAGGTTGATAAACTCTTTTATCTTTTCACGTGTTGACTATTGTAATGGTCTCCTAGCTGGTATATCTAAATCATCAATCGACAAACTGCAATATCTGCAAAATTCGGCTGCCAGAGTATTGACTGGGGTCAGGGCTAGGGATCATATTACCCCTGTCTTGGAGTCTTTGCACTGGTTCCCTGTCAGGTACTGCATTGATTTAACAATGCACTTGGGAACGCTGCTCCCAAGCTTTGGAATTCTCTCCCGGCTGACATTAGGGAAGCAAATACATTAGTGACTTTTAAATCCCTTCTTAAAACATTTTATTTTAGGATTGCTTTTACCTGATTATTTATTTTACCTGCTTATTTTTGTCTTTGAAGTGTTTGCTTTTCTTTTCTCTTGTTATGTTTGTCTGTAAAGCGCTTTGAGAAAGCAACTTTTAAAGGCGTTATACAAAATAAATGTATTATTATTATTATTATTATTATTATTAAGCTCCACTTGGTCAAACCACATTCTCTCGCTCCCTTCTCTGCAATCCAGATGTCAACCATGGCCTGATCACTCCGACTGCTATATCTTGTTTTGGGTTTATTTATGTTATAGAGATCCACTTTTCACATTTAAATGGTTATGTTTAGTTACTCTTTTGTTAAATAAATCACTTTTGACCATTTATGCTGCCTCTTTCCCTCTTTTGTCATGACCCTTGAGCCAGGTTGTGACAGGCTATATTCAATTATTTATATATAATATATCTATATTTCAGTTTAAGTTTTTATTTCTTTCCAGTTAATAATTTTATTTTTAATTTAATAAAATTTTAATTTTATTATAATTAACCCTCTACTGCACAGTGTTGCCATATGGCAACATACCCTTTTTTTGGACATTTCCTGAAATTTGAAAATAAACATAAGCTAATATTAATCTTAAATTCATGGTAGAACCTGGTGGTACCCAATGATATACTTTGATGACATCACATGACACTACACACACCCTTAAACTGTCATTTTTTCACACACTTTTGATGACTCCAGTTGCTGAAGAAGTGCTCATGAATATGTGTATATTTTCCTCAATTTTTCATATTTCTTCAGAATTTAAAAAATATGTCAAGCATCTGGGGTAAGTTCTAATCTTTTTTCAATCATTGTCACATTGTTTTGATACTACTATTACCTTTTTATTCAATAAAAAAGGTATGTTGCCATATGGCAACATTGTGCAGTAATGGAACAATATTTTGCCCATGCTAATGCAGAGTAGCTTTGTATGGATGCACTGAAATAGTTGGATGGTTGTATTCTACTCATACATTTATATATATTTGTATATATTTATAAAGTAAAGTAAAAGTAAAGAATAAAAGTAAAATATGTATACGCAAATTTTGTTTAGAAAATGCACAGTGCACAGTGTTGAGATGATGTTGGGAAAGGTGTAAAGTAGATCAAGTAGATTTGAAGTTTTTGTCATTCCAAAATCTGTATGGTGAACAAAAAATAACCACATACACAAGTCGCTGTGCAGTCCCCATGCACATGTGCACACACACACACACACACACACACACACACACACACACACACACAACACACACACACACACACACACACACACACACACACACACACACACACACACACACACACACACACACACACATACACGCACATACACGCGCACGCACACAAACATGCACACACAAAGGCACAAAAACAGTTCTTATGAGTTTACGCCAGATGTTTTGTAAATGTTGTTGAAATAATGAACGAAAATTAGTTTCATATTTTGTACACAAAGCTCTTGAAAAAATTTTAAATAGTAAAAACAATTTAATTTCTATAAGACATGTCTGTAATCATATATGAATTTCATGTCATTTTGGGGGAGAAAAACTGTTCCATTGTCGCACAATGTTGCCATATGGCAACGCACCCAAAAGTACCCCCCCCCCCCCAAAAAAAATAAAAAAAAAAAAAAAAAAAAAAAAAAAATGTTCATTTGAGTCTATTTTATATATAAAAAAACACTGAAACATTTTTTTCCATGATTGCATAATAATGCGTGCAGTAGAGGGTTAATAAACCTAAACTTATTTCAGTCTATTGCAGGGCAACATTTCTAATTTTCATTAAAGGTGCCCTAGAATGTGAAATTGAATTTATCTTGACATAGTTAAATAACAAGAGTTCAGTACATGGACATGACATACAGTGAGTCTCAAACACCATTGTTTTCTCCTTCTTATTTAAATCTCGTTTTTAAAAAACACCCCTGAAAAACAGGCGAATCTCCACATAATACCGACTGTGACGCAATAGTCGGGATCATTAATATGTACGCCTCCAAAGATTTGCATATGCCAGCCCTCAATGCCAGGCGGAACTGCGCAGCCGAGTTATTAAAACAAGCGAGGATCATAGGGAAAATGGCAGATCATGGAAATAAATGCTATGTTCCAGGCTGTGCAGGGGATGTGAGTACTTTTCATACCCTTCCCACAGAAAAGGAATGTCAACAGGCGTGGTTGATGTTTATATATAATCGGATACCGCAACAGTTTAATTCGAAGTTGTTAGTTTGCTCTGCCCATTTCACCACAGACTTATTTTCTAACCTGGGAGCTGGGATGATATCAAAGCAGGCTTCTCTCAGTGAATAAATTATATAGGCTACAGAAAGCGTTCAAAGAACAATCTTTCCACACAGCTCAAGTTTATCTGGACACTTGCCAAACTCGTTATGAAATCATGTACATCGTGTTCACATTGGTGAAAGCATTAGAGAGTGCAACTGCGTTGCTATGATAAGATCTTCATTCTTGCGATCAACAGACTGTCATCTGCTTGATGGAAATAGATTTAAAAACTTTATAAACATCTCACGATTCGTTAATCTCGGTAGCTGTAATAGAAAAAACGTATAATATCTGTAGTAAAAGTATTCGAGAGAGTTTCACATGTAATACGTAGCTATTTCATATGCAAGCATGTCAGCCAATCACAGCAGTGGCCGGCTACACTGAATCCCACAGCCAATCACATCAGTTACACTGAATCCCACAGCAGACACGCCCCTTCAAACAGAGTGTTCAAATCAGAGGCTAAAATCAGGCTAGGAAAAATGCCTTTTATTTCTAAATGATGACTATTTTTAATCTAAAAAAAATACTAACATTTTAAGGGCAACCCAGACAACATTATAAAATAATAAAATAACCCCATTCTAGGGCACCTTTAACTTTTCCAAACTAATATTATAGGCCAGATTTGTTTTTATTTCAGGTAACTTAAATGCTTTTAATAGTTTTAGTTACAAATTATTTAGGCTAATGCCGGTCCGGGACACCATTAGGCCGGGAGTCACAATCAGAAAGGCCACCCCAGAAAAAATAAAGTTTGATTTGCTACATATTCCTGCTTTTGGGTCTTCTTTCCTGACTACAGGCCATGTCATGATGATATTTTATAGCGATTAAATTATATTGTAAAACAAAGTTCAGGAGGAGCACGTTCAGATAATCAGGCCCTTGTAGTGCCAGTCCTGGGGCCTCATTTATAAACGTTGCGTACGCACAAAAGAAGGCGTACACCGCTCCCTACGCAATAATTGGTATTTATAAAAAGCAAACTTGATGGGAAAAGGTGCAGTCCTTCACGCAAACTCTGACCCAGGCATACGCAGAAAAACGGGTGAAATGAGAAATGGCGACACCGTCGGCAAATGGAAGAAACACGTGAAAGTGGGTGAAACTGTAGACCATTGTGTAAAAGAAATGGCAATACTGCCTCTCATAAGTAAAGACTTCACAAAGAAAGTCTTACAATTAACAGCCTACACGAAGACCCGTTTGATCGATCTGCAGTGTACAACAAACAAAATCAAACGAAGATTACAACAGAAATGCAAATTAACACATATTTGCAAAAATTAAAGTGAAATATGTTCTGAAATAATATTGGCATGTTATGCAATTCATCCTCATAACACATCTGTAGCTTGTCACATGCAATCAAATGGATGGTAATAAAATGGAATGATGCCATCACAATGCTTAATGACGCACAATGGCTGACGCTCTTATGGCTGACGCACAATGTGGCACAGCTTCAAAATGTGCCTCTACCCCCTGACGCCGATGGCTGTGTTGGCCCCGACCCTGACCCCCATCCCCAGGCATTTGAACCAAATGCTGCTGCTGGGCGCCAGAATTTGGAAGTGATGCATCGCTTGTGAAGAACAACAAAAGGTGTGGAAACATTATATTATTTATTCAAGAATTCCCTCATTGTGCAGTTTATTTTTATTTAAGACGCTGGGGCCATGACTTGACTGCATTTATTTAACTTATTTCACTTACCTCCGCCTGAGTCACCACTCCACGTAATAGGGATTCCCCAATAATCCAATAATTCCCCAAGGTTGCCTGCAACCTTTTGCCACTCAAGTGCCTTTTTGGCATTAGTAATGGGAACTATGGGCTTAACATGAAGCCGCAAAAGCTGCGCTACATTTAGAATTGATTGTGATTTATTAAGGGAAAACTGAGTAGGATGTGCGTGCGCACGGTTTTATAAATCTGAATATTTCTGTGCGTACGCACGTCCTATGTTTCATCCATATGCCACTTCTGACGCAAATCCTAAGCAAAGTTTTATAAATGAGGCCCCCGGCCTCCTAGGATGTCTTCAGGCAGGAAGGTGGCACTGCCCACTCACCAGCCTGCCACTAAGAAATCCAAGAGGACTTTGAAGTGGCCCTGAGGCAAGTGACCCAGGGATGAGCGTACCAGGGAAGATTTAGATCTTTTGTTCATTTATTTGGATGAGGTGGTGTTGCCAGACACCGAAGTTTCCTTATTTCCTGGGTCATTTACACACAATCGATCATGATGGCCATACGTTGAGTGCTTGTGTGCTGGACATGAATCCTTGCCCTCCCCATGCTCCACTGCAGTTCACTCGCAATCAGGTAAGAGCGTTTGATCTTGAGGACATGCAGTTTCCTCAGCCACTGCAGACCAATGTTCGGAGCAAGGTCAGTCTCTCTGCACCAGACCTGCAAACTTGTCGTTTTTCTGCGAAAATCTGCGTTTTCTTGGTCAATTGGGTCATTAACGTGAATCGCGTAGAACCGTAGAGTTTTTATTGGGGGGGGGGGGGGCTATGCTGCATGCTGCATGCTGCCCGCCCTTCATCTGCATGCCATGCAGGCTAGAATTGAGAAACATTATTGGATAATTCTTATATTTGACATTTCTCTGGGCCAATCGGGATCTTAGCGCTTTTTCTCTTGGCCAATCGGAATCTTAGCACTTGCGTCAGAATCTTGAAGCACACAGCATCTACCACGCGAGTCTGCCGGGCCGCCTGGGTGAAAACCAGGAATCCTGAAAAAAAAAAAAAAAAAAAAAAAACACGCGAGTCTGATGGAAACTCATAACGTGTAGGAATCTTATGTGAAATTCGAGGTAACTCAAGCTTTTTGGAGCAAAAACAAAAGCTATTTGTTTGCTTGATTCAATTAAGGTTAGCTACCGCTTTTTATGTGATATCATTGTGACTTTTTATGTGATAGTATTGTCGTCATACCTATACATTACGTTAAGCTATGCTAAAAGTGGTATGAATGGTTTCCTAAACGGTAAAAAACAATTTTTTTACTCGAGGGGAGGTGGAAAATGAGCTTAATTCCCCAAATGGTGGAATATCCCTGTAACGTTAGCTAGGCTTATCGTTAACCGGGTATCCAATCATCCACCACAACACCACCACCACCCCCACCCCCGGCGACACTGTCACCTTTTTTACTCTGAGGAGTTTGCAGGTCTGCTCTGCACCTCAACAGCCACTAGATCAGGATGTGGGTCCTCCCGACGTGGTTACCTTTCCTCCATCTCACTGAGAGGCATCAGTTGGTATCCCTTCAGGGGCCAAACATGAAGGTTTCGCAGCTCAGGCTGGGGATGAAATATTGTCTCCTGCACTTTAGACAGAAAGTCCCTCCTCTCCTGGCTCGCCCTAGGCGAGCCGTTGAGGATAGATATCTCCGAGAACCAGACGCTGTTCCTCCAACGCTGCGCTAACAGTAAGAGGCAAGACCTTGTTGGCGAATTCTGGATAGAACTCCTGGGAGCAGAGAAACTGGGGGAAAACGCAAACAGGCGCATTTTGGGCCATAAATGCGCCATCACGTCCAGACCAAAGGGACATTGGCAAGAGTTGGACCCAAGGCGAGGAACCATGGTCTGAACCACATAAAGAGGATACATAGCCCGCAGAGTGTAAGCCTTATCTGCCATCAAGGATTGGCCCTTGGATGATGTCCCCTGGCTTTTGGCTAGGCTGAATGAAAGAACCTGATATTGATAAGCTTTGCTCCAGAAAGCGAACCTCAGGAACTTCCTGTGTTGTGGCAGTATTTCTATATAAAAATATTTTTATATTAACTTTGAGATTAATCATGACGAACCAATCGCGATGTTGAATTTACGACATGATCATCTTAATTGCAAGACCAAGATTTTTTTTTCTTTGAAATAATAGTCCTGAGGTTTTGCCTTTTTGGAGGCGTCTGAGGCTATAAGCCGGTTCCCATGTCTTGCTGAGGGGGAGCGTGACCCGTTTTAGCACCTCGTGTCTCATAGATTTTCATAGATTTTCTTTGCGCTGCCTGGTAAAACTAACTCCTAGCAGAGACTGAGCTTGTCACACACACACACACACACACACACACACACACACACACACACACACACACACACACACACACACACACACACACACACACACACACACACACACACACACACACACACACACACACACACACCACACATTCTGACGCAGGCCCCCTCATGGGGCCCACAAGTTTTTTTATGCGTTGTGGGATCCACCCTTTGCAGTGGTCCTACACTGCTGTAAAAATAACATTAGATCTAAAAAAAAATCGTAATCATTAATATCAGTTCAATTTGACAAATTTCTAAAGTTTTGTCGAAAAAGGTATTTGGCCCCTTGTGGGGACCGTTTCTAGGATTGCCGACTTGTGGGGTCTGCCCACATACACACATACATACCAAGTTTTTATATGTTAATGGGGCCCAAGGTCACTATCTGCAGCTGCTGACACAGCCTTTATTATTACTCCCAGTTTCCTTATTTTGGACTTAAATAGTTAGTTTTGTAATGAGTAATTATGTATATATGTGAAACTTTCCATCTGCCTTTACAGATTATAAGACATACAGCTTCAAAGACCAATTTTATTGTAATGACACAGTTTATGCCACACAGTTGTCAGTCAAACTTTTTATGAAATGATTAAAACAAATTTTAGTTTTTAAACAACAAACAAATTACATTTTAGAAAGTTTTAACAAATTCTGAAATCATGATACAGAGATATTTAAAGAAATGAAAAATCCTTGAAATATTAAATATTTAACATATTCCCAACACACTTTCAGTGTTCAGGCCCTAAAATAAATAAAAAAAAAGTATTAAAATAAACAAGAATATATCAATATCCATCCAACATCCATCCATATATCCAATATCTACCCTACATCCATCCATCCAACATCTACCTTTCATCCATCCATCCAACATCTACCCTTCATCCATCCATCCAACATCTACCCTTCATCCATCCATCCAACATCTACCCTTCATCCAACATCTACCCTACATCCATCCAACATCTACCCTTCATCCATCCATCCAACCAACATCCACCCTTCATCCATCCAACATCTACCCTTCATCCATCCATCCAACATCTACCCTACATCCATCCATCCAACCAACCAACATCCACCCTTCATCCATCCAACATCTACCCTTCATCCATCCATCCATCTACCCTACATCCATCCATCCAACATCTACCCTTCATCCATCCATCCATCCATCCAACATCCACCCTTCATCCATCCATCCAACATCTACCCTACATCCATCCATCTACCCTACATCCATCCATCCAACATCTACCCTTAATCCATCCATCCAACATCCACCCTTCTTCCATCCAACATCTACCCTTCATCCATCCATCCAACATCTACCCTACATCCATCCATCTACCCTACATCCATCCAACATCTACCCTTCATCCATCCATCCAACATCCACCCTTCATCCATCCATCTAACATCTACCCTACATCCATCCAACATTCATCCAGCCATCATCTACTCTACATACATCTACCCTTCATCCATCCATCCAACATTCATCCATCCAACATCTACCCTACATCCATCCAACATCCATCCATCCATCCATCCATCCATCCATCCATCCAACATCTACCCTACATCCATCCAACATCCATCCATCCATCCATCCAACATCTACCCTACATCCATCCAACATTCATCCATCCAACATTCATCCATCCAACATCTACCCTACATCCATCCAACATCCATCCATCCATCCATCCATCCAACATCTACCCTACATCCATCCAACATTCATCCATCCAACATCTACCCCACATCCATCCAACATCCATCCAGCCATCATCTACTCTACATCCATCCAACATTCATCCAACATCCATCCATCCAACATCAACCCTACATCCATCCAACATTCATCCAACCATCATCTATCCTACATCCATCCAACATCCATCCAGCCATCATCTACCCAACATCCATCCAACATCCATCCAGCCATCATCTATCCTACATCCATCCAACCATCATCTACTCTACATCCATCCAACATTCATCCAACCATCATCTATCCTACATTCATCCAACATCCATCCAGTCATCATCTACCCTACATCCATCCAACATCCATCCAGCCATCATCTACCCTACATCCATCCAACATCCATCCAGCCATCATCTACCCTACATCCATCCAACATCCATCATCTATCCTACATCCACCCATCTCTCGATAATCCATCCAACATCCATCCATCCATCTATCAAACATCTATTCAATATCCATCCAACATCCATCCTACATCCATCAAATTAAATATAAAATTAAATAAGTGCTGTGAAGAACTGTGAAATGTGTAATGTGTAGGCCACTGGACACCCATAAAACCTAAGCAAACCCCTAAAACAACAACAAGGTTACAACAGAACACAACCAAAGACAAAACATTTTTAAGATCCTACCTCTAATGTTTTGGTTTTACCTCAGATCCATTAGGTGCTTTCCACACTAGACTTTTCTTCTCAGGGCTGTAATGCGATTTTTAACATAATATTTAACTGCTTTCCAGTCTCTTTTTCTGAGAGCTTGAGGTTCTGCAGTAATGCAGAGCTGACAATCTTCTTAACCAGGAACTTGATTCATTACAATAAATCTCCTCAAGTGTGTGTCCACGGCAGCACACTCGTCTGGGGTCCAGCTTCTTTTGACGGCCATTTGTTTTCCTATGTAGGCAAAAACACAAAACATTGTAGGTTTTCTTTTATAAAGAAATTTTTATCTTACTTAACCCTGTAAGACCCGTTTCAGAATTACATAAATTGTGGTTATTCCCCAAAACCCATTTTGTCTTTTTTTTATTGTTTGTTTGTTTATACAACCACATCAATATGATCTGTGGGTCCTACATTTTATTCCCACCATGTAATTGGATCCCTTAAGTCAAGAAGTGACACATACAACAACTTTCTGATCAAGCAACATCCCTTTGATTTACTGGACTGGATTCATCTTCAAGTAAGTAAAATGCTTGGAATATGTTTTTCTGTGTTTATTACAGTGTCTAGAACAAGGACATTTACAGTAAATGTTGAAAATATGCCCTACATTTTGTTTAGAGCTTGTTTTATAAATAATTTTACAATAATTTATAAGCAATATTACAATGTTGGATGAGAGTGGCAGTCATAATTGCCCTGTATTTAAGAGGATCATCTTGAGGGGAACTTAAATGAAAATGTTCACAACAAATTATAAATGATTTAAACATTATACCTTTTAGCTTTATATCGGATTACATATTCTATACTGTATTAGAGACTAAAGTTGAAAGATATATTGCCATATCTAAACATTATAATTTGCTATCACATTCTGCAGGACTTTCTAATAAAGAAATTCTGTTTGTGCAAATCTGCCCTTTCTTAGTCTACTGATAAACAAAATGTTCTTATCAATTTATAGTCAAAGTGCTTATGATCATTAGGCCAATAACCTTTATTTAACAAGGTCTGTCCCATTGAGATCCAAGATCTCTTTTGTAAGAGACACCTGGCCAATCCTCCAAGTTGTGCGGGATGCTCCTGGTGCTTTGTTCTGGCACAGGTGTAAATGTTCATCACTGTTAGATTTTGTTGTAAACTGGACGCTGAATGCATTCCTGTAAGGATTACAATCACAGTCTACTATAGGTGAGCCATCAGGTATAATGTGACCGGTGAGATGTGTGAACAGGCTGCTTCAGTCCAAAGTGTGAACACGTCATAATGAGGCCTGTGTGCTATTTGTATATACAAATGTTCATTTGTTTCAATTGTATTTTTTTTATTTCAGAATGCCACCAGCAAAGGACAAATCCTCAGTACAATGTGCACAATGTAATTACCATCATCCAAAAAGGAGAAAGTGATGTGGACATAGATTTTGACGACACTTATGCAAGTGATGAAGAATCAGATATTGATGAAACCTGACTTCCGGTGAAAAAAAAGCTCGATGATACACACCTTCACACAATTACCCACTTTTTGCTACCTTACGGGCCACTTTTTAGAGATGGAAAAAAAAGCAATGGAAGCATCAGGGGAAGCTGCTGAGCTTATTTGAATGGAAATCGGAGTGAGGCCCACCATTTTGGGCCCCACTCCGATTTTGGAACTCCTTAGGTGGGTGTGCTCCCACCGATGGGGACCCACACCGACGTATTTGTTAGTACACACACACACACACACACACACACACACACACACACACACACACACACACACACACACACACACACACACACACCACACACACACACACACACACACACACACACACATGTTGTGTTTTCATGTTTTATGGGGACTTTCCATAGACATAATGGTTTTTATACGGTACAGACTGTATATTCTATTCCCTTACACTAACACTATCCCTAAACCTACCCATCACAGGAAACATTCTGCATTTTTACATTTTCAAACAACATCACTTAGTGTGATTTATAAGCTAATTTCCTCATGGGGACCAAAACATGTCCCCACACGAACAAGGATTTTGGATATTGCCATCCTTGTGGGGACATTTTGTCCCCATAACGTAGGGTTTACCAGGCCACAACACACACACACACACCCCTGTACAGTGGTGCTCAGAATTAATGGTACCCCTGGTAAAAATGATAAAAAATGGCTATAAAAAATAAATCTGCATCGTTTATCCTTTTGATCTTTCATTCAAAAAATTGGTAAAATTCTAACCTTTCATTGAAGTAAAAGAATTAAAAGTGGGGGGGAAAATCACATTATAAAATAAATATTTTTCTCCAAAACACGTTGGCCACAATTATTCATACCCCTAGAATTTTTTATGAATAAAATATCTATGAAGTATATTCCCATTAATATTTACCTTTTTTAGCACACCAGGGTGACTAGGAAAATGAAATTGTCCAGCTATGACTTCTTGTGTTACAGGAGTTTAAATATGAGGAAGCACAAAGGCCAAATTCCCTTAATCATACATCACAATGAATAAAACCACAGAACATGGTTCTGATGTGCATCAAAAGATTGTTGAGCATCACAAAATAGAAAGTGGATGTAAGAAAATAGTTAAAGAATTGAAAAATCCCATTTTGACCATCAGGGCAATAATTAAGAAGTTATAATCAACTAAAGATGTTACGATTCTGCCAGGAAGAGGACGTGTGTCTATATTTTCTTAATGGACGGTGAGGATGAAAGTTTGAGTGGCCAAAGACTCTTCAGGGATCACAGATGGAGAATTGCAGAGATTAGTTGAGTTTTGGGGGTCAGAAAGCCTATTAAAAAAAATCAAACAACCCCTACATCACCACATGTTGTTTGGGAGGGTTTTAAGAAAAATGCTCCTCGCTCATCCAAATACAAACTCCAGCATATTCAGTGGTCAGACACGACTGGATCTTCAAACGGCACAGGCTTCTGTGGTCAGATGAAACTAAAAAAAGAGCTTTTTGGCAGCAAACACACTAGATGGGTTTGGTGCACACAAGGATAAAAAGTATCCCATGTGTACAATTTAATACACCGTTGGATCTTTAATGTTGTGGGGCTATTTTTCTGCTGGAGGTCCTGGACTTCTTATTCAGATACATGGCATTGTGGATTCTATCAAATATCAACAGATAAAAAATCAAAACCTGACGCCTTCTGCTAGAAATCTTATAATGGGCCGTGGTTGAATCTTCCATCAGGACAACGATCCAAAACAAACATCAAAATCAACACAAAAATGTGTTAGGGAGCACAAAATGAAGCTTCTGCCATGACCGTCCCAGTTCCCTGACCTGAACCATATAGAAAATGAGTGGCTGAACTGAAGAGAAGAAGCACAAACATGGATCTGGGAATCTGAAGGATCTGGAGAGATTCTGTATGGAGGAATGATCTCTGATCTCTTGTCAGGTGTTCTCCAAACTCATCAGGCATTATATGAGAAGACTCAGAGCTGTTATCTTGGCAAAAGGAGATTGCAAAAAGGTATTTAATAAAAGGGTATGAATAATTGTGGCCAACGTGTTTTGGAGAAAAACATTTATTTTATAATGTGATTTCCCCCCCACTTTCAAATCTTTTACTTCAATGAAAGGTTAGGATTTTGCCAATTTTTGAATGAAAGATCAAAAGGATAAACGATGCAGATTTATTTTTTATAGCCATTTTTTATCATTTTTACCAGGGGTACCATTAATTCTGAGCACCACTATTTGTACCTTTGGAATATCAAATTATAGCCTCTGACAAGCGCACATTCCAATTACATCTTGGTCCGAGTCTATAAAATTTCAAAGCCAATTCCATTGACGTGTTACACTCATATATTCACAGCCTGTCACACAAAAACTCTTGCCAAAGTGCTGAATCAAGCGCCACTTTTGAAAGGGAACTCTATAAGTGTTAGTTAAACTAAAAAAAACCCATGCAAAAAGATAACTCAAAATAATGAGTTAAGTTTTTTACAGTGTAGCGAGCACACATTCAAAAGTGATTTCAACTCCCCAAATATTGATAGCAGGTCCCTGATGCCTTTGTGAGAGAATGCTAAAGCATTGAAGTATGATTTTTCCTCCCATCTCATATTTTATTTCCATCTTCTAATGTCCCTTTAGAGGCTGATATATTTGGTGTATACTAATATATATTTGGTGCCAAAGAGAAATTCAACATCAATCGTTTGGGAGTATTTTGGATTCAGGAGAGAGGATGTGTCACAGAGCAAGGTAATTTGCAAGACCTGTGAAACGATTATTGCGACGAAACGGGGCAATACTACAAACCTGTTTCAACACTTAAAACAGCGCCATAAAAAGCTCTATGATCAATGCATGTCGACAAAGTCCAGCGAAACTGACAAAAGCACACCTCAAAGCCAGCCAACTGAACAAGTATCCATCGTTCAAGCCTTTGCAAGTGTCACGCCTTATGAGAAAGGATCAAAACGGCACAGAGAAATCACAGACGCAATCACAAATCATATATGCAAAGACACGGTGCCTGCGTACATCGTCAGTAAAGACGGCTTCCGAAGACTAATTCAAACACTGGACAAAAGATACCAGCTGCCGTCTCGCACTCATTTCACACGGGTTGCTATTCCCGAAATGTATGAGAAATGTAAGGCGGGCGTTGAATACGAGCTTAAAAAGGTGAAATTCTACGCCACGACCACAGATATGTGGTCCAGCAGAACGATGGAGCCGTATATGAGTTTAACGGTCCATTATATCAATGACAACTATGAAATAAAAAGTCGATGCTTGCAAACAGCATACTTTCCAGAAAATCACACTGGAGAAAATATCTCTCACGGTTTAAAAGAAGCCTTAGCATCATGGGGACTTTGTGAAGATCAACAAGTGTCTATCACCACAGACAATGGATCTAATATAGTGAAGGCTGTCACTTTGAACAACTGGACACGATTGCAGTGCTTCGGACACAGACTGCATTTGGCAATTGGTAAGTTAGAGTTTATTGTACATTATATATACTTTACATATTAAGAATATTTGGACACTTTGTAGGGCATATGTTTTATTAAGAAACAAATTGTGCAAAGATGTTTAATATAAAAATGTATTATAATGCTATAGTATTTTTAACTTGACAATAGTTGGGAAAACTTTACAATAAGGTAATATTTGTTAACTGTAGTAATTAAATACATTAGCTAACAATGAACAATTTAGTTTTTCAGCATTTATTAATTATTGTTAATGTTAGTTCGTGTCAATAGTATGTAACAACTAATACAGCATTTATTAATGTAAGTTCATGTTCATTTTAGCATACTAATACATTAAATACAAAATCACACTAGTTATTCATGTTAGTTCATGGTGCATTAACTAATATTAACAGCGACAACGTTTGATTTTAAAAATGTATTAGTAAATCCTAAAATTAACATGAATTAACATTAATAAATGCCGTATTAGTATTGTTCATTGTTAGTTCATTTTAGCTAATGCATTAAAGGTGCAGTGTGTGATTTTTAGCGGCACCTTATTGTAAAGTATTACCCAATAGTTATATTTAAATGCATGCAATACTTACAATATTACACATTTTCATCATGTTTTGCAATTATTTCTTTTTAGAAAATGCAATCAAGGATGAACCTCGCATTTCCCGAGCCAACGGCTTGTGCAAAAAGATTGTGGGACATTTTTCCCACAGTTGGAAAAAAAAGATGATGTTAGCCGAAGCCCAGGAAGAACTTCAGCTTCCCCAACATGCCCTCATAACATCATGCCCGACAAGATGGGGCTCAATGCAACAAATGATAGACAGGGTTTTGGAGCAACAGAAGGCATTGTCTCAGGTCCTTTCAGCTGACCGTAAAACAAGACACCTAGTACCACAATGGCAAGACACAGATGTTCTAGAATCTGTTAGTAAGGCACTGGGTCCACTTCAGGAGTTCACGGATGCCCTTTCCAGTGAAAACTACATCAGTGTATCCTACGTTAAACCAGTTCTTCATCTGTTGAACACCAAGATACTTGCAGTGAAGGATGAAGATACTGACCTGACAAAGACTATAAAATCAAAAATCCTTAACTACATCAACAAACATTATGAGGATGAAACTACCCAAGAGCTTCTGGACATAGCAACATTTTTGGATCCAAGATTCAAAACCAGCTACACTGATGAGGATAAACTTCCAAACATTAAGGCCAGGGTCATGTCTGATATGGATATGAGTTCCCACAAGGTGAGTTAATTTATGTAAACTGGATGAAACTGTCATCTCTTAAGATAAACACTCTTTTTATGACTTTTTAATATTTACCTGTAATATTATTTCTGCTCTGTATGTCAAAGGATACATCTGAATCTGGGAGTAGCACAAGCAGAGAGAATCCTGACATCGATCTACCTCCACCAGCCAAAAAAGCAAGGAAGTCCTTAGGAAGCTTCTTTAAAATGACATCAGCCATGCCAGCAGCTCTGCAACTTGAAGAAGCCATAGCCTCTGAGCTAAATAGCTACCTGCTTTCTCCATCCATTGACAGTGAGGAAGATCCTCTGAAATGGTGGAGACTCCATCAGATAAATTTCCCAAGAATGAGCAGGGTTGCACAAAAGTATCTTTGTATTCCTGCCACCAGCTCACCTTCAGAGAGAGTGTTTAGTACTGGGGGAAATGTGGTGACATGTCACCGTTCATGCTTAAAACCAGAAATGGTGGACATGCTGGTTTTCCTTGCAAAAAACCTTTAAGAGGTTTTGGTTTTGAATTCTGTTAGTTTTTATTTATTGTTATGACAGGAGTTTAGGTTAGTTAGTCTTAATTGTCTGTTGTCTGACACAATTTATGACAATTTTGTTTATCAAGCAGTTAATACTACTGTGTACACAGTATGTTTTTTCATTGTGAAATGTGTGCACTAAAAAATATTTTATTTATTTAACTTTATTTTTATGACTGGAATTTAGGTTAGTTAACATCTATTTTGTTGTCTGTTTTAAATATTACAGTTTTGTTGATCAAACTGTTAATACTAATGTTATTTCATTGTGAAATGTTTTGTTATGCACTTCTTGTGGACTGAATACATTTAGAATGTAGCATGTTTGAAAAAGCAATAACAATTGCCAAAATCGCAAATAAAATCGCAATTGCAATATTCATAAAAAAATCGCAATGTGATTATTTTGTTCATATTGCACAGCCCTAATACAAATACATACCCCTGTGTTTCAGGTTTTTTTTGTCAGTCGTTGTCTTTAATTGTTTTTGTAAGGCTGTTGCGTCTCCTTTTTCCTTGTTGGGGCAACACTTTAGTTTAGGGTCTAATTCATCCCTTAATCCTACCCAATTTCTTCAAGTTAACAACTACCTTACTAACAATCAGTAATTAGGAGTTTATTGAGGCATAGTTCATATTGAGAATTGTACCCTAATCAAAAGTCTGTGTGTGTAACAAACTCATATGTGGTGTCAGTTTAGAATCCATTTGCAGAAGTTTATTGAAGCAGAAAATCCATATCGACAGGCAAAGTGATGGTCAAAGATACAGGCTGGTTATAGTGAACAAAATAGACAGTCCAAATAGGCAACCAAATGTGATATCCAAAAGGCAGGCAAAATGTCATAACAAGAAGCAGTATCAATGGCAATGGAAAGAACGCTCAGTAAGGAAGGTAGGACTGGCCATATTGCGCCAGAACGCCCACAACACCCCAGTTTATTGATGGAGAGGAGACCGAGTGATTAAGCCAATCAGTATATATGGGGATGATTAGGAGGCCATAATAGACAGAGGCAAATTTTGGTCCCTACTCTTTCTCCAAAGGACATCCTGGGATTTTTAATGATCAGGACTTTGGTGTAACGTCTCATCCGAAGCTGGTATTAAATACTACTTGCAATTAGATCCTCGTCTCTTTTCTTCCCTGTGTAGCGTAACAGCGTCAAGATCGGTTTTTCATGGATGTATGAAGTCACCAGTTAACACTGTTGCCCTAATACTTGCAGATTACCTGTTTTAAACATATTTATAGCTTCATATTTTAAAACTTAACCAACTTCATTTTGTTAAATTGTCTGACTGGAAAGTGTTTTTGTGCGATATTTCTTAAAAAATGCATCTTGTTTTGATATTCTGTTATGATCAAAATATGTTTATACTTTTTAATTAAAGCTTATATGTGAGGTTTGTCTTTTCCATCTGCAGCTTTGCAAAGTTACTTTCATTGAGTGACTTTGAATTTTGTGTATGTTAACGTAGATAAGACAGGGAGTTCATGTTTTCGTGTATTCAGATTTTCAAAAAGAATCAGACCCTGCCAAAAGAGCCTTAGTGGAAGAGGTCAAGTGATTTGGTGGTCTAAATTTAACCTTTGCAGCCCACTGCTCCACTAATGATGATAGCTGTGCTATTTTTAGTATGATGTGGCAGCTGTGAAAGCATTTATTGCCTCTAGCTGCCAATGACACAGGCTCCAGTACTGTGTGACACATACATTGTTTGGTGGTAGTGAAAAAGAGATGAGCTTCGTCATACTGAAAGGCACATATGAGAAGTACACACAGACTCATCAGGCTCAAACAAGAAACCACACCAGAAGAAAGAATTGGAGCACAACCTGAGTGGATTAACATCAATATTAAGAAGACACTGTAGAAGCTCCTGTCGTGTGTAATATTTTCAATGACCTCCTGCAACTGCTAATGAAATGATTTTTTACAAAATAATATAAAAAAGAGGTAAATGGTAATTTCTTAGAAGAAAAGCTGACATCAGGGTCAATATCCTATTTGTCTGAAGAGGTCCCGAAGATTAGTGTTTTGGCTGGTCCTAAATGCTAATTTAATACTACTGTTGACACGTAAGTTTACATTTGATGTTTACTTTTTTACAATGGTGTTTGACTTCTTTTGCAATTAAAGCAATGTCATAAAAACAATGACTAGTAAATTGAATCACTTTATCTTTAAAATATATGTTCTAAATTTTTAAATATGGACTGTCATTTTTATCTCATAAATTACTGTTAGAACAAATTAATGTGTACCTGTATCATCTTTAGTAATGTCACATTG
This sequence comes from Chrosomus eos, assembly GCA_036326025.1. Classification (NCBI taxonomy): domain Eukaryota; kingdom Metazoa; phylum Chordata; class Actinopteri; order Cypriniformes; family Leuciscidae; genus Chrosomus; species Chrosomus eos. Next base: position 14,297,557 of record CM070828.1, on the reverse strand, counting down.
ACTAATGTAGCATCACTAAAGTAATGCATAATCCTAAATCAACAAAGAAAGTAATAGACAAACAATGAACATACTCGTGACACGTCAAATATTGTGTCCTTTATTATTAAACTTTTTTATATCTAAGCCCTTAGGTTCTCTTAATATCTGATCAAGAACTACTATACCAAGCAGGCACTTGAACTGAAATTACTACAAACTTCAAAGGAATTAGAGAATTCATAAGCATCCGATATAGGCTTTTTGATATATTAGACATATTCACAGAAAATTCTAACCCAATATCTTTCAGATAACCTTGACATGCAACACTAATTTACTGGGGCCCTGACTATGAACATATGATAAACAAAAGTATGTGGTAACATTTATAATAACTTTCCTTAGCCATCATGAAGAAACATCATATAATGCTTAGCAGATTAGTAGATCCACATTTAAATATGAATATTTATCAAACTTTCATGGTCATAATGAAAATCTGAATTTATGTTAACTAATAATTAAATATTATATGGTATGTATTCATGTTTAATTAATTAACATTATTATGTTAATTTTAACGTATTATACGCACAAGCTACCTCACATTTTTAATTACAGCCTGTTTGCTGTAATTTACAAAATCTACTGTGAGTGAAGTCTTTAGTCATGTATATTAATTACATTAACATTATTTTGGCACAAGTGTGTACAATTCATCTGACAAATAAAGAGCCATATTATTTGGACATGGTTCATATTACTTGAACTGGATGATCCTGGAAAACTGACCAAGCATGACCCAATTATTATTTGCATGACCCAATTAATACTTATCTTTAAGGTGCAGAATCATTAATATTCTATGCTGCTTTGACTGATATGGCAGTCGTTATGGATTTAGACTGACAAATTGTCAAGGCCCACTACCTGAATTGGTAATGAACTGATTACAGGATACAAGATTTCTTCTAAACTGAACTACAGTTTGCTTGGCACAGGATATTATGGTGTAATACATTCAAAAAAATGAGGTGCTAAAGAACAAACAAAAACATCTATTCATGTGTAAATTGACCAACATTTAATTACATCATGTGTAAATGCCCTTTAAACAGTAGAAGACATTATCTACTGATTTGGATTTCTGAAACCACTGAAAAGCAGCCATAATGTGAAATGTAATTTGTATGTAATCTTAGATGGATTAGGTTGTTTGTATTCATGCTAACAGCAATGGGATTTTGATGTATAGTCCCTGATATAGAAAAGTGAATAATTCTTATGCTATGAGTGTTTGTCAAAGTAGTTAATCTGAACATGCTTTGTCTTATGTTGCACATGGCCAACTCTCCAGCGTCTTTTTTTGGACAGACTATATTTAAAAGCTTCCTCTTGATATACAGCACCAGCTGTCTGGTCTTAAGCAAGGCATGGACACTAGAGTTATCTTGACTGCTGTAAGAGGACTTCCTTTATGCAAGGAATGTTTCACTATACCATATAAAGTTCACAACGTACATAGTATTGCACCCTTACAAAAAAATTAACTGCAGTACTTCAACTGCAATAGAAGTGTGGTATTTTGGACGCAATAACTGCACTTACTGCACGTACACTGCATATAAATAATCACCATTGCACTGCAGCACAGAAAACGTACCTAAATTGTTCTACAGTTATGAGGGAAAGGGTAACACTTTAGAATAACGTTCCTATTAATGCAGGGAGTAATACAGTCCAAATACGTAGTGCTACATTAACACTTCAGCTACTAACTAATATAGAAACAAGGTTAACTAAACCATAAGTAGTAACACATTTAGGACTGATATAGTTTGGTAATCAATAATTACTGAATGAAATCAGCTGCATTAAGAACTATTAGCTAACTATGACATCATAAATAATTCATTACTGAACACAACATTCTCATGAGTCTGAGACATGAGTAATTGCCTTTTTTACTCTGAACATGGTCATAAAATGCATCCCTAATTACTCAGGTGTTACCTCACTCTGCATGAACTACTAGTGATCTGGACCATTATTTAATTTAGCGTTTTGGGGGCCTAAAAATGCACATTTTTGAAAATTATTATCATTGCAGTGTAAACTACAAAAACGTGAATTTGTGAAAATGGTTATGCATGCACATTACGGGTGTAGCGGTTCACAAAATTCACGGTTCGGTTCAATACGATACAGTGGTGTCACGGTTCGGTATGTTTTCAATACAGCAAAAAGAAAGAAATGTCAGATAAATTTCCTATTTATTAAAATAAAAATTATTTTTAAATAAGTGTGAGTTCCCTTCCGTTCGTCACTATGAGTTCCATCGGATGACGACGAATGGGGTTTCGCTTAGAAAGCCTATCAACTTCGAGTATACAAAACGAGTCAATGGCAAAGAAATGCCATGGGTCTGCGGAATTTGCATGACGTTACTCCGCCCCACCTCGTGGGTATAAAAGGAGGAAGTCCAGTACAACGCAGGTATGTTTTCGCTTTGGAGCCAAGTTTATTTCTTCACACCACAAGCCATCTCTGAATTGTCAGCTTCACAAACGAGTTCCTCAGTGTTGGTGTGACGGCGATCTCCGGCGGGAGCGCGCTTCCTGCTTATCTGTGCAGTGATTTGCCAGAGAGTGTGTGTCTCCCCGGGCGCTTCAACACTTGAGTGTTTCTCTCACAAAAGAGCTTGCACGCGTCTTTTTAAAGATGCCTCGCCTGTGTACTTCTGGTTGCGGCAGATCGGTATCGGACTCTGATGGGCACGAGCGTTGTTTAGTGTGTTTGGGCTTTGATCATGGATCATGGATCGCTCGTGGATGAGTCATGTTCTCTCTCTGGTCTCTCTATGACCATCGCGTCATTACGGTCGAGACTCAATGAGCTCGCAAGAGTGAGAGTACCCTCTGCCACACCCCGATCTAGTGCTCCCTCGAGGGGTGCTACTTCGGCTGGTGGCCAGGGTGATCTGAGGGTTACGGTTTGGAATAAGGCGCCGACCATCTGTCCACGCTCCAAACCCCCCTGCATGAGGGTGCCCGCTAGTGAACAGTCGATTTCCACGGGTCTACTCTCGGGTGGCCCGTGTACTTCGGCTGAAGCTAAAGAGGAAGATGCGATGTCTGTAGCAGCATCACAAGGTGGGTTTGATTATTCTGGAAGTGAAGACTCAGCACAGCTGCCACCCTCTGGTGTGCATACGGTTGTCCCTGAGTCGGATCCGGAGATGACGGCCATGCTTTCCTGGGCAGCCTCGAGCATCGGGCTTGAGTGGCGGCCACCACCTTGCCCTGAGCGCTCGCGGCTCGATGATTGGTTTTTGGGCCAAGCCACCGACCCGCGTCCACGGCAAACCCCAATACCTTTCTTCCCGGATGTGCATGATGAGATCTCGAAGTCCTGGAAGACCCCGCTGTCTTCCTGTGACCGCTCGCTGGTCTCATCTGCCTTTCCTCCCCTCGATGGAGCAGCTGTCCTTGGGTACACTGGACTTCCCTCGGCTGAACGCTCTGTTGCGATGCAACTGTGTCCTCAGAGTGCTTCTTCTCATGGCGAGTTTAAGCACCCCTCCAAAGCCTGTAGATTCACATCAAACATTGTGACGAAATCTTACAGAGCGGCGGGACAGGCAGCTGCTTCTCTGTGTAGAGAATGAACCATGAACCAAACACAAATGAATCTTCCATTTGATTCATTCAAACAGAACTCAATCACTAATTCAGCCATAAAGATCCCCGCGCCAACTAGTCTAGGCATCCCCTCCAGAGAAGATTTTTATGGCCTCCAAAACCCCCTCAGAAAGGACTTTTAGGGCTCCGCAGGCCATAAAGGGATAAGCCAAAGCAGGAAGAACTTGTCACTGTTCATTCTTAACCAAGGCAAATCTCCTCACAAATGGTCAAACAGGACTGACCACCTTTGACCTCCCTCAGCATCACCACTGCTAAACAGGACAGAGTTATTTAACAGACCACGCTTTCATTCAGAGACCAGAAAGACTTTTACACTTTACATATCAAACTACATTAATTCTGCACATTCTGCAGAGAACAACTCACACAGAACAATGCTCAGTGGACTCATAATCAAACATCATAATTCTTGTTTTTCCTACAATTCATGTTTGTATTATGCTTAGATTCCATATAAATCATGTAATGATGATTATAACTGTGTGCATGAATGAACGAGCATCGTGCTTCCAATCAAAATAATCGTATGCCCTTAATTCATAAGATGGCTTGTTTGAAATCTGTGTAAAATGCTTTGTATGATTATAATAATCTATAATGTTTAAACTGTGATCTCTTGTTCTCTCTGCTAGTGTTGGAGAGCAAGCAGATCATAGATAACGCCTGATTTACGATAAGAAGGAACGAGGTCCACCTCCTAAGATGATGCCATTGTCCAATTGGCCAGAATTCTCCAAAAGAGGTTGGACTAACTTTAAGTTAAAGACCCGAACAAGGCAGTTCAGAGTTCAGTTCAGAGAGCAGTCCAGAGAGCCGTTCAGAGAGCAGTTCAGTTTCGGTTCGGTTCAGTTCGGCAGTTCGGTTCGGTGTTGAATTAAGTTTGTGCCTCTCTCTACAAACAGCAAGAGAGTGTTCATGTTCGTACACTACATCGACCAGACCAAGTTAGACCAAGCCAGCAGACAAACCCATCAAGATCGGAGTTTAAACAGCTTCATTCAAGCCATCTCATCTCTTACTTTCATTTCTTCCTTTATTTTATTTTCTCGTTAAAAGTCTCGTTCTAAGTTAAGTTTTGCTGTAAAGTTCGTTTACACGTCTCTCCTGCAACGCACTTCGAACTGTAAAGACTCTTGTTCATCCATCCGCCAACACATCACGTGACCGGCGGTTCAGAAACTCCAGCCAGGCACTCCAAAGACAACCACGCGGACCCGGCCGGGAAACCCCTCTGACGAAGCACCTCAAATAGGGAATTCCCTGGCCTAAGCAACGCAAAGGACAAGCAAGTAACCTCCAGACTCTAGCTGAACTGGTGTTTTTTAATTTAAATTGAATAACCTGTCTAAGAAACGAAGGTTTAAATTAATGCTTGGTGGTTCGTTCAGGTTTATGTCTTACAAAGTGCATCTCACTCTGAAAACTCACTCTTTCTCTCTCTTTCTCTCTCTTCCTCTGCGCCTCGTATGAATGTGTGTGTGTGATTGTGTTTAGACCTTAGTTTTATGTGTTTAGAATAATCAATAAAGTCTTGTTTATATTTGAAAAGATATTTGTCTTGTGTTGTGTGCTTACACATTTAATGCCTTGTACTGCCGATCTAAAGTTACCTTGCTAATACATAGTGTTTCACTATAGATTGGATATTTATATCTGTTGCCAAGGTTAAAATTACGGCCCGTTCAAATGAACTCTAAACGAGTCATTAGCTCGGTTCCATAGTGATTCGGTCAATGATTCATTGCAAACCGATGAATCATTTCCCTTTGAGCTAAATTGGCCTTCCGGCCCCCTTAAATACATTTTATGTATATTATTATTATGTAGGTTCGCTACATCTGCATGCTATGGCCACTCTCTAGGTCTACCAGGCCCAAATGTTGAGAGACATGCACAAGGGTAGGACAGACCCAGGCCTCTTTAATGAGCTGCTCGCCGCGACCGACCTTGCGACGAAGGTTACCGCGCGCTCCCTGGGTTTGGTGATGTCCACAGCTGTGGTCCAGGAGAGACATCTCTGGCTGAACCTGGCCGACATGGTGGATTCCGAGCGGACTCGTCTGCTTGATGCGCCCCTGTCCCAGGCCGGCCTCTTCGGTGGAGCGGTGGAGGACTTCGCCCAACAGTTCTCCACTGCGCAGAAACAGACTGAGGCCATTAAGCATATTCTGCCCCGCCGACCTGCTGCTGCCTCCACCCGTCTGGTTGGGCAGAATCCTCAGCCTGCTCGCCACCGAGGGCGCCCTCCTGCGGCTCCCGCCCCTTCCGCCCGGCCTACGCAGCAGCCTCCACCCAGGCCCCGGCGCGGAGGAGGTCGCAAGAAGGCGCCACAGCCCACTCCAGCCCCGCCCTCCGCTAAACGCCAGGCTAAGCGGCGCTCCTGAGACGGGCTGCTCAGGGATGATGTTCGTTTCTCAGGAGATGGTAGCAGGACCACTCCTTCCCCTGGTGGAGGGCCGGGGGAGAATCTTTTGTTCTCCACTCCCCGCTGCTCACCCACGGGTGGGCAGTACCCTAATGTGGTTAAAGAAAGAAACAAACCCCTCTTCCCTGAGCTCACAGAGTTCTCGGACGACACAGAGTGCCGCCCACAAGCCACGCTCTCCTCGTCCCCCTCTGTCCCAGAGGCGGTTGACACAGCGGGTCGTCCACGGACCGCCTCAGCCCTGTCCCCCTCTGTCGCCAGACCCCCGACAGAGCAGGCCCCCGTGGAACGCTGGTCCTTCCCTGGCCTCCTCTGTTCGGGCGCGGAGCCTAACTGTGCCCCCACATCGGGCCGCTATGCCACCCACGTCCGGGGCAGTTACTCCACTTCGCTGCCCCTACGGGGGGACGCCTGTGGCCCGCATGAACCCGCTGGTTCAGTACCTGGGAGCCTGGCTAGAGCTTCCCCATCTGTCCCGCTGGGTCGCACGCACCATCAGGCTCGGCTATGCGATTCAGTTCGCACGGTCTCCTCCCCGCTTCAGGGGAGTCCGCTCCACTCTGGTCGGTGGCAATGCCCCCATCATGAGAGTAGAGATTGCCACCCTGCTGGCGAAGGGTGCAATCGAGACTGTCCCTCCAGCCGAGATTAGGTCCGGCTTCTACAGCCCTTACTTCATTGTCCCCAAGAAAACCGGTGGGTTACGACCAATCCTGGACTTGCGTGTGCTGAATCGCTCCTTACACAGGATGCCGTTCAAGATGCTCACTGCCAAATGCATTTTCGAATGTGTGCGGCCCCAGGATTGGTTTGCAGCGATCGACCTGAAAGACGCCTACTTTCATGTCTCCATTCTTCCTCGACACAGACCGTTCCTCCGGTTTGCTTTCGAGGGGCGGGCATACCAGTATGCGGTTCTCCCTTTCGGGCTAGCCCTGTCTCCTCGCGTCTTCACGAAGGTCGTCGAGGCAGCCCTTGTTCCCCTTCGGGTTCACGGGGTTCGCATCCTGAACTATCTCGACAACTGGCTGATCCTATCTCACTCTCGAGACCAGGTTTGTGAACACAGGGACCTTGTGCTCCGGCACCTAGCTCGCTTGGGCCTTCGGGTCAACTGGGAAAAGAGCAAACTTTGCCCCGTGCAGAGGATCTCTTTTCTCGGTATGGACATCGACTCGGTCGCCATGTCCGCGAAGCTTATGAGCGAGCCCGCGCAGTCACTGCTGACTTGTCTGAGACGAATCCAAGACAAGAGTGCGGTTCCACTGAAACTTTTTCAGAGGCTCCTGGGGCATATGGCATCTGCAGCCGCGGCAACGCCGCTTGGATTGCTTCATATGAGACCGCTTCAGCTCTGGCTTCGCGACCGAGTACCGAGGTTGGCATGGCAACAAGGCACGCTCCGAGTACCAGTTACTTCGAGCTGCCGTCAGACCTTCACCCCGTGGTTGAGCCTCAGTTTTCTTAGGGCCGGTGTCCCCCTAGAACAGGCTACGAGGCATGTTGTTGTATCGACAGATGCCTCCGCCACAGGCTGGGGTGCCATGTGCAATGGTCATGCTGCCGCGGGCTCCTGGACAGGACCCCAGCACCTATGGCATGTCAATTGCCTCGAGTTGCTGGCCGTACGCCTTGCCCTGCACCGCTTTCGAGCGCTGCTCAGGGGTCAACACGTACTAGTCCGATCAGACAACACCTCCACAGTAGCGTACATCAACCATCAAGGTGGTCTACGCTCGCGCCGTATGTCACAACTCGCTCGCCACCTCCTCTTATGGAGTCAGAAGCATCTGAGGTCGCTTCGAGCACTTTACATTCCCGGAGCCCTGAACTGTGCAGCTGACGAGCTCTCACGGTTTCAGCCCCTCCCTGGCGAATGGCGACTCTATCCCCAGTCGGTCCAGCTGATTTGGGATGAGTTCGGCGACGCACAGATAGATCTGTTTGCCTCCCACGACTCGACCCTTTGCACCCTGTATTATTCCCTGACCGAGGGCACGCTCGGCATGAATGCACTGGCGCACAGCTGGCCGCAGGGCCGCAAGTATGCGTTTCCCCCAGTGAGCCTTCTTGCGCATTTCTTGCGCAAGGTCAAGGAGGACGAGGAGCAGGTCCTTCTGGTTGCGTCCTACTGGCCCACCCGGACCTGGTTCTCCGAACTCATACTCCTCGCGACAGCACCTCCTTGGCCCATACCTCTGAGGAAGGACCTTCTTTCTCAGGGACGGGGCACCCTGTGGCACCCTCGTCCCGATCTTTGGAGCCTCAACATTTGGCTTCTGAACGGGACCAGGTAGGTTTGAGTACCCTAACACCTACGGTGGTGGCTACCATCACTTCCGCTAGAGCGTCGTCCACGAGACACCTCTATGCGTTGAAGTGGAACCTCTTCGTCAGCTGGTGCTCTTCTCACCGAGAAGACCCCCGGAAATGCCCGATCAGCATTTTGCTTTCCTTCCTTCAGGATGGGTTGGAGCGAAGGCTGTCTCCCTCCACCCTCAAAGTCTATGTTGCCGCTATCGCCGCACACCATGACTTGATAGAAGGTAAGTCTGTGGGAAAGCACGACCTGGTCATCAGGTTCCTTAGAGGAGCCAGGAGATTACATCATCCTCGCCCTCCTCTCGTTCCCTCTTGGGACCTCGCAGTGGTTCTAACTGCCCTGCAGAGTGCTCCCTTTGAGCCTATGCAATCAGTGGAGCTTAAGCTCCTGTCAATGAAGACAGTGCTCCTGGTTGCATTGGCCTCTATCAAGAGAGTAGGGGACCTGCACGCATTCTCCGTTGACGAAGCGTGCCTGGAATTCGGGCCGGCTTACTCTCACGTGATCCTGAGACCCCGGCCTGGATATGTGCCCATGGTTCCTACCACTCCCTTCCGGGACCAGGTGGTGAACCTGCAAGCGCTGCCCCCGGAGGAGGCAGACCCAGCCTTGACACTGCTCTGTCCAGTACGTGCTCTCCGCACCTATGTAGACAGGACGCAGTGTTTCAGGACCTCAGACCAGCTCATTGTCTGTTATGGTGGGAAGCTGAAGGGAAGGGCTCTCTCCAAGCAGAGGTTGTCTCACTGGATAGTGAACACCATTGCTTTGGCATACCAGCAGCAAGGTCGACCCTGCCCCCTTGGTGTGACCGCCCACTCCACCCGGAGTGTGGCGTCCTCTTGGGCTCTAGCGCATGGCGCCTCACTAACAGACATCTGCAGAGCTGCAGGCTGGGCGACACCTAACACATTCGCCAGATTTTACAATTTCCGAGTGGAGTCAGTCTCCTCCCGTGTACTGTCTTTTTCAAGCTAACATGGGAGTCCGTTAGGTGTCTTCGCTTGCTCTCCATTCCACTCCACGGACTGGATGCGTGCGATATTCTCCTCAGGTGAGCTTCTCCGAAGGCCCTGAGTTCCTCCTGGACTCCTGAAGTCGGCGCCAGTGTCTCTTGCCTGAGCGTCGGCTAGGTGCCTCCCGTGTGCATGGTCCCTCTCCGGAGCAACCCCCATATGTGTATTCCCACGGTAAGTCTCTCTGAGCATGTGTCTTTCCCTTGGCAAGCCACCTTGCCACCCCCTGGGGTTGAACATTTTTCCACCTGCGGCTGGATACTCCAGTGTTCCCCATATGCATCCTTCGGGTCATATGTGTATTGCCCCCCGTTGGGCTGGCAATATTTTGCATATTTCCTCTAAACTATGGGATATGCTCCCCAGTGTACCTTGGTATTCCTGTGTTAAATAGGAGTCCTACTTGTCTCATGACAGGTATCTCAGATTTACGCAGGGCACTGGAAGACACCTGTGAAGGTGGCGTGATTAGACTGGTAACCCCATTCGTTGTCATCCGACGGAACTCAGAGTGATGAACGAAAGGGAACGTCTCGGTTACGGATGTAACCCTCGTTCCCTTAGTGAGGAAACGGAGACGTTCCGTCTTCTTGCCACTTCCGCTGTATACCGCGGGGATCGCCTGAGCTCAGTCTTGGCTCCTCAGTGAAGAAACATTTTTTTTTTTTTTTTTTTTTTTTAGTCATTTAGCTGACGCTTTTATCCAAAGCGACTTACAATTGCTATATTTCAGAGGTCGCACGCCTCTGGAGCAATTAGGGGTTAAGTGTCTTGCTCAGGGACACATTGGTGTCTCACAGTGGATTCGAACCCGGGTCTCTCACACCAAAGGCATGTCTCTTATCCACTGCTCCATCACCCTCCTGCGTAACATACCTGCGTTGTGCTGGACTTCCTCCTTTTTTTACCCACGAGGTGGGGCGGAGTTACGTCATGCAAATTCCGCTGACCCATGGCATTTCTTTGCCATTGGCTCGTTTTGTATACTCGAAGTTGATAGGCTTTCTAAGCGAACCCCCATTCGTCTTCATCCGACGGAACGTCTCCGTTCCCTCACTCAGGGAACGAGGGTTACATCCGTAACCGAGACGTTTTCCTACATCTTGAAACTTTTAGTTTAATACATGGGGGTAATCTTTGAAGGATGAACAAATAATGTTTAGGTCATCACATTAAAAATAACATTTTAAGTTTTGAGTTTTGAAGTGCTGGAAAAAGATGTGTGATGTACTTGAAAGCATTTTACTATTTCTGCCAAACTTCCGTGGTTACAAGTTAGTTAATTTTTAGTAGTTTTTGTGGATCCGTGTGAACAGGGATCCCTTTGACAATGTTGTCAGCTGTACGCAAGAATGTCAAGAATGTTACAAATGTCAGATTGAAAAATAATGACCAGTGTTGAACTTTGTTTTATTTTTCAGAGCTGGGTATGTGCCACAGAAATTTGTGCCATTCTTAATTCCAATAATAACACAGAATAAGTGATTACCAAGTAGTAAAAGATATGGATATTTTGGGGGGTGCTCCACGTGTTCTTGGTTACCCGCGCCCAGTTCTGGTGAAACGTGGAACAGATGCTGCGCTTAAATGTCAGATTGGTGGAGAACCCCAACCAGATGTGATCTGGGAGCGGAAAAATGAGCCTATTCTTCCTGAGGGTCGTTACCGTATTACCCAAGATGGCAAGGTGTACACCCTTTACATTTCTGGGGTGACAATGGAAGATTCTGGGCAGTATATTTGCCGAGCCACAAACAATATTGGGGAAACATATGCAGCTGCTTCCCTTAAAGTGGAAGAAGAGCCTCAAGAGCTCCTGCGAACACAGCCACCTCCACCACCACAACAAAATGAAGTAAAGGTGATTCCACCAGAACAAGAAATGATGATACAACAACAGAATGGGGTGGCACAGAAAGCAGACCCATTTCAAGACCACAAGCCTCATTTTCTTATCAAACCTCTTTCTCTAAGAGTAGACCGAGGAGAAGATGCTGCCTTCTCCTGCAAGCTGACAGGTGAGCCTATGCCTCAGGTGGTTTGGGAGAAAGATGGTAAACAGTTGAATGAGATCTATGAGAGTGCCCACTACCATGTGGGCCAGCAAGATGGTGGCTGGTTCCAGCTGAAGATTTTCAGAACAAGAGCCCCAGATGGAGGTGTCTACATGTGCAAAGCAGTCAACAAGCATGGAGAAGTGATGACTGGGGCAGTGCTCCTGGTAGAGGCCATTCCAGAACAAAGAGAGGGAAGCATGACAAATGGCTACACCAATGGTCATTACTCACAACAGCATTCAAGGGCCAAACACTCAAAAGAGCCTCACCTGAATGTGTCGAAAGCTAAGAAGTTCACTGTAACTGAAGGCAAACATGCCAAATTCCGTTGCTATGTCACAGGAAAGCCTAAACCAGAGATTGTATGGAAGAAAAATGGAGAAAATGTTGTGCCAAGTCGAAGACATCTCATTTTTGAGGATAGAGAGGGATATTACACCCTAAAAGTACTGTACTGTAAGCAGCAGGATATGGGACTCTACATATGTGCTGCTTCAAATACACTGGGAAACACACTGAGTGCAGTGCAACTGTCAGTTAAAGGTAACTCAAATTTTATTAATTGTACTTAACTAACTGACCCAGTTCAAATCTGCCCTTTTCTGAACTCATTCTTCTCCAATTTCGTATCACATAGTAGCTGTGAAACATTAGCAAGTGTTTGCCGGGTATTTAATAGTGAGAATAAATAAAGTATTTAACTGGTATTTAATTGGCCAGTAATTGAAATTGAATGTGGTGTCCTCACATTGATTGGACATATTATTGATATCATTGATATCCCATATTGACGCTTGGACAGGAGCCCTCTGTACCACTTTTTTGAAGCGCAGGGTACTCCATTGCTTTCAGCAATTTTGTCTTGTCAATGTTTGCCTTATGTGTCAGATCAAGATGCATAATTCTTTGCATTTGAAAAAGTAGACATGATTTTATAAATATATATAGGGTACTTTTATATTTTGGAGCCACTAACCCTACTCCTACCCTAAACCTACCCACTTCTAAACAATGTAAAACACGTAACAGGCAAATAAAAGTACAGTCAAGTATTTATTGCAAAAAAAACAAAAAAAGTATAAAAGTATTGACTCATGTTGCAATCCAAGTCTGAAGCCATACGATATCTGAAAAACAGAATGGATCTTAATATTTTAATCGCTGAAATGATCCCACCGCTCCAAACGCAGACAGTCATGATTCATTCAAAGATCTTGAGCATGACGCAATTACTAGGTCACGAGACACATGAGAGCAATGCCATTTTACACATAGATATGTATATGTAGATTCCTCAATCGACCGCTCTAGACCCGTAGGCGTGCCTGCCATCTTGCAACGGTCAGCATGTCGTCACTTACAGAAGAATTGATGACTACATTTACATGCAGTCAATATTCAGGTTATGGTCAGGTTAAGGTCAGTATTCAGGTTTCTGAAACATTAGGAATAACCCGTTTACATGCGTCAGCAGAGAGAGTTACTCCTACATGCAATCACAATATCTCGATGTAAATGGCGATGCACGGTTAGCGTCTGGACGTACAGACAACCTTAAGATGCAATATGCGCCATTTCCGATTCTTCTTCCTGCATCCAAAGACAACAACAACAGCAGCAGCACGCGGATAATGAATAGTTCAGGGCAGATAGCGAATGCCTTTGTTTGCGCTTTGGTGCTGGTACTGACCTTGCTCCAAAAGTAGGCTGTGCTTCGCCATGTTTACTTCCGGGAACTGCACGCGGGTTTTTGTATGCGCCGAGAAGTTCCTCTACTCAAAAGACCAAGATTCCTTGCGAATTGAACATGTGCAGAACACAAATCACTAGTGATGGGGACGAGACCGCCTATGCCGAGTCCGAGTCAAGACCGAGTCTTTGAAGAGTCGAGTCCGAGTCGAGACCGAGTCCGTTGGTTTTCAAATACAGTCGAGTCCGAGTCAAGACCGAGTCTTTGAAGGGCCGAGTCCGAGTCAAGACCGAGTCTTTGAAGGGTCGAGTTCGAGTCGAGACCGAGTCCGTTGTTTTCCTTGTTTACCCCAGTCTTAAAGTAAAAAGATGACTATGAAAAATAGTAGTATTTAATTAAATGCATTTATGGTAAAATTACTACATTTTCATGTCAATTTGTGTTCATTTTGACCACAAACTATGCGCTGTCACTTTAATTCAGCGCGTACAGCACAGAAGAAATAGACTCAGTGCGGAAACGATCTCTGCACTGCTGTATACGCACTGGATCACCGGACCGCACCCGCATGCAGTGTGAAAGCTCTAACCTGTTAACATGGGTACGGAAAAAAATATGCACTCCATACACACTGCAAATGGAGTATGTGTGAAACGAGTGTCAGACTCGACTGTATTTGAAAAACTGCTATTTACTTCAGCAAGGCGACATAATGAACGACACTCGTCTCATTCGTGGAGGTGGAAAAAAAGGTTCTTTGTGATGCAAGATTTATTGTATAAAGATTTAAATTATGCAAAAGAAAAGGTATATGAGTCTGCTGTTTTTGTCAATTTTAAGTTTTAATTTAAAATGTTTGCGATTTTAATATAAGTAGCCTACATATGGTTCAGTATGTTACCTTGCTTGAGCAACTTAATATATAATCTATATAGAAGTAATGCATTAAATAATTCGTTGCTTGTGTTTAAACGTGAATACGTCTATTAAAGTGTGTAGCCTATGTGTACAAAGAGAATCGCACTGGTAACAACTTTTTTTAAATAAAAGTTGCTGATAACTTCTAAATTTGAAATACAAATAAGTATTATAGTGAGTAAATATGCTTGTTTGTGTTTGTGGTAGCCTACAGCCGCGGATCAGTTGCGCACTGCAAACGCAGCATGAAAGCTCTATAGCACGTGCTGCTGCTGTACCGTATACGCACCCCAACACGCACCGCATGCGCACTGTGTGAAACGGGCGTTAGTCAAGACCCGAGTCTTTGAGGAAGCAAGTCCAAATCGAGATTTTGTCTCGACATGTCAGTTTTGATATTAATGATTTAATATCACCCCAGTGGAAAAAAAAATCTCGAGGACTCAGTCTGAAATTACGAGTCCTTCTCCCACTGTGGTCCGAGTCCGAGTCAAGACCGAGTCTTTGAAGGGTTGAGTCCGAGTCAAGACCGAGTCTTTGAAGGAACGAGTCCGAGACGAGTCCGAGAAAGCAGAAATCGGTCTCGAGACCGGACTCGAGTCCGAGACCGGACTCGAGTACTACATCACTACAAATCACTATGGGGATATGCCGATACGTGTTTACATGACCAAAAATTCAGGTTAGAAAAGGGGTACCCCAGGGATCATATCCGGCTTTTTAAAATCCGGGATATGAGCATATTCGGGTTTTTGCCGGTGTTTACATGGCCATGCGCGACCAGGTTATTGCTAACATTCCGGTTTTGAACGGGTTATTGGCTGCATGTAAGCCTAGTCATTGATGCCACATCATTATGCAGCTTCAGGTTATTAAACCGCCAACCGATTGCATCATGCTAAAGAGTAGGGTGTATCTTTTGAATTAATCATAACTGTGTGCTGTTGACCTGATGGACCACGGCAGAAATGAAGGAGGTAGGTGCCAAAGGTGAGCCAATGGACTGATGGGCCGATGTGGAATCCTGGACAGGGTGGCTGGAGTTGGATCCCAGGGATCCACTGTCCAAGATGGTGCTGAGGACTGGAAGCCCCTCACCGAGCCCACCATTCCACTGGCATGTAGAGGGCGAGTGATGGGGCTGACAGGAGGCAGAGGAGATGAGGATGATGGATGGATGATGAGAGGTGGCGGGAGAGGGAGGTTGGGTGGGAATCCAGGAACAGACTTAGGAACAGATTCAGGCTTGGGAACTGACTTAGGCTCAGGAACAGACTCAGGGACAGGTCTTGGAAAAAGAACAGGTCTTGGGACAGGAACAGGTCTTGGGACAGGCTCTGACGTGGCTGCGACCCTCCTGGCTAAATGCTCAGGCTGCGAGGAGGCGGCCATCTTTGCAGAGGGCTCAGGTGGTGGCCATCTTTACCGAGGGCTTTAGGCAGTGAGGCGGCGGCTGAGGGCTCGCACTCATCTCACACATCTTGTCTGAAGACGCCGGCACGGCTGACCTGGTGTGAACAGTTAGTCTCTGTTTCTGAGACAGTCTCTCTGTTTTGCTCAGAAGGCATGACGTAAACAGTCTCTGGCTCGGCAGGACTGACGTGAAGCTCAGGCTCGGCAGGGCTGCCGTGAAGTTCTAGAAGGGTGGTCTCGACGGGACGAGACACTGTAAGGGTGGTCTCGGCGGCTGCTGGTGATGGTGGTTGTTCTCTGGATCGGGACGCGATGCTCACAAAACACCTGGTGATGGCTTCCCTCCAGCTTAGTCCATCTGTGTTTGGGAGGTTGATGGCCTGGTGGAAATTGGCCCCGATCCAGAAAAGCAGCTTGAGGGTTTCAACGTCGAGGGGCTCTCTTGAGCTATGGCAACAAATATAGCCCTTTCGTTCATACGGACTGGTCCGATCTTCTTTCACGGTGGGTTGCAAGAAGGCAGATGGACACAAGGATATATTTGGGATAATTGTAATTAAACACAGAACAGCAGAACAGGTAGAAACACACACACTAAATAAGATGGAGATCGGACAAAGACTGACTGAACAGATGGAACTTAAATGCATACACAGATGACACTGATTAACAGAACACAGGTGATACAGATAATGATTAACTAAACACAGGTGATACAGATGAACTGATAACGACAGAGAAGACAACACGCGATGTGATGACAGGCAGACAAGTCCAATGAAAACAAACTAAACCGAACACGACTGTGACAGTGCCTGTAGTTGTATCTGTCTGTTATATCCTTTGTTTTATATTATATAATACACAAATGGGTAGGGGTGGGGTTGGGTTATTTGTTCAAACATGTCTAAATAGAGTAAATAAAAAAGAAATAAATGTAAATAAAATTATACTGGCTGATTAAATTGAGAATCACACACCAACATGTCATAATGGCAAAATTATAACCCAATATATAATTTCATCATGCCGATAACATTTCAATGCCCAAATGCGTCTGTGTATGACTCCAAAGGTTTCTCATTGAAAGTAATGGGGTACGCTGTGCATCTGAAAGTCACGCCAAAGGGTCCTGACCAAGCGTCAATATGTGACGAGTTGGGAGTGAGAACGTGTTGGTACAGCTCATTGGGCTATTTTTGAATGGCCATTGGACTAGTTCTGTTGCGCAGATTACTTCTCCCTATCCCTAAAGTCCTCACCAGAGAATTTATGTTTTTTTTTTATAAATATAATCACATACACTGAATATGTTGTTATTATTGCATACTGTTTAATATTATACCATGGTCTGGGTGAATACTCGATTCTGATTGGCTGCAGGGTGTCCGTTAAAAAGTGATAGAGGACACCTAGTAAAGTAGTTCTGGTGAAACTGCCTGTTTCCCATTCGAAATTAATAAATAAATGCGCTCCCTACAACAGTTGTGAGTAACCATAGCAACAGGCAGTCAAAGTATCCGTTAACAATTTGCTCTATCAAAACAAACATCTAACGTTAGTTAGATATTACATAGCCTACTAATACAACAATGAGCTACACTAACCACAGCCTCCGAAGCACCGCTGTAGGTCGACTCTCTGATGCTGGACTGGAGAGCCGTCAAATAATGTCGGTGACAGGCCATCGATGCGAGAGCAGTCTGCGGGCTTACTTGGCTCCGTCAGTCCGTGAGAGACGAAGCTGGAGCAACGTAGCCTACTGTCTGCAAGTACCCAGCTTTTGTGGATCCTCCTTCAAAGGCCCCTATGTTTGACTGGCCGACTTTTTCAAATTGCAATATAAATGGAAACGTTGAAATTAATTGTAAATAAAAAAGCTAGCATGTAGGCAAATGACCCTCTCTTTGATCTGATTAAAGGGTACCTATTATGGCATTTAAAATGTTCCTAATATTGTTCTGGGAGTCCCCAACAACAGTTTTACAAGCATGCAATGACAAAAAACACTTTTGTTGTCTTATAATATGCATTTATTTTTACCTGATTTGCTCACCGACTCCCATATGAATCGTTTAGCGAGTCATTTTTCCAAACCCCGCCTTTGCGTGACGCTAATCTGTGGTGATATGTTCAGTGTTGGGAGTAACGCGTTACAAAAGTAATGCATTACAGTAACATATTACTTTTTGCTGTAACGCAGTAGTGTAAGGCATTACTAATCAATTTTCAGTAATATTTTACTCGGTACATGTCCAGTAAGGCTTGCGTTACAAGTTACAACAGACTTTTAGTTTTAATTGTAAAAAAAAAAGAAAAAAAAAAAAAGCCTACACAGCAAGACCGCGAGACAAGCAGGCTAAATTACCTGTTCGTGGTCAGTCAATAGTCGCGTGTGGTGTCCAAGTCTGTTGATAAAAACTATATGGCAGCGTCTGATATATTTGTATAGCGATTTATTTTTTACAGGAGTGCCGTGAGGTATGATCTCGGCCTCTGTGCTCGCGCTGGCCAGTGGTGGTGAAGATGGCATGAAGAAGACTGTGCATTCGCGAGATGGACGTATGCGCAAGCGTTCTGTGTTTTCTTTCTAAACAGTTAGGCTATGTTTATGTGGTATTTTTCATGTTTTCATCACGCAATCATGTTTTTGATGCGGTGGTGACGCGTTCATTTGGGGCAGCGGCGCTGCCGATAAAGCACCTAAGAGCTGTCACAAAGAACCGGCAAAAGCAATGATTATGAATATGTCAAATATAGCAAGGAGACATTTTACTTGTTTATTAATAAAGGCAGGATGAAGTTGACGATGCTGACTCGCGATCTTCGCAGTAGGAGTGCGCCAGAGAGAAATGCACATTTCATTTCATAAGCAGAGAGCAGTCTGTTTTCTTTCGTTTTGAATTGTTCTGTTTTACAAGTAGACATTTCAATATACATATATTTTTCAGGTCCGTGAATAGGCTAACTTATACGCTGAGTTTCGGTTCATATGAGTGAATTGTCCTCCGTGTCGTGATTATTTATAATCGTCTGCTATATTTAAAATCCATGCAATTGGTTGATGAAACATAGATTAAAATTAAGATACAATTAATACAAAACGAAATTCACTTTAAAGAAAGGCTTTGTGTCTTCTGTGTAAGGTCTTTGTGAAAGTTTTAAAGCAGTCTTTTAGTGCCGCTTCAGAGCGCTCGCGTCCGTAACGGAGAACTGTCACGTCTGTAACATTGTTTTTTCCTCATAAATGCGAACACGAAAAATAAAATAAAATAAATATTTTATGTTCTGTGGAGAGCCAACCCTTCTTCATCCGATTTGCACAGTGTAATTCACAAAATTACAACAACAAAAATCGTTGCCTCCTAAAAGTTTAAGATTTTTTTTGTCACGCATGACTGTCTATTTCCCTAAATATAAAATGCATGTGTAGACTGATATTTTTCTAATGTCTGGACTCCTTTCAGGGAGTAGCCAATGGATAAACAGACGTTTTAATATTTTGGTATTAATGCATTTTCTGAGAATTTATTTTTCAAGTTTTGACAGTAAATGTCATGTCCATAACGCTGGAATTCCCAAATTTTAAATAATTTATCCTCAACTTGTTTTGTGGTGTAGGTCTACGTATTTTATAATGTTAAGTTAACTTCAAATAATACTAATAGTAATTTAAAGATGTGGTAGCATTGGATCTGGTATGGATAACACTGGGAGTTGGAAGGGGTGTGTCGCGATTCTGCAGGTTTGTGGATCTGAGTGTCGCGATTTCGGTTTGCATATCGTTAAAGCCCTAGTCATTTTAGAATGTTAAGTTCTACTTCTGTATATTTATTTTGGTGAAAGTAACTCAAAAGTAATACAGGAGTAATGTAACGCATTACAATTCTGAGACAGTAATATTGTAAGGTAATGAATTACTTTTAAATAACAGTAACATGTAATATATAATGTATTCCAGTTTGGAAGTAACTTGCACAACACTGGATATGTTAGACACCCAGCCGACGGGGTGTCATTGGTTGTTGCGCTAGATCTTACCCAGATACAACAGTGCTATTTTCTGATTGGCTAACAACACCAGACGAACAACACCAGAGGAGACCAGGGTTGCCAGGTCTGCACAACAAAACCAGCCCAATTGCTCATCAAACTAACCCAATCACGGCCAAAAATATTCAAATAGCGTTCCCGGGTGTTTCCTCAATAACAATCATGTTCCAGTGGATAAAACAATCGCGTCAACCAGCGTGCACTACACAAACAACCCACGGAAACAGTGCAGGCATACGGACCTGGCAACACTGGAGGAGACGCGCTTGAATCCTGCCGGTTCCACAGTGAGTGAGTTTTGGGCACTGCGGCATATTAAATATATTACAAATAGTTTTTCAGCATGAGAAATACAATGTGTGGCCGGAGAGCGTGACAAAAGACCGAAATGAGTGACTGTCACGCTCAATGCGTGATGCGTGACACTCGAGAGCCCTGTGACAACTCCATTAACAACGACAAACACTTCACATATTTCAATACAATTGACATTGAAGACCTAAGTTAGCTGCTAGAAGCTGCGCTGTGCCTGTGCATACACAACACACAAAATAATTATAGAACATGATACAAACATAAAAGCAACAGCCTACTTACAGATTGTGATTCGGAGAAGGAAGCTGATCCAAATAAACTCGGTACTGAACCTCCCTCCTTCAGTATCAGCCGGCTCGCAAATTCATACTTTATAGCATTTAGGTTTGTGAAGCAATCATCTTCAAAATGACGCGAACACAGAACAAGTTCGGGCTATAATACTTCTGTGGTATAGTTATGAACTGTAGCCACTGTCTTCAAATGCTCCTCACTGGGCAGATGAAAAAAGTTTGCTTTTGCGTCGCACTTCAAAACACAGCAGCGTCTCGTTGACATGATGTTTTCCCTGGTGTCTCCTAATGCAATGAGTGGGCGTATCTTATTCAAATAACTTGTACAAGTGACGTACGAAAGTTAGAGAAAATGCATCGTTCGTCTATCGATTCATATCAACGACTCAGAGTCGACTCTTACTTTTGAGAGATAATAACTTTGTATACGGTGAACTTTCATATTTAAAACTTTGCAGGATGTTTTCGTTCACTTAGATCTATGTTACACACTACATGAAAGGTAATTTTCAAAATTCCATGATAGGTACCCTTTAATTTATTGCCCTCTAAGCGCAAAACGCTGGAGCGAAGAACTATTTTTTTAATTTTTTGTTTGATTGTTGTTTGATTAATTGTTTTATGTGTAATAAAAATATAACTATGCCTACCTTTGTGTTTCATGGAAAGAAAAAAAATGCATCTTTGAACCTGAAGGGTTCTACAAGCTGAGCGGACTATAAATATCTCAAGTTGCTAAATAAACCGTCAGACAAGTTATTATTTGTAAAAACTAGATTTAGCCTAATTAAAATGAAATAGCCTAAATAAACGAATGTTTTAAAAATGTTTTATTTGACAAGTGACCATGGTATAAGCGGGTTAATGCCCTCCGAGGTGTCCATTGTCAGGTTTTAATGGACTTTGGCGGAGGCACACCTCGCCGTCGTCGTCCATTAAAACCTGACAATGGACACCTCGTCGGGCATTAACCCTTACACATACAATACACTAAGGTGCAAATAGTATCTGCCAATCAGTCTTATAACATCTAACAAATGTTTACACTTAGCAAATAGCATCTAACTACTTAGCAGTGTTGGGTGTAATTAATTACTTTTCCCTTGAAAAAGTAAAGTAAGGGATTACTCTTAATTTTTCTGTAATTTAATTACAGTTACTTCTGATGTAATTGCAATAAATACTGTCTATCCTTTTATTGTTCAACTGGTTGATATTGGATTTAGAAAATAATTAGTAATAAGTAATCCAATAATTTTTACAGAGTGTAACTATAGTACAGCAATCTAATTACACTGTTGAAAATGTAATTAATAGCTAATTAATTTCCTTTTTGGAGTAACTTACCCAACACTACTTAGTGCAAAATACTGTTAAAAAAGTGTACATATCATTCTACAGTGCAAATAGCATCTGCCATAATTAAAATATGTGACTCTGGTATAATTATTTAGACAGATATACCTAATTTTGACCAATACATTTTTGTGTGTTTATATCCTTATTACTTAATACAACATTGGTTGTAATGTGAACAAATTCCTTTTTCGCTATCAGCGTGATATAACAGTGTCTGTCTGACTTTTGTGGTTAACTATATTTAGTAATAAAGTCATGCACTGAGTAATGTATTCGATAACATTGTCCGGTAGTCACTGAGTGATGAAAGGTGAGAAATGTCGCAGGGCTCAGTGCATTCCTGAGTGACAGCATCACTGCAAATTATTAACAATGCAGTTGGGCATAGCTTACATTTTGTTTGGTGCATTAAGCCTGCATGATTATGTTCTTTCTTTGTGAGTGCATGACCACAACTTTTTTAACCACTGTTCTTGGCCTGCCACATGCCAATTGAGGTATTGTGAAATTTGAAAGTGTTTATTGTGTTTGGATAAGTATGTTGTGTTAGGAACAATTTCTGTTGTTTCCCAGTGCAATCTGAATGTCTGTAGCATCTGAAGTGTGATATGTTTTAGTCACTGGACACTGTTTTGAAACACTTTTTTGAAACACTTTTTTATGGTATATCTCTCACATTTATAGGGCCTGCAGTTCGATTTAAACGAGCTCTGCAAGATGCAGAGGTCAATGAGAGGGATGTTGCTGTTCTGGAATGTGAGGTTCCAGAAGAGTCCATTTCCACTGCATGGTACCTGGAGGATCAGAGGCTGCAGCCAGGAAATAAGTATAACATGGAACAGAAGGGCACTCGGAGAAGACTAACCATACAAAATGTTGGGGCAGATGATGATGGAGTTTATCTGTGTGAGATGCCTGATGGTGGAAAGACTATTGCAGAATTGGCAGTTAAAGGTACAGTATATAAAGATTAAGCCTTATTAGGGCTTGTTAATGCATTAAAGGAGCATTTCACCCCTGGGAACCTTGATCTTCATTGAAAGTGGGTCATATATGTATTCGAAATCTGTCAAAATTTTCAAATTTGGTGCCTTTTTGACCGAGTTATGACAGAAAGTAACTTTATAGCGCATTAGTTTGGTAAACCACATTTCCCACAATGCAACGCGTTTGAACAGCTCCAGAAGCCACTCCCACTAATCAGAACGCGGCATTACTGCACAAACAGTTCACTGTTGACGTTACGTTTTAAACGGGAATCATAACGTGACAATGCTTTAAGATATTGTTTATATTTGACAAGATTAATCATATATACATGTAAAAGACTTACTTTACAGTCAGGCGTCCATTTCTCCCTGCTGGCTTCGGCTGTCGTTTCCGGTTAATTTTCGGGATGCGGAAATATAGCTATATCTAGGACGCCTCTGTCCATATGCGGTGCGAAACTCGGATGGTTCACAACACAACACTCCATGTCCGTGTCTGCCTCAGACAGACTCTAGCTCGGTGTCCATAGGCGCACAGTTTTACAGCACGAGCACCACCAATTCGCTACAGCGCGAGCAAGCCCGGGATTCTCGTCTGCGCCGGGCTGCTCTCCTGCGGCGGCCGCAGCCGACGCCGCCGCCGCCGCCGCCTCTTGTTCCTCCATCAGCCTCAGCTGCTCTTCGCTATATTGTGGCTCGTATAAATAGCCACGAACATCAGTTTCGAGCAAAAGATTTTCAAAATCCTCGTCTTCCATATCGTGTGTCGTAAATTCAGCCATTATGGTAAATCTAACTCCTTGAGCGCTTGTTAGCTTAGCTTGCTGTCTTCCAAGCAAGATGGCGGATTAATAGTTTAGTTTCTTCAGGTTTAGTCCCACCCACTGATCTGTAATAGGCCGGTGGGGTGTGTGGGTCCCACGCCCTTGAATAATAATGAGCTAAAGGCTGTAGTTTTCTTAATATGCAATGAAATTTATCTTCCGTCCTATCGTGACGCAAAATGACGATATTTACGTCACGATAGGACGGAAGTAAAACACTTAAATCCTTTTTTCTCCCATCTCAGAAAAAAACAAGCAAAATTCCACCATCATTATAATATATGACTGGGTTTCTAACAATACAAACCTTAATGCAAATGGGTGAAGTGACCCTTTAAGTTAATCAAGTTTAACACCAGCATTTTTCAAAACAGACAAAAGCATTAAAAAAGATTAACAATAAAAGCCGATAACAATATTTAGTGTTGCATGTCCAGCAGCAATTCATTTCAATTTATTTTAAAATAAAATGAAAAATTATCATTACAAATAATTTGACTTGTGTCTCATGAACATGAGAGTTTGCATTGCAGTTTGATATGCAGTACATATGAGATAAAACAAAAAATCTGACTAATTTTATTTACTTATTTTTCTGGTAGGTACAATTGTAAAGAAACTTCCACGGAGATTAGAACTGATGGAAGGAGAGAATGCAGCATTCTTTGTGGAGGTTGAACAAGATGAGATGGAGATCTGCTGGTTTAAAGATGGACTGCAGTTGCGAGAAACACATCAAACCATTATCAAGTCTTTTGGCAAAACCCACATCCTGGTCTTTGTCAATACGTCATATCAAGACTCTGGCACTGTCACCTTTATGGCAGGCAGATCAACAACAAGTTCCAAACTCAGGGTCAAAAGTGAGAAAACACACACATGGCTTTGTGATGTATAAGAAGTTGCACAATTCAAAATCTTTATATTATTGCATAATAAAATGTATCTACTATATATATATATATATATATATATATATATATATATATATATATATATATATATATATATATATATATATATATATATATATATATTATATATATATATATATATACATATAATATATACAGTGTGGGCTTGATATTTAGAATATGATATCTTTCTTTTCATTCAGCTGCTCGACACTGCCCACCCATCTGCCCTGTGAGTGTCCAAATGAATACTGACAGTTTAAATGGTGCTGTCCTTTCCTGGTCACCATCACCCAACTTGCAAAACTCCACTAAGTCAGTGTATGTGCTAGAACGACAAGAAGTAGGCTCTCAGGAATGGCAGCGATGCCTGACAACAGAGACAGGCACATCTGCTGAAGTCATGGGTGACAGTGTGCCATGTGAGGGTGATTACCGTTTCCGTATCTCCTGTGTTAATAAATACGGCAGAAGTGGACATGTGGAGTTCCCAAAAGTAGTACATCTGGGTAAGATTGAAAATTTCACAAACTTTCTGTAAAACCAATCTGTCACAAATTATTTGCATAAGAAACACACAACTACTAAGAGGCCTAAAAGAAGAAGGTAGTGATGGATATTTTGTACTACTTACCAAAAATACCCTTATGGAAACGCAAAACTAATGCAGGAATAAAACAAGAAATGCAGGAATAAAATTTGCCGTGAAAAAGAAAATGCAGATTATTCTATTCTCCTAAAACTTGCATAAATAATTAATACAGCTTATTATTTTTTTTTAATTAACAATCAAAAGTAAATTACTTGTCTATTTGGCACAGAATCAAAGTCTCTGCTGTTAGTAAATGTAATTAGAGCTTAATTAGCTGACATTGATTGATTGATTGATTGATTGATTCCTTTATTGTCATTGTACTTGCATACAATGAAAATTTTTGTACTTTCCAACGTACACAGTAAAGAGTAGTTAAATTCGTATTGCAAGTTGCCGATTATTAAATAAGGTACTTAGTGTTATTTCACTTAATTGTCTAACATGTCAAAAATGTCTTGTGGTAATAATTTGAGGATGTAGTTTCAGTTCATGATTCATTATCCTGATGGCATTGGGATAAAAACTGTTCATGAGTCTGGTTGTGCGTGTTTTGATCGATCTAAAGCGTTTTCCAGAAGGCAACAGTTAAAAAAACTGATGGGCTGGGTGATTCGGGTCCGTCACGATGTTGAGTGTTTTCTGCAGGCAGCGGGAGTTCAAAGTGTCATCCAGAGCAGGTAGCTGTTGGTTAGCTGTTGACATGCATCAACTAAGAGTAACACTGGAGACTTAATTTAAAACCATAAAATTAGTGATGTTACTCCAGTCCTGACACATTAACTGTCAATGATGTAATTTTAAACATATTTAATTTATATGTATTTATTTAGCAGACATTTTTATCCAAAGTGACTTACAAGTGAGGAACAAACAGTTGGTCATAAGAGCCCAAAATATTCATAGTACAGAATGACAAAATAGATTTTTAAATAAATAGGAGTCATAATAAATCGTCTTTGCTTATGGTTTTGGATTTGTTTAGTGCTTGCAGAAGATATGTCTTCAGCTGTTTCTTGGAAGCTGTGATGTCTCAGAAGGGCAGCAGTGTCTTAATAAAAAAAATATAACGACATTTCAGAAAATATTATTATTAGTAGTATTATATTGTTTTATGTTATAGTAGATATGATAATGTAGATAAAAGTGTTAGAATAACATGAAATAACTTTTTATATTTTATTGTCTGCAGTCCCTGGTCCAAAGATCAAAACCCCCATGAAGAACGCTGTGGTGACCGAGGGGGAGGATGCTGTGTTCTCCATTGAGCTCTCTACTAACTTGATTGGAACATGGTTCCTGAATAGCCAGCAGCTGCAGGATAGTGAACGGTTTTCCATGACAAAGTCAAAGAACCAACACATCCTACGAATCCACCATGTGCCAAATATGTATGATGGAGCTGAAATCACATTTATTGCAACTGGCGTACGAGATTCAGCTGCCCTACAAATTAAAGGTCAGTTCTTACATGTGGATCGTGATAGCCACCATAAATTACTTAATATTAATATTCAAATGTTAACAGACATCATACCCATTATGAAGTCCTTCAAGTTTGTTACAATTAAAGTTATGATGAAACAGAAACAGTGACAGACCATTTCTTCACGAGTGGTTTTGACCAAGTGGATTGGATAGAGGCAGATGTGAATGCAAGGTTGCAGTCGATAATAAAGGGAGACATCAAGGAGACAAAATGATTGGAGAAGTCTGGCATGCATCTACAGAAGGAAATCTGACATTTCACAGGAAAATCAAGTTATCAAATTTAGATCAATCAATCAAGGAATCCTTCCCAATATATTGCTCAGAGAGAGGCACTCATATTTCTAGCCAATAAACTTAAAGCAGCACCAGGTAACTTTTCAACCTTCAAAATATATTTCCAAGTCTCTTGTGATGGTACATCGACTTACAATAGGTTGAATGACACGTCTGCCATAGCCTGACTGGGTCTGTAGCGTTTTTAATCGTACTTTTAAACTTCGGGGTTCGGGCAGTAACCGGCGAACAAAGAGAACTACAAAATTCGACTGCTTTACGGCATATATGTCACTTCCACCACCACCCCCACTTCCTTAACATCGGACGTGCAAGCCAAATGTTATAGTCCTGGCCGAAGCAGCACAGAAAAACAAGAAAGCAAAGGTTTTATCGGAGCAAAGCAAAAAGAGAAAAAGAGAAAGTGATCGCGTTAAAGGCAGAACAAGGATCAACATTGGGCCAGCGTTTTCTCGCTGGCGTGAGCTGAAGGAGGAAGAGGGGTGCCCGACCGATGCGGACTTGGCTGTCATGCTTTTGTACTAGTAAGTATATTGCTTGCATACAAGCAAGGGTGACCTGGCCAGACGTCCCGTTTTTCCCGGGACAGTCCCGTATTTCAACTCTAATTTTAGTGTCCCGACTTATTATGAAAAAATCATGTTTTGTCCCGTATTTCATCGTTAATATATTTTCGTTGAATACGCGCACGACAGAGAGGGAGAGAGAGAGCGAGAGACCTTGCGTGTGTGTGCTAGAGTATGCATTAATTACACGGGCGCACAACAGAGATAAGGAGACGCGAGAGACCTTGCGTGTGTGTGCTAGAGTAGCCTACGCATTAATATGCACGTGTGCATTATTGATATAATAATATAGCTTGATATTATAATATTGACGATATATGGTTATTATCTACCACTCAAACATTGCGTTGAAGTATCATATAGATTCAGTAAAACGGTAACCATAGAATAGACTATAATGACGCTGGCTTGTAAACGTGAGCATCGCGATCATTTGTCGTTAGAAAAAAATAAATAAAACCCATGAAATTATATTCATATGACATTCTGAAATATATGCCACTGTACCTGGGATGAAGACATTTCTCACGCGACGCAAGCAGAACAGCTGCATGTGACCTCCTCCTACATTGTTCAGCAGTTCACAGTAGTAGAGGACAATACTGTTTCCCAACTGTAGGGGGGGGGACCGCGAGAGCAAAAGTTAAAAGTTACCTGGTGTTACTTTAATTGCATTCTTTTTAAGATTTCTGACATCGACGGACTCACCTTCTCACAGAAAACACTTAATGTTGTATTTTGCAGTACCTGAGGTCAATTCTTACCATTGTCAGAGATGGACACCAAGAAGAGCACTGAGATGGGAAATCCAATTGTTCTGTACTGCGAGGTGTCCCACCCCACAGCCACTGTTCAATGGTTCAAAGACGGACAGGCTCTACATGTAGAGGAGGGTCTGAATATTCAATCAGATGGCAACATGAGGAGGATCGTCATTCAATCAGCAGAGTACTCTCATTCTGGAGTGTACACCTGCCAATCAAACAATGACATTCTCACATTTAATGTGAATGTTGAAGGTAAAAACATTACTATACTCAAGCAAACAATATTTGTTTTCTTTTTTGACAGTGGCAGTGATCACATTCCTGGAAAAACAGTAATTTAGGACATTTGAATTGTCTAAAGACTATTGTAAAATTAAACATAACAAGAAGGAATTCCAATAGACACACTTTATTATAATTGTTTGCTGTTTATTACACATGCTATCTAAATTGTTCAGTGCTAGATTCACTGATGGAATTATGGAAATCAGACAATGGTATAAACTCATAAAATCAGTGCTAAATGCAATCTGGTTTAGGGCACTTTATTATACTGTGCATCTAGATATATGTCTATAGTGTTCTTCCACATAATTTGATCATCATTTGAATTATTAAATATATACACAAACATCACTTTTAAATTTTGTGCATGTGACTTTAACAGCAATTGTTACTAAAACCCCTTCCTGATTATTCATTATTCAATCTTTGTCTTTTCTATTTCCAACATATCATAGCCTCAGACCTTTATGAATTAACAATCTAACACCAAGGCTTGACAACTGATCCTTACGCAAATATCATCCTAACAACTTTCAGTTTTGTGAACTCCGGAATCAATTAGCTGGTCAACCATCCTAACTTGAGAATTATTAATAGGTCATTAGGCGTACATACCCATATGCCATTTAATGCAGACAGTGATAACAGGAAAATAATGCAACAAAGTTTGTTGCTAGAAGAAAATAGTGCCACAGTCCAGCTTAAGTAAGTTCAATGATGGTTTATTTTTGTTGTAAAAAAGTTATTCATTTAGTTAATTTATATATAATATAGCCGCTTTGGAGAATATTGTGATACCATCGTCCAGCTCAGTTCAGTTCTCATATAATGGTGTCAATGCTGGCAGTCAATAAAGGTGTGTTCTTGCCATGTCTTAATTACCGCAATTACGAGATTATGACTTGTAAAAAGCGTTCATGTCCTTGTAGAACTTGTAATTACAACTTTGTTAGAATAATATTCAGGTAGATAATCTGCAGTCTCGAAGCTATCAGTCATCAGTTGGAAACAGGCGCCTCAATCCACTGATGTGTGGCAGCGCAATATCGATCTCGGGAGAATGATCAATTAGAAAAAGTGACAGTTTAGTACCATAACATTCTCAAGTTTATTAAGGAAAAAGGGTCATATTTATACACAAGTTAAAGCAGAATCATCCACGATGTCCAGTCCATCCAATCATAGTACTCAAAGATCACCACTACCATATATGGCATATTAAGAAATTTAATAATAAGTAAGAGAGATCAGATGTTTAAATTTATGTGCGTGTCTTGAGTTCATTTGCGTGTCTTGAGTCATTTGTATGCTATTGTATAAGTGTGTCCAAGGCCTAGTCCTTTTTTAATCTAGGTGAGTCCATGATGTGCACAAAACATAATGGAAAAAAGTTACACATGGGCAGTCTTACACAAGGATAGTCAAAAGTGGAGCCTACAAAATAAGAAAATATTAACCTACTTGTAAACTGGGAATTTTCTGAGAGCTCTGATCACATGACCACTGTACAACCTGACCACTGCAGATTCATTAAGTCGTTGATAGTGTTGCAATAGAAACAATGTGTATTGTAATTATAGTCAATTTAAATAATTAAAATGCTCTTTATTTCCATCAGCCCCCCCTGTGTCATTTAAAGAGATTACGAATGATGAGAGGCAGAAAAGCGCTATGGAACTGGACCCTGTGGTCCTGACATGTGAACTTTCCCGACCAGATGCACCAGCCTTATGGTTTAAAGATGGAGTTGCAATACTTCAGTCAGAAAACATCACCATCCAATCTGAAGGCACCATGAAAAGACTTATAATCCGTTCAGCAGAGCTGGTAGACGCTGGGATGTATACTTGCCAAGCAGGCGATCAATTCATGTCGTTTTCTGTCAACATTAAAGGTAAAGTTGACAGAGTGGTGCTCTTTAACTATTAGTTTTGCATTAAAATCATATTGCATCTAAGGTACGTTATTAATATGTTAATATATAAATTGTACTAAGGTGAAGCATAGTACACTAAATGGCAAAAAATAAACTGATCTAATGATGATAACTGACTTACATCTAGAACCTTTGGTTACAATTGTGGACCCAAAAGATGACATCCATTTGGAGCGTTATGTCTCTGAGGAGATAGTGCTGAACTGTGAGCTCTCTCGATCTAATGGAGAAGCTCACTGGTTTAAAGATGGCCTAAAACTCCAGGAATGTGAGAATATCCGAATCAGTGCTGAAGGCCCGTACAGGAGGGTAACCATTCTCTGTGCTTCCAAACGGGATTCAGGAGAGTATGTATGTGACACAGGAGGTGACTCGATTTTCTTTCAGCTCATTCTTACGGGTAAGTATCAAATCATAGGTTTCAAGAGATGTTCTTCCTCTTCTTTCTCTCATGATGCCTCATTTTGAGATTTTTTAAATTAAATTATTAATTTAATTATGAAAAATTAATAATTGTTAATAATTATTTAACAATTATCAAGTCATCGGAATAGTGTTTTTTAAATAGTAACCAATCTAGTAATTAATTCAGTTTTATTCAAAACAAATATGAGTTATATTCATTTATATAGTGCTGTAATTACTTATTCCTCAATGTAGAAAAAAACAACAAAAATCGTACTCGGTTACTAACGTAACCTCGGTTCTCTCTAGAGAGGGAACGAGTACTGCGTAATA
This sequence comes from Chrosomus eos, assembly GCA_036326025.1. Taxonomy (NCBI): domain Eukaryota; kingdom Metazoa; phylum Chordata; class Actinopteri; order Cypriniformes; family Leuciscidae; genus Chrosomus; species Chrosomus eos. The sequence continues at coordinate 14,266,613 of CM070828.1, read as the reverse complement.
TCTTACGCTATGGGGAAACACTCTTTCCTCGAGATATTGAAGCCAAAAATTATCCTTAATTTTTTTAATCATGCAAAACGCTTTTGCAGCAGCAAGCAGACAAGGGCGAAACAGCTCGCGCGCCCATTGGCTGCCTCGCTGGAAAAGCTGCAGCCTATCGAGTGAAGGCACTGCGTGACGTAATGACGAATGAAGACGCTTCGCGCTCATTTTCGTCATGTCCCGCCAGTATAGGCGTGGTCTCGCCCTATAAATACCCCTCGATAGCTGTATTTCTCTGATTTTGTACACCGAAGCGAACCAGAGCATAGTTCAAGCACGGCAAGATACGCAGTACTCGTTCCCTCTCTAGAGAGAACCGAGGTTACGTTAGTAACCGAGTACGTTCTCTTACGAGAGTATCTCTCGTACTGCGTAATATCTTACGCTATGGGGACCCCATACAAAACGCCGTGCGGACAGGGATCCAACACCAGAGTCCCGGGGCAAAGCCCGGGGCACATCTAGTGCATAATCACCATAACTCACATAGAGTAGAGGAGGAGAGGCTAGAAGCATCACTCCTTTATAAAGTCCCGTAGGGATACTGACCCGTAAGGGCAACATAGCCGCATTGGCGGCCAATAAGTCCGAAGTTCAGACCGCCAAAAGCTTAGCTTGTAGGGCGGGCACCTCCAGGTTATAGTACTTGATAAATGTCGACGGCGAGGCCCAGCCCGCAGCCGTACAGATATCCTGCAGGGAGACCCCGCTATACCATGCCCACGACGAGGCCACGCCTCTTGTGGAGTGCGCTTTGACACCCAATGGGCACCGCAGGCCCTTGGAAGTGTAAGCCAGCGCTATGGCATCCACTATCCATCTGGATAGGCTCTGTTTTGAGGCGGCGAGTCCCTTAGAACGGCCGCCAAACAAAACGAAAAGCTGCTCGGTCTGCCTGAACCCAGCCGAGCGGGACACATAAGCCCTTAACGCCCTGACAGGGCAAAGGAGACTCGCGTCCCTCTCCTCATCGAGAACCGGAAGGGCTGACAGGGAAATCACCTGGGCCCTAAACGGTGTATTGAGGGATTTCGGCACGTAGCCGTGCCTCGGTTTGAGTACGACCTTTGAGTCGTTAGGCCCAAACTCCAGACATGACGCGCTTACAGAAAGCGCCTGCAAGTCCCCTACACGCTTCACTGAAGCGAGAGCCAAAAGAAACACCATCTTAAGGGACAGGTGCCTCATATCCGACAGCTGGATCGGCTCGAACGGGGCGCCTTTCATGGCCTCCAAGACCGTGGAAAGGTCCCAAGCCGGGACTGAAGGGGGCCTGGGAGGATTTAATCTCCGAGCCCCTCGTAGGAAACGCACGACTAAGTCGTTTTTCCCCAGTGACTGGCCAGACACCGGTTTAGCAAACGTTGCTATGGCCGCCACGTACACTTTGAGCGTGGATGGGGTCCTTCCCTTATCCATCAGCTCCTGAAGGAAGGCAAGCACTTCCTCAACCCCGCAGTCCACAGGTGAAAAGCCACGGGCTCGACACCAAGTAGAGAACACCGACCATTTCGAGGCATAGAGCCGTCTGGTAGACGGAGCTCTAGCCTGTGCGATCGTGTTTAGCACTCCTTCTGGGAGGCTAGCGGGTACCCGTTGATGGCCCATGCGTGCAGGGACCACAGTTCCGGGTGAGGATGCCAAATCGAGCCCTCTGCCTGAGAGAGGAGATCTCTCCTCAACGGTACAGGCCACGGGGCAGTGCTGGTCATTCGCATCAGGACCGGAAACCAAGCCTGGTTCGTCCAGAGCGGAGCCACAAGCAGCACTGGGCATCCATTTTCCCTGATCCGCTCCAACACCTGTGGCAGGAGCGAGACCGGGGGAAAAGCATACAGGGGACCGCTGGGCCAAGTATGGGCCAGCGCGTCCCTGCCCTTTGAGAAGAATACTGGGCAGTGAGCGTTCTCGCGGGACGCGAACAGGTCCACCTGCGCTCTGCCAAACATTTCCCACAGTAGCTGGACCGTCTGCGGGTGCAGCGACCATTCTCCTGTCAGGACGTTGTCTCTGGACAGCATGTCTGGACCCGTATTCAGGTGCCCAGGCACGTGCGCCGCTTTCAAAGAAAGGAGGTTGCGCTGGGCCCAGACCAAGAGGGGTTCCGTCAGCCTGCAAAGGCGTGCGGACCTGAGGCCGCCCTGGCGATTTATGTACGCCACCACTGACTTGTTGTCCGACCGGACCAAGACGTGGTGGCCCCTCACCAGGGGACAGAAGCGCCGCAGCGCTTTGTCGACTGCTATCAATTCCAAGCAGTTTATGTGAAGGAGCTTCTCCCGCTCTGACCATAGGCCAGCCAACGGTCTGCCCTCGAGCAGCGCTCCCCACCCCGTGGTGGAGGCGTCCGTAGACACCACTTTCACCCTTGAGGCGGTCCCCAGACTCACACCAGACTGATACCAGCTGGTTACTTTCCAGGGTTCCAGAGCCGAAACGCACCTTTGGTCGACCCTGAGGCGACACCGGCCCGTGGACCATGCCCGGGGCGGGACCCGTGCTTTCAGCCACCACTGCAGTGGGCGCATGCGAAGCAGGCCCAGCTGGAGTGCATGGGATGCTGAGGCCATCAGGCCCAGCATTTTCTGAAACCGTCTGAGCGGGACTATGGAGCCGTGGCGGAAGGATTCCGCGACGCGCTGAATACTTAGTACGCGCTCCGGTGACAGGCGTGCCGTCATGGAAAGCGAGTCTAACACTGTTCCCAGGAAAGAAATTCTCTGGCTGGGACACAGCAGGCTCTTTTCCCAGTTGACCGTCAGGCCCAGTGTCTCGAGATGCTCGAGCATTGTGGCCCTGTGTTCTATGAGCTCTGACCGTGATCGAGCTAGAATCAGCCAATCGTCCAAGTAGTTCATAACTCGCATGCCCTGAAGTCTCAGGGGCGCGAGAGCCGCGTCCATGCACTTCGTAAATGTACGGGGTGCCAAAGACAGGCCGAACGGCAGGACTGTGTATTGATAAGCCTGGCCCTCGAACGCGAATCTCAAGAATCGCCTGTGATGGGACGCTATTTGTATTTGGAAATACGCGTCTTTCAGATCTATCGACATAAACCAGTTCCCTTGGCGCACTTGCGCGAGGATTTTCCTGGTCGTAAGCATCCTGAACTGGCGCTTCACAAGCGCTTTGTTCAGCTGTCTCAGATCTAGAATGGGTCTGAAGCCCCCATCTTTTTTCGGTACCAGAAAATATCTGCTGTATAAGCCCCCTTCGCTCTGAGCCTGAGAAAGGGGCTCTATGGCCCCTTTGCTCAGTAGTTTCGCTATCTCGGCTCGAAGTAGATGAGATACTTCGTTTTTCACCGAGGTCTCGACGGGCGCCGTACAACGGCGTGGACGTCGTGCGAATTGTAGCGAGTAGCCTCTCTTTATAGTGTTCAGCACCCAGTCTGATACCCCGGGTAGCTTCGACCACGCTTCTGCGCGAGTAGCTAGGGGTAGGATGCAGACCGGGCTCTGGCCGTGACCTGGCAACGGCTCGAGACCCCCGGTACCCTGGGAACACGACGCCGTGTTTACAGCGTTCGAGGCGGGGGGCGCGCTGGGCACAGCGGGCAGTCTGGCCGCGCTCATATTCGCTATGGCGGGACGCACAGCGAGAGTGAGCGGGGCGAATCCCGTGGGATTCGGCGTGCTTGCGGGAGGATGTGGGCGCAAACCTACGGGCACATCTACAGCACTGTGCACGCTTTCGGCCGGAGCCGATAAATTGTGTGTTGGTTTCGTTTTTACAGAAACCAAGGGACACGGGGCATGCAGCGTGAGCGGGCATTGTATGGGCGCAATCGCTACATTGTTTGCACAATCGACCTGAGTCAGATTTATGTGTGCTCGCCTCGCACCGTGGCGGGCTGTGTCTGGGTGTGGGAATGGGCACTGGGGCGTGGGCATTCTTACAACACTCATAACACCATCGGCCGTGGCCGGCATACCAGAAAATACACTCTTTATTGGATTTATCTGGGTAGCCATGAAAACGGCTTTTTTGTGCAGGCAAGCGGGCTGAGACACCGGCTGCTTCACTGCTAAATACACTGGCACAGTCACATCGCAAGGAACTGAACGAGCGAATCTTTTCGGTGGGGAGCCGGCCGCAGCGGGATCCGAACACCGTCGCTTTCTTAGAGTGGCTAGGAAAGCTTCGAGGCCTCGGGCTTGAGCTCAATCTTCGGCCGAGGCCCGAGCTGAGCGGGGCGGCGTCCAGCAGAGCGAGAGCGCGGTCTCTGATCCCGGGCCTGGCGGCGCTGTGTAGCGGCGGCTGCGGGCGATGCAGGCCGAGGCTGCGAGCTGCGAGCAGACGGCTGCTTAGAGCGACCTGCAGCGGAGCTCGAGCGCTTCGGAAGGAAGTGCTTCATGGCCTGCGAAGTCTTCTGCTCCTCCGAGAATCTGTCCGCGAAATCCTTGACGGCAGATCCGAAGAGGCCCGCAGGGGAAATGGGCGCGTCGAGGAATACAGAGCGCTCAGCTTCCGTCATCTCAGACAGCGTCAACCACAGATGTCTCTCAGCAACGGCGAGAGAGGCCATATTCCGCCCCATGGCCTGAGCAGCGGCTTTAGCGGCGCGTAGAGCAAGGTCCGTAGCGCCTCGTAAATCCGCCACATTGATCGCACCCGGGCCTTCCTCGTCCAGTTTAAGGAGAAGGTCGGCCTGGTAGATCTGCAAGATCGCCATCGTATGCAGCGCTGAGACCGCCTGTCCAGCGGCTGTGTAAGCACGCCCGTGCAGCGATGAAGTCACCCGGCAGGCTTTAGAGGGGAGCGTCGTCTGCGCGCGCCGTCCCGCAGAGGGCGGGCAGAGATGCGACGCGACCGCCGCCTCGACAGGAGGAATGGAGAGATATCCTTTATCTCCCGCGCCGGTGACAGAAGAAAAGGCCGCAGAAGTGGAAGTGCGCAGTCTGGCGGAGAACGGGGCGGTCCATGACTTGGCGACTTCGTCGTGGAGCTCAGGGAGGAAGGGGGCGGCCCTAGACTTAGACGGGGCTTCGTCTTTCTTGAGAAAGCGCCCGTCGAGTCTGTTGCGCGGCGGCAAGGCGGGCGCCTCCCACTCGAGGCCGATGCTTTCCACGGCCTGGGTGAGCAGACGCATCAGCTCAGCCTCAATGCCGGGTCTCCTCCCAGAGGGTTGGCTAGACACGTCAGCGGGGGGGGAGGTCCACAGAGCTCGCCCAATCCTCGCTATCGGAAGCCACAAGAGAGCATACCTCGGCAGGCTCGTCCAGCTCGGGAGCGGAAGCGGCGGCAGACGGCGGGCGCTGTCCGTCCGGGAGCGACTCAAGTGAAGCCGGCGAAGCAGGCGGGCGAACCGGCGAGCTTTGGCGGGCTGGAGAAGGCTCGGGAGCGCGCTGGGCGCGACGCTTCTTACGGCGCGGCACAGAAGGCTGGGACGCGGGTTCAGAGAACGACGCCAGGCGAGTCCGCAGAGTCGCCATAGGCAGAAGTTCGCAGTGCGGGCATCCACCATCCGCGAGCGCGATAGCCGCGTGCTCATGACCCAGGCAGGACACACAGATGACGTGACGGTCCTCATCGCTGAGTTGGGAGCGGCACGAGCCACAGAAAGGCATCTTTAAAAAGACGCAGCTCTTTTAGAACATATAATGGGTGTTGCGTCACGTAAGCAAACACACACACACACAGTGACAGAGTAAAGGATATAGTACGGCGGAAAGCGCAGCAGGTACGGCAGTTGAAGGCGGCTGGGCCAGCGACTTCAGTAGATGGCACGTCCCGCTGAGAAGGCTACAAGTCAACGGCGCGGCTTCTCACTCTGGATCCCGCGATGCGTGAGCTTCGCGTGAAGAATGAAAAAATCAGAGAAATACAGCTATCGAGGGGTATTTATAGGGCGAGACCACGCCTATACTGGCGGGACATGACGAAAATGAGCGCGAAGCGTCTTCATTCGTCATTACGTCACGCAGTGCCTTCACTCGATAGGCTGCAGCTTTTCCAGCGAGGCAGCCAATGGGCGCGCGAGCTGTTTCGCCCTTGTCTGCTTGCTGCTGCAAAAGCGTTTTGCATGATTAAAAAAATTAAGGATAATTTTTGGCTTCAATATCTCGAGGAAAGAGTGTTTCCCCATAGCGTAAGATATTACGCAGTACGAGAGATACTCTCGTAAGAGAACAGTATGTATTCATGTTTTGTCAACTATTACACACTGTTACCTTTCTTAAACCCAGAGGCTCCAGTCCGCATTGTGTCTCCCAGTGAGTCAGAGGTAGAGGTGTGTATACTGAGCTCTGAGAGACTGGTCCTGAGCTGTGAGATCTCGAATGCAAACGCAGAAGTCTGCTGGTTCTGTGATGGCATGGAGGTGGATGAGAATGATAACTTGAAATTGGAAGATGATGGGATTTATCACAGGCTGGTAATTCCCTGTGCTACAATAGATGATTCTGCGGAATATGTGTGCGAGACTGCAGATGACTCAGTCACATTTTGGGTGAAAATAGAAGGTAATTTTGTCCCTTACCTAACTTTTAAAATTGTTCATAATATTCTATTCTAGGGCTTATGAGTTTATTTATATATGTATAGTATACCGTATATTAAGTATTGAAATGCAAACAAAAATGATTGCATTTTGTAAAGTGTTGTCGATGCTACTTTTTTCCATAGAGCCCCCTGTTAAACTTTCTTGCTCCAAGGACACATGCAGCATTACAGAGAGTATTGCTGGTGATCCTGTAGTCCTAGAGCTTGAGGTTTCTCGTGATAATGCAAAGGTGTGCTGGATGAAAGATGGAGTAAAGGTGGAAGAGAGCAGCAGTATCACAATTACTGAGAATGGCCTCATACGCAAGCTAACTATCCATTTTCCAGCTCTGAAGGATTCTGGGATATACACCTGCAATGCCATTGATGACACAATAGATTTAAAAGTCAAAATTACTGGTATGATGTTGAACCACTACCTGGTTACCTTAGTTGCAGGTCTTTAAAAAAAAAGAATTACTCTTTTTTTTCTCTAAAAGTTTTTTTTTTTATCTTTCTCTCTTCCAGAGGCACCAGTAAAAATCCTGAATAAAGATCAGATCAAGAATGAGCACAAGGTTGTGTTATATGATGACGCTGTATTGGAGTGTGAGCTGTCTGCGGCCAATGGTGTAGTCAATTGGTATAAAAATGGCAGCCCTATTGAGGAGAATGAGCGCTTCTGTTTTGAGGAGGAAGGGACATTCAGATCCCTGGTCATTCTCTGTGCAGAGTTGCAGGACTCTGGAGAATATATCCTTGATGCTAAAGATGATACAATTTCATTTCATGTCACAGTACAAGGTAAAAAGTGTCTTTCAGTTGTATTGATTTGAACCTGTGCATGAGCCCTAAAGCAGACAAAAGGTATGATGGCACAGACTTTTGAATGATCTCTCTCCTCCAGAGCCATTAGTGAAGATCATTGGCAATTCTGGTGATCCTGATTATCAGGAGATGGTGACAGGAGATGACCTCATCTTAGCTTGTGAAGTTTCTCGAGCCAACGCACCAGTAAAGTGGCTATTCAATGATAAACCACTGGTCCCTGATGAGCGCACGGATATTGAAAGCCACGGAACACTCCGGAAACTGACCTTATCCAACATCCTCCTTTCTGACTCTGGGAAATACATGTGTGATGCTGTTGATGACAAAATGATAACTGTTGTTAAAGTTCAAGGTACTGTATTTATTTTCCTTTTTTATACAATAATTTTAAGTACGGGGAGCTAATGACATATATTTAATCTGATTTATGAATAAATTGCTTTAACGTTCATGTTTGGTTCTATCTATTAATTTATTCAAATACATTTGTTACATATTATGATTACATTACACATTATTTGTTTTACTTTAATTACATAACATGACAATTACATTAAACATTACATACATTTTGGAAAATATCATTCAATTAATTTTAATTTTATTTATTTGTCATTTCATCATTAAAATATTATGTGGTCTGACTCCCTAAAAGCCAAATGATATTTATGAATTCATAATTCATGATATTTATAAAAATACATTCTATCTTGAAAATTAAAGGTGCTATATGTACCTTTTCTTCTAAAATGAATCCTTTTTTTATTGCCTGTGTATGAAGGGGTTGTAATCACACATTACAATGATCAACTTGTCGGGTTTTGCTATTACCTCTGAAGGTCAGTATTCCTATTTCTATGTGAAGGCTCCGGGTCGGATTTACAGCGAAATCCATCAGATGTGACGTGCACGCGTGCTCTCGAGCCTCTCTCCTGTTTATATACAGTCTATGCGACGGCACTGCAGCAAACTACATGCAGTCTGATAACACCAAATGACCTGCCTCCAGCACAGTTGGCTTTCATTCCTATTGTGATGCTTTCTCTGGTGTGTTGAAAGTCTCAGTGTGGCCGGTACCATGAGTGCTCGCTCTTGAGTTCGAGCATGCGCACGAGCGCTCTTGTAAAAATGGGTTGCAATCTGAAACATCACCGCTAGAGGCCTCTAAAAAATACATATAGTCCCTTTAAATGATAAAGACCACATGCTGTTTTATTAAAATAACAATAATTGAAACATTTTTTTAACATGGTATTGAAGTATTTCAAAACCATATAAAACCATCATGAATACATTTAGTTTTAAACTAGATTTTTCTTTATCATGTACACTCTTTGTGTCATTGACCCATTTTCATGCAAAACGCAATGAGACCTCATGTGCAATATGTTGTATTTTTCTCCAGAGCCTCCAGTTGAGTTCCTCAACAAAGAGGAGGTGAACTTGGTCACTGGTTATGAAGGAGAGGCTGTCACTCTTACTGCCACGGTTTCCAGACTCAATGCTCAAGTGCGGTGGCTTAAAGACTGGACTCCATTCAGTGGAGAACGTTTCCACATAGCCAGCCTGGGCCTGACCCGCACTTTCACCATTGACCCATTAAAGAAGCTTGACAGCGGAGAGTACACATGTGATGCAAACACAGATGAGATGCACTTCAGTCTCCTGGTCAGAGGTTGGTAGCTGGAATCATGCTTTTACTTGTGACATGAACAGATATTTTAAAAGAAAGTCATAGCAGCACTGCAACTCATACAATGTATAATAATAACCATGTAAACTTTGTGCGTTACAGATATGCGTATTAAATTTGTGAAGACGCTGGTTGAAACAGTGGCCCATAAAGATGGTATGATAACACTATGCTGTGAGCTATGCAAAGCTAAAGCAGATGTCCAGTGGAAGAAGGATGGAGTGGAGATAATACCCAGCCGTCGCTTCTCTATCCGTGCCAATGAGACGGAGAGGAGTCTCACAATCCATCGTATCACCAAAGAAGATGCCGGAGAGTATGCTTGTGAGTCCAAAGATGACTGCACCAGGGCCAGACTAAGGGTGGAATGTAAGTGTGAAACAAGTTACTTGTTGGAAGATACTAAACAACACACTTAGTCAATAACCTCCATCTGCTTTCCCTCTGCAGTGCCTCGTGTGGTGGAATTCCTCACAGAGCTTCACAATACCACAGTCATGGAGGGGGAGGATGCTACCTTTAAGTGTGTGGTCTGCCCTGATGATGTTCAGTTGGTCTGGCTCATGGATGGTCAGCCCATCAAACGCAGTCATCGCTTCCATATTGAACAAAACAGCCTCTGCCATACTCTGATTATCCGGAAGGTCCAGCTGCTGGATTCATCCCGGATCACTGCTGAGGCTGAGGGTATCATTTCTAAAGCCAGTCTCAAGGTCCAGGGTATGTAAATGTTCATTATACTAAAAAAAAACAACAATAACAACAAAACACACACACACACACACACACACACACACACACACACACACACACACACACACACACACACACACACACACACACACACACACACACACACACACACACACACACACACACACACACACACACACACACACAAACAAAACAGGCATTAAAATACAGAAAACAGAAGAAGGAAAAAAACAGCCTTTCACGCATAGTGGTCACTACAGTGACAGCTATTTAAAAAGCATTTTCTTGAATTTGCAAGGGTTTTGATGGCAAAGTTGCACATCAATCTCTTCAGTGGACCCTGGTGCATCATCCTATACATTGCAACCAAGTTGCAAGCCGTTGTGTTTCGAGTTTTTCCCCCTCCAAACCAACATGGCCAATGGTCAGTCAGACATGCCAAGTTGCTCCGGAATATCCACCCATTCCTTCTATCCTAGGAGACTCTTGTGGGTAAAAAAAATATTGCAGCATCAAGCAATATCTAATGAGTCATATGACAGTAAAATTTTCCAAGTTTTGATTTTAGATTGGGAGAAAAATCAGATTTATCACCTGTCCACTATAGTGGACCTCATGCATCAATGGCTATATTTCAGCTACAATTCATAATTAAACTGTTAATATTGTTTTTGAAAATACTTAATCTGCAGTGACTTTTTTTGACTGTAAATAAATGTATTTGTATTATTAGAATGTTAATTTCATTGACATTGAAAAAAGTTATGTGATTACAATTTATGTGACTTATGTATTACTTTACTCGTTTCATCAAAAAAGTAATCTAATTACGTAATGCATTACTTCTTAGATCAAAAAGTTACGAATGTTGCTTGTAATGCATTTATTTACTCGTAACATCAAAAAGTAATCTGATTACGTAATGCATGTTACTTGTAATGCATTACTTGTTAGATCAAAAAGTAATCTGATTTCATAATATACGATATTGTAATGCTTTTCTTTACTCGTAACACCAAAAAGTAATCTGATTACGTAATGCATGTTACTTGTAATGCGTTACTTTACTCGTAACAACAAAAAGTAATCTGATTACGTAATGCGCATTACTTGTAATTAATTACTTTACTTGTTAGATCAAAAAGTAATCTGATTAGGTAATACATGTTTCTTGTAATACATTACTTTACTCGTAACATTAAAACAAATCTGATTATGTAATGCATGTTACTTGTAACACATTACTTTACTTGTAACATCAAAAAAGTAATCTGAATGCGTTATGCATGCCCCAGCACTGCTAATTTCAGATGAGATTGAAAAATACGTAGCTAGGTTTTCTCAGAAGAGGCCTATGCTAGAAATGTGTCTTATCTTGAACATAATCAGAATTATCAGCTAATAAAGGTAAATTGACATACTCTGGTACACTGGAGGGAGCATCTGAGTGGTTTCCACAGTTGTACCTTGACAGGCTGTAGAAATTTCTGATGGAATCACGTCCTCATGTTCTGATACACGAAGTGCAACTTGTATGAAGATCAATTGCCTTTGCAATATTTCGGATTTATATTTTTTGTATATATTTTATAGTTTTCACATGCTTTGATATAATTGTATTGATTAGTTTGTTAAATACACATACTTTATCTGTTTGATTATTGTATTATGTTTAATATAGTATCTCTTCAGTTTAAACCATAAATGCATGCTACCTGAAAATCTCTTTGGAAAATTTGTAAAAAAAAAAAAAAAAAAATTAAAAATCAAATCTTGTTTTTCATGCCCTAAGAGCAATAAAAACACAGGGAAAAAATCCTGATTGAGATTATCATAAATCATGCATGAAAGGGTTAAAATGTAAATGGACTGCATTTAGCTCTTTCAACAAACCCATGGCCACAAAAGCACTTTATATATTGCCTCACATTCACCCATTCATTCACTCATTCATACACCGACGGCGGTGTCAGCCATGCAAGGCGCCATCCAGCTCATCGGGAGCAGCTGGGGTTAGGTGTCTTGCTCATGGACACCTCGACACTTGGTCAGGTCAAAAGGACATTATTTCTACAAACAAGAACATAAATACTTGTACTGTATTCCAAGTCTTCTAAAGCCATGTAATAGTTTCTTGATGAACAGACTGAAGCCATGATTGAGATTTGACAGCAAGACTTTTTCAGCAAATAGTGACTTAAGTTTTGGTCTGTTCAATTGCGAGTTATAAAGTCAGAATTGCCAGATATAAACTCGCAATTCTGACTTTATTTCTCATAATTGCAAGTTTACATCCCGCAATTCTGAGAAAAAAAAGTCTGATTTGTGAGATATAAACTGTAAGATAAAAATTAGCAATTATCTTTAAATTGTAATTATTTCCGTGGCGTAAACAAGCTTCCATATAAATCAGCTCTTAAAATATAGTATTATTTTTTAGCATTTAATAGTGTCTAGGGAACTACATTTTATCATCAATTAATGTTTTGTGAATTTGTTGTTTTATTTGACGGTTTATTGAGCGTGTACAGCATTTTGAAACAATGTGCATTGTATTTTACTGTGCTTTAAAAATAAATGTAATTTAATTGAGGATTAAGACTTAAAGGGATAGTTCACTTTGGAATTAATTTTTGATATGTTTTAGCTTACCTCAAGGGCATCCAAGATGTAGGTGTCTTTGTGGCCGCAGTATTTTCAATTTTGATATTTTAGGTCAACCCGTTCTTGTCTGTCAGTCATATAATGCAGGCAATAGGGAACCACCTTAAAAAGCATACACAGAGAAGTCCAAATTAAACATGATTTAATGACTCGTAAACGTAAGTACACATTGATGACCTAAGACACGAAACGAGTGGTTTTTGTGAGAAAACGAACAGTATTTATATAGTTTTTACCTCTTGTAAACACAGCCACGTCCAAGTGATCTGAGATCGCGAGCGCTTCGGTCTTTTCCGGAAAGCACCGGAAGTGAAACCTCGCGCGTGTACGTCACTCATACAATTGTTTTCTTTTTTATTTTTTTGTAATTGTTTTCATTTACGACGGTTTAAACATCCCGGATAAGCGCAAATTAGTACCCTTTTAATTAGCAGTCTTACCTACAATCTCTGTTCTGTGTAAACAATGAGTGACGTACACGCGCGAGGTTTCACTTCCGGTGCTTTCCGGAAAAGACCGAAGCGCTCGCGATCTCAGATCACTTGGACGTGGCTGTGTTTACAAGAGGTAAAAACTATATAAATACTGTTCGTTTTCTCACAAAAACCACTCGTTTCGTGTCTTAGGTCATCAAAGTGTACTTACGTTTACGAGTCATTAAATCATATTTAATTTGGACTTCTCTGTGTATGCTTTTTAAGGTGGTTCCCTATTGCCTGCATTATATGACTGACAGACAAGAACGGTTTGACCTAAAAATATCAAAATTGAAAATACTGTGGCCACAAAGACACCTACATCTTGGATGCCCTTGAGGTAAGCTAAAACATATCAAAAATTAATTTCAAAGTGAACTATCCCTTTAACTATTTTCTTTTATGACAACAAAATTTTCATTTTTGGATGAAGTTTAATATAATTATTAGGAAATGATCAGTGTTTGTGAATATTTCTCAAGATTGGTTGAAAGTTTAATTGCAATAGCATTTTTTTCACTAATATTCAGGGGGAAAAACTGTAATTGTATGACTTTCTAACTTGGTAACCTTTTACATTTACATACAGAGGCACAGGTATTGTTTACAAAGAGAATGGAGGCAGTGATGGCTGAGGAGTTTGGAGAGGCTACATTAGAGACAGAAGTGAGTCTGGAGTCTGGAGAGGTGCAGTGGATGAGACAGGGGGTGGTGATCCAGTCAGGACCCAGACATAAACTCAGCCAGATTGGCTGTAAACGTATGTTGGCCATCAGTAACCTTAATCTGTCTGATCGAGGGACATACCGCTGTGAGACCCTCCATGACCGTGCGCAGGTCAAGCTTAATGTGGAGCGTAAGTTAGCATGTCTAACTCTGAGCATGTCTCTTGATTGTGTAAGAGAAATGATCAAAGCCACATGAATTACTTAAAGGGGCATTTGGAGTTTTAGCTCAACTAAATATAACTCTGCTGAAATAGTATACAATCCATTGATAATATTAAGTAAAATAATGCATGTAAAATCTTGGCAGGCCTAACAGTTCTGAACTTGTCTGTACATGATGTAAAATTTGTATTCAGATTTTATTAGTAGCATTATTGCATTTTAAATAAGATCTGTCACTATTTAAAGCGAGGAAGATTGTCATACGCAAGGGGCTGATGGACATTGAGACATTTGAGAGAGAGACAGCGTCCTTTGAGGTGGAACTTTCTCATGCTGATGTGGAAGGTGTGTGGCAAAAAGATGGTCTGCGTGTCAAACCCAACAACAACTGGCGTGTTAGTTCCAATGGACTAGTACATGGCCTCACTCTCTCCAACCTCACATTAGAGGACATGGGTAGCATTGTCTTCTCTGCAGAAGGTCTGAGAACTACTGCCAGACTGATAGTCAAAGGTGGGTATATAGAGGAGAAACATTTATGATTGGGATTCAACAAAAACTAATAGTATTCACACACACACACACACACACACACACACACACACACACACACACACACACACACACACACACACACACACACACACACACACACACACACACACACACACACACCACAAAACACACACACACACACACACACCACACACACACATATATACACACACTATATATATATATATATAGTTTTTTTAAAGATCTTGCCAAAAATAACAAGCTTTGTGCATAAAAATCTTAGAAACACCAGTAATGATCATTAAGAAGATGTCTGATGTCAGACTTGAGGAGGAATCTTCAGTCATTTTGGAGTGTGAGCTGTCTAGACCAAATGTGGATGTCAAATGGCAGAAGGTACTGCTAAATAAATAAATAATGCACTGTACCTTCCTAAATATGTTTTCACTTTTTCTCACTGAACTCTGTATGGATTGATTGGCAGAATGGGTTGGAGCTGAAATCCAGTAAGACTTTAAGGATTTATTCCATGGGGCGTAAGCGCTGTTTACAGATCTTGGAATCCAGCATCAGTGACTCGGGCCTTTACACTTGTGAAATAGGGGATCTCAGCACTTCCTGTAAACTTGAGGTCTATGGTAAGCCTATATATCACTTTAGATTTCATCACATTTTCCAGCTTGTTGCTTTTTGGAAACTTTGAGAGAATGCACACTAGCAGTGACATTTTCCGGTTGTTTTAGGAAGGATTTTAGTTAAGACTAGACATTTTCTGGTTGCTTCAGCTACTACTCAAAATTCAAGATGGATAGTAAAGAAGAGGCCCACAACTTTTGCTAATGCTTTATTATCATGAATGGTTAGCTGGGGTTAAACTTGGCATGAAATCAAAATATATTATTACTGGTCTCTGTGAATCATTCATCCGTGTATACATTTTCTTTATAAAATATTTTTGGGCTTGTAAAAAGTCATAAATTGCTATTCCTGTGATATGACTCCCTTGATATGTATGACTACTAGGCTGTATACTGCAGTTAAGCCAATCACATTCAAATCTGCTTCCATTCCAGTATGCAATGCTCATTTTTCACAATCCAATCCACAACAGATGGATCAAATAGGCTGTCCCTGTTTCTTTTATTTCATGTCCAATTAGCCATACATCATTCATCATAATATAATAATAAGATTGGGCACAATTTCTGTATCATGCCAAATTTAATAAGATCATGTTTTTTTGTAAGGTCCCACAATGTCATGGTCTGGTGTGGTGAGGAGAGCGCATGACAAAGGAAAATGTTTTGGAACAAATATTTAATGATCACTTGTAGAAATTAAAGAGAACAACAGAACTCAAACGAGAACCGACCAAGACTGAGGGAGATCACAGGGAGTATATACAGGTGACAGGGAGGAACTGATTAAACTAATTAACAAGATAATTGAAAACACAAAAGCTGAACCAAAATAACTAATGATTATGGTGACCATGGAAACAAAGAAATGGTGGGAAATAGCATACAATAAACGTCCCGGGTTACGCATGTAACCCTAGTTCCCTGAAGGGACGGACGCTGCGTGTAATCGCAGTGGGAACGCTCTCCAGCGTGACGCGTCTGAAACATGAATGAAATCAGTCAATGGAGAGAATGAGCGTACGGCGAGTGACGTCATCGACCAGGAAGCTATAAATATCCCCTGAGCACAAAAGCCGCCAGCTTAAAGTTACTGAAGCAAGCGACCCAAGGGGATGCCGGGAGAATGGCAGGACACACAGCGTCCGTCTCTTCGGGGAACTAGGGTTACATACGTAACCCGGGACGTTCATCTTCAGGGACTACCGCTGCGTGTAATCGCAGTGGAAACGCAATGCCCACATCCCCATACGACCAAATCCCCGTCGTGTGTCATTAGGAGACACAAACCGACGAGAGAACCTGAGCCCCGGGAGTGGAGCTAAGATCAAGGGAATAAAATCTGACGAAAGTGTGCGGTGAGGACCAGACTGCCGCATCACAAACGTCCTGAAGAGAAGCTCCTGTAAGAAGAGCTGTAGAAGCAGCCATACTTCTGGTGGAATGAGCCCTTACAGCCAAAGGTGAAGGCTGATGGGCCAAACCGTAAGCAAGCGAGATGGCCTCGACCACCCACTTGCTCATCCTTTGTCTAGATGCAGGACACCCTTTCTTAGGTGAACCAAAACAGACAAACAGTTGTTCCGATCTCAGGGCAGCTCTGTGGACATAAGCACCTAAAGCCCTAACTGGGCACAGCAAATTAAGTTTCTCCTGGTCTGACGTCAGAAAAGGCGGAGGACAGAAAACCTGCAGAACTGTAGGTCTAACAGAAACAGTTGGTACCTTAGGAACATAACCTGGTCTCGAACAGAGAAAGGCCTTAACCATACCAGGAGCAAAATCTAGGCACGAGGGAGCCACCGAAAGTGCTTGAATATCTCCTATTCTTTTTAGAGATGAGATAGCGAGAAGAAGGATAGTATTTAGAGTAAGAAACTTTTCCGAAACTTCCTCGATGGGCTCGAAAGGAGCTAGGGAGAGACCTTCTAAGACGATGGCCAGATCCCAAGCTGGTACCCTCGTGCGAACTGCAGGCCTCAGCCTCAAGGTGCCACGAAGGAAGCGAGATATAAGTGGGTGTCTCCCGAGGGAACCTCCACTTGAAGGGGCGTGGTAAGGGGCTGGATGGCTGAGAGAGAACCACAGCGGGCAGTGTGATTTTTCTCGAGAAGCAAATAGGTCTACCTCGGCACGACCGAAATGTTTCCATAGGAGTTCCACCACCTCGGGGTGAAGACTCCATTCCTCCATTTCCTCCATTGATATAAGAGACCGCCGACGTGTTGTCTGTCCGGACAAGAACATGGTGGCCCCTTAGGTCTGGAGGAAGTGTTTCAGAGCCTGAAACACCGCCAACATCTCTAGGCAATTTATGTGCCATAGACGATGATGGTCCTCCCACAGACCCTGAGCCGGGCGACCATTCATGATCGCCCCCCAACCCGTGAGAGAGGCATCTGTCGTTAGCATAACGCGACGACAAGGAGCGGTCTCATGTGCAAGAGGCCAAAAGGTATCACGTTTGAAGCAGCTGCCATGAGACCTAACAGTCTCTGGAACTGTTTTACAGTGGATGACTGGCCTAGCTTGACCTGATCTACTGTGGCAAGAATCGAAGCAATACGAGCAGGTGACAATCGTGCCTGCATCGTCGTCGAATCCCACACTACACCTAGAAAAGTAGTTCTCTGTAATGGAGAAAGAACACTCTTCTTGGCGTTGAGCCTCAGCCCCAGTCTCTTGATGTGAGCAAGAACGCATCTCGATGCCGAACCGCCTGTTGTTCTGATTGAGCTAGAATTAACCAATCGTCTATATCAGAATACGGATGCCCTGCAGCCTTAACGGGGCTATAGCAGCATCCATACACTTCGTGAATGTTCGGGGTGACAGTGCTAGGCCGAATGGAAGAACACGATATTGGTACGTTTCGCCCCCGAAAGCGAACCTCAGGAACTTCCTGTGTTGAGGGAGGATAGATACATGGAAGTAAGCGTCCTTGAGATCTATCCTGACAAACCAGTCCTCGGATCTGATTTGTGACACGATCTGCTTGAGAGTGAGCATCTTGAACTTGAGCTTCCCTACAGCGCGATTCAAGAGACACAGATCTAGAATGGGACGCAGCCCTCCATCTTTCTTCGGAACGATGAAGTACCGGCTGTAGTATCCTAACTCCCTGCTGGGTGGAGGAACCTCCTGTTCTAATACCAGAGCCTGCTCGGGGCCCAACATTGTGGGCAGAACCCCTCTGAACCGAGGTGGACACGTTCTGAACTGAATAGCGTACCCGTTCTCTATAGTATTCAGGACCCACTGAGAAACATTGGGGAGAATTTTCCATTCTGCCAGGAACTCTACTGAGGGAACCAGCCTCTTGAGGCTGGCCTCTGGATGAACATCGTCATGTGCCTCCACCCGGGCAGAAGTAACCGCCGCAGCGCCTGCTTCCAGAGCCGGGTGAGAAGCACTAGATCTCGCCGGAGATAGTTGAGATAGGGCGGAGCCCGTCTCAACGTCGCCAGTGAGATCCATCTGCGAGCCCCAAGACAAGCGCCGCCACTCTGCCTCAACAGAAGCGGGACCCGAACCTCGGGGAGCTCGCAGCAAACCACTCTCCTTGAAGAGCGATCGCCGCGAGCGCAGTAAATTTAAGCTGGCGGCTTTTGTGCTCAGGGGATATTTATAGCTTCCTGGTCGATGACGTCACTCGCCGTACGCTCATTCTCTCCATTGACTGATTTCATTCATGTTTCAGACGCGTCATGCTGGAGGGCATTCCCACTGAGATTTCATGCAGCGGTAGTCCCTGAAGGGGAACACAGAAGGAACTACAAAAACAAACTGACATGTAACACACAGCTGTACTAATACTAAAAATATGTTGTTCCAAGGTAGAAGTATGTTTTGTGCTGGCATATATTGTGTTGTCCTTTATCATTGTCACTTCTATGTCAGTGATTTGTGACAGTTATTTGTTATGCTATTGCTTGTCAGATAGTCTGTGCCTTAAATATGACTTAAATATTAAATATTAATTTTCAGAACATGAATTAGAGATCATAACTGGCTTGGAGGATCTTTGGATTAAGGAGGACCAGAATGCTGTCTTTATGTGTGAGCTGTCTATGGAAGACATGCCTGGGGAATGGTACAAAAATGGCAGCAGGATACGTCCCACTACCACCATCAAGACTCGTACAGAGGGTGAGGATAAACTGAACTAATTTTGTAAATATACATAAAACTGATCCTTTATCATTTTTCTGTAGGAATTATGTACAATATCAGACTTTAAATTAAACTTGAAAAAGGAAAGTGTTATTTTTCTTTTACCATTCAAATAGGCACAAAGCACTTCCTGCTTATATGCAACGTCAAGGCTGAAGATTCTGGAGAAGTCAAGTTTGTTTCCAAACAAGTGGAGTCAGTTGCTTATCTTGAGGTTGAAGGTATTGTATAAAATTTGGGGCGACAGTGGCTCAGTGGTTCATGTAGATTGTTTACAAACCGAAAGGTTGGTGGTTCAATCCCCGTTTCCACCTGACCAAGTGTCGAGGTGTCCATGAGCAAGACACCGACGAGCTGGGTGGCCCCTTGTATAGCTGACACCGCCGTCGGTGTATGGATGAGTGTATGAATGGGTGAATGAGAGGCAATCTGTAAAGCGCTTTGGTGACCATTGGTCTGTTGAAAGCGCTATATAAATGCAGTCCCATTTACCATGTACATTAATTTAATATAATTCTGCATTCATAGTGATTATCTGGTTAAGCTTTACAAATAAGGTTGCATGTGTTTACATTAGTTATTGAATAAGATGAACTAACTATGAACAATACTTCTACAGCATTTGTTAATCTTAATGTTAGTTTCTATATGTACTAATACATTTATAAGTTGTATCTGAAAACATTCTTTAAAGCTCTGTGAACTAAGATGAACAATCATTTAACAATTTTATTTTTCATTAACTAACATTAACAATGTTTAATAAATGCTGTACAATGTTATTGCTCATAGTTAATGTTAACTAATGCATTAACTAATGTTAACAAATGAGACCCTATAGTAAAGTTTTACCAATTATCTGATCCCATCAAATACCCTTTGTCAATATCTATTTTTACAGAGCTTCCTGTTAGCATTGTCCGTCCCCTCAGGGATCGAACAGCACTGGAAAAGCATCGAGTGATTCTAGAATGCACTGTATCATCACCAAATTGTGACGTCACCTGGTACAAAGGGATAAAGAGTTGGAATCCACAGAACACATGGAGATGATACAAGAAGGCTGTTACCATAAACTTGTCATCCACCAGGTGGCATTGGAGGATGAAGGAACCTACAGTATTGAGGTTGGGGAGCACACATGCACAGCCAAGCTGATGGTTGAAGGTGAAAATTGTTTGGATTGAAAATTACCATTTTTATTATGTATCAATGATTTTAGTATGCTAAATAGATAGGACAAATTATTAAGACAATATTTAAATTCATTTGATTTGAGAAATTAAAAGAGATGGCATTAAAGGATTAGTTCACCCAAAAATGAAAATTAGCCCATGATTTACTCACCCTCAATCCATCCTAGGTGTATATGACATTCATCTTTCAGACGAATACAATCAGAGTTATATTAAAAAATGTCCTGGCTCTTCTAAGCTTTATAATGGCAGTGAATGGCCGTTTCTGTTTTGAAGTCCATCACGGTGCATCCATTCATGATAAAAGTTCTCCACAAGGCTCTGGTGGGTTAATAAAGGCCTTATAAAGAAAATAAAAGACTTATATTTTTCTTTTGTAAGAAAAACATTCATATTTAAAACTTTATCAATTATAATAACTAGCTTCCGGCAAATGGCCGTACGCATCGATTTACGACGAATGAGTAAACATTGAACTGACGCACAACGTAATGACGAATGCGAAGTCTAAAATGACAATTTTTAAAGAGAAATGTCTGAGGAGGTTGAGTTTGTTGCCCAGCCCTATCTGTTTGAACCGCGAGAGGCATCTAAACTTATGCTACTCCTACATCCTATGTCATACATGCATTACATGCGTCATGCATACATGCGCATACACGCATACATGCGTCATACATGGGTTACTCTTGTGGCGCAAGTTGACTTGTGTAGTGTGCGTACTGTCGTCTGTCAGAAGCTAGTTATTTTTAGTCGATTTTTAGTCGAAGTTTTAAATATGGATATTTTTCTTACACAAACACATCTCTTCACTTCAGAAGGCCTTTATTTACACTCCAGAAGGCCCATCCCTATTCACTGCCATTATAAAGCTTGGAAGAGTCAGGTCATTTTTTAATACTCTAATAAATAAAATTGTATTCGTCTGAAAGAAGAATGCCATATACACCTACTGTAGGATGACTTGAGGGTGAGTAAATCATGCGGTACATTTCATTTTTGGGTAAACTATCCCATTAAAGGTCATAGTTTAAACTGTCTGCTTTTTGACTTCATAGCCCAGTCTATCCTAGTGGTGAAGGATATAGAGGATGTGGAAGTGAGAGCTCCTGAAACAGCTTGCTTCCAGTGTGAAGTGTCCGTGACCCTCATCAAGCCTCCTGTCTGGACATTAAATGGGGAGATCTTGCAGTCTGGGCCCAATATTCGAATAGAGAACCAAGGGACTGTCCAAAAATTGACACTCAAAAACACAAGCTCTGAAATGAGTGGGACAGTCAGGTTTACCACAGGGAAAGCCAAGACTAGTGCCAAATTGACAGTGCTTTAGTGAATTATCAAAGGTCACATACATGAGGACAGTATAAAAGAGAGGGAAGAATATATAAATGGATGTGTGATTAGAACCACACAATAATTTATAAATGTAACAACTCTCTCATAAATGCTGATAAAGAGGAGAACGATATGTGATGTCTAATATGGATGGAAAACTTTTTATAGTATTTATAATTTTTAATATTTTACAGAATAGAATGACAGAAATGACAGAAGGTTCTATTTAATAGACACAAAAAATTAATGTTTTTTTTTAAAATGTAACCTTTCCTGGATTTAGATGAATAAAAACAGCACTGATATCAAAGCTTATAGCACATGCAATCATACCAACATACTAACGATGCTGCTGTAAAAGTGATATACCATAAAAATAATAATGTAAAAAAATTAAAGATATCAGAAGATACCATCTGTTATGAAATGTCTATTTTATGTCTTCAATTAACCTGTTTTATTTTTAATTCTGACGAAAGAATACTTCCATAGAAAGTGGACACAAAATATGTAAATATATACTTATACCTGTTATCAAAGTACCGATACTATTTTTTTTTTTTTTTTTTTTTACAAAAACAGCAAAAGCGGAACAGCAAAAATGTTATACTAAAATTGAATGCATCGAAAGACATGCCAAACACCGTGTGATATACAGAGTCTGAAAACATACATCTAAGATTTACACCGATATAGTGACATAATGAGCAAGAAGAACATGTTCATTCTTGGTTATACAGTAACAGCTTTCATAAATAAACTTTGAAACATCTTGGAACACCAGAGCATAATTGTTGCTGACACTCTATATATTTAAAACATTAACAAATCAGCATTTTACACTGCAGACAACTGCATTAAAACTCAGTAAATGTAGAAAACAGTATTCTTAATGGACAGCTCTTATTACTTGCTTCTGCAATTCTTAAAATGATGAGTTCAAATGGATGCATCATCACCAATTGAAACCTACATACATACTAAATGATAATGATATTATATATATAAATCATTCTGGTACAATCACTGAAGTTGATTTAATCCAGTATTGCTCTTTATGTAATGTCCATCACCTTGATACTGTTAATTGTCGATCAGCTATCGACCAAACCTTTCATTAACATGTAGTCTGTTTTTTCTCTTTTTTTCCCCTTGAGATAGAGTAAAGTTTGTTCTTCAACTCATATTATTTGTCATTGAGAAAGCTCCTGGGTAGAATTTCCAGACATTTACCAGCGCTGAAAGACTTAATTTAATTATACTGTTCAAAGTCCTTGTTTTTCTTCAATGATAGCTGTGCTTGGTGAGCTAGGATTGGTAGATGAGGCTGGGGATGAAGGCCCACTCTGGTAGACTCTAGAAGGACCTCGTGTTTAGTAGCTGACTCAGCACATCTGCGCTGGTGCTCCCCCAAGAATTCTTTGAGCCGTGTGGTAGTGAAAGTCAAGGTCTGTCGACGCAGTTTCTTTAAATATGAGTCATGAAGCCATGAATGTTTGAGGCAGTCCTTAATGGTGGGTCGGCACCTGGGAAAAAAGTCCATAAAATCAGTAAAAATATTGGGATATTTCCTGGTTACCCTCATTACTCTTCATATCTATGGGCAGTATAAAACAAAATACTGTCTTTCACATAATATTAATAATAAAAAAAAAGACTTTTGTAAACTAAAAATAAACTGCTTTTGTGAAAAAACGGCTTATTACTATAATGAACTGACAGCCTTTAATTTTTTTGTTTGGACTGAGCTATTTTTGCAGTTTACAAAAAGGTTTTGTAAAAGATGTCATGGACAATTTTGCAACCAATCCTGTCATGGATGGTTGAAGATAATGATAAAGGGAGACTGTGAGATGTAGCGGATCTAAAATGCAGCATAATATTTATTAAACAAAAATAAGTAATCCAAACAAGTGAAGGAGGGAGCTACGTCTTTTAACTCGTGGCTGCTATACCACCTGACCACTGTAGATTTAAAATGTGTTCGACTTGAAGCGGAGCTGTGAAGACCGATCTGTGTATGACACCAAAATACAGTATAAATAACTAATGAAACCACTGAAAATCTACTTAGAAACCAGAAACTTAATTCTGAAGCTTTCGGTATCAAACGAAAGGAAACACAGTAAATAACAAATACAAACGAAAAATAAATGAAAATTAAAACACAACTATAACAGAACGTGACAATTCCGTTTACGGAATTAGTCATTCACGTCTATGGTACACATAAAAAGTGATTGAAAAAAAGGGGGACTCAATGTCATCAAGGCTATAATGTGATTGTTTTTTGAGGCACATGTGAACCAAGTTGTTGCTTTCTCCAATGGTAGGGCCATGGAGGTTGATATTTCCTTAAATAACAGGGGTGCCCAATCCTGCTCCTGGAGGGCCAACTAAGTTTAGCCCGATCCGGCCCCAACACACCTGCCTGGAAGATTCCAGTCATACTGAAAACCTTGACTACTGGTTAAGGTGAATTTGAATAGGGTTTGAGCTAAATTCTGCAGGAAGGCAACCCTCCAAGAGCAGAGAGTTGACTACCCCGATCTAAAAAGTGCACTGCTGTGGAGGCTCCAGGAACAGTCTGAAAACTCTTTCACTTAAGGGTGGTTTTAAGTAGGGATGCACCGATATGAACATTTTGGCCGATACCGATAACCGATAATTCTTTACATTTGAAAGCCGATAACCGATATATTGGCCGATAAATCTAAATTAAACTTTTTATATACTATGATAGCCTGTATACATAAACAAAAGGCTCACAATTAAAAGCCTTGTCTCAAACACTTTTAACATAAATCAAACATACAGTATAGCCTAGCTTGAATTCCTTAACTTTTAAAATTAATTTTACACTGGGCAACTTTCTTCATTAAAAAATGATAACACTTTATAATAAGGTTTAATTTTGTTA
The DNA here is from genome assembly GCA_036326025.1 of Chrosomus eos. NCBI lineage: Eukaryota > Metazoa > Chordata > Actinopteri > Cypriniformes > Leuciscidae > Chrosomus > Chrosomus eos. The sequence continues at coordinate 14,242,042 of CM070828.1, read as the reverse complement.
GCATTAGTTAGCATGAACCAACAATTTTATAAGACATTTTTAAGAAAGTTTTATCTGTTAACAATAGTCAATGCACTGTGAACTAACACACATATTTTATTAACTAACAATTAAGGCTATTGCTCTCTGTTAGTTAATGCATTAACAAATGAGACCTTATTGTAAAGTGTTATAAAAAAATCTGTTGCCTAACAAACAATAAAATACCAAAATATTGCAAACAAGTCATTAGATAGGCTAACACTGGGCTGCATATAAAGAAACAAAATGGACCAATAAAATGGAATCGCCTCTGCACGGACAATAAGGAAATTATTTTAATCAAACCATATCATTGATGAAAATAATACGAGAACAAAATAATGTTAGTTATTAATTATAACGTAATGTTTTTGAAAAAAAAAAAATATTTTTAATATTACAGTAGCCTAATAGTAAACATCTGTAATAGCAGTACTGTTTCAAATGACATTGCTGTGTGATCTGCGCGCTGAAGCTGAAGAGAACAAACGTTAAACTGAATCGCTTTGCTGGAAGGTTAATCAACTCGTAAGATTATGCTTACACTCCTCTCACCGCCTGATGTATGAAGCTGTGCGTACCTTTGAAATCTAGGTGTACGCAATACCTGCCCTTGATAAATGCCGAGGCTGAAAACGATCGTCATTAGAATAACACGCCTCTAAATATTCAAGTCTCCGCTTCCCCAAAGAGTATAGAAGCACAAGAGGCGAAACTCTGATGCTTTTCTGGTAACAGCCACTAGGTGGCGCTTCGGGAGCGCGGCCGCCATTTTGGGATGAAGATTCCAACGGGAGTTACTAGACAACAGCACAGATAACAGTTTTTTTGAGGTTGTTTTTTCTTGCATTATTGAATATTTCCATTTTATGCAACTTTACACATTTACTACTATTATTATTACCAACTCCACTTGGCCTGAAATATATTTTGTACGTTTTAATCCCCTGGATCATGCTACAAACATGATGATCTTATAGAACATGATGCATTGCTGTGTCCGTTATCCTATAATTGCCACAATTTTGTACAGTGGCTGTGTTTTTGTTTACATACTCTTGCTTTAACGGTCATTAATATACGATATAATAAGTTTACTGTAAAGCTATTTCTATTGCTGTTATATAGGCCTATAGTTGTACAAATAGAGAGTCTGTAGGACTACTACTGTATACGTGTTGTTGTAGCCATTAAATAAGCGCATTTAGTTTTATATTTGTTCAAATATTATAATGTTTTTTTCCCCATGTTGATTATGAAAAGTGAACAGCATGAGTAGGATATGATATCGGGAGACATGAAGTGGGTCATAGCATGATTTTGACTCATTAGCCTACGTTGTGTTTTGTAGAAAGCCTTTCTTTAAAATTAATTTCGTTTTATGTAAATTGTATCTTAATTTTTTTTTTTTTAAATAATCAACCAATTACCTGGATTTAAGCAGACCATATAATCACGACATGCGACCATATAATCACTTGCAGTGCTCGTGAACTTGAGTGAATCTCATCATAAATTAACCGAAATATGCCTCAGACATGAGAAATATAGAAAGCTTGCAACTAGATCTTTAAACGAAACTATTCCAAACGAAAAGAAATAGGCTACTCTCTGATTATGTTGCACACTCACATATTATGTATGTCGAAATAATGAGATATTATGTCGAAATAACATTATAAATAATAAATCTTTAAATATATTTGATTGAATGCTGAATGTTGTGCTTATTCGATTTAGTAAAATTAAAACTTTAGTTGTGATAATTAAAATTATTGAATATTAAATATTGAAGTTTTGCTCATTTAATAATAGTATACAATATAGTCTATAAGTGCACAGCTCCCCCTGTCAATGATCTAGCACCCCCTCGGCACCTGCGTTAAAAATTATCTGGCGCTACCCCCTCTTTTTACATAATTATTTCAACCTAAAAATGACCTCTGCACTGGACTAAATATATGTATAATATATGACTGCCGAGTGGCTTTCACCCCAAAATGGCGGAAGCGTAGCGCTGCTGCTGGGCGCTGGTGTTGCAATGGAACGTTCTATTGGCTTTCACTTCTTGTAAATATACGTTCTTTGGCTTCCCCCACGCCTTCATTTTACGCCATGGACACACGGAAGACGGCAAAGAAGAGAAACTTCTCCAACGTGGAGATCAAATGACCTATCGCAATGCATTATTTTACAGCACATGTTTTGAAACAAATAGCATTTAATATCGTATCACGTACAATAGTGACGATGATGTGGAGTACCATTCATTCACATAATAATTGCATGTCCATTTGTAATATTCTTATTCTTATTATTATTCGTGTTCGCATTTATGAGGAAAAACAATGATATGGACGTGAGCGCTCTGAAAGCGGCACTAAAATATATTTTAAAACTTTCACAGAGACATCAAACATAAAGCACAAAACCTTTCTTTAAACTGAATTTCGTTTTTTATTAATTGTATCTTAATTTTACTTAATGTTTCATCAACCAATTACCTGGATTTAACAAATAAGAAGTAAATAGCAGATGATAGATAGGTAATCATGAAACGGAGGACGCAGAGGACTGAGAAAATGAACCGAAACTCAGCGTATAAGGTACCCTACTTGCCTCAGTACCTTTAAACAGAACAATTCAAAACGAAAGAAAACAGACTGCAGACTGCTCTCTGCTTATGTAATCTGAAATGTGCATTTCTCTCTGGCTCCTTCACTACTCCGAAGATCACGAGTCAGCATCTCAACTTCATCTTTGCAGCCGACACAAAGAAAACACTTCTTTATTAATAAACAATTAAAATATCCCCTTGCTATATTTTACATATTCATAATCATTACTTTTGCCGGTTCTTTGTGACAGATTTTTACACTGAAGTTTATAATTTGCCTACTATGTTGTTGTTGTTGTTGTTTTTTTTGTCATATGTTTTAGTTTGTCAGTGCGTTTTGTGGTGTTAGGAATTGTTTTTCTGCGCATTTCCGCACTAACTCAAACATGCGTACACCACCTCCTGAGCTGGTGTGGGATTTGAGCGTGCCGTACGCCAACGTCCATATTGATAAATCTCAAAGTCACCGTGTTTTGGGTGTACGCCAGGCGTATGCTCGAAATTTGGTGTACGCACTTTTGATAAATGAGGGCCAATGTGTGGGCTAATCCCTGTTCTGGACGTGTCGCGCTATTCCCACAACAACGCGCTGAAACGGCAATAAACCCAGATAATTCACAACGTTTTATTACAATAGTGTTCTCATTATAATGGCATGTATATGACAGTCCCAATTATAGTTATAAATGTGCATTGCTGTTTGAGCTGCGCGCATGCTGTAAAGATGATCACCGGTAGGCTACAATGAAGCGCGCGTCGTTCATTAACTCAACCAAAATCATCCTATATTAGATTAATCAGATATATAGGCCTATATACACAAAATAAACATATTACACCTTACTATGGCTCAGAATACTGCGAATGCTCAAGAGAACTTGACTGTGCTGGTCATGAAGGCTTGACTCCATAGACGCGCTCTTTCCTCCACAACGCGCCTGTCGCGCTGAAACACTGGCGAACAAGAATTCACAACATTCTTTTGCAGGCGTGTTTTTATTAGAATATTATGAAGCCTATGTAACAGATGTGTGCTGCACATGTTGCACTGACCTGTAGCTTCCTTTTCGAAGTGAATCCAATCATTCAGAACCATCATGGCGAACAGTGCGCATCTCTCAACTGAAGTAAATAATCTATTATTTATCGGCTTTGATATATCGGCCTAATTTTCTTATCGGATCGATAACGATAACATCAAAAAAGACCATTTATCGGCCGATATCGATATGTGGTCGATATATCGTGCATCCCTAGTTTTAAGTTAAGTTGCAACTGGCTCCCGGCTGTGTGCTTGATACTCACCATTGATAGCCATTTATTATCTTCTTTAAAAACGTGGAGGCACTTTGGGATACCTTTGGGTAGAGCTTAGATGAGTCAAACTTTGCAGCATTGATTTTGGTCTCTGTCACTTTTGGGTCTTTGTCTTGGAAAGGATGTCTACCGCTGAGCCTACAGTAAACAAAGTGACTTAAAATAAACTCCATTTTTTTCTAGTTTGATAAGCTGTTTATCTCAGAAATTCACCATAATACAATAGTAAAGTTGACTGATTGGTTAATTCCTTTATAGATGACTTACATAATATAGGAAAGAACTCCCAAGCTCCAAATGTCCGCTGGGGGTCCTACTAGATCTCCTTTCAGTATTTCTGGAGCTTGAAAAAGGCAGACAACATCTCATTAATGTCAATAAGACATGGATATGTATTTTAAATCCTTATGTAGAGAAACATTACATTATAAGAATTGCAGAATGTGCATACCCATGTACTCCAGAGTCCCAATATCTCTGCTGTATTGTTGAAGTGAGAGAGGGTTAAACCTTCGAGCACTGCCAAAATCTATAATTTTAATCACATTGAGGTTGGTGACCATGATATTGTCTGGCTTAATGTCCAGGTGAAGAATCCGGCAGTTGTGGAGATATTCTAAACCCTGAAGAATCTGGACAATGAAACCCACTACATCATCTTCAGAGTAACAGAATCTGGAAGAGAAACCAAGACCCATCTGAAGACACTGAACTTTATTTTCAAATCCTATTTAAAATAAAACAATCTATAAAAATTGACAACCCGAAAGGCTCATACACACCTGGCAATGAGACTGTACAGGATCTCTTTGCCTGGGCAGTACTCTGTTATGAGTACAAGGTAGCGAGGTGTGATATAGGCTTCATGTAGGGCCATGATTCTTTCACAATGAAGGGACTTCAGGGTCTCATACTCCTTTATGACAGTTTGCTTAGTCTGATGTTCATAGGGAATTATCTTTGCTATGAACATCTTCCCTGTTGCATTTTCTCTGCAATCTCTTATCACTCCAAAACGACCCCTATCAAATAACAAATGTGTTTCATGAAAGTGTTTGTAGATTTGTAAACTGTATAAATATGGAGAATTATTTGAATAAATAAAGGGACAAGTAATTTTATATTCTCACCTGGCTTTCTCATCCAAAAAGCTGTACGGCTTCTGAGGAACTCCTTGCTTCAAAGTGGTCTCAGTTTTTGAGCAGGATACCACTCGTCCTGTAGGTGTCTCTGGTGTGGGTGAGCTTGCTCCTTCTCCTATTGGACTGATACTACTGACCAGAATCACATGGGGAGAGATAGGGGTGGGAGCAACTGAGAAAGTTGCTGGAACATATGTAGGGACAGGGGAAATTGATCTGTCTATTGAGGGTAAAGCTGTGCATGATCTTGGAGATACAGTCTGGGCTTGCGTAACAGGGGGAATTATGTTGATAGTGCTCATTGGCTTGGGGAGAACAAAAGGAGGCATGGACGTCTTTGGGCAAGAGTGAGAAACAGTGACTTCTGAGGAAGTATTTGTAACTTCACCAGAATGTGGAATAATAGGACTAATAGACTGACTAAACACACTTGGCTGTGCTAATGTAAAAGCAGATGTTGTCACAGCAGTGGTCACACGAGGGTAAGAGGGGTGTTTCTTCATTTCAGCAGGCTTATGGAGTGGTGCCACTGCAAAACAGGTAGGATTGATGTACATATACATTTATTTTCCTAATCCAGAAAATAAAAATGAAATGACATTAACCAGTTAATTAAAATAGTATAATGTCTTGTACTTAATTACTTAGCCTTAAAATTCATTATTGTTCTGATGGTAATAAGCTTTTATTACAACTGAACTGAATGCTCAGTACCTTCAACGTTAATGCTTACTCCCTCTGATACATTACTGTATGGACCTTGGCCAGCTTTATTTACACATGCCACACGGAATCGGATGGTAGATCCAGATGGAAGTTTAGAGGAATTGTAGAAACAATCAGTCACTCCTGTAGCTTCAGTCCACCACTTATCATATCCTACAGATAAAACGTGAACATTTAAATCACTGAACACAATAAATGACAAAGATATAATATTATCCATACTATTATAAAACATAATAAATCAGTATATGCAAGATGTATTAGACATTCCCTACCATCAGATCTTCTCTCAAGTATGTATGAGCAAGGAACTTTGGTGTCTGATGGTTTCCATTGCACCAGAGCAGTGTTATTGTATATCTGTGGAATCTCTGGGGTTCCAGGCGGTTTTGGAACAGCTTAAAATGTGATATAAACAATATATGAGAAAAGAAATTTAACTCGGGCAAGCATATAATGAACAAAATGTGAAAACACCTAAAAATCTGTTTGGCATTAATGTTATACACCTTATTCCTGACAAGCTTACGGCATTTTTAATTATGGGAGGCACTTCCGGTTTGGGAAACTTCCACTCAAAAAAATGGAAAGAATAATTTCAAATTATAAAGTTGTGCTACAAATAATCCCTATCTCTTAATTTGATTGAATAATCTGTCAAATTTCCTTTGTTTTATTTTTAGACATCAGAAGAAAAATGTAATGCTTGGCATTTTATTGTGACATGATATCACAAGAATATCCGTGGCAAGAGCTCTTTTAATTCGCTGCATTCTTTTCCTCCTGATTATTTCTTTATTTTTCTCTGTAACAATATGAACAGCATCCTGCACACTTGTGGTCTGCTCTCATTATTTAATTTACAATATATATCCCAAGAATAATTCACTAGAATGCTCTGAATCTCTATTTTTTCTCCCCAAATCCTCACATCCAGGATTGTTTTCACACGGATGCTTTAAAATGTAATTGTTTTCTCTTTTCACTTCTAATCCCTATTAATAGTGTTCACTGGAGAGTTTCTAAAGCAGGTAAATTCAATATTTGTGGCCTGTCAGAATCATGGAAAGCATTTTGAAATATTATCACTCAATGTTAAAGTTAATTAAGTTTTTTTTTTTTACATGTTACATAATGCAGTCCGGTAATAACTGTAATATTGCTAAGAAAAGAATCAAGCTTTTGGGCTTCCCTTTCAGGGGAACTCGTGCTGCGTTTAGAATCGTCTCATTGGGGAACGCCTTCAGCGTGATGCGTCTGAAGCCTGTATAGAACTAGTCCAATCTTGATTGGTGTTGCGTCATGTCGGCATCTGTGACTTCGCATGTGAAGGTGACTGGAAGCTATAAAAGGACGCCGGAACATAACAGGTGTTCGGTTATGTCTGCTTATGTTCTCTTTACTATCGGTCAGTCACTACAACGTAGGTCATGACTGACCAATAGGAATCTCGCTAGAGAGGCCAATCTACTTCGAGTGAAACTAAAACAAGCCAATACACATTGGCATGCAATCATTTGCAACAGCTGTGTAGCCTCGCAGCACGGGTATTTAAAGTAACACTAAGTAACAATTTTCAACCTTCATAATATATTTCCAAGACCCTTGTGATGGTACATCGACTTAAAATAAGTTAAATGACTCGTCTACCATAGCCTGACGGGGTCTGTATCGCTTTTACTGGCACTATGTAACTTCGGGTTTCGGGTAGGAACCCGTGCACAAAAAGAACTACACAATTCGACTGCTTTACGTCAAGCGCTACAATAGTCATTATTTCGTTTTTCTTCGTTTCTAATGTCACAATACATCATCCTTTCATGAAATCATGTAACATACTTTACCTTGTCTGTTGACATAGTTCATTCTAAAGCCAGTGCTGGATAAACAGTGAGCGTGCGTGCGACGGTAGGCTAAATTATTTACGACAGCGGCAATGGACAATTTCGTTTCCAACCAGTAGGGTGACCGAAGAGGAAAAATCCTTAGTGTTACTTTAATTAACAAGCAGCTGGTGCGATTGCACACTAGCTTTTTGCTGCAGAGCCAAGCACTTCGTATGCTGAACAGAGTGAATTTGAATGCAAGCCTCTTCTGGATCTCTCCATTTTGGTGCGGGCGTGACGGCACAGCAGTGTGAGCTGCTCTTCTCTGCTCTCTTCTTTGTTTGTTGTTTTAAAACTGAGCAAACAAAAAAGCCGTTTTCACGGCTGGTAAGGTGCGCGGTTAAAGCACTCAACGGCCGTTTTTACGGCTGGTAAGGTGCGCGATTAAAGCGCTCAACGGCCGTTTTCACGGCTGGTAAGACCAGCGAGAGAGAATCGCGCACAGACAGGTGCACATTCCTGTCTGTGTTCGCCGTGACCGTTCCCCTGCGTGCTTCAGCACCAATAAGAGCAGTCTCTAAAAGAGCTTACACAGATAGTTTGCGTCTTTTTCAAGATGACATTCTATCTGTGTGTTTCTGGATGTGGTCGTTACCTGGGGTTATGGGATGGTCACGATCGCTGCCTTGTGTGTCTGGGCCTCGAACACGCTGAGGCAGCGTTCGTGGATGAGTCATGTACCCATTGTGGGAAGATGACCATCTCGGAGCTGCGGTCGAGAATCTCGTTCCTGCAAAGGGGCAGAGTCCCCGTGCATCTGCCTTCGGGCAGTAACACGGGAGACCTGAGGATCACGGTGAGCGCGCTTCCTTCGGGGAACCAACCCCCTAGGAACCCTCTTTCCTCTCACGCTCCGCAGCCAGTTGAGTTACCAACCGAACGTGCTGGACCATCCTCGAGATGTGTACCAGTCGTTTCCTTTGGTGCTCCCCGCAACGACCAGATGTCGATCACTGCATCGGAGGGTGGGTCAGACGTCTCCGTGGACGACGGCTCAGAGCCGCTGCCTCCTTCGGGTGTGCCAGCAGTGTCCGAGTCGGACCTGGAGATGATGCTTTCCCGGGCCGCCAACAGGATCGGGCTCGTGTGGAACCCTCCACCGTGTCCCGAGCCCTCGAGGTTGGACGATTGGTATCTCGGGGTGGCGCGCGCTGGTTCTCAGCAACTCATGCCCCTGAGAACGCTCCGCTCCCGCCTGAGCCTGTTCGATGCCTCAACATTCAGCAGCCAGCTCCCTTGGTCCCGCCGGCGGGTTGGATGCCCGCCCTGCCGCTTCTTCCGCCCGTGAAGAGGACACGATCCTCGAACTATGTGGCTCTGAGGAGTTGGATATTTTGAGCATCGAGGCAGGAGAATGTGAAGATTTGCCAATCCATTCTCTTGCCTTTGAGGAGTTGCTGGAGGTTGTGACCAGGGCAGTGGCTAAGTTAAATATCGATTGGCCACCAGAAAAGCAGGAAACGACTAAAAGAAGAAAGCTTGATGAGCGCTTCCTGCAAGCCCTGTCACAACCTTCGTGCCAGAGCCTCCCATTCTTTACTGACCTCCACACTGAGGAGTCGAGATCATGGGATAAGCACTTCTCTTCTGATTATCTAGTCCCAATATTCACATTTATTCTTCAATAATGGGGTTGAACGAGAAGGGCTATGGGACGATGCCACGGGTTGAAGAGACGTTTGCATCACATCTCTCGCCCGATGCTGGATCGTCCCTGAGAGCCCTGCAGTAAAACATCGGCCTTGGTAGGGAAAGCAGGTCGGGCTGCACACAATGGGGCTTCTGCCTCTCCTCAAAGAGGTGTAAGACAGCGGGAAGGTCGCCCTCGACGATATCCAAGAAATGCGTAGAGCGGTCGACTTGTCTCTCCGTGCTACCAAGGAGACGGCCCACACCATCGGCCGCTCCATGGCAGCTTTGGTAGCGACGGAGAGACATTTGTGGTTGAATCTGTCAGGCATCGGGGACACGGACAGGGCCTTCCTCCGCGAGGCCACGATTTTGTCTTCTGGCCTTTTCTGCGACGCAGTCAATACTGTCCTTGAGAGGTTTCAGGAGACGAAACGACAGTCAGCCGCATTTAAACTACTCATCCCCTGCCATGGTTCTAGGTCCCGTGGGTCTCGTGGGTCAGTCCCACGAGGCAGCCGCCAGATCCTCACGCCTGCAACACCAGAGAGAGAGAGAGTGTTGCCTCTCGTGTTCACCCGCAAAAGGCCTGGAGCCAGAGCCAACACCCTCAGCCGAAGTCCTTCAAACCAAAGGCAGACCTGTGGACTGTCATTCAGGCGAGGAAGGCTTCGGCGAAGAGGTCCTGATGTGTTGCGCAGGCCTCTGAGGGTGGCTCATTCCGGCACAGTCAGAGGAGATGGCGGATCAACATCGAGATGTTGTTCTGAATCATCTAAGGTGCTTGGGATTAAGACTCAATGTCAAGAAGAGTTCACTAATTTCTCTACAGAGAACTATTTTCCTGGGGGTAGTATGTGACTCAGTCACGATGCGGGCACAGTTGTCTCCTGGTCGTATAAACACCATCTCGACCACAGTAACGAGTATCAAGCTAGGCCAGGCCATCACTGTCAAACACTTTCAAAGGGTTCAATGTAATTCCTTTTGACCTTCTGATATGAGGGCCCTGCAGTAGTGGCTCAGGACCTGAGGGTTTTCCCTGAGGGGGAACCCATTTCGCAAGATCAAAGTAACTCGCAGATTCCTTCGTTCTTTGGTCATGTGGAAGAAACCGGTTTTCCTGTCCATAGGTCCTGTGTTGGGGGCACCATGTCAGAGAATTTTTTTGAACACGGATGCATCCCTTACAGGCTGGGGTGTGGTCATGGAAGGCCGCTACACCAGGGCTCTTTGGAAGGACCATCATCTTTCATGGCACATCAATAGCCTGTATATGTTGGCAGTTTTCTGGCCCTCAGACATTTCCTTCCGGACCTCAGAGCCCATAATGTGTTAGTACAAACAGACAATACATCGGTGGTTGGCGCCCTCTATGCAGATTGGGAGCAGAGGCCCAGGGAATGGAAACGCCACCCTGAGACGTTGGGGTTAATATGGAGGGAGTTTGCTCAGGCGGAAGTGGATCCGTTTGCCTCTCACCAGAACACTCACTGTCCGCTCTGGTTCTCCCTCACACATCCAGCTCCTCTGGGACTGGATGCGATGGTACAGATGTGGCTGAGGCTACGTCTGTACACATTTCCCCCGATCGCTCTGCTCCCAGGGGTTCTAGAGAGGGTCCTGTGGTACGGGATCAGCTTGCTCCTAGTAGCCCCATACTGGTCAGCCCGAGTATGGTTTTCGGACATCATGGCTCTTCTAGCAGGCCCTCCGTGGCAAATCCCGATCTGGAGGGGCCTTCTTTCTCAGGCAGAGGGCACAATATTTCACCCTCGGCCGGAACTGTGGAAGCTGTGGGTCTGGCCCCTGAGGGGGACCAACTCGTAAATTCTGGTCTGTCAACTGAGGTTGTTGAGACCATCTTAAACTCTAGAGCCCCCTCCACAAGGAAACTTTATGCATTAACCTTCTGGGGTCGGCAAACGCGCCGGCGCGTTTTGGCAGATTTTTTTCACATAGCAGAAAAATAGAATTAAACTACGCCATCATTTCTGGTCATACAGACTTAAGACATATGAGAAAATAAACTGTTAAATGTCTATTTTTTTTTATGTGTCCACTTACAATTGAAATGAAACAAATAAACAGGGTGTGCGTTCTGCCTCTCCGTCTCGTTGAACTTTTTTTCTTGAGCACGTCTCTAAACTTTAACAAAACTCAGCAAATACTATTCACCCAGGGCTGAAATGTATATCTTCATAATCATTTAAGTTTGTACTTTTAAATGATCTGATTCAAAACGAAAACAAATTTTCTCTGTTTAGGTAATTTGTATAAAACTAACAAGATTTCCAGTTTCTCAAACGCTTGCTCATTATTTTTAATTTGACCACGCCCGCAAAAGAGACTGATATGCAAATCTCCACAAAGGAACGCGAACGCGCTCATTACCTCAAAAACAAAGCACCAAACTTCATTAGTCCTCTGCTTTTAGTCGAGTTTAGAAGACATGCAGTGAGCTTACATTGGATTTAGTTACATCAGAAGAAGAAGAACGCGCTCATAACCTCAAAAACAAAGCACCAAACTTCATCAGTCCTCTGCTTTTCGTCGAGTTTAGAAAAAACGCAGTGGGCTTACATTGGATTTAGTTACATCAGAAGAAGAACGCGATTTGAAGACAAGAAAGATGTAAGGTAAGAAATGTATTATAAATTATACTAGTTAGTGTTATTGTTGCATCCACTTGACATTCCAGTTGAACTGTTGCTAGACTAAAATTTATGAAATCGACAGAAACATGTTGAAATATGAACTATAGCCTAGACAGGCAGGAAATGTGTAGCCTACGACACAAGGATGTTTTTTTTGTTTAATAAAACACAGCTTTATGTTAGGCTAGTATCAGTGTTTACTCTAATATGGTAAATATTATAATGTTTAAAAACATGTTTACTGTTAAATACTGTGTTTGTAACGAATGGAAACATTTGAAGTAAACGTATCCATATATTTTTTTCTAGTGTACTGAAGTGTTCCTTTTTTTAAGATTTATAGGCCGCATGCTAGGCTATTGTTATTATTATTAACTAACTGAAATAAAACCATGTCTATATGGTGAAGGGTGTGTGATAGAAGTGTCCAGACGTATGCAATCTGTATTTTAAAGAAGAACATTTAATTATTTGTGATACATTATTCATTTACAAAGAATTCAGGGACATTATTCATGTGTCACGATTGTCATATTTTCAATGTGTTTAGTTCTGTTTTGAGATCTTGTTTCCCCCGTCTTTTGTGACTTTTGGTTCAGTCCTGTTAGTTTTCCCGCCATGTCTGATTAGAAATTCCCTGCACCTGTTTTCTGTTAATCATCCCATTAGTCCCTGTTCATTTAAACCCTGTGTTTTTCCCTCAGTGTTTGTTGGTCGTCGTCCGCGTATGGTTGTATGTTTTGAAGTCCTGGAGTTCCCTTTCCTTTGTTCATGTCTGTTTTTGGAAATTAAGTTTGTAAATAAATACCTATATCGCCATTCCGTGTCCTCGTCTTCAGCACCTGCACAGCAACCCTGACAGAACGACCAACCTTAACAAAAAAAAAAATGGAGAGCTGGAAGCAGGCCTTCATAGGAACCCGGATGGCCATATTTCGTGGGACCCGTGGAGGTCGTAATAGGGGATGTGACCGAGTTCTGGTGGTCCCGAGCTCAGTATGGCCTGAGCCCATTGCATGCACGCCAGAGCCTGACCCATTTGCCGACCTCCCAGAGCTTCTTCCGCCAGAGACCGTCCCGCCAGAGACCAGCCCGCCAGAGCCTGAGCCCGTCGCCTGCCCGCCAGAGCCTGAGCCCGTCGCCTGCCCGCCAGAGCCTGAGCCCGTCGCCTGCCCGCCAGAGCCTGAGCCCGTCGCCTGCCCGCCAGAGCCTGAGCCTGTCGCCTGCCCGCCAGAGCCTGAGCCCAGCCCCGAGTTTCCTGATATGCTGGTCCCGTCCAGCCCCGAGTTTCCTGATATGCTGGTCCCGTCCAGCCCCGAGTTTCCTGATATGCTGGTCCCGTCCAGCCCCGAGTTTCCTGATATGCTGGTCCCGTCCAGCCCCGAGTTTCCTGATATGCTGGTCCAATCCAGCACGGAGCCCGTTGACCCAGAGCCAGAGCCAGAGCCCGTTGACCCAGCGCCAGAGCCAGAGCCCGTTGACCCAGCGCCAGAGCCAGAGCCCGTTGACCCAGAGCCAGAGCCCGTTGACCCAGCGCCAGAGCCAGAGCCCGTTGACCCAGCGCCAGAGCCAGAGCCCGTTGACCCAGCGCCAGAGCCAGAGCCCGTTGACCCAGCGCCAGAGCCAGAGCCCGTTGACCCAGCGCCAGAGCCAGAGCCCGTTGACCCAGAGCCAGACCCAGAGCCCGTTGACCCAGACCCAGAGCCCCTTGACCCAGAGCCCGTTGACCCAGCGCCCGTTGATGTCAAGTCAGTTCCCGATCATGAGCCTGTCCTCCCCAAGAAAATTTTGGGGGGGCGCTATACGCCTTCGCCGTGGCCGGCCAAAGATCCAGGGAGGCCTGAAAAAATAACACCGCCATGGCCACCCGAAGGGTCCTCACCGCCATGGCCACCCGAAGGGTCTTTACCACCACGGCCGCCCGAAGGGTCTTCACCGCCGTGGCCACCCGAAGGGTCCTCACCGCCATGGCCACCTGAAGGGTCTTCACCACCACGGCCACCTAAAGGGTCCTCACCGCCATGGCCACCCGAAGGGTCCTCACCGCCATGGCCACCCAAGGGTCCCACAGCTCCGCCCCGGACGCCCGAGGGTCCCACAGCTCCGCCCCGGACGCCCGAGGGTCCCACAGCTCCGCCCTGGACGCCCGAGGGTCCCACAGCTCCGCCCTGGACGCCCGAGGGTCCCACAGCTCCACCATGGCCACGCCCACAGCCTGCTCCACCGTGGCCACGCCCACAGCCTGCTCCACCGTGGCCACGCCCACAGCCTGCACCGTCGTGGCCACGCCCACAGCCTGCACCGTCGTGCCCACGCCCACAGCCTGCACCGTCGTGCCCACGCCCACAGCCTGCACCGTCGTGCCCACGCCCACAGCCTGCACCGCCGTGGCCACGCCCACAGCCTGCTCCGCCCTGGAGGCTTCCTGGACCTGCACCATGCCCTCGTCAGCCTCCAGGGCGCCCACCCTCCCACCCCTTTGGATGTTGTACGGCGCGAGGTCGCGCCTTCGGAGAGGGGGGGGTACTGTCACGATTGTCATATTTTCAATGTGTTTAGTTCTGTTTTGAGATCTTGTTTCCCCCGTCTTTTGTGACTTTTGGTTCAGTCCTGTTAGTTTTCCCGCCATGTCTGATTAGAAATTCCCTGCACCTGTTTTCTGTTAATCATCCCATTAGTCCCTGTTCATTTAAACCCTGTGTTTTCCCTCAGTGTTTGTTGGTCGTCGTCCGCGTATGGTTGTATGTTTTGAAGTCCTGGAGTTCCCTTTCCTTTGTTCATGTCTGTTTTTGGAAATTAAGTTTGTAAATAAATACCTATATCGCCATTCCGTGTCCTCGTCTTCAGCACCTGCACAGCAACCCTGACATCATGTCCCTAAAGGTTGGAGTTTTCCTCATTTTTTTAATTACGTTTTAATTACGTTTGAGTTTTCCTCAATAATTTAATTCATTAATTTAATTAAGGCATTACGATTTTTTATTCCTCTTTTTAGTCAACTTTAGCATGGGTGTGTTCACAAGCTGTGTGTGTGTGTGTGTGTGTGTGTGTGTGTATAATTAAATCGCAATTTTAACCAGAAAAATCTACAATGCATGCCCAAGTCGTGCAGCCATATAGTTTCTCTTGATATTAGCATGTTCACAGGTGTTTATTTTTTTTTTTTACAGTGACAAGATGCCACTGATGAGTCCTGCTGACTTCAACATTCACAGGAGACTGTACATGAACATGGTAAAATGAAAAATCAAACACCTTGTAAATGACAGGTATGTACTATGTTTCAGGAATGGGACAATGTTGTGTGACTGTTCAAGCCTCTGTCTTTAGATCAGTGTGTTTACTAATGTGCTTTTTTTTCCTTTGTTGTGTATCTTTGGATTATGTTGTGTTGTAAATAAATACAAACAATAAAAGCCATTCTTTTTTAAATCTCCTCATTCTTTGTGCAAGGCTCCTCACAATGATATGGCCTGATAGCACCTAATAGGGCCATTATGGGAGGGTCTTTGTCTTTCTCAGGTGTGAAATTTCATACATATTAATGAGAGATCATGCCTCCTCGCATAAAGCTTTCTCACACTAAACACGTTATATATATTCTAAAAGACTTTATTGACTTATCTGAATGAGTAGTCAGGATGATTCTCACATAGTTTTGGAGCAAATATTGTGATACAATTTTCTAAATCTTGTGAAGAAATAATCAATATGTGTTTTGTGGCCTTATTTCAGAAACTTTAATTTTTAGGTTTTTCAATAACCATGCATAAATAATATTCTCTCAAAAATATAAACATGTACTTACATGTTGCTCACATATTTTGGTAGCCCTGTTTGTGCTACGTAGAGTGTAATTACACCTGTGCCATTAATATGTTTATAAGCAAATGAAAAAGCACAAATGTCAGGGCATGTCAAAACATCTCAAGGACCCCAAAAACACCTTAGACCCCAGAAGGTTAAAATGGAATGTATTCAACTTATGGTGCAGAGAACATCAGTTGGACCCAGTTAACTGCCAAGCTTCAGTGCTGGAGTTCATCCAGTGTCGCTTCTCTGACTGGTTCTCCCTGCCCACGCTTAAGGCCTATGTGGCAGCCATAGCTGCCTTCCACACGCCTCTAAGGGTGGGCACCTTGGGGAGACAACCACTTATAAACCACTTATAGTAAGTTTCCTTCGTGGAGCTTGGACCCTTGCACCCTTCGAATCCTTAGATAAGAAGAGTCGGGGACCTGCAAACGCTATCTGTTGCTCCCTCTTGCCTAGAGTTCGCTCCTGGCAGAGTAAGGACCATTCTCCACCCTAGACTCGGCTATGTGCCTAAGGTGCCGACAAATGTGGCCTGGTCTATATTTCTTCAGGTATTCCATCTTCCACCACATGTGTCGCATGAGCAAACTAAGCTTCATTAATTATGCCCGGTCCGAGCCCTGGAGGCCTATGTTCAAAGAACCTCGGGCTGGAGGAAGTCGGACCAGCTACTTGTGTGTTTTGGGTCACCTAAGAGGGGTTCCCCTGCTTCAAAGCAAACTATAAGCAAATGGATAGTAGAAACTATTTCTTCAGCTTACGAGGCGCGCAGCTTGCCTTTGCCTCTTCTGATAAGAGCCCACTCAACCAGAGGAGTGGCTTCCTCTAAAGCTCTGCTAGCAAGAGTTTCCCTTCAAGAGGTCTGTGATGCCGCAGACTGGGCCTCCTCACATACCTTCATAAGACATTACAGTCCGGATCTTTCCTCTACACCGGGTTCACAAGGTCTCTCGTCTTGAGTGTGCCAGATTGCTTCACACAAGGGCGTATATCTCTCAGTGTGGTGCAGTGGGCATTTCGTTCCCCAATGTGTCGATTCTTGACACAGCGCGAGTACCCTCGAAAGGGAACGTCTCGGGTTATGACTGTAACCCTTGTTCCCTGAGAAGGAAACAAGACGCTGCATCCCTCGGCCACACTTCTCGCGCTCCTGAGAACGACTTGCTTTGGCCAATCAGAAGCTTATGCTGTTATGTTCCGGTCCTTTTATAGCTTCCACTCACTGTCACCTGCAACGTCACGGGTGACATCATTACGCAATACCAATCAAGATTGGACTAGTTCCATACAGGCTTCAGATGCATCACGCTGAAGGCGTTCGATTCTCGACGCAGGTTACAGTCGTAACCTGAGACGTTATTCGTGGTCTGTTGTAGTAATTTGTTAATGCTTATAAGTTTCCCTTTAATGTTGATTGGTTGAAGGGTGAGTAGAATAAGGTAATTTTATTGAACCCAGTTTAAAAAAAAGTCTATTATTGCATTGATAAAGCAAGCTGATTTCACTGATTGATTTCACTTTCACTGATTGTTTAGAGTTTAACAGAAGTTACGCTTATAATTTGCACAGAGCATCATAGGGCGTAGGAAAAAGGTGGATACTAAATAGTAAGCAATCTTCCAGAGCTTACAGGCTAAGGACAGTATACAGGAACTAGTTGCAGAAGCCAGGTTATTAGTGGCTACACAATCATAGATTCCAGCATCCTTCTTAGAGGTCTTCATGATCATCAAAAGTTGCCTTCCATCTGGGCAGGCCACTAAGCTCATTCTGTCATGAATCTCCAAAGGTTTCTTATCTACAAACAGAAACAGATAAAAGTTAAAAATTGTTGGATAACGTCCTGGTTACGTATGGAACCCAACGTTCCCTGAAGGAGGGAACAGAGGACGTAGTTGATGTTGACTGAACGGGATCACGCCAGGGAGCCAGTCATCTTCGAGTACTATTGAACGAGCCAATGGAATTGGCGTGCGCGACTTACATCACACACGGGTATAAATACTGAAGTGGATGCACGCACTAGTTGCTTTTTCGCTGAGGAGCCGAGCGTAACTCGGAGTCAGTGGTGGTCCAGCAGCAGTGGCAAGGGACTACTTCCTCCGTTCCCTCCTTCAGGGAAGTGTGTCCACTTCCGTATTTATACCTGCGCTGCGGAGTGTGTTATGTAAGTCACGCACGCCAATTCCATTGGCTCGTTCAATAGTACTCGAAGATGACTGCTCCCTTGCGTGATCCCGTTCAGTCAGCGCTGACTACGTCTGATGTTCTCGACTGAAAGGGAACTACCGTTCACAATTAAAAGAAAAATACCTTTCATCCATACTATTATAGGCTCAGGACTACCAGCTGGAAGACAACTAAGGGTGACTGAATTTCCCTCAAGAAGAACATGGTCCTTTAGTGTAATATGAAAAACTGGAGGAAAATCTGAAAAAAAAAAAAAAACAATGGATGAATTGTTAATTGGAATTGCTGATCAAAACTGTAGCACTTGGCATTCCAGGAGCAGAAGGAATGGAATTGCATTGTTTCACCTTCTTTTGGAGTTGCAAGTGCACTTGATTTAGATGGTGTCCTGTCTCTCTTACTTCTGGACAAACCCCACCTGTCCCACCTAGACCTTATGTCATTTTCAGGAGCTGTCAACAAATAAATTATTTTAATGCAATTTTGCAGTTAATGTCTCTTCATAATTTGCATAAATTAGTTTCCAAAGCTTAACTCATAAAGTTACACTATCTAACTAGCATACTTAGCAACAACGTACATGGAATAGTGTTGGAATAGTTTTGGATAACTGACAAACATTGCATAAACTGAATAATACATACTCTTAAAGGACTCTACAGAAGTACTACTAGAAGTGTAGTTCTGTGTTTCTTTGGATGATGTAGTAGCAGTATGTGAGGAAAGCTGGTTCTCTAGAATGTCCACATTCTTGTGAATCAGTCCATCAGACTGAGAGCGGCGATGACAGGAGAGTAAAGGTGTTTTTTGTCCTTCATTTCTAGTTTCCTTTTCTCCCACCCTCTTGTCAGGCTGACTTTGTTTTCTTAATGAAAATCCAGATACCTTTGACTCAAACTTTTTCCGCAATGCCAGAACTGGAGAATCATTTATTTTATTGACGTCTTGCTTCTCGTATTTTAGAGTTTCTGCATCAACGTGGGGTCTAGTTTCTGAGACATAAAGATTCTAATTTATGTCGCACAGCAAGGACAGGCAATTCAGCAACCTTCTTATCTTTTACAAGATTTGCTTTGTTTGTATCTAGAGTCTTATCAAAGCGTCCTGTCTCAACTTCTTTTTGGTCTAGGGACTTGATACGTCCCATAGCCCAAGTAACTCGTCGTCTGTTAGCGACAGAATCTGAGGTCTCGTCTTTCCCTTTTTTATGAATGGGTTGCACTTTCCTTGCACGCATAGAGAATCTTCCAAAATGTCCAAGCCCAGATTCTTTCTCCACCTCCCTGAGGTCTTGGACAGACTTGGATTTTTCTTGTAATCCTCTATGTCCAAACTCCAAAGGGGCTCCTACAGGGCCAGGTCGATACACCTCTTCATTTGATCTCCGTGGAAGAACTGGCGAGTTTTCTTCAGATTTTCCTCTTGTTAACCGTTTCAGGCCATGTGTCAAAGATGATTCCCTCTTCTTAAATCTTGCCTCAAAAAGTTCCTCTGAATCAATATATTTGATATCCGTTCTAAGAGTCGGCTGGTATGCAGACGAAGCAGCAGCAAAAACATCTGGATGTCCAGTGGTAGGTTGAGTATCTGGCTGTGAGATTTTCAAAATAGAGGTGGGTAACACTGAGAGAGAGGATGCCTGTTTGCCATTTACCTGCACTTTACTTGAATAATTTGAGGATATGTCATGTGGAAGTATATCAAGTGTACAAGATGTAGTACTTTTATTAATCTTTCCTTTCACACTGTCTTGAGAGAATGTGTGTTCTTTCATCTTCTCTAAATCCTTCTCAGTGTCATCTAATATAGATTCAGACTGGGAGGTATTTATTATTTGGACATTACCAATAACCTCTTCTTCCTTAGACACCTGTTTATTTTCTAAGTCTGGAGTTGGTGGCTTGGGAGAAATTTCTCTTGGAAACACAGGCATCGGACCAGCCTTGGTTTGATCTGTGATATTAGATTTGGCTTCCAGAAAAAGGAAGGGAATCTCTAGTGGGGCTCCAGATCTCCTATGTAGTGAAATTGCCTCTGAGTTTTCCTCCCTTAAAGAAGACCTCTTCCTGGATACACTTTTTGTTTCCCCAGGACTGTCAGTGGAGAATGTCTGAGAAACTCCTGAATCACTCAACCTGGCATGTCTGAAGTTACGATCCAAAGAGGCAGTTCGCCTGTCATCATCAACACCCAGTGTCTCAAGTAGCGGCCCACGAAGACCACTCATATTCTTTTCAACAGTGCCTCCTCTTAGCAACCTCTGCCTCATAAGATCAAGTTTTAGAGCATAGTCTTCCTTGCTCAGCTTGCCTGTCTTTGGACTACTGCTCCTGTGTGGAAGCTCCATGGAAACTGCCTTTGTCATGTGCTTTTGGCTTTCCTTTGAATTATCATTCACATTACCATCTTCAGGTGTGATCTGCAGAAGAAGAGCACTGTCAGCAGAACTCCCTCTTCGCATCAGCTCTCTTCTGGACTTGACTGCTACCTGTTCAGCTTTTACACTGTCACCCATTTGCAAGGATTCTTTCAAGTGTTCAGTCCTTTCTGCAATCTCCAGGTGCTCTATATTCTCCTGTCGATCAGTTGCCTGATATTCTGTGATGTCTTCGAGCCAATTACTGTTTTTTTGGAAGTTATCATTGGATCCTCTGATGACATTATCATCATCCTTGTGAATCTCAGTAAGAGACATCCGGGAACCAGAGAACAACATCATCGTGTGGGGCATAGGGATGAAAGGAGGTTCATCAGTGTCCTCATCTGAGTCGGAGGACGACGATGGAGGTGGTGAGCAGTCTTTAAGGTTTCTAGGCACAGCAAGGGACACATGGCTTGAAGAGTCATCCAGCAATTCTGATATGGATCTCATCACCATTTTAGACTTGTATCTAATGAGTGAACACTGAAATGAAAAAAAATAATAATAATAAACTGAGTAAGGTAATGAACTTTGTTTTAAAAATGTTAAGGTTTTTTTATGTTTGTTTGTTTTTTATCATTGCTTACCTGCCATTTCCGTCGGGCTAGTACTTGCTTATGTAATGTTGTGATGATGCTTTTTCCCTTTGTCAGTGACTAAGAAAAATATGACAATTAGATGAATGTGCTCTAAAAATAAATTTCAAGCATGACAACTCTTGGACTTTAGCATGGTAATGGATATGACAATGTTAATGTATTTGGTTCTTGTGAAATATATCTGCTATGCTCTTGCTGCAGAGCAATTACAGATACTTGCTACTGCCAATACATGCACAGGCAAGCTGCTATAAGCATGTGACATACTTCTGACATACAAATAGCATACATGACATTACCCATAGCAGATCTATAGGGCTGGAGCTGGAGGAGGTGGTGGGTTTCTGATTGCAAGACTTGAACCAAACACAGAACCAAATTATTTACAACCCCATTTCCAGAGTAGTTGGGACATTTTGTAAAATGTTATAAAATCAAGAATCTGTGATTTGGTAATTATGTTGAACCTTTATTTAACTGACGAATGTACAAAGAAAATATTTCCAATGTTTTCACTGACCAACTCAATTTTATTTTGTAAATATAAACAAGTTTTGATTTTGATGGCTGCTACACACTCCAAAAAAGTTAGGACAGAGGCATGTTTACCACTGTGTCACTTGACCTTTCCTTAATTACACTTTTTAATCATTTGGAAATTAAGGATACTAATTGTTGAAGTGTTGCAAGTGGTATATTTTCCCAATCTTATCTGACATAAAACCTCTGCTCAATAGTCGTCACTGTCCTATTCTCCTTTTCATGATGGGTCATACATTTTCAATAAGATACAGATCTGGACTGCAGGCAGGCAGTCAGGCACATCCCTTCTATGGTGAAGATTGTCTAGAAACAACTCAGTTTTAGCATGTGCAGAATGAGGCCTGGCATTGTCTTGCTTCCCAGGAAAGATGTCCTCATGATGGCAGTTTATGTCTCTGTATAATCCAAATATATGGCCATACCACTTGCACTGATGCACCCCTAGACAGATGTTTGCTTTTGCATCTGTCACTGATGAAAGTCTAGATGGGCCCTTTCGTCTTTGGGACTAATAACTCGGTGTCTGTTTTTCAGAAAAACAAGCTGAAACATGGACTTTTCTGACCACAGCACACATTTCCACTGTCTTTTAGACCATCTGAGATGAGCTTGGACCCAGAAAACTCGCCAGCATCTCTGTTTAGAACTGTTGTATAGCTTTCTCCTTGCGTAACAGATATTCAAGTGGCATTTCTTGATGCAGCGTCAGACTGTGTTAAGAAAAGAATGGTTCTCTTACGAGAGTATCTCTCGTACTGCGTAATATCTTACGCTATGGGGAAACACTCTTTCCTCGAGATATTGAAGCCAAAAATTATCCTTAATTTTTTTAATCATGCAAAATGCTTTTGCAGCAGCAAGCAGACAAGGGCGAAACAGCTCGCGCGCCCATTGGCTGCCTCGCTGGAAAAGCTGCAGCCTATCGAGTGAAGGCACTGCGTGACGTAATGACGAATGAAGACGCTTCGCGCTCATTTCGTCATGTCCCGCCAGTATAGGCGTGGTCTCGCCCTATAAATACCCCTCGATAGCTGTATTTCTCTGATTTTTCATTCTTCACGCGAAGCTCACGCATCGCGGGATCCAGAGTGAGAAGCCGCGCCGTTGACTTGTAGCCTTCTCAGCGGGACGTGCCATCTACTGAAGTCACTGGCCCAGCCGCCTTCAACTGCCGTACCTGCTGCGCTTTCCGGCGTACTATATCCTTTACTCTGTTACTGTGTGTGTGTGTGTTTGCTTACGTGACACAACACCCATTATATGTTCTAAAAGAGCTGCGTCTTTTTAAAGATGCCTTTCTGTGGCTCGTGCCGCTCCCAACTCAGTGATGAGGACCGTCACGTCATCTGTGTGTCCTGCCTGGGTCATGAGCACGCGGCTATCGCGCTCGCGGATGGTGGATGCCCGCACTGCGAACTTCTGCCTATGGCGACTCTGCGGACTCGCCTGGCGTCGTTCTCTGAACCCGCGTCCCAGCCTTCTGTGCCGCGCCGTAAGAAGCGTCGCGCCCAGCGCGCTCCCGAGCCTTCTCCAGCCCGCCAAAGCTCGCCGGTTCGCCCGCCTGCTTCGCCGGCTTCACTTGAGTCGCTCCCGGACGGACAGCGCCCGCCGTCTGCCGCCGCTTCCGCTCCCGAGCTGGACGAGCCTGCTGAGGTATGCTCTCTTGTGGCTTCCGATAGCGAGGATTGGGCGAGCTCTGTGGACCTCCCCCCCGCTGACGTGTCTAGCCAACCCTCTGGGAGGAGACCCGGCATTGAGGCTGAGCTGATGCGTCTGCTCACCCAGGCCGTGGAAAGCATCGGCCTCGAGTGGGAGGCGCCCGCCTTGCCGCCGCGCAACAGACTCGACGGGCGCTTTCTCAAGAAAGACGAAGCCCCGTCTAAGTCTAGGGCCGCCCCCTTCCTCCCTGAGGTCCACGACGAAGTCGCCAAGTCATGGACCGCCCCGTTCTCCGCCAGACTGCGCACTTCCACTTCTGCGGCCTTTTCTTCTGTCACCGGCGCGGGAGATAAAGGATATCTCTCCATTCCTCCTGTCGAGGCGGCGGTCGCGTCGCATCTCTGCCCGCCCTCTGCGGGACGGCGCGCGCAGACGACGCTCCCCTCTAAAGCCTGCCGGGTGACTTCATCGCTGCACGGGCGTGCTTACACAGCCGCTGGACAGGCGGTCTCAGCGCTGCATACTATGGCGATCTTGCAGATCTACCAGGCCGACCTTCTCCTTAAACTGGACGAGGAAGGCCCGGGTGCGATCAATGTGGCGGATTTACGAGGCGCTACGGACCTTGCTCTACGCGCCGCTAAAGCCGCTGCTCAGGCCATGGGGCGGAATATGGCCTCTCTCACCGTTGCTGAGAGACATCTGTGGTTGACGCTGTCTGAGATGACGGAAGCTGAGCGCTCTGTATTCCTCGACGCGCCCATTTCCCCTGCGGGCCTCTTCGGATCTGCCGTCAAGGATTTCGCGGACAGATTCTCGGAGGAGCAGAAGACTTCGCAGGCCATGAAGCACTTCCTCCCGAAGCGCTCGAGCTCCGCTGCAGGTCACTCTAAGCAGCCGTCTGCTCGCAGCTCGCAGCCTCGGCCTGCATCGCCCGCAGCCGCCGCTACACAGCGCCGCCAGGCCCGGGATCAGAGACCGCGCTCTCGCTCTGCTGGACGCCGCCCCGCTCAGCGCGGGCCTCGGCCGAAGATTGAGCTCAAGCCCGAGGCTTCGAAGCTTTCCTAGCCACTCTAAGAAAGCGACGGTGTTCGGATCCCGCTGCGGCCGGCTCCCCACCGAAAAGATTCGCTCGTTCAGTTCCTTGCGATGTGACTGTGCCAGTGTATTTAGCAGTGAAGCAGCCGGTGTCTCAGCCCGCTTGCCTGCACAAAAAAGCCGTTTTTATGGCTACCCAGATAAATCCAATAAAGAGTGTATTTTCTGGTATGCCGGCCACGGCCGATGGTGTTATGAGTGTTGTAAGAATGCCCACGCCCCAGTGCCCATTCCCACACCCAGACACAGCCCGCCACGGTGCGAGGCGAGCACACATAAATCTGACTCAGGTCGATTGTGCAAACAATGTAGCGATTGCGCCCATACAATGCCCGCTCACGCTGCATGCCGCGTGTCCCTTGGTTTCTGTAAAAACGAAACCAACACACAATCTATCGGCTCCGGCCTAAAGCGTGCACAGTGCAGTAGATGTGCCGTAGGTTTGCGCCCACATCCTCCCGCAAGCACGCCGAATCCCACGGGATTCGCCCCGCTCACTCTCGCTGTGCGTCCCGCCGTAGAGATTCTGAGCGCGGCCAGACTGCCCGCTGTGCCCAGCGCGCCCCCCGCCTCGAATGCTGTAAACACGGCGTTGTGTTCCCAGGGTACCGGGGCTCTCGAGCCGTTGCCAGGTCAAGGCCAGAGCCCAGTCTGCATCCTACCCCTAGCTACTCGCGCAGAAGCGTGGTCGAAGCTACCCGGGGTATCAGACTGGGTGCTGAACACTATAAAGAGAGGCTACTCGCTACAATTCGCACGACGTCCACGCCGTTGTACGGCGCCCGTCGAGACTTCGGTGAGAAACGAAGTATCTCATCTACTTCGAGCCGAGATAGCGAAACTACTGAGCAAAGGGGCCATAGAGCCCCTTTCTCAGGCTCAGAGCGAAGGGGGCTTATACAGCAGATATTTTCCGGTACCGAAAAAAGATGGGGGCTTCAGACCCATTCTAGATCTGAGACAGCTGAACAAAGCGCTTGTGAAGCGCCAGTTCAGGATGCTTACGACCAGGAAAATCCTAGCGCAAGTGCGCCAAGGGGACTGGTTTATGTCAATAGATCTGAAAGACGCGTATTTCCAAATACAAATAGCGTCCCATCACAGGCGATTCTTGAGATTCGCGTTCGAGGGCCAGGCTTATCAATACACAGTCCTGCCGTTCGGCCTGTCTTTGGCACCCCGTACATTTACGAAGTGCATGGACGCGGCTCTCGCGCCCCTGAGACTTCAGGGCATGCGAGTTATGAACTACTTGGACGATTGGCTGATTCTAGCTCGATCACGGTCAGAGCTCATAGAACACAGGGCCACACTGCTCGAGCATCTCGAGACACTGGGCCTGACGGTCAACTGGGAAAAGAGCCTGCTGTGTCCCAGCCAGAGAATTTCTTTCCTGGGAACAGTGTTAGACTCGCTTTCCATGACGGCACGCCTGTCACCGGAGCGCGTACTAAGTATTCAGCGCGGCGCGGAATCCTTCCGCCAAGGCTCCATAGTCCCGCTCAGACGGTTTCAGAAAATGCTGGGCCTGATGGCCTCAGCATCCCCTGCACTCCAGCTGGGCCTGCTTCGCATGCGCCCACTGCAGTGGTGGCTGAAAGCACGGGTCCCGCCCCGGGCATGGACCACGGGCCGGTGTCGCCTCAGGGTCGACCAACGGTGCGTTTCGGCTCTGGAACCCTGGAAAGTAGCCAGCTGGTATCAGTCTGGTGTGGAGTCTGGGGACCGCCTCAAGGGTGAAAGTGGTGTCTACGGACGCCTCCACCACGGGTGGGGAGCGCTGCTCGAGGGCAGACCGCTGGCTGGCCTATGGTCAGAGCGGGAGAGGCTCCTTCACATAAACTGCTTGGAATTGATAGCAGTCGACAAAGCGGGGCCACCACGTCTTGGTCCGGTCGGACAACAAGTCAGTGGTGGCGTACATAAATCGCCAGGGCGGCCTCAGGTCCGCACGCCTTTGCAGGCTGACGGAACCCCTCTTGGTCTGGGCCCAGCGCAACCTCCTTTCTTTGAAAGCGGCGCACGTGCCTGGGCACCTGAATACGGGTCCAGACATGCTGTCCAGAGACAACGTCCTGACAGGAGAATGGTCGCTGCACCCGCAGACGGTCCAGCTACTGTGGGAAACGTTTGGCAGAGCGCAGGTGGACCTGTTCGCGTCCCGTGAGAACGCTCACTGCCCAGTATTCTTCTCAAAGGGCAGGGACGCGCTGGCCCATACTTGGCCCAGCGGTCCCCTGTATGCCTTTCCCCCGGTCTCGCTCCTGCCTCAGGTGTTGGAGCGGATCAGGGAAAATGGATGCCCAGTGCTGCTTGTGGCTCCGCTCTGGACGAACCAGGCTTGGTTTCCGGTCCTGATGCGGATGACCAGCACTGCCCCGTGGCCTGTACCGTTGAGGAGAGATCTCCTCTCTCAGGCAGAGGGCTCGATTTGGCATCCTCACCCGGAACTGTGGTCCCTGCACGCATGGGCCATCAACGGGTACCCGCTAGCCTCCCAGAAGGAGTGCTAAACACGATCGCGCAGGCTAGAGCTCCGTCTACCAGACGGCTCTATGCCTCGAAATGGTCGGTGTTCTCTACTTGGTGTCGAGCCCGTGGCTTTTCACCCGTGGACTGCGGGGTTGAGGAAGTACTTGCCTTCCTTCAGGAGCTGATGGATAAGGGAAGGACCCCATCCACGCTCAAAGTGTACGTGGCGGCCATAGCAACGTTTGCTAAACCGGTGTCTGGCCAGTCACTGGGGAAAAACGACTTAGTCGTGCGTTTCCTACGAGGGGCTCGGAGATTAAATCCTCCCAGGCCCCCTTCAGTCCCGGCTTGGGACCTTTCAACGGTCTTGGAGGCCATGAAAGGCGCCCCGTTCGAGCCGATCCAGCTGTCGGATATGAAGCACCTGTCCCTTAAGACGGTGTTTCTATTGGCTCTCGCTTCAGTGAAGCGTGTAGGGGACTTGCAGGCGCTTTCTGTAAGCGCGTCATGTCTGGAGTTTGGGCCTAACGACTCAAAGGTCGTACTCAAACCGAGGCACGGCTACGTGCCGAAATCCCTCAATACACCGTTTAGGGCCCCGGTGATTTCCCTGTCAGCCCTTCCGGTTCTCGATGAGGAGAGGGACGCGAGTCTCCTTTGCCCTGTGAGGGCGTTAAGGGCTTATGTGTCCCGCTCGGCTGGGTTCAGGCAGACCGAGCAGCTTTTCGTTTTGTTTGGCGGCCGTTCTAAGGGACTCGCCGCCTCAAAACAGAGCCTATCCAGATGGATAGTGGATGCCATAGCGCTGGCTTACACTTCCAAGGGCCTGCGGTGCCCATTGGGTGTCAAAGCGCACTCCACAAGAGGCGTGGCCTCGTCGTGGGCATGGTATAGCGGGGTCTCCCTGCAGGATATCTGTACGGCTGCGGGCTGGGCCTCGCCGTCGACATTTATCAAGTACTATAACCTGGAGGTGCCCGCCTTACAAGCTAAGCTTTTGGCGGTCTGAACTTCGGGCTTATCGGTCGCCAATGCGGCTATGTTGCCCTTACGGGTCAGTATCCCTACGGGACTTTATGAAGGAGTGATGCTTCTAGCCTCTCCTCCTCTACTCTATGTGAGTTATGGTGATTATGCACTAGATGTGCCCCGGGCTTGGCCCCGGGACTCTGGTGTTGGATCCCTGTCCGCACGGCGTTTTGTATGGGGTCCCCATAGCGTAAGATATTACGCAGTACGAGAGATACTCTCGTAAGAGAACGTACTCGGTTACTAACGTAACCTCGGTTCTCTCTAGAGAGGGAACGAGTACTGCGTATCTTGCCGTGCTTGAACTATGCTCTGGTTCGCTTCGGTGTACAAAATCAGAGAAATACAGCTATCGAGGGGTATTTATAGGGCGAGACCACGCCTATACTGGCGGGACATGACGAAATGAGCGCGAAGCGTCTTCATTCGTCATTACGTCACGCAGTGCCTTCACTCGATAGGCTGCAGCTTTTCCAGCGAGGCAGCCAATGGGCGCGCGAGCTGTTTCGCCCTTGTCTGCTTGCTGCTGCAAAAGCGTTTTGCATGATTAAAAAAATTAAGGATAATTTTTGGCTTCAATATCTCGAGGAAAGAGTGTTTCCCCATAGCGTAAGATATTACGCAGTACTCGTTCCCTCTCTAGAGAGAACCGAGGTTACGTTAGTAACCGAGTACGTTTTCTAAAGTACTCCTGAGCACATGTGGCTGTATTTAACAGAGTAGCATTATGATTTCTCATGCAATGCCATCTGAGGGCTCGCACATTAAACTGAGGTCTCCTGCCTTGCCCTAAAGAGACTGAGATTTCTCTGGATTCCCTGAATCTTTTCACAATATTATGTATGGAAGATGGTAAAAGACTCTTTACAATCTTGCATTGAGAAATGTGATTTTTTAATTGTTTGACAAATCTCAAAGTGGTGGGCCATGACCCATCTTTGCTTACAAAGACTGAGACAGAGTCCTGCAACGGGTCGGGTACCCGCGGATACCCGCGGGTACCCGCATAAAAGTGTCTAAAACGGGTGGATTGTAATCATTCCTAAAATTCACGGGCGGGGATGCGGGCGGATAATGAACTCCTTGCGGGCGGGTAGCAGCGGATGAAAAATATATGCAATATTTGTGTCTAAATTGCCATTACACATACGCAACAACGTTATGACCTTTGGACCCATCACGTCACCACTGCGTCAGTGCGACTTTCGTTTATGCTTGCGTTGCATGAGTAGCCATAGGGAGTAGCTATTGATGATTTAAAAGTAAAGTTGGCAAGTAGAGTACGGTATATAAAAGTGTTAAGAACGAGCATACAAAAACATTTCCCAACCTGATTGCACGGAATGTTTTCTCCATCCCAGCATCGAGCGCTGCGAGTGAGAGAGAGACTTTTCCAGCTGGATTTGTAATTCAAGAACGGAGAACGCAACTTAAACCATGTGGACGATATCCTTTTCCTGCACAGTATAACTTAAGGCAAAGTAAATACATAGGATACTGTTTGTGAGCGACAGGCTCAGATAGGTTGTATTTTTTTCTTGTTCTTTTTTTCTTTTCATTAATAGCCAGATGTTTGCGTTATCAGGTTTCATAGACTATTTAGGTTCCGATGTAGGCTACTTGAATGGCGCAAAACAAAGCACACTTTAGCCTGTTTCATGAGGCTATTGTGATGTTGAGAGAGGTGCGAGATAAAAAAAATAAAGGACTTTAATAGGAATGATTTTAGCGTGTGTGATTTATCACGGGTCGGGTAACGGGCCAAATATTAACGGGTCTGGGCGGGTGCGGATTTAATTTTGATATTATCACGGCTGACGGGTCGGATCTGGTGCTGAACTTTGCGGGTACGGGCGGGCGCGGGTCTCCAAAAATGGACCCGTGCAGGACTCTGGACTGAGAAGCTCTTTTACACCCAAACA
The DNA here is from genome assembly GCA_036326025.1 of Chrosomus eos. Taxonomy (NCBI): domain Eukaryota; kingdom Metazoa; phylum Chordata; class Actinopteri; order Cypriniformes; family Leuciscidae; genus Chrosomus; species Chrosomus eos. Next base: position 14,212,297 of record CM070828.1, on the reverse strand, counting down.
CGATTCCCTCACCTATTGCCAATTCACCTGCTCATTGTGGACTGTTTCAAAAGAATTGGATAATCTAACTTGGATAATCTTTTCACTTTTTTTTCCTCAGTCCCAACTTTTTTTGTAGTGTGTTGCAGACATTACTATAAAAATGTTTTTATATTTACAAAATACAATTATGTTGTTCAGTGAAAACATTGGAAACCTTTTCTTTTTTTACTTTTGTCAGTAAACAAAAAAGGCTCAAGAGAATTAACAAAGCCCAGAGTGCTGGGGTTTTTCCCAACTTGTCTGAAAATGGGGTTGTAAATGTTAAGCAAGCAAGCTGCAGATGGAATAAGCATGTAGTGATGATGTGATTGCTAGCAGATTGCATTAAGGTATTAGATATTTCAATGCACAGTATCTCTGTTTTGTTATGTTGAATGGCAGCTATGTATTTTGTACACAGCTTCTGTTGGTAGGAGTCGAGTCAAAGTTACTAAAAGTGATGAATTGAAGTGTGTATGAATAATTTGTTTTACTGCATTAATCGGTACTGCAGCCTGTTTGTTAATATTCTATCATACCTTGAACCAAGGATGAAAAAGACATTCTGTGGCATCAGGTCTCCTAAAGTACAAATGGTTAAACATTACATTAAAGAGAGCATAACTCTATGACAATTACAACTGTGAACTGTCAGACATATTTACTACAATGATTGTGGTGCAATAAATACTTACAATTTGTTTGGCACAAGGAGCTTAATGATGAACCCTTTTGCTTCTCTGCAAAGTTCTTTGAACATCCTCTCCTCAAATGCAACATTATAATTCCTGATGTTCAGCAGAGTGTCACGGTCATTTTCCCCAGCAAATGGGGAAACTCCTGTTAGGCTGTGAATTATGTGAAAGATAAAAGACATGTTACACATGTTGAATGCAAAATTATGTCAGTGGGGAGTTCAAAGTCAAGTCACATTTACTTATATAGCGTTTTAATGTGTGTAGATAATAAATTTTTTTTTTGTTGTAAAAAAGTTATTAATTTAGTTAATTTATATATAGCCGCTCTGGAGAAAACCGTGATGTCATCGTCACCATCATCGTCAAATAGGCTATACATACCATAAATAAGTTATGACACCCACTGGCCTAAGGAGAGAAAGGTTGCTTTAGAAAATATAGAGAATGAAAGTTTAACCAACTGTCAAAGAGTTAGGTGATGTGATTGTCGTTTACCAAATGTCTGTAGATTTAGAGATGGGTGACTGGTTTACAATCTCAGGAGCAATAAATTCTGGTGTGCCATATTTGCAGTACAATTCTTCATTTGGTTTGACTTTCAGAGCATTACCAAAATCACAAATACGAATGTGATCACTTTTCTGGTCTGCCATGAGAATGTTTTCAGGCTGAAATGCACACACATACAGTATAATTACTTTTCTCTGAAAAGTCAAAACAGTAATTTAAAATGATTAGTAAAGCATTTAGTAAATTATACAGTTTTATCTGTTGACCTTTATATCAAGATGAATAATGCCATTATGGTGAATATAGGCGATACCCTCAAGTAGCTGTCGTATGATAGACTGAACCTGCACATAGAACACAAACATTAATTCTATGGAATATATTAATCTGTAAGTAATCTACTTACATTGTTTTAGCATCAATCAGCAGCTACTCATTTTAACTGAATACACAGTTCAAACACCAACCAAAACACCAACCTCAGATTCTAAGATGGTAGTTCTTTTTGTTATTCTTTCCAGAAGCTCTTCGTTGCACCTTTATAATCATTTAAGGATAATGATGCAAGCAAACAGCTTCTTATTAAAAAATGATAATTAATCAGAGAAAAAGGATACAGTTCAGTAATAATGACCACTACACGCCTCTTTTCAAAAGCATCGTGGAAGTGGATGATCTTCTCATAGTCTAACTCTGACAGGAGGGTCATCTCTCTCAGGGAACAAGTCTTTCTCTTTGCCCGCACTGAGATGAATTTTGCTGCAAATGATTGACCTTTTTTTTGTGTCACTCGCTTGACATATGAAAAAGCCCCTCTGTGAACACATGAAGACATTACAGACCTGTCATATCAAAATATACACAGTTCGATTACACTTTATTTTAAGGTGATGTAGTTACATTGTACTTGCTCAAATAAGTCCTGAATAATATAAATTAACTACATGCACTTACTATAGTGTTATGGCTATGGTTTGTTTAGGGTTTGTAACTTGTAATTATGCATACTTTAATGTTATTACTGGAGTAAGTACATGTACTAATATGTAACTTCATCACCTTAAAATAAAGTGTTATCCAGTGTTGTTCTAATAATAGCATTGTCCTTCTAGTATGGTATCTGACCTGCCAATCTCTTTGTGTATGTCATAGTAATCAGTCAGCCTACGCATCCTCCGAAGAATTGTGCCTTCATCTTCCATTTGCTCTTCTTCTTCCACCACATTTTTTGCTGTGAATATAGGTGAATATATATATATATTATATATATATATATATATATATATATATATATATATATATATATATATATATATATATATATATATATATATATATATATATACTACACACACACACACACACACACACACACATATATTATATAATATATTATATTAATATTATTAATATATGTATATATACTATTATATATATATATATACAAGTTCAATAAACTGAGTTATCATAAATGCTTTTGGCCTGGCTAGCCATATTCAAACTAATTTGTATAACTTACCAGTATGGACAGTAAGCTCAGCCTTACAGGACACTGACCCAGCCATGTTCTTAGCAGTGCAAGTGTAGACACCCACATCCTCAGGCTGAGCATTGAGAACAACAAGCGAACACTCTCTGTCATCATACACAAAGGTAAAACGACTGCTTTCTACAAGAAGAATACTATCCTGAAAGTCAAACAGAACAAATCATCAAGGACAGCAAAAAAAAAAAAAAAAAATACTCCAGTGAATTTCAATTATAGACATTCACATTCTCACGACTATAGACATTAACATGTTCAAAAGTGTAAACGTACCTTGAACCAGAGGATATCAGGGTCAGGTTTTCCATCTATAACAACAGCTAAACGAGATGTTTCCCCCACACAGACGTCCAAGTCCTCCATGATTATCTCAAATGTAGGGGGCACTGAAATGGACAACAAAAAACAATTTAAAAACAACTTAAGCAGGATAAATGCAGACAATCAATACTCAAATACAAAAAAATTAAAAGAATAATTCGCCCCCGAAAAATAATGTGTGATGTTTGTGTGATGTCATGAAAGTTTTGATGTTATTGACATGTTGTCATATTGGATTATACATAAGCTGAGGCTATCAGGCTTCTGAGGCTGGCCCCTCTGGGGAGAGACGGGTTCGATCATTCCGTGTCTCCTCGGCGCACTCTGGGGGGTGACTCTCTGAGGAGGGTCGTAGAACAGTCAGCTAGGTTGTTCCCTGCCGGTTCGCCGTTACAGGGCACCGAAGTGGGTGTTCGACAACTACCTTGAGAGACTGGTCCCCTTAGTAGATTTTCTAGCAACGTGGAAGCTACTGCCAAAATATATCTCGTTGGGGCCTGCTCACTATAGAAAAGGGTTACAGAATTCGGTTCGGTTCTCAGCCACCCATATTTCTAGGGGTCCTCCCTACGGTGGTGGACCCCGAGCAGGCTCTGGTTATGTTATCATTTGTGGGGCCCCGACCGTTGTGGGGCGGTGTACACCTCACTATACGGTGCCCGCCCCACCTCGGTGCCTTCAGAAGGCCATTCTGCCAACCCGCGTGCCTCGGGGCGCAGCAGTCTCCAGCGAGAACATGGCTCAGCGTCACCAAGACACTGTGTCAAACTCGCACCCTCTGAGGGGGGTTCAAAAACAGTCAATTCGTTTCCTGCCAGTATGCTTCAGGTCACCGAAGTGACTGTTTAACTTACACCAGTCTCGAGAGACTGGTACCCTTAGTAGATTATCTGACAGAATGGAAGAATCTGCCAATATTCAATTCAATTCAATTCAATTCAAATTCATTTGTATAGCGCTTTTCACAATACACATCGTTTCAAAGCAGCTTTACAGAAAGTGCAATATATCTCAGTGTGTCCAGCACATAGAGTAAGGCTACAGAATACAGTTTGGTTCTTGTCAGCCATGCTACAACGGGGTGCTGCTCACGTTAGTGCATCCCGAGCAGGTTCTGGTAATGGAGCATGAAGTGAAGACTCTGTTAGCTGAGGAAGCTATAGAGCAGGGTATTCACCCGACAGTGAATCAGGTTTTTACAGCCGTTACTTCATTGTTCCGAAAAAGGATGGGAGGTTGCGTCCTATATTAGATCTCAGTTCAATCGTGCAGTTAAGAAATTCAAGTTCAAAATGCTGACATTCAAACAGATCGTGACTCAAATCAGATCCGAGGACTGGTTTGTCACGATAGATCTAAAAGACGCATACTTCCATGTCTCCATCCTCCCTCAGCACAGGGAATTCCTGAGATTTTCTTTCGGGGGCAAAGAATACAAATATCGGATTCTTCCATTTGGTCTAGCTCTATCACCCTGCACGTTCATGAAGGGAGTAGATGCAGCTCTGGCCCCATCCATCTGTAGGGCATACGCATTCTGAACTACTTTGACGACTGGCTGATTCTGGAGGAATCAGAGCAGTTAGCGGTTCGGCATCGAGATGTTGTCCTCGCTCACATGAAGAATTGGGGTTGAGATTCAATACCAAGAAGAGTAGGCTTTCTCCATTACAGAGAACCACTTTCCTTGGTGTGGTATGGAATTCAGTCATGATGCGAGCCGTCCTATCGCCCGCTTGTGTAATTGCTATCCTCACAGCATCGAAAGAGCTAAAGCTAGGCCAGTCACGCACTGTGAAACAGTTCGAGAGACTGTTAGGCCACATGGCAGCAGCATCCAATGTGATACCCTTTGGCCTGCTGTACATGAGACTTTGCAGTGGTGGCTCAGGACCAGAAGGTTCTCCCCTGGGGAGTGGTAATGGAAGGCCGCTCAGCTCAGGGTCTGTGGAGGAGTCATCATCTCTCTTGGCACATAAATTGCCTGGAGATGATGGCCATTTTCAATGTGTTGAGACATTTCCTCCCAGACCTGAGGGGTCATCATGTGCTTGTCTGGTCAGACAACACATCGGTGGTCTCCTATATAAATCATCAAGGGGATCTGCGTTCACGTCCACTAAGTAAACTGGCATACCAGATTCTCTTGTGATCCCTAGGGAAGCTGCTCTACCTGAGAGCAGTTTATTTTCCGGGGCATCAGAATGTAGGAGCAGACATCCTGTTGAGGCAGGGGCTGAGGCACGGGGAATGGAGGCTCCACACCGAGGTGGTGGAGCACACTTTTGGGGGTTTATGGCCAGGCACAAGTGGGTCGATTCGCGTCTCAGGATACGATGCACTGTCCACTTTGGTTCTCCCTTAAACACCCAGCTCCATAGGGGCTGAACGTTGTGTTATAGACATGGCCGAGGCTACGTCTGTACGTCTTTCCTTGATTACTCTGCTCCCAGGAGTTCAGGAGGAGGTCTGCCAGGACGAATAGTTTTACTACTAGTAGAACCGTACTGGCCGAGCTGACTGGTTCTCAGACCTGGTGTCTTTCCTCGACAGCTCTCCCTCGGAGATTCCAGTCAGGAGGGACTTTCAGTCTCAGGTGGAAGGGGTGACCCTTCATCCCAGACCATACTTCTCTCCAGAGCTCCCTCCACGAGGAAACTGTATGTATTAAGTGATGGGTTTTCACTTCATATTGCGGATCTTGGACAGTGGGGCCCAGTTTCCTGCCCGATTGGTACAGTGCTGGAGTTACTGCGGGTTCGTTTTTCCGCAGGGTTATCCCCTTCCACACTGAAGGTGTAAGTGGCGGCCTAAGTGCCTACCATGTCCCTTTGGTCGTTTCCTCCGTGGTGCTTTTAGAACAGGATAGGAGTATGGCGGCTTAGAAGCCTTATTATATAAGTTATATAAGTTATATTATATATCCCTGTAGGATGTGGTATGCGGCAGGCTGGTCATCTCCACTCACATTCGTAAGGTTTTACAACTTCGACCTGGGCGCTACCCCAGGTTCACAGGTGCTCTTGTCTTAGGTGAACGTCTCAGGTTATGACTGTAACCCTAGTTCCCTGAGTAGGGAACAAGACGATGCGTCACTTTGCCATACTTCCTACATCACTGTGATCGACTTGCTTCGACCTTTTTCAAAGCTAGCGCGGTTCTAAACCGGATTTGCTTTTATCCTTTCCTGGTCGTGACGTCACCCGCCCGCGGCGCTCACTCTCGCCGTTGGACTAGTTGACATAAGTGCTCCAGACTCATTCACGCAAGGGCGTTCCCAAAGCGTCATCGACGCATCATCTCATTCCATACTCAGGGAACTAGGATTACAGTCGTAACCTGAGACGTTTTGTAGAGGGAGGGTCAAAATGACAATTTTCACCTGAGATTTGGAGCCAAATTACGGGGGTAAATATGGCTTTAGAAAGATGGCAGCATCATCATTTTATTTTAACATGGATATTGGTATGTCTATTAGTTGAACATCTGTATTTTAGCAATCTTTGTTGCATTATATGTCAAACATTGGGGAAACAATGGGGAAAAGCACTTCTTGTGTTTTGTTTTTTGTTTTTTGTTGTTGCCCCAAGCTTGCATGCCTGTAACTCAAGAAGAATTACAGATATCTTAAAATCATTTTTTAGATTTTGGTTTTTAACGAACATTTATTTTGGTATCTTCATTTTAATGGTTTATAATCACCTTTTCTGTGCATGCACTTTGAATGTGTATGCAGCAAATGTATTTAAAAAAATAATTTAATAGGCTATTCAAACGTGTAAACGCAGTATAAGTCAAGTATGCTTAAGTGTAATTTTAAGTATATTTCTGCGAAGTACAAGTAGACTGAAATTATGCATTCTTAATTTTTATTGAAAAAAAATATATACTAATAGCACACTTGAATAAACTTGTAAGGGTTTCTTTGAGGCATAACTTGAAGGGGAACGGCTTGTAGTAATGTGAGATGCTGAAGACTCTTCTTAAATAACATCTCAGAAAAAAAAGGATTTACATAATATTACATAAAAATGAAAATATCTGCTTAATGCCATTATGATGTCCGACAGGAAACATTTTAGATTAGAGGCATATTATAGATTAGCTAAACACTTAAAATGTTACAAATCTTTCAAATTGCACATTGAATAGTTGCCTGTGTGATGTACATGTGCTATAAGTGTAACATTTATTTTAATGCTCTGCCATGCATTGCTGCTGATGTGCAGCTAAAACAAAAAAACAATGAGTGAGCCTTCACCTGCAATGACCAGCTGCAAAGTGCAGAGTTCACTGCCATACTGGTTGTTTGCCATGAAGATAAGCTGCCCTACATCCGTGCTTTTCACTTTGGCTATGTGGAGGGCATGCTGGTCATCATCAGGCATGGTCATCTCTAATGCACCAGGTTTGTTGACAAGCACCACTCCCCTTCTGGTAAACAATGTTATACTTAATATTCACAATTTATATTGTAGTTTGAATGTTTGGTTTGCATTTGTCACTAACCTTTTCCACATGCATGTTGCTTGGACATGATTAAGGGTTATTGTGATGGTGACAGGCTGGTTCTCAACTACATACACGATATCAGGTTTGTCCAGGATGACTGGGGCATTGTGTAAATACTGTCCTATGATATGGAAAAATAATGAAAACATGATTTCAACAAGTCTACTACACACATTCATGATTCCCCAGGCAAAAATGCTATGACAATTGCATTAATTTAAAGTGCAGAATACCAGAAGGTGTTGTATGAGTCATGAGGAACAGCATGAAAAAATGTAATCAAAAAGTAAAGGATATCTACAAATTTATACAGTACAGAGAACTTGAGCACATTTTTTTTCTATACCTCTGTCAATGAGCTGGACCAGGTCAGTGGGTTGTGAGGGTTTGCTGAATGCTTTTCTGGTGGCACTAAGGACTCTGAAGGAATAACGCACTCCCTTAGAAAGTGAGGGAACCGTATAAGAGGTGTCTCTGAGGCTGGAGGATATGGTTGTCCATTGGGTGGAGCCCAGAGCTTGTTGTTGAACAACATACATGAGTGAAGCAGGATCTGAAATGAATGGAAGGACAAGGAAAATGCTATAGGGGAGGCTAGGATTAACAGGTATACTTTGACTGAGATGAGAAGTCATTGGATTTTTTTAATGGATTTTTATTTAAATGACTGAAAATGACATCTGTGATTAAGCTCAAGATATTTTCATGTTTTATTCAATGACATAGCATACATCAGTAATGCCCCCTTGTGATTTTGTAAACCTTTTACTTGAAAATTAAGTTAAGTTAATAATAAGTTGCTAAATGGAACAACTGAGATTGTCAGGTACATTAAACGTCATCACACTGAGCAGGTAAACTCATCTACTCATTAGTCCCGCTGTCACGGCTTCCAGGCCCGCTGTGCCTAACAGTAACCGACAGCGAACGCCCTCACCCGAATACTAATGTCTCCAGAACTACAAATCCCTTGCGCATCACTCTCGCACTGATTGCCTTCCACCTGTGTCTAATGATTGCTTTCCACCTGTGTCTAATGATTGCCTGTCTTTAACCTATATCAACCATGCCCACGGCTCACTCTGTGCGAAGTATTGTTTCACAGTTGTGTTGCATGTCCAAGCCATTTCCTGGAAGTTTTCCTGATTCTACCCCTTGCTATTCTAGATCTCCGTGTTTGTCAGCCGCCTGCCTATTGACCCTCAGCCTGTCCCTGGATCCCGTTGGTTTGCTGCCCGCCTATCGATCCCCTGCCTGGCTTACTTCACGCTTCTGCAGGCCCCATTACTCTATTCAAGTTGTTTTGTCTCCTGTTGAGCGACTCTAATAAACCTTGTTGCAAATGGACCTGACTCCGACTTCTGATTGACAACACCCGCATTAACAGCCTTATTGTGTTTATAGCCACACTATTGCAAACTAATCTATCTTTTTTATGTTTTTTAACTTAGAGACACTGAAGCTTAATTGTGGTGACCTTGAAGTTGTGTGACTCTAGTGTAGTTAGTTTTAGTTTATAGCCTACATTTAGCTTTTTACTTCTGCTTATTGTATTTAGGCTTTCAAATTTATAAAAAATGTGTTCATTTGTAGAGATAAACATGATGAGCAAAATGTGCAAAAATCATAAACTTGTGTTGGTCACAGAGCTTATTTTCTGCAATAATTCAAAAGCCAATAGAGAAATCATACTATGTTTTTGTAAAGGGAGACAAGGCGATGCTAAAAAAGACGTAATAATTGCACTACAACACATTAGCAAACAACAACAATCCAATGATCCAATCAAAATAGACTAAATAAATAAAGTCCTGCTCTAACTTTTTGTATTATGTTTCTTATGTGCAACTCTTATTCACATACAGCTGTATATAATTAGCAATTTCTAAATATATGGACATGTATATCATTGTTTGTTAGAATAACTCTGTCACCGCCATTGACAGAATTTACTGTCATTTGACAACACTTCCTCGCCATTGACAGAATATTCTGGCAATCCATGTTTTCACTGTTATATGATAGGGGGAATGCTATTACGCATCTTCTGAAAGAGTGCATAATCTCCAAATCAAAACACAGGGGAAAAATAAGCAGAAACAAGTGATAGAAGCATTGCTTAAGCACATGTTTTAGTCTTTGACAAAGCTTTTTGTTCAAAATGTTGCTTTTATGAACCTTACAAACATTCAAGTGTTGATCAAAAAAAGAATGCATAAAGCTAGAATAAAATTGCTGTTTAAAATATGTTTAAAAGCAGAGGCTCTGTTTATTTTGATTTCTATTACACAAGAGTAGATGTTAAAACTTGATTTGCAGGCTCTCGCCAAGATAAGCACCAACTAAGACGTAGCTTTACAGTAAACTAATGTGATCCATATTTGTCTCCACCCATTTACGTTTCCTTCCATATGATGATGTAAAAATCCTTCTATCTGGTGTTGGTTGTTCTATCTTCTATATGGCTGAAGTATACTGCTGGCTCCAGGGATCCGCTTCTTTTCTCCCTGGCGCATTAGCACACACAACGGCTGTGATGCTGGCTCCGGGGATCCACCACAGTGCGGCATCCCAGCGCATCAGCATGACAAACGTCTGGATTGAGCTAAGTAGGGTACATCTCTGGGGTCTTCAAGTGGGCACCTTCCATCCTCAGTGTTTCGTCGACTAGCCCACGACACCTCAAGAGGGCTAGACGGTCATTCTGGGTCCCACCATCACTTATCAGTACATCTGCTTTTCTTTCTTTCTATTTGGCTTGAGATCCCGTGCCAGAATATTTCCGTCTCAACCACAGCCAGTTGCTGCTCCTCTCTGCTGCTTCAGATATGCTCTTCACTGTGTGATCCAACTCCTGGCCACTCAATACGACGTGAAACAGGGCTGTAGAGTGTGCCACAAATCCACGACAACCCACTTCCACTGGGTAAACCCGGACTCTCCATCCTCACTGTTCGGCTTCAGTGGCTAGTTGAGCATGTCACAGTTTCTTCCTCTCATACAGCATCCTCCCATGGCACTGTTAACTCTATCAGGTGAACAAGGTGTGCTGATTCAGATCACAAAACAATATCTGGTCGAAGGTTAGTGGTGGCAATCTCAGGTGAAAGAATAAGCAGTTGATCAACATCTGTCAGCATTTTCCAGTCTCTAACAGCTTCCAGTTGTCTTGGGCGAGGATTGGTTTTAACACCTTTTCTTGGTGGTTGCTCTCCTTGCTCTCCTCCAATGTTGTCTTTTGTGTGTAATGTCCAAATACCGCAGCACCTGGTCATGGCGCCAAGTAAACCATCCTTGGCTAAGAGCCACCTTACACCCTGTCACAATGTGCCTTAATGTTGCAGGTGATGAACACAAATGACATGAGGGATCCTCTCCTACCCAGAGGTTTAGGATGTGCCTTAATGTTGCAGGTGATGAACACAAATGACATGAGGGATCCTCTCCTACCCAGAGGTTTAGGTTCAGTGGTGATGGAAGAACATGATATGTTCACCTGATGAGGAAACTGATCCTACTCTGTTTCATTGACCATAGGTCTTGCCAGCCAATCTTGCGTTGTTCCACACTCTCCCATCTCTTCAATTCTCCCTGCTTGGCCTGGGAAATGGCCTTTATACACCTCATCCTCTCCTCCTGCTTTTGCACTTAGTTGACTACCAGCTTCCTCCTTTGTGCTAGGGCTGCCTTGTGCCATGTAGGAGGAGCTAAACTGAGACCAAGACCCCCTCTTCCATGCTGAACTTGCCCCGTGATATCACCAATTCGAAGGGCTGCCTTTACAGTATATTGCATGCTCAGATATTCAAACAACAAAATATTCTGGGGGCCATGAAAGTTTTTTGGAAATAATCAAAAATACTTGCGGTGGCTGGCAACTTTAAAGGGGTCATCGGATGCAAAATTCACTTTTACATGGTGTTTGCATATAAATGTGTCTATGCAGTGTGTTGACACAACCACCCTACAATGAAAGAAATCCATTCACTCCTTTTTTAATCCACAAAAAGCCTAAACACTTTCAATAATCAAGCCGTTTGGATTTTCTGAGAAATATGTCATATTGCTCCACCCACGACCACAGACCTGTATTAGCAGAAAGGTTGCATCCTCCCTCAGCCATTTGTATTCTGTCTGTCAAGGCAGGTTGCCAAAGCAGTCTTATGTCGAAACATCCCACGGAAGAGATGGGTGGGGTGAGCAGTTGCTCATCATTTAACCCTCTGGGGACCAAAATGCGCGTTTTGGCAGATTTTTTTCACATAGCAGAAAAATAGACTTAAAGTACTCCCATCATTTCTGGTCATACAGAGTTAAGAAATATGAGAAAATAAACTGTTAAATGTCTACTTTTTTATGTGCCCACATACAATCGAAATAAAATATTGTGCTTTTGTAAAATAAAGAAAATAAACAGGAAAATAAAAGTTCAAAAACTTTTTTTTCTGGAGCACTTCTCTAAACTTAAACAAAACTCAGCGAATACTATTCACCCAGCCATGAGCAATATATCTTTAAAATCATTTAAGTTTGTACTTTTAAATGATATGATTCAAAACTAAAATAAATATTCTCCGTATATGTCATCTATATAAAAAGAGAGAGGTGTCAGCCGTTCTAATTATCGTCCTCGCATCTCATTATTCTGCTAATGTGACATGCCCACGGAGAGCGCGCGCTATTCAAACCAAATTATCTGAAGCAAAACATTGAGATGTGTAAACGCCCACATAAACGTGGTGAAACACACTATATTTAGTCAGATTAATGTAATGTCGTCTTGTGCGGCTGTGAGGAATAATCCTGGGACATTTACCTACCTCAGAAAAAGTGCTGGTTTATTTTCACTTCGAGGAGCGAGGAGCTGAGAATTGTGTAAGTGTTTTATGCTTGTGCTTTGTTCTAATCGCGATATAGAATAACGTTCTGTTTAAATTTGAATCATGTTTCGGTGTGTGTGTGTGTGTGTGTGTGTGTGTGCTTGTTTTTGTGATATATGAGGACACAAATGTGTATAATGACATGGCTATTACACTGGTATTACAACTTACACATGAAATATGAGGACATTGCATGCGTCCTCATATTTCAAACAGCTTAAAAAACATAAAAAACAATGTTTTTTTTAAAATGTTAAAATCCAGCATGTCTCCTGTAAGGGGTAGGTTTAGGGACAGGGGCAGTGTAGGGGGATAGAATATATAGTTTGTCCAGTATAAAAACCATTACGCCTAGGGTAATGTCCTCATAAGTCACAAAAACAAACATGTGTGTGTGTGTGTGTGTGTGTGTGTGTGTGTGTGTGTGTGTGTGTGTGTGTGTGTGTGTGTGTGTGAATATATATATATATATATATATATATATATATATATATATATATATATATATATATATATATATATATATATATATATATATATGTAGGAGCCATTTCAATGTTGCATGCCTGGGTTTGACCAGTGGGTGGTTCTAGGGTCATGACATGGGTAATTTGTACTCACTCTACTTAAGAGAGTGGGTGTAATGACCCACAGGTGTTGCCAGAGGGAAAAAGGCCAAATAGTTTTTGACCGCTACGGATGAGGTGGCTGTATGTTTGGTATTTTGTTGATGAAGATGGAATATTGTTCCGATATGGATTATGCAACCTTGTGAAACAATAAATCATATCTCTCACGACAGAGAAGAAATAAGAACTTGAACACGTTCCATTATTTGAGAGCCAAACGCGGTCACTACAAGTGCGTCAACTATAGCTAACATCAAACCTCTGCATAGCCTTCAGTTGCTTTAAGTTTATGCTCAGCGGCTACAAAAATGTCAAAAACTAGCCTTTATGAAGTGGGAAGATTGTCGCGTGTGGAGTTAAAGACATGTGGAGTGGCCGTTGGAAATCGGACATCTGAAAGCTGCTCATTGTGTATCTGCCTGGCTGTGTTACACACCGGAACCCGGGGAGAGGACAGGCTGAAGCGGAGTCAGCGGGGAGATTACCCGCTTAGCCCAGCATCGGTGAGAGGACGCGGTGGTGCTCAGCCAGCCCAGAACCAAGCCAAGGTCTGCTCAGCTGTACGAGGACAACGCGAAACTTCGTTTATCATCAACCAATGTGAGGACATCGTGAGCTGGATTTTGTTTATCTACAAGGCGTCCTACGCAAGCTATGTTGTAGCGCTACAAAGTAATTGAATGAAATAAAAATGAGTGCACACTACTCATACTGCCCGGGTGTAAAATTCCAATGCATTGGTGAAGAAATAGCTGAACAAAGGAACTTTGTGGTTGAAAATAAATGACATTGACTATTGATTACTAATTGTGACATTCAAATAGAACATAAGTTTATTTGAAAAAGATGCGTCAGCTGCTGAGGCGGTTGCGCAATCAGCTGAATGTAACAGTAAAGCAAATAGTTCTGGTGGGTTAAAAGAGAAAGAAAAACGTGTTGTAACATTAACTGCAAAGGCATTTGAACAAAAGCTGGAAAGGCTGCAAAATGATAGGAAGGCTAAATTAAATAAGGCTTCTAAGCTAAGGGAAAGCTAAAGAGCTTATGCGAATAAGTGATAAAGAAGGTGCACAATGTACAATGGGTGCTCTTGTTGATTTGTGTGATGATACAAAATGTGTTCATGATTCCTTGCTGGTCATATTACCTGAGGGTGAAAAGGAAAAACATGATATTTGGTTCAAAGCAAAAATGATCTGCAATGATGAAATTCTGTCTGAGGTAAACCGCTGGTTATATGCTTTTCAAATAAAAAAAGGTAAAAAAAAGGTGATGAATGTGGGGATGAAAAGGGTTCTCAAAAAGGTAAAAGGGATGAGCAGGATAATGATGATATCAGGCCAGAGGACAGTGTCTCAAATGTTCCTAGCAAGCAATCAAGCAGGAGGAGAACTCTACAAGAATAAAAGAAAAGGCATTACTAAAAGAAAAGCTGCACTGCTTGCTCGGGCTGCATCTTTAAAGGAACTGCATGCATTGGAGGAACAGGAGCAACAACTAAAAAGGAGAAGAGAGCAACTTGAGCTGGAAGCTAAGCTAGCTGCCTCCAATGCCAAATTGGAAGTGCTGGCCTCTGCCTCTGACATCAACACCACATCTAATGGAATGAGTTCTTACATGAGTAAAAGCAAAAGAACGGCAACTGTTAACAAGCTCAATCCTATGGCAAAGGAATACAGGCCTGTAAACCACCACAAAGCACAGCAGGGCCAGGATTGGTCACTGCCAATTGGCAATCCACAACCTACAGCTATGCTAACTCAGCAGGCTAGTCAACAAGGCCAGGCTGAGCTAAACCAGAGGATTGGTTCTCAAACCGACGATCACCATATTTTACCACCACAACCTTTAGGGCCCCACTTGTTCAATGCTCAGCCAGCAGAGGAACAGCAACAGGGGAACATCTGTTCCATAATGGAAAGGCAAAACGAAATAACTACTGCATTGGTCCAACAGCAACGCTTCATGTTATTGCCTGCAAGAGAGATTCCCTTATTTGATGGGGATCCTCTTTAATATATTTAATTTAAGCGAGCATTTGAGCAGGTAGTGGAGGATAAGGTCAGTCAAGGTGATTGTTTATATTACCTGGAACAATTCATGAGAGGACAGCCACGGGAACTGGTACAAAGCTGCCAGCATATGACAGCTGATCTAGGTTATGTTAAAGCAAAGCAGCTGATTAACCCTCTGGGGTCTGAGCTGTTTTCTGGCTCTTTCTGTGTTTTGGTATGCCCTGACATTTGTGCTTATTTCAGCTACTTAAAACATACCATTTGCCAACATATAAATTTGCTGTATTCAGCACAAACTCTGCTACAATAATATGTGAGCAAAATGGATGTACATGTTTGCATTTTATAGAAAAAAAATAATATGCGTGGTTAGTACGTTTTGGGAAAAAAAATGTCACCGCAATAAGGCCATTTAACACATACTGAATAGTTGAAAACAATACTTTTGAGTTACTATTCTTGTAGGCTAGAACTTTTACTTCAAAATGAAGTGAAAATCATTCTGACCACTCTTTCAGAAAGATCAATATAACGATTTGAATTTCTTACATCAGTTTTTGGGTCATTACTGCTGTATGCGTGGGAGTGTTAATGCCCATGAATATTAATGTGATTTACACCTGGGGAGACTAAAGACACTCCCCCAATGTGCTAATGCCCCATCAAGGTGCTGTGAGGCAGCCTGAACTAAGAATGATTCGATGTATAAAAAGTTAAAAAGAACAGCATTTATTCAAAATAGAAATCTTTCCTAAGAACATAAAGACTTAAAGTCATTCATATCACTTAACACTTCCTTTAAAAAAAAAAAAACATAAAAAGAACAAACTTGTTTTTTTTTATATAAAAAAATATATAAAATATTGCTTATATAGTGCTTATATAAATAAAAAAAGTGCATTCAAAGAATCCTAAAAAAACTATCACAGGTTAAAAAAAAATAAGCAGCATAACTGTTTACAACATTGATTTAAAAAAAAAAATTAGGTAACACTTTATTTGAAGGGGTGTGCATAAGACTGACATGACACTGTCATAGACATGACATAACACCTGTCATGAACATGAAGGAGTCTTTATGAATGTTTATGGCTGTTGTCATTAAGTGTCATTCGGTAAATTATGACACTTATAATGCAAAGTTGACATTGTTTAAAATGTCTTTGTTATGACAACTTGACATTAACAAAGACAAAAATGTCTTTGTTATGACAACTTGACATTACCCAAGACAAAAATGTCTTGATTATGACAACTTGACATTAACAAAGACGGAAATGTCTTTGTTATGACAACTTAATATTAACCAAGAAATCATAACATGTCAACCTGTCACAAATATGTCATAACAGGTCTAATTATCAAACTTCAAGCATTTTGCAGTGTAATAACCCTTAATGACATCTTTATAACTAGTACAATGTGTTCCACTTTACTTGAGGACAAGTAAAATATTCATGACACAGTTATAATGGTGTCATGACGGCCAAAGTTGTCACAGGTTGACAGATTATGATTTCTCGGATAATGTCAAGTTGTCATAACAAAGACATTTCCGTCTTTGTTAATGTCAAGTTGTCATAATCAAGACATTTTTGTCTTGGGTAATGTCAAGTTGTCATAACAAAGACATTTTAAACAATGTCAACTTTGCATTGAAAGTGTCATAATTTACCGAATGACACTTAATGACAACAGTCATAAACATTCATAAGACTCCTTCATGTTCATGACAGGTGTTATGTCATGTTTATGACAGTGTCATGTCAGTCTTATGCACACCCCTTCAAATAAAGTGTTACCAAAAAGGATATCAGAATGATTTCTGAAGGCTGATGGTGACGATGTAAACACAACAAAACAAAAGCAAAAAACTGTTAGCACATTATCCAAAGTAAACTGATGGACTATTATGATTATAGATGCACAATGTATCTGTTGATGGACAGAGAAACATCTATTGATTGGTAGACTGCGTAACCGCGAGTATCTGTTTATGGCCCATATAGACCGCACGCATTTACTGATACACTCAATGAACAGCTGTACCTAATACAAATAAAACATCTCTAGTTAACTAGTAGATCATTCATTTAGTCCGCTCTTAAATAAGAGATCTAGAGCTAAAATGTTTTGTTTTTGAACTCAAGCTGAGCGCTCGTGTCCTGAGTCTCTTGTGGCGGCGCGCGCACAGAACGTGCTTTTCAATCTATTGCCATTGCGGACACTATTCATTCCGGTGAAATCACAAAATAAAATGCACACAAACGTGTGTCCTATATACGTGTGTGTTTGATATAGACTGTAACCACTGATGAACATATTCGGTTTTGATGAGAGAAAAAAAATATGCTAGTGGTGGATTCGAACCTGTAACCTCTAACACGCTTGGCAATTGGTCTAACCACTAGACCACAGGAGAACTCAAACAAAACTTGCAGATCAATATATTTCACTAAATCATTACAAACTAAGCAGTTATTTAAAAAGTTTAAACGAGCGTATAGGCCTACACGAACGTTGTGAGTTAATATTTACTATAGTCTGAAAATGCATTTGAGCTCTATGATCAGAAAAGGAATTATAAAACACTAAACTTACTCCGAACTTGTATCCTCGGGGTCAATCCGTTCTTCAAAATGCAACCGCTCGTCTGAGTTTCAAATTCCACTGAGGAAAAGGTTAATTATTCCCAGCTGTCCATAATCCTCTGAACTTCTGAAGGAGTAACGTTAGCGTGCTTCCATCCCTAAAACGCGATGAACTATCAGTGAATCTCTGATGAAGAATCTTCATGTTGTTATGCAGTGATCGGGGGCGTGCCGCGTGTGCGATGCATATCGCCTATTTACCATGTCAAAAGCGCTGGGGGTGTGGCGGGCTCACCTAATTATATATAATGAAGGGAGAGCGAAAAAACTGTAACTCTCCTTGGTTTCAAACGGATTACATAAACTGGAAATATTTAAAAAAAAAATACTTCATTTGAAAGAAGAGAATCTCAGCTTCATAAAGAGACATCTCTCGTATCTCTGTGACAAGTATTGACAGAGTTAAAGTGAATGTTTCGGACGCGTTTCAGAACGGACCTCAAAGACAGAGAGAAGGGAAAACGCGCATCATGTTTATTTTTCTTTGTTTGACGAAAAGCACAACACTTTGTTTTTATTGTGAGTATCCACAAAAAAAATAGAAACTTAACAGGATCTAATGATGTACAACACTTATATTTAAGATCAAAATTAACAGAGTAATTTGATTCTCTTTTGCACTGATAAGGAAAAAATCCAGCAAAACGCGGGCATGCGGTTTTCGACCCCAGAGGGTTAAACAACACTTTGGCAACGAGTATAAGGTTGCCTCTGCATATATGGAAAAGGTTTTTGCGTGGCCACCTATTAGGGCAGAAGATGTCAATGCACTACAGGCCTACTCACTTTTTCTGCGCTCATGCTGTAATGTCATGGAGAACATACAATATATGCAGGAGTTAGACATGACGAGCAACATGAGAACAGTCATGTCTAAGCTCCCGTTCAAGCTGAGGGAGCAATGGAGGTCAGTGGCACATAACATAATGCATACATCTGACCGCAGAGCTCTGTTCAAAGAGAAACATGTCCGTATTCTGTCAGACCCTTTGTTTGGCGATATTCGGGACTCAGCACCAGGAACAGGTGGTGCTAAGGTCGACAGGCTGAAGTCGCAGCCAGGCACAAGATTTAAAGGAAACAGCTTTGCCACCATCATTGCCCCTGTACATTCAGCTAGGAACTTTGGAGAGAGAAAGGCTGTCTTGCCAGAAAATGGTTCTACTATTAGATCAATTTGTGTGTGTTGTTCGCAAAGTAACTCTTTGGAGGAATGTCAACAGTTCAAAAGTAAGAAGCACCAGGATAAAATAATCTTTCTAAAGGAGAAAGAGCTTTGTTTTGGCTGTTTATGTGCTGGGCACATGAGTCGCAATTGTGGAAAGCGTGCGACCTGTGGGATTTGCGGTCAAACACATCCTAGTGTGCTTCATGTTGACAAGAGAGACAAAGCCAATGCATAGACAGAACGACCTAAGGAGCCTGTGAGACCTAACACCACAGCGTCTAAAGAAGCCTGTGGTCGTGTAGGGGTCGGAAGTGATCGCTGCCTCCTTTCCATCTTGCCAGTCCAAGTCAAATCCATCAAAGGGGGCAGAGTAATACAAACATATGCTTTTCTGGACCCCGGCAGTTCAGCCACTTTCTGTTCAGAACATCTCATGCAAAGGCTTGGGTTGTCTGGTAAACAAACCCACTTTCTGCTACAAACCATGGGACAGGAAAGGGTCGTGCCAGCAAATTTATTGTTTGACTTGGAGGTGTCAGGTGTGGAGAGCAATGTCTTCCATAAGCTACCAGAAGTCCTCACGCAGAAGAAAATGCCTGTAAGTGCAGACAGTATTGTCTCTGAAGGAGAGTTGGCAAAATGGTCATATCTGGCAAAAGTACAGATTCCCAGCTTAGAGGCTAATGTTGACCTATTGATTGGAAGCAATGCTCCCAGGATATTGGAACCTTGGGAGGTCATAAATAGCCAAGGGGGAGGACCATATGCAATTAAGAAAGTATTGGGGTGGGTCCTTAATGGTCCTTTGCAGTCTAATGACAGCAGCTTGGAAACAGAAGCTCCTTCAGTAGTTGTCAACAGGATTTCCATGAGCCGATTAGAAGAAATGCTACACAACCAGTACAATCATGGTTCCAGTGAAAGAGATACAGAGGAGAAAGGCCCTTCAATAGAAGACATCAAGTTCATGGAGATTATGGAAAATTCTGCAACACTTGACGATGGCCATTACAGTTTGAAGCTGCCCTTTAAAAGGAACAATGTATGTCTGCCCAACAACTTCTCTGTGGTAAAGCAAAGGTTGCTCGGGCTGAAAAGGAGGTTCCTTAATAGCAAACAGTTTTATGAGGAATACAAAATGAACCTCAACAGGGTGATCAGTCTGGGCTATGCAGAGCACGTTCCAGAACAGCAGTTGGATCACAGTAGTGGTAGGGTGTGGTATCTCCCACACCATGGTGTATATCACCCCAGGAAGAGGAGTCTGCGGGTCGTGTTTGACTGTGGTGCGACCTTTAAGGGAACATCTTTGAACCAGCAGCTCTTGCAAGGTCCCAATTTGACCAGTGTATTGCTTGGTGTCCTGCTCAGGTTTAGGCTGGAACCTGTAGCAGTTATGGGCGACATACAAGCAATGTTCCATCAGGTCAG
Organism: Chrosomus eos; assembly: GCA_036326025.1. Classification (NCBI taxonomy): domain Eukaryota; kingdom Metazoa; phylum Chordata; class Actinopteri; order Cypriniformes; family Leuciscidae; genus Chrosomus; species Chrosomus eos. Next base: position 14,191,915 of record CM070828.1, on the reverse strand, counting down.
AGTTGCAAAGGAGGATAGAGACTTCCTGCGCTTTGTATGGTGGCCAGGCCTTATTTGATCTCACCAAGGAAGTAGCTGAGTTTCGTATGACTGTCCATCTGTTCGGTGCTGTGTCCTCCCCGAGTTGTGCTAGCTTTGCTCTGAGAAAAACAGCAGATGATAACCAATCTGAATTTCCGGCTGAAGTTCTTCAAACAGTCAAGGAGAACTTTTATGTGGATGATTGTCTGAAGAGCATGTCCTCTGAAGAAGAAGCTGCCTTCATGGTCAAAAATTTAATTACTCTCTGTCAAGCAGGAGGATTCACTCTGATGAAATGGATTAGTAACAGTCGCACCACACTGCAGACTATTCCAGAGGAACACAGAGCTAAAGATCTGACTGAACTGAATCTGGATAGAGACAAACTTCCTTTGAGAGAGCTATTGGCTTGCAATGGTGCGTTGAGAGTGATTCATTCAAGTTCAAAATGGAGATCCAGCAGAAGCCAGTCACCAGGCGTGGAATGTTGTCAGTGGCTAGTTCTGTGTACGATCCTCTTGGCTTTGTCGCACCTGTGGTGTTGCCTGCCAAAATCATGCTGCAAGAACTTTGCAGAAGAAATTATGGATGGGATGAGACTATACCACAAGACATCTTGCAACGGTGGTTCAGGTGGTTGAAGGACCTGGATATGCTGTCTGAATTTAAGGTCGACCGGTGCATTAAGTCCAAGGGCTTTGGACAATCAAGATGCTAGTGAAACAGGATATGGAGCAGTCACATATCTCAGGATGCTGAATGATGGAAATGACATTCATGTTGCATTTCTGATGGGCAAAGCCAGAGTTACACCATTAAAGACCGTTACTATTCCTCGCCTGGAGCTGACTGCTGCTGTGCTTGCCATTCGTGTTGATCTGATGCTGAAGGCTGAGCTGAGACTCCAGTTGCAGCAGTCAATTTTTTGGACCGACAGCACTTCTGTGTTGAAGTATATAAAAAACGAGGATAAACGTTTCCATACATTTGTGGCGAACAGGGTTTCGACTATAAGAGGAGCCACTAAAACTTCACAATGGCGAAACATCAGCTCCAAGGAAAATCCAGCGGATGAGGCATCCAGAGGAGTGAGGGTTGGAGACTTCATTCATGGCAGGAGGTGGATAGAGGGTCCAAGTTTTTTGTGTAAACCAGAAGCTAAAACAATGTAATGTGGTAGAAACTATCATAGAACCAGATGAACAGGAGGTCAAGAAGGAAGTCACAGTGAATGTTGTGTCTTTGGATGGCTTACATGTTGCCACAAACCGGTTACTGGCCTACTTCTCAAGTTGGAGTAAGCTCAAGGTGGCAGTAGCCTGGTTACTTAAATGGAAAACCATTCTGTTGGAAAAATGCCGCAGGAGGAGGGAGGAGAAAGCTGCTGTTGCTGGTAAGCAGAGCACAGACAATAATATGCCACGGAGGAGGCAAGGGTTCAAGGACAAGCATGGAGGGCAAATTTTGTCCGTAGATGACCTTTTGGGAGCCGAACTGGCTATCATTCGATATTGTCAGCAACAAAGATTTGGAGAAGAAATTGCCAAGTTATCAGATGGGAAATCTAAAGTGAGCAGGTGTAGTACAATCTACAGGTTGGATCCGTGCTTGGATGATGGGCTTCTCAGAGTTGGAGGGCGACTGACTAGAAGTTCTTTGTCGATTAAGTCGATTGAGTCGATTAAGTATCCGCTAATCCTATCTAAGGACCAAAATGTGACCACTCTCATCCTCAGGCACATTCATCAGCAGCAGGGCCATAGTGTTCGGAAGCACACGCTATCAACACTGCGGAAGAAGTATTGGGTCACTAGCGCCAACTCCGCTGTAAGAAAGGTCATTACAGAATGTTTCTGTTGCAAGAAATATAATGGAAAGATGCAGGAGCAAAAGATGGCAGATTTGCCACAGGAAAGGATTCTTCCTGATAATCCACCATTTACCAACGTTGGCATTGATTATTTTGGCCCAATTATAGGGAGGAAAGGACGTGGTACAGCTAAACGCTATGGCGTGATACTAACCTGCCTGGCAAGCAGAGCAATCCACCTTGAAGTGGCTGACTCTTTAGACACTGATGCGTGTATCAATACACTGATGCGTGTATCAATGCTCTGCGACGTTTCATTTGTATCAGAGGTCAAGTTGCTCGTATTTTATCTGAAAATGGAACCAACTTTATAGGAGCAGAGAGAGTACTAAGAGAGGCTCTCGCAGCCTTGAATCATGAAAGAATTCATAGAGATCTGAGGCAACGAGGAGTTAAGTGGAGCTTTAATCCTCCAGCAGGTTCACACCATGGTGGGGTTTGGGAGCGGGTTATCCGTATGGTGAGAAGGATTTTAAGTTCAGTTCTTCAACAGCAGACACTGAACGATGATGGGCTTCATACAGTTACAGTGGTGCTCAGAATTAATGGCACCCCTGGTAATTATGATCAAAAATGGCTGTAAAAAATAAATCTTCATCGTTTATCCTTTTGATCTTTCATTAAAAAAAGGCAAAAATCTAACCTTTCATTGAAGTAAAAGAATTGAAAATGGGGGGGGGGGGGGGAATCACATTATAAAAAATATTTTTCTCCAAAACACGTTGGCCACAATTATTCATACCCCTAGAATTGTTTATGAATAATTTATCTATGAAGTATATTCCCATTAATATGTACCTTTTTTAGCACACCAGGGTGACTAGGAACATGAAATTGTCCAGCTATGACTTCTTGTTTCACAGGAGTTTAAATATGAGGAAGCACAAAGGCCAAATTCCCTTAATCATCCATTACAATGAATAAAACCACAGAACATCGTTCTGATGTGCAGAAAAAGATTGTTGAGCATCACAAAATAGAAAGTGGATGTAAGAAAATATCAAAAGAATTAAAAATCCCCATTTCCACCATCAGGGCAATAATTAAGAAGTTCCAATCATCTAAAGATGTTACGATTCTGCCAGGAAGAGGACTTGTGTCTATATTTTCTTAATGGACGGTGAGGAGGAAAGTTTGAGTGGCCAAAGACTCTTCAAGGATCACAGATGGAGAATTGCAGAGATTAGTTGACTTTTGGGGTCAGAAAGCCTATTAAAAAAAATCAAACAACCCCTACATCACCACTTGTTGTTTGGGAGGGTTTTAAGAAAAATGCTCCTCGCACATCCAAATACAAACTCCAGCATATTCAGTGGTCAGACACGACTGGATCTTCAAACAGCACGGGGTTCTGTGTTCAGATTAAACTAAAAAAAAGAGCTTTTTGGCAGCAAACACACTAGATGGGTTTGGTGCACACAATGATAAAAAGTATCCCATGTGTACAATTTAATATACCAATGGATCTTTAATGTTGTTGGCATATTTTTTCTGCTGGAGGTCCTGGACTTCTTATTCAGATACATGGCATTGTGGATTCTATCAAATATCAACAGATAAAAAATCAAAACCTGACGCCTTCTGCTAGAAATCTTATAATGGGCCATGGTTGGATCTTCCATCAGGACAACGATCCAAAACAAACATCAAAATCAACACAAAAATGTGTTAGGGGCACAAAATGAAGCTTCTGCCATGACCGTCCCAGTTTCCTGACCTGAACCATATAGAAAATGAGTGGGCTGAACTGAAGAGAAGAAGCACCAATATGGATCTGGGAATCTGAAGGATCTGGAGAGATTCTGTATGGAGGAATGGTCTCTGATCTCTTGTCAGGTGTTCTCCAAACTCATCAGGCATTATAGGAGAAAACTGAGAGCTGTTATCTTGGCAAAAGGAGATTGCAAAAAGGTATTTAATAAAAGGGTATGAATAATTGTGGCCAACGTGTTTTGGAGAAAAACATTTATTTTATAATGTGATTTCTCCCCCACTTTCAAATCTTTTACTTCAATGAAAGTTAAGGATTTTGCCAATTTTTTGAATGAAAGATCAAAAGGATAAACGATGCAGATTTATTTTTTATAGCTATTTTTTATCATATTTACCAGGGGTGCCATTAATTCTGAGCACCACTGTATGTGCGAAGCCGAAGCCATCTTAAATGATCGGCCCATCACCAAACTCTCGGATGATCCAAATGATTTGGAGCCACTTACTCCCAACCACATTCTTCTGATGAAAGGAAATCCATAATTGCCACCAGGATTGTTTGAGCCACATGACTTGTACTTAAAACGCCGATGGAAGCAAGTTCAGTATATTGCTGAACTTTTTTGGAAACGTTGGGTTTGTGAATATCTACCCTTGTTGCAAGAGAGACAAAAATGGAATGAAATTAAGAGAAATCTAAAGCCTGGAGATATTGTCGTTATTATGGATCCTACTGCCCCACGAGGCTCTTGGCTCCTGAGAAGAGTGTTGGAAGCTTTCCGGGATCAAAGGGGATTTGTGCATTCAATGCATTTGCAAACCAAGTCAAGTGTCATTCAACGTCCTGTAACAAAGCTCTGCCTGTTGCTTGAAGCTGCAGGTTAAAAGGCAATTTCTGTGTAATGTGTATGAATTTCACTGCGACTAAAATGTTTAGTCAGGTTAATTTGTTTTGTTTTGAATTGTAATGTTTGTTAACCATTGCAATTAGGGGCTGGTTGTGTAGGAGCCATTTCAATGTTGCATGCCTGGGTTTGACCAGCGGGTGGTTCTAGGGTCATAACATGGGTAATTTGTACTCACTCTACTTAAAGAGTGGGTGTAATGAGCCACAGGTGTTGCCAGAGGCAAAAAGGCCAAATAGTTTTTGACCGCTACGGATGAGGTGGCTGTATGTTTGGTATTGTTGTTGATGAAGATGGAATATTGTTCCGATATGGATTATGCAACCTTGTGAAACAATAAATCATATCTCTCACGACAGAGAAGAAATAAGAACTTGAACACGTTCCATTATTTGAGAGCCAAACGCGGTCACTACAAGCGCGTCAACTATAGCTAACATCAAACCTCTGCGTAGCCCTCAGTTGTTTTAAGTTTATGCTTAGCGGCTACAATATATATATATATATATATATATATATATATATATATATATATATATATATATATATATATATATATATATATATATATATATATATATATATATATAGTCCTTGCATTCTTTCTTGTGACACACCTGAATGTAAGGCTCATTATTATGCAGGGTCTTTGTCTGCTCAGGTGTGAACCAACTAATTATTCACAAGGGGGTTGGGCCATTGACGCCCATTCGCATATTGCCTTGGCAAACAAAAACATTTTTTTCACAATTTTAATCAATCTATTGTGTTATGTGAATGATGAGGCAGGATGATTTTCAGATCATTTTGTAGCAAAAACTCTAGGCGACAACTTCCATTAGTCAAAAGTCTTGTGGACACATATTTAGTATGTGTTTTGTGGCCTTATTTCAGAAACTTTAATTTTAAGTTTTTTCAATAAACATGCATAAACAATATTCTCTAAAAAATACAAACATGTACACTACCGGCCAAAAGTTTGGGGTCAGTACGTTTTTTTTTTTTTTTTTAAGAAATTAATACTTTTCTTCAGAAAGGACGCATTAAATTGATCAAAAGTGACAGTAAAGACATTTATAATAATGCAAAATATTTCTTTTTTAATTAAATGCTTTTCTCTAGAACTTTCAAAGAATCCTGAAAAAAAATGAATCACGGTTTGCACAAAATTATGAAGCAGCAAAACTGTTTTCAACTGTGATAATAATCATAAATGTTTCTTGAGCATCAAATCATCATATTATAGTGATTTCTGAAGGATCATGTGACACTGAAGACTGGAGTAATGATGCTGAAAATTCAGCTTTGATCACAGGAATAAAATATAGCTGCAAGCAGCAATAACCGGGGCCAAGCGCAAAGAAGACGACAAGACATGTCAACATGTGTCAGACCAACTGCAGCAAGGAGCAATTTAAGACATTTAAAGATTAATTTAGGCAAAATGGCTTAAAAATCACACTAATTAACAAAAAATGTGATTTAATGGATTATCACTTTTGACCAATAGGTGGCGTAGTTACAAAAACGATGTGATGTGGTCAGAGTCTGGTGACAATGACAAACCTTAAGACCAGTGGCATTAAAATACGCAGATTTATTCAAAAGTTTTTAGAAATTATGTTATAACTTTTGACCAAAAGGTGGCGCTGTCTCGAAATGTTTTGAGTACCTTCAGGGCATGGTGCTGATGGCACATGCTGAGTTTTGTAATGTTACACCAATGCATTCGTTAAGAATAGCATGTTACGTTCTATTATAGCGCCACCAAGAGGCTCAATCCCACCATTTTTTTTATGTGACCTCAAAGTGAGCCCATACATGTGTGTGTAAAATTTGGTGAAAATATCTCATTTAGTTTTGGAGTTATATACATTTTTGTGAATAAACACATAAAAAATGACTGACACGTGACTTTGATTGGATTTTACTACCCCTTACTATCAATATTTTCGCATTTGGGCATTAGCGTATAGCCTATCGACCTATGTTTCCAAACTTCTGGCGGTGGTTTCGTCTCGATCGGACAAGCGGTTTCGAAGATATCGGCAAATGTTTTTTTCGCGCTAAATCGCAACGCTACACAAACCGTAAACAAAACCTAAGCATATTTGGTATCTGTGGACTCGGCAAGGATTCAGGATCCCAACGAGATGACTCCCGTGAAAATACGTCAAACACAACCAGAGTTATCAGCATTTGAAAAATCAATTTTGCCACTAGGTGGCGCTGTTTCGAAACTTCTCAGGCTCCTTCAGGGTATCGTACTGATGACCCATACCGAGTTTCGTAACAATTCGTTCATGCGTTCATAAAATACAGCATTTTAGCACATAATTCAAAATGGCCGACAGCCAAAATGGCCGATCTGGGAAAATTGGATATCTGTCGACTCGGCATGACGCCCTGAATCTAACAAGACCAACTTTATTATTTTTGGACAAACTGTTCAGTAGTTATGAGCAAAAATAGCAATTTTTCGTATCTCTGGACCAGTAGGTGGCGCTGCGCCGAAACGCAGCATGTAGCCTCAGGTCATGCTTGTAATGACATGTACCAAGTTTGGTTTGAATACGATAAAGCGTTGCGGAGATACAGCCTTATGTCTGTTTTCGCAAGCGCTACTTAAAATTAATTTGCGTGGTATTCGAGAACAACTTGCAGCGTTTTTATGAATTCCATAACTTTTTGTCAGCACGGTCTGGAGATGATCTGGTTCAATTTTGGTGAGAATCGGAACAACGGCCTAGGAGGAGTTCGAAAAAGTAGCTTTTTCGGATAATTACAAATGGCGGACAAATTGTCGTGACGGAAAATGACGTCATAGGGTGCAATCGAATCGGCATGAGCCAAGGAATAAGAGGACAAAGGATTTGTGATTCTAGCCATTATGGTTCAAAAGTTATAAGCATAAACATGAGTAAATCTTTGGACAGTTGGTGGCGCTAGAGGGATTGAGTTAGAGACTCCAAATTTGCTCTGGTGACTTTTCAGACTGTCCTCTATCAGTGTACCAAATTTCATAACTTTCCCGCAAACGGTTCTATGGGCTGCCATAGACACCCAGTCGGAAGAAGAATAATAATAAGAACGGGAACAGATACAATAGGTGCCTCGCACCTTCGGTGCTTGGCCCCTAATTACACTTTACTATATATTCACATAGAAAACAGCTGATTTACATTGAAATAATATTTCACAATATTACTGGGTTTGTTTTGTATTATTAATCAAATAAATGCAGCCTTGGTGAGCAGAAGAGACTTCTTTTAAAAACATTAAAAATCTCACCGACCCCAAACTTTTGAACGGTAGTCTACATACATGTTGCTCACATATTATGGTAGCCCCGTTTGTGCTATATATAGAGTGAATTTACACCTTTGCCATTAACATGTTTATAAATAACTAAAAAAAGCACAAATGTCTGTGCATGTCAAAACATCCCAAGGGCCCCAAAAAGAGCTTGGTCCCCAGAGGGTTAAAGAGAATAAAGAGAGTGACACCGAAATGGGTCACTGTGAAAAGTGCTGTTTTTGAGGTAAAAGGACTATGTTTTACACAACCATTGAAGAATTTTAACCAAACATTACATGAAGACCCTAAAGAATCATACCAACTTGTGGAAACTGGGCATCCAATAACCCCTTTAAAAAATTAATTAAAAAAACACAGACGGGGAAATATTTTTAGGTGGTGGCAGAATTTACCCACTGTCACATCTTACCTCACTCTCCCCTAGTTGTCAATTAGCCTCTCGCCGGCCCAAAACGGCCATTGTCCAATTACACATCATAGCAACAGTTACTATGTGAGCAGGTTCGACAAACATTGACTACAAGATGGTGAAGCACTGCCCACGGCGATTCTAAATCGGCAGAGGTGTAAAGTACTTGAGTAATTTTACTTGATTACTGTACTTAAGTACTATTTTGGGGGATTTTTACTTTACTTGAGTACAATTAAAAATCAATACTTTTACTTTTACTTAATTACATTTTTTAAGAAAAAAAAGTACTTTTTACTCCTTACAATTTTATTTACAGTCAAAAAGTACTTTTTTGGAGATCACTTCATTCTATTTTCCCTTGCTATTACCAAACCAATTGAATTGCGCTGATACCCAGTTTAAATTAAATGTTATTTATTCTACCAATTCAAACTGTCATTTGGTTCAAGTTCCAAATGACAGTTTCAGTGCAGCTTCAAAGGGCTTTAAACGACACCAGACGATGAATAAGGGTCTTATCTAGACAAACCATCGCTCATTTCAAAAATAAATAAAAAAGTTTAAGTTTTATAAGCACAAATGCTCGTCTTGCTCTCTTCTGTGATGCACGTTTGTGACGTCACGTAATACACAATTACGTTGAAAAGGTCACGCGTAGGCGGAAGTAACGAGTCAGTGTTTACAAATGTGAGGAAGCAGGACCATATACACATTCAAATGTCTTTGTGTCAGTTTATCGTTTTAAATGCCCATTTTGTGTGCGTATCCTGGGTGTTTTAATATTAAAAAGGCTAAAAGACCATTTTTGTCAGGACAGAAGCGTGACCTTTTCAACGTAATTGCGTATTACGTGACGTCACGTCTGGTGTCGTTTAAAGCCCTTTGAAGCTGCACTGAAACTGTCATTTGGACCTTGAACCGTTTGGGTCCCATTGAAGTCCATTATATGGAGAAATATCCTGGAATCTTTTCATCAAAAACCTTAATTTCTTTTCAACCGAAGAAAGAAAGACATGGACATCTTGGATGTAATGGTGGTGAGTAAAATATAAGCAAAAGTTTTTTTTTTAAAGTGAACTAATCCTTTAACTTAAATGCAAGGTTTTAATCTTTGAGTAGCATGTTGCGTACTGGCATTAGATAGTCTTAAAGTTTGATAGCTAAATACAGTTCTAAAGCAGGATGAAACCTTGTATGTGATTCATTCACTTTGTGTTTTAAGATATTAAAAGCTTAAACGGGAATCTCTAGTTTTCATTCTTGCAGTTACTTTTACTTCTTTAATACTCAAGTACAATTTTAATGTGGTACTTTTTTACTTTTACTCAAGTACGATTCTGGTCAGATACTTTTACTTGTAATTGAGTAGAATTTTCCCTCAGTACTTGTACTTCCACTTGAGTAACAATTTTGAGTACTTTATACACCTCTGTAAATCGGACACTAGATACCCCGAGAGATTGTCTGGTGACATGAGCGGTGCCTACAATGGATAAAACAGTATGGACGACCCCACTCCCAGTTAAATGTGTCGAACATGGTTAACGTCCTCGGGTTACGACTGTAACCCTTGTTCCCTGAGAAGGGAACGAGAACTGCGTCAGATGACACTTTGGGGGGAACGCCCCTCAGCGTAGCTGCTCTGAAGGATGAATGAAACTAAGCCAATCCCTGATTGGTGTTGCGTCATGACGTAATGAGTGACGGCATACAAGCGGAAGCTACAAAGGACGCCGGCACACATGAGATTTCAGCTTCTGTGATGAAGCAAGCGCTCCCAGGCAGGGGAAGGCGTGGCCAAGGGACGCAGTTCTCGTTCCCTTCTCAGGGAATAAGGGTTACAGTCGTAACCCGAGGACGTTCCCTTTCGAGGGAACTCGACTGCGTCAGATGACACTTTGGGGGAACGAGTACCCACTACGCCACAACGCGCCCTGCCTGCCCTAGTGTGAAGCTGCTCACAGGCACACTTAGGACGAGAGCACAAGAGAGCCGGTTGTAGACGGAATGTCCAGACTGTAAAACCTAATAAAGGTGTGGGGGGTGGCCCATCCTGCTGCATCGCAGACCTCCTGGATCGGGGCCCCCGAGAGGAGGGCTCTAGAGGACGCCATGCCTCTGGTTAAATGAGCCCTCACGGCCAAAGGTGAAGGCAAATTGCGCACCTGGTAGGCCAAAGAAATAGCCTGGACAATCCAGTTCTGACTTACGCCATGAAGAGGACCTCTGAATATAAATTTTTAGAGCTCTGACAGGGCAGAGCAGACGAAGTCTCTCCTCATCCGCCGTCACGTGAGGTGGAGGATGAAAAGCCTGCAGAACCGTAGGCCGAGCCGCACTGGACGGCACCTTAGGCAAATAGCCAGGCCTAGGGTGAAGGATAGCCTTAATGTTGCCTGGAGCAAACTCCAGGCACTCGTTAGATATGGAGAGCACCTGGAGATCTCCTACCCTCCTCAGAGAAGTAATGGCCAATAGAAAAGCGACCTTCAGCGACAGGTTCTTGGCCTCAGCCGACTCCAGCGGTTCGAAGGGGGCCTCAGCCAGCCCTTCGAGAACCACTGCCAGGTCCCATGTGGGAACCCTGGTACGAGCCGCAGGTCTCATCCTCCAAGCCCCACGGAAGAAACGTACAACCAACTGGTGTCTCCCCAGAGGCCCACCACTCAGAGGAGCGTGGAAAGCCGCAATGGCAGCCACGTACACCTTGAGCGTGGACGGGGTAAGACCAATGGAGAAGCGATCTTGGGGGAACTCCAGCACTGAAGCCACTGGGCAGTTAACTGGGTCCACCTTACGCTCTCTACACCAAATGGTGAAGACATTCCACTTCAAGCCGTACAATTTCCTCGTGGAGGGAGCTCTAGAGCTGAGTATGGTCCCCACTACTCCAGCTGATAGGCCGGCCTCTAGGTACTGTGCCCCCTCAGGGGCCAGACCCACAGTTTCCATAACTCGGGCCGAGGGTGAAATATTGAGCCCTCTGCCTGTGTCAGCAGGTCCCTCCTGAGGGGACTCTCCCACGGAGGGCCGTCTAGGAGCAATATAATGTCTGAGAACCATTCTCGGGCCGGCCACAACGGGGCTACCAGCAGTAGACTGATCCCGTCGCGACAGACCCTCACTAGAACTCCCGGGAGCAGAGCGATCGGGGGAAATGCATACAGACGCAGCCTCGGCCACGTCTGCACCATGGCATCCAACCCCAGCGGGGCTGGATGAGTGAGGGAGAACAACAGTGGACAGTGGGTCGTCTCTCGAGACGCAAACAGATCCACTTCCACTGGGCCGAACCTCTGACATATTGACTCCACCACCTCGGGGTGGAGTCTCCATTCCCCGGACCTCAGCCCCTGTCTCGACAGGATGTCTGCTCCCTGATTTTGACTCCCCGGGATGTATGTTGCTCTTAGAGACAACAGTTTCCCTTGGGACCACAGGAGGATCTGATGCGCCAGTCTGCATAGAGGGCGAGACCTCAGGCCCCCCTGATGGTTTATATAGGCCACTACCGACATATTGTCTGACCTCACCAGGACGTGATGGCCCTTGAGGTCTGGCAGGAAGCTCCTCAGAGCCCGGTACACCGCCAACATCTCCAGGCAGTTTATGTGCCAGGAGGAATGATGGTCCTGCCATAGGCCTGTCGTAAAGTGGCCGTCCATGACCGCGCCCCAGCCCGTGAGGGAGGCGTCTGTCGAAACGGTTTTCCGGCGACATGACGCTCCCAACACTGGACCTTGGGACAGAAACCAAGCTTTTTTCCACATAGATAGGGAACGAAGGCATCTGCACGTAACCCTGATCATGCGGAACGGGTTCCCCCTCGGGGAGAACCCCTTGGTTTTCAACCACCACTGAAGGGCCCTCATGTGCAGCAGGCCGAATGGAATAATGTTGGACGCTGCTGCCATGAGCCCTAACACTCTCTGAAAATGTTTGACAGTGATGGCTTGGCCTAGCTTTATCCCTGACACTGTGGCCAGAATGGACTCGACTCGTGCGGGAGACAATTGTGCCCACATCGTGACCGAGTCCCACACCACTCCCAAGAACATAGTTCGCTGGGCTGGTGTCAACACGCTCTTTTTCGTGTTGAGTCGCAACCCCAGGCTTTGGATGTGGGCGAGGACGACATCTCGATGCCGAACCGCCAGCTCTTGTGACTGGGCCAAAATCAGCCAGTCGTCTATATAGTTGAGCACGCTGATGCCCTGGAGCCTCAGCGGTGCCAGAGCTGCATCCATACATTTAGTAAATGTGCGAGGGGAGAGAGCTAGGCCGAACGGAAGAACCCGATATTGGTACGCCTCGCCCCCGAAAGCGAACCTCAGGAACTTCCTGTGAGATGGAAGGATGGATATATGGAAGTATGCGTCTTTTAGATCTATCGTGACGAACCAATCCTCGGATTGAATTTGACTCACGATGGTGGAAATAGTGAGCATCTTGAACCTGAATCTCCTCAGAGAACAGTTCAGATGCCTGAGATCTATTATTGGATGCAACCCCCCATCCTTCTTGGGAACTATGAAGTAGCGGCTGTAAAACCCGGACTCCCTCTCCGGTGGAGGAATATGTTCTATAGCCTCCTTTGCCAGCAGGGAGTTTACTTCCTGTTCCAATACCCGACCCTGCACTGGGTCGACTACAGTCCAGACCACCCTGTTGAATTTGGGTGGGCGGAACCGAACTGCAGCCTGTACCCATTTTGAATGGTGCGCAGGGCCCAGGCAGAAATATTCGCTAGATTTTTCCATGCCTCAAAATATTTTACCAAGGGAACCAGGCTCTCAAGCCTGGCTTCGGGTATTAATCGGGACTCGTTCTCGACCCCCTGAAGCGGATTTCCGGCAGGGCTGGACCGAAAACGATTCTCGATGGGCGAACGTGAATGCTGCCTGGCCGCAGGCCTGTGGGGCGGATAGTGCAGCTTGCGTTCGCTGGAAACCAATGTGTCCCGAAATGTTTTTTAACGGCGGAAGAGCAACATCGATTTCCTGCGGGCTCCGCGAAGGAGACGACCTCGGTCCGCCCACAGAGATCCTAGACCAGCTACGATCTCTTTGACGAAGCCTTTATAGCCTGCAGGACGGCCCTCAGGTCGCCTTGCTTCTGCTGAGGCTTCGCCTGAGAGCGCCGTCTATGCCCCCAGGCTCCTTGAGGGGGGGCTCTAGACGCAACGCTCTCCTTTTGCACCTATTTGTAGGCACCAGCATTTTAATTCCTCAGAATTAAATGCAGCCAAAAACACAGGATAAGTGAAACACGGTCTGAATGATAGGCTGAATTAAAATATCTAACTTTCTAAGTCAGATAATATTCCTTCATTTTAATTTCTTAAAATTCAATGCAGCATAATTATCAGACAATACTGTTTTAATGTGTTACCGTCTCGTAATCAACACGCTGCCTCGGCAGACGCGAGATTCGAGCCGTTAAAATATATTTGACTTTCATCACTCGAGAAGAAAGTTAACAGGTGAGAGGCTGAAACATCTAAAAATGCACGGATGTACGCGTTGAGATATTTCTCAATGAACACAGCCAGCACCCTCAGGAGCTGACTGTGAATGCCTCGCACCCAAACAGTATTATTTCACAAATCGTGTGTGTACTTTATTGCAGTAGACTCGTGATCTACGCGCTGCCTCGGCAAACGCGAGATTCGAGCTGTTACAATATTTGACTTGTATCCCTCAAGTTAACAGTATTATTTCAGAGATCGCGTGTGTATCTTTATTGCAGTAGACTCGTAATCTACGCGCTGCCTCGGCAAACACGAGATTCGAGTCGTTATACAATATATTTGACTTTCATCCCTCGAGAAGAAAGTTTAACAGACCGAGGCTGGACAACGCACGGATGTACGCGTCGAGAGTCGAGATATTTCTCAATGAACACAGCCAGGACTCTAGGGAGCTGACTGTGAATGCCTCGCACCCAAACAGTATTATTATTTCACAGGTCGTGTGTATTGATGATACAGTATCTTTATTGCAGTAGACTCGTAATCTACGCGCTGCCTCGGCAAACGCGAGATTCGAGTCGTTCACATTCACAATATGTTTGGCTTTCATCTCTCGAGAAGAAAGTCACGGGCGCGAGGCTGAGACACCCGAAAAGCACGTTAACTCTGTGCGTCGAGATATTTCTCAGTGAACACAGCCAGCACCCTCAGGTGCTGACCGCGCATGCCTCGCACCCACACATGATCTTTATTGCAGTAGACTAGTAATCTACGCGCTGCCTCGGCAAACGCGAGATCCCAGCCACAGAATCTTTATTGCAGAGTAGATCAATCTACACGCTGCCTCGGCAAACGCGAGATCCGAGCCACTAGATTCTATATTGCAAAGCAGACCTTGATTTGTGACAATTCTTAAGGGACAAACAACACCAAATAGGACAGACAGTTTGTACACAGAGCGCTTGCTGAAGAACATAAAGCTGAAATCTCATGTGTGCCGGCGTCCTTTGTAGCTTCCGCTTGTATGCCGTCACTCATTACGTCATGACGCAACACCAATCAGGGATTGGCTTAGTTTCATTCATCCTTCAGAGCAGCTACGCTGAGGGGCGTTCCCCCCAAAGTGTCATCTGACGCAGTCGAGTTCCCTCGAAAGGGAACTCGCGTGCAGTGTGCGTGAGACTGAGACACTGAGATTAGTCAAAGAAACATGGAGAAAGCAGATCAAGAGGATCCACAAAGGAATTACGTTTTCTAAAGGGTTGTTGTTAACATGATATTTTTGGGGAAAAATGAGCAGCTATCAACTAGCAGTGCAGCACCCGTAGGCTACAGTTTAGAGGAGTGCACGATCGCAACGGGGAAAGCATGAAGCTTACTTGACAACATCAGTTCATATTTCAATATCGTAACGAATAGAAATATCTTTAAATAATGTATGGTTATCTGCATCTTTCCGTCTTTTATGTATAATTACTTTTTAAACACGAAATTTGCATTCAGCATTACAGACGCGGTTGCTGTGGTAATGAACAACCTGCTTGCTAAAGTGAATGTATAATCCTGTATCTGAGGCAAAATTATTAAATATGCAGCGCGAGTTATATATTTCTAACTTCAAACAATTGCCACTGAACCAGCTTGCATTTAAGGTACAGGTCATGGGGTTTCTCAGATTTCGCTTGAGACCAGTAAGCATTAGCCTCGATAGTAGTCGTGTCTTCTTCATTGTGCAACACTGGTCGTGTTTGACCATTTGTTTGTCGGACGTAGCAACAGTAAGAACAGATTTAGATTATAGAACATGATAAACTAACTTTAAACAGAAAATATCAGGAACTATCATGCAAGGATAGTTTAAGAAAAGACATAGACAAATTTACCGTTTTTTGGTCCTTTCCAGCTCAATGAGACCGTTTTCCCAGTTACAGATCCAATTACTGGAGGACCATCAGGTGGCTCAGGAAGGCTAGCTGTCAAAAAGCTACAATGTTAGTAAGCCAGATACATGTGAATGTTACAATACTACTATATATGAGAGGAAGTTCCATCTTACCTGCAACGTATAGATGAGCATAGCAGGCAGCCTTTCCCACTTTATTGGAGATTACACATTTATACACACCACTGTGGCCATGACACACAGAATCAATGACCAGACTGTGAACATCCCTGTCTAGAAGAGGTACATGATAGGATGTGATTAAAGACAACATGTATTTTGGAGACAATAAATGTAGTAAACGTATAAGAACCTCCCAGTTAAAATTCAAGGCAGTGTTAGACTATAGATGGCCAATATCCTTTAAAATACTTTTGACAAGATTTTTGTGGACTTACACTGTATCATCTTTCCGTCATCAGTGCTCTCTATCATCTTGCCATTGTGGAACCAAATGATTTTCGGGTATGGCAGGCCTGTTACCCTGCACTTCAATACTGCTTCTTTCCCTTCTACTACTTACAGGTCACTGAGAGGTTTTATGAAGTCTGGCATTGCCTTGTGTTCCACCTCTCCCTCAGGCACCTCAGGCTCCTCAAGGATTGATGGCATTTTTTCTAACCTAGATCTAAATGCAAAATGAATAAACAAATGAGACAGAAAATAATAGAATCTTAATTATACATTATAGAAAAATTGGTCTTCTTACATGTGAGTACATATGGTCGGTCGAGGTTCCTGTACATAGAGTTCAGCTGAGCTCTCTGCTTCACCATGAACATTTCGAGCAATTACTGTGTAAAGTCCCTCACTCTCCTTGTTAACATGAGTGATGAGCAAAGAGTGATAGCCATTTACTTGGAGAATGCGAATATTATCAGTCTCCACCAAAGGTTGTTCTAGGACACAAAATAGGTATTATTAATCAGTGTTGACAAATTTCTTTGTTGCTTTTGTTACTACCTTTCAGAAAAAAAATCTTCTGTAGTTAACTCTTTATTTTTACCACAATGAGTCCAGGTGACTTCAGGAGGGGGAAATCCACTGACTTTGCAATCAAATTGTGCAGACCAGCCCTCGGTAGCCTCCACTACCTCCAGCTTCCGTGTAAAGAGTGGCTCCTTAGATGGAATCACCAGAAGATTAGCTGTACAAGTGAGTTTTTCTGTACCATACAAGTAGGAAAAATAAACACAGTTAATATTAATCAGAAGTTTTGCAAGCAAATAAGCATTACTGGAAAACAATATCAATTATATTATAGATAGCCTATTACTGATGCATATATGATGTAACACAGCTATGCTCAATTTTCACAGTTGGTATGACTCCTACCTTTTGCTGAACTGACTTTGCAAGTATAGCTTCCACTGTAGTCTTCATGTGCAGATTTAAACAGAAGATGGCATCGATGTCCATCAAACTGCATCTTACAATCAAATAGTGCTGGCTGTATCAACTTTCCATTGGCTAGCCAATCAACATCCAAAGCCTGTGGCCCAGTTATGAAACATTCAAACAAGGCTATCTCTCCTGCCTTGACTTTCACATCCTGAATTGGTCTGGCAATGGTCAGAGATGACTCAGCAGTAGCTGCTAGGCAGAAAAGAACAGTTACAAGTCATGTACAATCCGAAGATCAAGCCTTAGCTTGAAATATAAATACTTTTTTTAACTAATTACATTTATTGACAATATTAAAGGCAAGGGGCCTTTTTGTTATGCTGGTGAACAGTCTCTTCTCATCCAGATAGAAATCACTAAGTTAAGTAGTCTAAATGTAATGTATGGTCTGTGGAAGGTGTAGGACCATAAAATGTTAATCTAATCATTGCTCAAAGGGCAACAATGTCCTACTTGCCTGTCAACGTATGTATTTCACACCTCCGCGAACCTTGCTTGCACAGACATCACAAGTCAACAGCGTGTTTTATGCTATGCACAAAGTTAGACAGTTGTTAGTTACCGAGCTTCGCAAAACCAAAACCCAACATTGCGCTAATGCTGCTTTCATGACTCGAATTTATGCGTTTCAATGGCAATGCTATCAACGGCGAAACGAATTTGCAGCAGTCAGGTGATAGAGGTCAGTGCTCTTTTAAGGTGTTTATGTTCATTATTATTTTAATGTTATGTGCTTTGAGACATGAGGTAGTTCATGTGAGACATGAGGTATTTCAAGCATATTCATGTGTTTTGGAGGAGGCGTGGTTTTGGAGACGCTCTGAAGGGAGGGTGGAATCTTATGCTTTCAAAAATAGCTCGCTATTGCCTCTCAGAAAATCGCCTACCCTGCAGTGGGGTTAAAAAGTATTAAGACATTGAAAATCAGGGATTGTTTTCATTTAAATCTGGAATAAATAAAAAAGTGTGACGTAAAATGAACAGATTCTCAAAGTCTCGAAAACGCTGAACATGTTAGCTTCTGTACATATTGTGAATACTGTAAATAATGAAATGGGAGTAATTTTATCTGATTTACATTCTAGAACTTTCAACAACAGAAGCAAAATATGATCATTTGCAGTATGTTGTGTGGTTCTGTCTCCATGCATGTCTGTTGTTCTAAATAGAACACAGAACTGTCCTTGCAACTTTAAAAATAAACGCCTCTAAAATGCTAATTAACTGCAATAATGTATTTCTATAAATGTTTTTAAATTGCAAAACTTTCTTTTAAAAGCATAACATACTGTAAATCATCAGTTTTTTCATCAGTCCATACCAGCACAATTGCTTGCTGTAAAGCAAAATGGGAACATAACTCTGAACCACAAGGTGAAAAAAAAATCATAAATGCTTTCTCCCTCCACCCCCTTGCGCTCCTATAAATTCTTGGTCTTCCTTATAATTATTACTCCTGTTGTCACACATGTCAACGATTGCCACCTGAAACCTAAGGTCAACGGGGGCTGGGATGGAGGGCCAGGCCCATGGAGAGGCAGGAGGTCAGGCCCATGGAGAGACCTCGGGCCTGGAGACCAGGGCAGGGCAAGAGACCACGGGGAAGCACGTGTCGAAGGCAACCAGGGTGGAACACACTTAACAGGAGACCAGAGTTGAGCACACTTGGAAGGGTACCAGGGCGGAGCAGACTCAGACGGAGACGAGGGCAGAGCAGACTCTGACGGAGACGAGGCCGGAGCAGACTCAGACGGAGACGAGGGCGGAGCAGACTCAGACGGAGACGAGGGCGGAGCAGACTCAGACGGAGACGAGGGCGGAGCAGACTCAGACGGAGACGAGGGCGGAGCAGACTCAGACGGAGACGAGGGCGGAGCAGACTCAGACGGAGACGAGGACGGAGCAGACTCAGACGGAGACGAGGGCGGAGCAGACTCAGACGGAGACGAGGGCGGAGCAGACTCAGACGGAGACGAGGGCGGAGCAGACTCAGACGGAGACGAGGGCGGAGCAGACTCAGACGGAGACGAGGTCCATTTCAGCGTCGCCTCCATGACCCTCACAGGGTACCTACTGCCCCCCACCCCTCACCCCCCAAAAAATACTTGGGGAAATCCACGGGAGGAACCTCCGGGCTGTAAACGGGTTCAAGAGAGGCCTCCCGGAGCTTGAAGGGTGCAGGCAAGGCGAGGCGCAGAGGCGGGGCCGGCAGGGCGAGGAGTCTGGGTACGCAGCGGGAGCTTGGGCTTGATTAGCGGCTGTGCTTAAGTCTGCGGAGACCAGGATTGCATAGAGCTTGCTAGTTCTACCAGAAAGACTCGAGAGAATAATACTGAGACAATAAACATTTATTTACGAGCTCAGCAAGCAATCAAATTCTTTGGCGTAGGCCCCGTCCGTAACTCGCATTCCGGAATTCCAGGGTACGGAATCTGCGTATCCTGTCTGAGATGAAGGCAGGGCCGCAGCCCACCCCCGCGAAGTAAGGAAGGGTGCCATCTGGTGGTGGTGGGGTGGAAGGAGGAGAGGACATCCTGGCATCTTCAGGGTAGAGGGGAGAGCCCGTCTGGAGGTGATGGGAAGGATGGAGGGGAGGACCCAGCATAGAATGGTAGGGAGATGAAGGAAGGTCCCGTCTGGTGGGGAGGACCCAGCGTAGAATGGTAGGGAGATGAAGGAAGGTCCCGTCTGGTGGTGGATGGGGAGGATGGAGGTGGTTGAAGCGACAGCATCTGAGAACTCAGACATGAGTAAGCACCACCCTTATTGTTAGTCTCGTCAGCTGAACACGATGAGAGGCTAGCATGGAACTTGGGTCTTGACCATGGTGGATAGATGCTGAAAGTCTGCTGGATCCTCGTTTGGTGAAGTGACACTGAGGCAGAGACAGTCGGATCCATTTGCAGAGATGTATTAAAGGAGAAGACAAACTGAGAACAAGGAGACACAAACTCAAATCTTGTAAAGGGCAATCCAGAATCGTAGTCAAACAGGCAGTGGTAAGAGGCAAACGGCAGAGGTTCACAAACGAGTCCAAAATCCAAGTTCAAATACACGAGAACAAATCAAAGTACTGAGCAACAAGAGATACAAACTGTGACAGAGGTTTGGTAAAACAAGACTTTACAAAGAACACAGGCTTAAATAAGGAACTCAATAACCCGCAATGAAACACAGCTGAACATAATACAACATAATGAGTCCATAGTGAAACATAGCACAGGAAGAGAGTGCCCTCCAGAGGCTCACACATGCACTCGCAGCTAGCATTCATGACAGGCATTCATGAAAGTAATATCTATTAGTTATTATACATAATGATAGTGGCACCTTGTGCTTGGTATTGGTATGACATGCTTATTGTTAGCCAGCAAACATTTGTTGACTTGAGAATTATTTTTAATTTTTTTTATAGAGAAAAAAGATTTTTATAGGAGGAAAATTTAGGGGGGGGGGGACTATTAAAAATGTAAAATATTTATTTTTTATCAAATAAAAATACAAAACAATTAGGAAATAGACTCCAGAAGGTACTAAGAATAAGATATATTTTTTTAAATACAACTAGATGTATAGTTTTATGTATGCCATAGTTCTAGTATAACTCTACTTATTATGCAGATAATATTAATAAATAATTAATTGGTCTTAAAATTGGTCCTATTATTGAAAAAAAGTATATTAAAAAACTTTATTATTATCATCATTAATTTGCTATCAACATCATCACAATAAAATGCATTGTTGTACTTAATGTTAGTAATTTAAAGTGTAAATTGCAGGTTAACCACCACAACCGATTAATGTGTACATTAAAGTGCACAATATGGATATATTTAAAAATTTCTGTCTTAAAATGCGTTAAAATAGCATTTATTGGGGTTTCTTCAAAGGTAGCGTGTTTTTTACCGTAACTGGGTGATGATGTCATAACAGGGAGCTGCGGGCAGTAATGCACTCACTCTGTGTGTGCTGTTTGAGGGAGAATAAAACGATTTGCGGGACTCCCGCAAACTAGAAATATCTGAATAAAACGTAAAAACTAATACATTTTTATTCATCTGTTGCAGAAAATCAATAAGAACATCTAAAACAAAATAGAAACGGTTTACAGGCAGAGTTTCTATTTCTAACATGTCAGCAGCGAGGAGCGATGTAGCCAATCACAGACATATGTGTTGATTTCTTGAACGCAATAATGGCCAATCAGAAGCATTTACGATAGATTCCCCTCACCGAGCGCAGTCATGCCAAACCATGCAGTAGCCGCTTGCTTTTATGTTATAACAGTGGTTTGTGTGTTAATGCAACAAACAATTGATCAGGAGCATGTATGCTCATGTGTATGGTGGGCTAACACGTAGGCTAACTTGAAAGTATTTGGAGGTACAGAAAAAAAGTATTTTTGCGGGCGGGAGCGGGACAAAACATGAATGTTGCGGTCGGGAGAAAGTAATATAAGAAAGTAGTTGAGCACGTCAGTTATAACGACACACGTATTCAAAAATAGCCGGGTTTAAACCGGGCTTGGGCTCATAATTACAGTTTATGTGTCGGGCCGGACTCGGACACAGCGGGCTCGGGTAACGGTCTTGCTTGATGTTTTGGGCCGATCTAAGCTCTACCTCGGGTAAGTTATGCGAACACTTACAGGCACGAATCAGCCGTTTGTCCTTGGGGAACTTGTGGAGCCTCTCCCCCGTTTTTGATGTATTCGTACATCCCGCACAAGCACAATAGTTAACCATTTTCGCTAGCTAGGACTCCAATATAACGTAACTCTAGGCTTGTTGCATAGACCGTAAAAGCTTGGAGTCCCTGTTATGACATCACGCCGAGCCTAGTGGAAGGAGGGGGCGTGGTTAAAAGCACTGTAAAACGAACCAACTTTTCATTATATTCAGCATTTGGTATAAACAATATAAAAAAAAAACAATGGTGGGCGGTTCTTATCTTTATATTTCGTAAGCACATTGCATTATCTTCGTGAAAATTTTTACCTGCAATTTACACTTTAATTCCACCCACTCTACTTTCACAGTTCATTGCTGCACATGGGTTTTTATTTCCTACCATTAATGTTGCAATGACAGTGTAATGGTTGGCAACAGAAGAGAAAAACTGCAGAGGATTTTGGCCAGTGAACAAAAGCAGATGGCTCAGAGTGAGATAACTGACCACAGCTGGGGAGATAATAGATTTACCATGTGGTCCCTGATCCAATAAATTTGTTTCCACTGATGAAGTTTGGAAAATTCCAGGAACATTGCTTTGTTGAAAGGTGTCACCGCACTTAAGCAGTAGTAAACTTGTCCTGACAATTCTTAAAAAAAAAAAAAAAATTATATATATATATATATTTTGAATGTTAAGCTCACTGCCTTTTCTTTTCTTTATTTATTTTTTTCATTGTCTTTCATTGTTATTGTCTCTGGTTCTTTTTTTGCAGAGAAGAAAGCTTCTTCTTTGCCATTATACGTTGATTTGCTGATACTTCCACTGTAGTTTGTATGGTTTCACATAATAACTTTACATGCTTGTTGTTGTTCCGCACTTTCTAGAGTTAAAATGCCCATGTTTTTCTGTCACTCTAAGCTTGAAACATACTCTGTGCAAAACGAGGACAAACACTCTTAGCTATACCCTTAAAAAAGAAGTATACTTCAAGGTAATTTGAAGTATACTGAATTAATGTTCAAGTATATTTTTAACCCATTTAAGCCCACCGGCAACTATAGTTGCCGAAGTGTATAGTTGTCATTTTCCTTTTGTAAGTATTTTTTTAGGTGTTATCCATGTTGTATGTCTCAATGCCATGCAAGGAAACAACCAAATAAAGGATTTCAAGAAAAAAAAAAAGGTATTTACTTCCTTCCTGTCACATGAGGCTGTCAACTTCCTACCCCTACTTCCAGGAAGCATGACGAAGGCAAACCCTCCCAAAGAAAGCTCATTTTCATATTACTAATAAGTATTTTTATTTATTATGGGGCGGCAGTGGCTATGTGGTTCATGTAGGTTGTCTACAAACCGAAAGGTTGGTGGTTCGATCCCCGGTTCCACCTGACCAAGTGTCGAGGTGTCCATGAGCAAGACACCTAACCCCAGCTGCTCCCGACGAGCTGGATGGCGCCTTGTAACCAGACTATCCCACTCTTTTGCAAGCCCCCAGATGTCAACCAAAAAACGGCAGGCCCCACAACCACCAAAGCCTGTGGGCCCAGCTCGCCCCCCCCCTCCTCCTGTGAGAGCTCTTCGGCCTCTGCCACAGCGCCAGGGCCAACACCCTCCTCCAGCGGCTCGCTGTGTACCAAAAACAACTGATACCAGCTCTCAGTGATATGTGTCGGGTCCCCGCTATGATAACAGCAACTTTCTTAAATGTTTACAAAACAAGCGGGAACCCAGTGTGCCTGAATCTTTCCCTATTGCTGTTCAACTACATGATAGAAAATCTAAGGCCTTCAAAAGCCGTACAGCAAACCCATCTAATCTGGTGCCTATTACACGCCAAACTAAGATCGCTGTGGGGACAAAAAGTAAGACTGTTAAGTTAGCACTTTTAAACATCCGCTCACTTAAAAATAAATCACTTCTAGTCAACGACTTAATAACCACATACAACCTGGACTTTATGCTTCTAAATGAAACTTGGCTAGAAGACAGCTGCAGTGCAACAGTCCTCAATGAAGCATCCCCTCCTAACTTTACTTTTATGAGTGCTTGCAGAGCGGGTAAGAGAGGCGGGGGCTTAGCTGCTCTTTTTAAAGATGTCTATCAATGTAAGCAAATATCACTTGGGAATTACCCATCTTTTGAATATCTGGGTATTGTGTTAAAAGGTGCTCCACGTATTTTACTTATCATTGTTTACAGGCCTCCAAAATACTCTCCAGCCTTTGCTGAGGACTTTACAGAACTGTTATCAACAATTTCCTCTGAGTTTAACTGTTTTGCCATTGCTGGAGATTTTAACATTCACATAGATAATGCAGAAACCAATATGGCAAAAGAAATCAAAACTGTTTTAAAAACTTTTGATCTGACACAGCATGTAAATGGACCCACACATAATCGTGGACACACTCTAGATCTACTTATCAGTACGGGTCTAAACATCTCATCGATTGTTATTAAGGATGTAGCACTGTCTGATCATTTCTGTATTTTCTTTGATATTTTGATCTCTCCTGCCATTGAAGCTAGATCTGTGTCTGTCAAGAAGAGATGCTTAAATGAGAACACTAGTGTGCTATTTATGAAGGCTATATCATTAAAACCAAGCATATCTGCTGACTCTGTTGATTTTCTCCTTGAATCTTTTAACTCAAAAATTAAAAGTGTAATTGATGATATTGCTCCTGCGAAAGTCAGGAAGAATAGTGGTAGACAAAAAGCACCTTGGAGAAACTCAACAGCAGTGCAAAATATGAAAAGACAATGCAGAAGAGCAGAGCGCATGTGGCGGAAGACAAAACTTGTAGTCCATTATAACATCTACAAAGACAGCATCCATGCTTTTAATATGGAACTAGGCAACGCTAGACAGACTTTCTTCTCAAATATTATAAACAGCAACTTAAACAACACACGCACTCTTTTTGCTACTGTAGAGAGACTGACAAACCCCCCAAGCCAGATTCCCAGTGAAATGCTCTCAGACAGCAAGTGCAGTGAGTTTGCTTCTTTCTTCTCTGAGAAAATCAATAATATCAGAAAGGTGATCAGCTCATCCTTGAGTTGTGCTGGGGTCAAACAGATCCGACCACTACCTGAGAAAGTAGTTACTATGTCTGTTTTCGAAGAAATTGATGGCAAAATTTTGGAAGAAACCGTACAGCACCTTAAAACATCAACCTGCGCCCTTGACACACTTCCCACATCTTTTTTCAAAAGTGTGTTAAACAGTTTAGAAGCAGATCTCCTAGAAGTGGTAAATGCCTCACTTCTCTCTGGGAGTTTTCCAAACTCCCTAAAAACTGCAGTTGTCAAGCCCCTCCTGAAAAAGAGCAATCTAGATAAGACCATATTAAGCAATTATAGACCGATCTCAAATCTTCCCTTCATAGGCAAGATCATTGAAAAAGTTGTCTTCAATCAGCTGAACAAATTCTTAAGCTTGAATGGTTACTTTGACAATTTTCAATCTGGTTTCCGATCGCATCACAGCACAGAGACAGCGCTCATAAAGATAATAAATGATATTCGCTTAAATACTGATACAGGCAAATTATCAGTGCTGGTACTACTCGACCTCAGTGCTGCATTTGACACTGTCGATCACAACATACTTATTGACAGGCTTGAAAACTGGGTGGGGCTTTCTGGGATAGTCCTAAAATGGTTCAGGTCTTACTTAGAAGGGAGAGGTTATTATGTGAGTATAGGAGACCATAAGTCTGAGTGGACATCCATGACATGCGGAGTCCCCCAAGGCTCAATTCTTGCGCCACTCCTATTCAACCTGTATATGCTCCCAATGAGCCAAATAATGAGAAAGAACCGAATCTCTTACCACAGCTATGCAGACGACACACAGCTCTACTTAGCCCTATCGCCTAACGATTACAGCCCCATTGACTCCCTGTGCCAATGCATTGATGAAGTAAATGGTTGGATGTGCCAAAACTATCTTCAGTTAAACAAAGACAAAACTGAAGTCATTGCGTTTGGAAACAAAGATGAAGTTCTCAAGGTGAATGCATACCTTCACTCTAGAGGTCTAACAACTAAAAATCAAGTCAGGAATCTTGGTGTGTCTCTAGAGTCAGACCTTAATTTCAGTAGTCATGTCAAAGCAATAACTAAATCAGCATACTATCATTTGAAAAATATTGCAAGAATTAGATGCTTTGTTTCCAGTCAAGACTTAGAGAAACTTGTGCATGCTTTCATCACCAGCAGGGTGGATTATTGTAATGGACTCCTCACTGGCCTTCCTAAAAAGACCATAAGACAGTTGCAGCTCATACAGAACGCTGCTGCTAGGATTCTGAGCAGAACCAGAAAATATGAACATATCACACCAGTACTCAGGTCTTTACACTGGCTCCCAGTTACATTTAGGATTGATTTTAAAGTATTATTACTGGTATATAAATCATTCAATGGGCTAGGACCTAAATATATTGCAGATATGCTCACTGAATATAAACCCAACAGATCACTCAGATCATTAGGATCACATCAGTTAGAAATACCAAGGGTTCACTCTAAGCAAGGAGAGTCTGCTTTTAGCTACTATGCCAGCCGCAGCTGGAACCAGCTTCCAGAAGAGATCAGATGTGCTCCTACAGTAGTCACATTCAAATCCAGACTCAAAACACATCTGTTTAGCTATGCTTTTACTGAATGAGCACTGTGCCACTGTTCGTCCGACTGTTTTTACTGTACTTTATTTCTTATTCTAAAATGTTTTAATTATTCTTATTTGTTTTGATTATTTTATTTTCTCCTATGTAAAGCACTTTGAATTACCATTGTGTATGAAATGTGCTATATAAATAAACTTGCCTTGCCTTGCCTTGCCTTGCCTTGTATGGCTGACACCGCCGTCGGTGTATGAATGGGTGAATGAGAGGCAGATATGTAAAGCGCTTTGGTGGCCATTGGGTCTGTGAAAGCGCTATATAAATGCAGTCCATTTATTATTTACCATTTATTTTTTGTTGATATATATATATATATATATCTACATAATCATGAAGGTCTCTAGAATCATCCAAACAAAACAAATCTTACAATAGATCTATAGTTTTTTGTATACTTAGTCAAAAGTCCAAGCGGCAACTATAGTTGCCGGTGGGCAAATGCCTTGTAAGTACATATAGCATGGGGAAATGGGGCATACTGTGTTAATAGGTTAATAATTTAAGGTTATTGGACTTGTTTAGTGCATAAACATAACTTTACCCTTTAAATGACATCTCTACTGTTCATAAGTACTGTCTGTATGCACTGTTATTTTAGTTTTTTGCCATTTTGTCATTTGTTTTTTTGCTTGTTATATAGATATCGTTTTTTATTATTTTATTATATTATTTGTATTTATTTATTTTCATTTAACTTTTTGATACACAATGCCCTGTTATGGCTGCACTCTACCACTTTAACCCTTGTGCGCTGTTCATTTGAGGTTTACAGTCAGGCTGTTTGTGGTCTCAGAGACCCCAGGCAACAAAATGTAATTTTTTAACAAATTTTGTACAAATTTTGTACAAATGTAATTTGTTACATTTTGTAACAAATTAAATTTTTGATATATGCATATCTACATATTATGAAATCATAATTATAACAACAAAAGTTACTTTTTTCAAAGTTTAGCAGTTTTTGTACTGAAAAAAATCTGTTTTTCAATAATGTTACATTATGATTAGAATCAAACCTTATCAGGATGTTACAAAGAGAAAAGTTGGAGTCTTTAGAGTTTATCATTTATTTCAAACATCTGTTTTTCATAAAATTCTAAAAATTGTGTGAAGTGTGCCACTTCATTTCTGTCTATGTGTGTTCTTTCTGATTTTGAGGATGAATTTTGTCCGTTGACAAAAATCATTTGATTCTTATCATAATATAACATTATTGAATATTATATTTTTTCTAGTACACAAAAATGCCTAAACTTCGACAAAAAGTAACTTTTATTGTTATAATTGTGATTTCATAATATGTAGATATGAATACAACTGGAAAACCTTGTGAAAATATGTCTTTCATTTAGTCAAATAGCAAATCGCAAATAGTGGAGCTCTGCAGCCATCTACTGGTTAAAGTGATAATTTGTTACTTTTAAAAGGTCATTTTCCAAAAGATGGGCAAAAATCTTACACTAAACCATGTCAAATTATCCATGTTATCCCCATAAATTAAAGTTAGAAATGTGGGTCAAAAAGACCCAAAACAGCAAACAAGGTTTAAAAACAAAGGTTTGTTGTTTGTTGTGTTTTCATATTCAAGAGATTATAAGTTAGATTCCGCTTTTTTGGGATCGCATCAAACATTCTTCGACTTTTATACACAATAAATTTGTTTATGAATAAAAATTGATCTGTTGGAAGCAGTTATTTTGAGATAGATGCCAATGTCCTCCTATTCATATTTAACATTGAGGGGGTGCATACAACGTATTTGCCCACCGGCAACTATAGTTGCCGCACATTCAAATACGATTTTCAAGAAGAAAAAAAAAAAAAAACTGGGGGAAATAAATGCAGAACATGTTCACATAGGACATTATTAACATATATGGGTTATAAATGGGTTAAGCATACTTTATTTTGTAAGTATATTAATATCAATGTTCTAGAAGCATACTGTACTTGTAAGTGTACTGTTTCAATATACTTGGGACTAAATGGGCCCACTTTTTAGTGTATAAAAAGTACTTTAATTGTAACTAGTAAACTTTGAGTACACTACTAGTTTACAACTAAGTTTTTCATTTCTACTGAAACTATACTAGGCCTACAAATGAACTTAAAGGTATACTGATAGTTTACTAGTCAAATACTTGCAGCACATTATTTAGTTTATGAAAGTACACTTCGAAGTATACTCTCAGTAAATGATGGCGCAGACTGATAAGTCTTTGACTCATTTGGTAGCGATCACATTATCTACATGGCACAGCTGATTGGTTGCTGTTGCATCAGTGTCCAATGCTGACAGTACCTGGATGGGAGACCTCCTGGAAAAACTTGGTTGCTGCTGGAAGTGGGGTTAGTGAGGCCAGCAGGGGGGTGCTCACTCTGTGGTATGTGTGGCATAGTACCCCCCCCCCCCCCCCCCCCCCCCCCCCCCCCCAAAAAAGCAACATCCTTCAGATAAGACGTTAAACCGAGGTCCTGACTCTCTGTGGTCACAAAAAAAAATCCCAGGATGTCTTTCGAAAGAGTTCGAAAGAGTAGTCCATCATGGCCTCCAAATCATCCCTATATACTCATTGGCTTCATATCTCTGCCCATATTAAGAATCCGCTCCAATCATTCTGATGCTGATTACAGTATGATCGAAGGAAACAGATGAGCTCTTGGTTTAGTCTTTCAGCTTGACCATTGGATTGAGAATGCTATACAGACGTAAGACTGACATTAATATCAAGTGACTTGAAGAATGCAGACCAGAGTCTCGACGTAAATTGAGGGCCTCGATCGAAAACGATCGATATGGAGTTCTTTCAAAGTAGCAGGCTGTGGCCAATCAAGAACTGACCTTGCTCTCATCCATGGCGACTACTTCTGGACTGATTATGTAACCCAGGAATGCAGTTGAAGTCTTGTGAAACTCGCACTTCTCCGCTTTGGTATATAGTTTATGCTGAATGAGTCGTCTGAGTACAGCTCTGATGTGTTCTTCAAGAGTGTCTGAATAGATCACAATATCATCAATGTATACAATTACAGTCTTGTGGAGCATGTCTCTGAACACATTGTTGATGAAAGACTGGAAGACGGAAGGACTGTTGGCCAGGCCAAATGGCATAACTAATAAGGGTGCTCCGATTGATCGATCGCCGATCATAATCGGCCGATAATTGCTTTGGGATGTGTGATCGGCGGTCTCTATAAAGGCCGATCCAGAAAAGCCGGTAAGATGACGCAAAACTCGCGAGACAATTTTATAACGAGGCAACGGCGATAGATTGAAGCGCGCGTCCGAGTGAAGACTGCGCGCACGCCGCCACAGAGAACACTGTATCCATGACACTGATCGCCGCGGCAACGAGCGTTCAGCTTGAGTTTAAAAAACACATTTTAGCGCTAGATTTCTTATTTAATAGCGAACTAAATTAATGATCTGATATTTTATTTATTTATATGTACATGGTGTGGGACAGACTTCACTGGATCTAAACAAATCAATCTAACCATATAGATGTGACCAGTAGTGGTGGCTTTCTTAATCTGTTTAAAATAATTTTGCAAGGGTTCTTGCAAAAAAAAAAAAAAAAAATTACCAAGAAATTTAGTGAAATGAATCTAATAATCTCTATCCCCCCTGTCTCTTTCTCTACCTCTCTCTTCCTCTCTAAATGCCCACAAAATCTGACTAAGCATCCCAGAAAAAAGCAAAGTTATAGATGTATACAGAAATATGGAAGTTGTTAGTTATTTGTATTTTTTGTTGCTGTGCACTTTACTACAGGTGGTCCTTTAAAGGGATACTCCACTTTTTTTGGAAATAGGCTCATTTTACAACTCCACCAGAGTTAAACAGTTTTAACCGTTTTACCGTTTTCGAATCCATTCAGACGATTTTCTGATATTTAGAAGAATATCAGTAACCAGAGAGTTTCTGGTCTCATTGACTTCCATAGTAGGAAAAAATTTTACTATGGTAGTCAATGAGACCAGAAACTGTCTGCTTACTGATATTCTTCTAAATATCAGAAAATCGGCTGAATGGATTCGAAAACGGTAAAACTAAACTGTTTAACCATGGGGGAGTTGTAAAATGAGCCTATTTCCAAACAAAGTGGAGTATCCCTTTAAGTGTATTAGAAAAACGTCCTCGGGTTACGACTGCAACCCTTGTTCCCTGAGAGGGGAACGAGAACTGCGTCACATGACACTTTGGGGGAACGCCCCTCAGCGTAGCGCCTCTGAAGGATGAATGAAACTAAGCCGATCTCCGATTGGTTTGCGTAATGACGTAATGTGTGATGACACATAGGCGGAAGCTATAAAGGCACGCCGGCAACATGAGATGTCAGCTTCTGTGATGAAGCAAGCGCCCCCAGGCAGGGGAAGGCGTGGCCAAGGGACGCAGTTCTCGTTCCCCTCTAAGGGAACAAGGGTTACAGTCGTAACCCGAGGACGTTCCCTTGCGAGGGAACTCGACTGCGTCACATGACACTTTGGGGGAACGAGTACTCACTACGTCACAACGCGCCCTGCCTGCCCTAGTGTGAAGCTGCTCACAGGCACACTTAGGACGAGAGCACAAGAGAGCCGGGTGTAGACGGAATGTCCAAACTATAAAACCTAACAAAGGTGTGGGGGGTAGCCCATCCCGCTGCCTCACAGATCTCATGGATGGGGGCCCCCGCGAGAAGGGCTCTAGAGGACGCCATGCCTCTGGTAGAATGAGCCCTCACAGCCAAAGGTGAAGGCATACCGCGCACCTGGTAGGCTGCAGAAATCGCATGGACAATCCAATTGCTGATGGTCTGTTTTGACGCGGGAAGCCCTTTCTTGGGTGACCCGAAACACACCACCCAGATAGCAGACCAACATTGAATCTACATTGAATCAATGTTAATGTATTAACCAAAAGATCATTGAATCAATGTTGAAATTTAACATTGATTTTTCATCAGGTTTGCACCCTGAAATAATGTTATTTCAACGATGAAAAATCAATGAAAATGGTCATAAAATCAATATTATTTCAACCATAATTAAATCAGTTATTTAACATTGAATCAACATAGAAACAATATAAAATCAACCTTGCTTTATGTACAGCGAGATTCTATGCTAGTTTATTAGGCTTGTAGGCCTACTATGCTTAAATGACTCCTTTCAGACAGAGACCATTAAATATGTTTTTTAATCAAAATGGCATTACATCCTTCAGTTTACAAGCAAATTTATTTATGGTCCCAAAACGGAACAGGAAATATCACATTCAGTAACGTTAATAAACTAGGCATTTCGAGATAAAGACAAAAACAGTGCAGTAAGTTACTAGGCCTACGGTAAGAAATAATGAAACATTAATCTGATAAATAGTTCAAGTTCAATTTTATTTAGCACATTTACAACTGACCAAATTGCTTTACAGAAGAACATTAAAAGATATAGCATGCATTAAAAAATAAAACAAGATACAACATGCATTATAAATGCTATAGTTAGCTATTATTGGAATACAAAAATGATATTTGCCGTCGTCTCCCATTCACGTGATGAGCTCCCGCTTCTTTACGCCTTTTTTGACTCAGGCAAATTCTACGTTCACCCTAGAATGAAAATTAACAATTTACCCACTGGTCTTACCCGATGACGTTTGTTAAAAGACAAATTGAAATTCAATATATTATTAGAGAAAATCCTGGCCGTTGGTTTGTGCACGGCGCGCGTTCATGTGACTAATACATTTAACATCGCAGTTAATTCCGACTCACACAGGAAAAGCAAACAAGTTGTAAAAGATTTAAGATTAACTTACCTCAAAAAACACTCTGTCGTTGCCCGAATGCTTTGTCTTGCTTTGTATGCGCCTCTGAGGATGCTTTCGGAAGCAGTTCGTTGCCATGGGTGGTTTTAGATCTGAGGTCAATGTTGTGCAGTCTGGCGTCCCTCAGGGCTCAATTTTGGGCCCTATTCTTTTTAATATTTATGTTTATCCTCTTGGTCAGCTTTTGAGATCTCTTGGTCTAAATTTTCTCTTCTATGCAGATGATACTCAGATCTACATTCATTTTAGGCCTAAATGAAATTGTGCCTGTTAATTTTCTTTCTGAGTGTATTTCTAAGATGAAGGAATGGATGACTGATAATTTTCTTTGTCTTAACAGTGAAAAGATTGAGATTATGCTTGTTGGTTCACCCCACCAACTACGCAAAGTAGAGCCGGTCACTCTAGCTCTTGATGGCTCTACTGTGGAGTTTAAAACTAAATTGAGGAATTTAGGAGTAATTTTTGATGCCAATTTAACGTTTGAGCCACATGTTTTGAATACTGTTAAAAATCTAATTTTTCCATCTTAGAAATATTGCGAGATTGCGTCCAATGCTGTCGTTTACTGTTGCGGAGAGATTGATAAACACCTTTGTGTTTTCGCGTATTGATTACTGTAATGCCTTGTTAGCTGGCGTGTCAAAAGTAACTTTAAACAGAATGCAGGTTTTACAAAATTCGGCTGCCAGAATCCTTACAAGAACCAACATACGAGACCATATTACTCCCGTTTTGGAGTCTTTGCACTGGCTTCCCATTAGGTTTAGGGTGGATTTCAAGATTTTGATGCTTACTTACAAGGCACTGCATGGTTTGGCACCTCAATATTTGACAGAGCTTTTAACTCCATATACTCCAAAACGTGTTCTTCGTTCTTCAGATACTGGTCTTTTAACTGTTCCCTCAACCCGCTTGAGATTAATGGGAGATAGGGCTTTTTCTTCACTAGCTCCAAAACTTTGGAACTCTCTACCGATTGAGATCAGGCAAGCCAAATCTCTTGGAATCTTTAAATCTCAGCTTAAAACTCATTTTTTTAGGTTAGCTTTTAATTGATTTATTGTCTTTTATGCTTGTTTTTTATGTTAATTTTATTGTGTATTATGTATCTTTTGTGTGTTGTATTCTTTGCTATTTTAATTGTTTTTGTACAGCGCTTTGAGATGTACATTTAAAGGCGCTATAGAAAATAAAGGTTATTATTATTATATTACTCCAGCTGATAGGCCGGCCTCTCGGTACTGTGCCCCCTCAGGGGCCAGACCCACAGTTTCCATAACTCGGGCCGAGGGTGAAATATTGAGCCCTCTGCCTGTGTCAGCAGGTCCCTCCTGAGGGGAATCTCCCACGGAGGGCCGTCTAGGAGCAATATAATGTCTG
Source organism: Chrosomus eos (assembly GCA_036326025.1). Classification (NCBI taxonomy): domain Eukaryota; kingdom Metazoa; phylum Chordata; class Actinopteri; order Cypriniformes; family Leuciscidae; genus Chrosomus; species Chrosomus eos. The sequence goes on along the minus strand of CM070828.1, from coordinate 14,158,294 downwards.
AGAACCATACTCGGGCCGGCCACAACGGGGCTACCAGCAGTAGACTGATCCCGTCGCGACGGACCCTCTCTAGAACTCCCGGGAGCAGAGCGATCGGGGGAAATGCATACAGACGCAGCCTTGGCCACGTCTGCACCATGGCATCCAACCCCAGCGGGGCTGGATGAGTGAGGGAGAACCACAATGGACAGTGGGTCGTCTCTCGAGACGCAAACAGATCCACTTCCACTGGGCCGAACCTCTGACATATTGACTCCACCACCTCGGGGTGGAGTCTCCATTCCCCGGGCCTCAGCCCCTGTCTCGACAGGATGTCTGCTCCCTGATTTTGACTCCCCGGGATGTATGTTGCTCTTAGAGACAACAGTTTCCCTTGGGACCACAGGAGGATCTGATGCGCCAGTCTGCATAGAGGGCGAGACCTCAGGCCCCCCTGATGGTTTATATAGACCACTACCGACATATTGTCTGACCTCACCAGGACGTGATGGCCCTTGAGGTCTGGCAGGAAGCTCCTCAGAGCCCGGAACACCGCCAACATCTCCAGGCAGTTTATGTGCCAGGAGAAATGATGGTCCTGCCATAGGCCTGTCGTAAAGCGGCCGTCCATGACCGCGCCCCAGCCCGTGAGGGAGGCGTCTGTCGAAACGGTTTTCCGGCGACATGACACTCCCAACACTGGACCTTGGGACAGAAACCAAGCTTTTTTCCACATAGATAGGGAACGAAGGCCTCTGCGCGTAATCCTGATCATGCGGAACGGGTTCCCCCTCGGGGAGAACCCCTTGGTTTTCAACCACCACTGAAGGGCCCTCATGTGCAGCAGGCCGAATGGAATAATGTTGGACGCTGCTGCCATGAGCCCGTATCGTGACCGAGTCCCACACCACTCCCAAGAACATAGTTCGCTAGGCTGGTGTCAACACGCTCTTTTTCGTGTTGAGTCTCAACCCCAGGCTTTGGATGTGGGCGAGGACGACATCTCGATGCCGAACCGCCAGCTCTTGTGACTGGGCCAAAATCAGCCAGTCGTCTATATAGTTGAGCACCCTGATGCCCTGGAGCCTCAGCGGTGCCAGAGCCGCATCCATACATTTGGTAAATGTGCGAGGGGAGAGAGCTAGGCCGAACGGAAGAACCCGATATTGGTACGCCTCGCCCCCGAAAGCGAACCTCAGGAACTTCCTGTAAGATGGAAGGATGGATATATGGAAGTATGCGTCTTTTAGATCTATTGTGACAAACCAATCCTCGGATTGAATTTGACTCACGATGATGGGAATAGTGAGCATCTTGAACCTGAATCTCCTCAGAGAACGGTTCAGATGCCTGAGATCTATTATTGGACGCAACCCCCCATCCTTCTTGGGAACTATGAAGTAGCGGCTGTAAAACCCGGACTCCCTCTCTTGTGGAGGAATATGTTCGGTAACACTTTATTTGAAGGGGTGTGCATAAGACTGACATGACACTGTCATAAACATGACATAACACCTGTCATGAACATGAAGGAGTCTTTATGAATGTTTATGACTGTTGTCATTAAGTGTCATTCGGTAAATTATGACACTTTTAATGCAAAGTTGACATTGTTTAAAATGTCTTTGTTATGACAACTTGACATTAACAAAGACAAAAATGTCTTTGTTATGACAACTTGACATTACCCGAGACAAAAATGTCTTGATTATGACAATTTGACATTAACAAAGACAGAAATGTCTTTGTTATGACAACTTGATATTAACCAAGAAATCATAACCTGTCAACCTGTCACAAATATGTCATAACAGGTCTAATTATCAAACTTCAAGCATTTTGCAGTGTAATAACCCTTAATGACATCTTTATAACTAGTACAATGTGTTCCACTTTACTTGAGGACAGGTAATATTCATGACACAGTTATAATGGTGTCATGACGGCCAAAGTTGTGACAGGTTGACAGGTTATGATTTCTCGGTTAATGTCAAGTTGTCATAATAGAGACATTTCTGTCTTCGTTAATGTCAAGTTGTCATAATCAAGACATTTTTGTCTTGGGTAATGTCAAGTTGTCATAACAAAGACATTTTAAACAATGTCAACTTTGCATTGAAAGTGTCATAATTTACCGAATGACACTTAATGACAACAGTCATAAACATTCATAAAGACTCCTTCATGTTTATGACAGGTGTTGTGTCATGTTTATGACAGTGTCATGTCAGTCTTATGCACACCCCTTCAAATAAAGTGTTACCATATGTTCTATAGCCTCCTTTGCCAGCAGGGAGTTTACTTCCTGTTCCAATACCCGACCCTGCACTGGGTCGACTACAGTCCAGACCACCCCGTTGAATCTGGGTGGGCGGAAACCGAACTGCAGCCTGTACCCATTTTGAATGGTGCGCAGGGCCCATGGAGAAATATTCGCTAGATTTTTCCATGCCTCGAAATATTTTACCAAAGGAACCAGGCTCTCGAGCCTGGCTTCGGGTATTAATCGGGATTCGTTCTCGACCCCCTGAAGCGGGTTTCCGGCAGGGCTGGACCGAAAACGATTCTCGATGGGCGAACGCGAATGCTGTCTGGCCGCAAGCCTGTGGGGCGGACAATACAGCCTGCGTTCGCTGGAAACCGATGTGTCCCGAAACGTTTTTAACGGCGGAAGAGCAACATCGATTTCCTGCGGGCTCCGCGAAGGAGACGACCTCGGTCGTTCCACCACGGGTGGAGGAAAGGAGGAAAAGGAGGAAAAGGAGGAAAGCCCTGTCCTTTTCCCTGATGCCCGAAAGATTTAACCATAAATGTCTCTCCGAGACCACCATAGCCGCCATGGAGCGGCCGATAGCACGGGCCGTCTCCTTAGTGACTCGGAGAGACAAGTCAGCGGCCTTCCTCAATTCCGCAATATCCTCTGGAGTTGGCCCCTCGCCCTCATCTATGTCTTTAAGAAGGTCGGCCTGGTACGCTTGAAGCAGCGCCATGGTGTGAAGGCTCGCACCAGCCCGACCCGCTGCCATATAAGCCCTGCCCACTAATGATGATGTATTTCTGCACGGTTTAGTGGGCAGCACCGGGGCTTTAAGAGATGATGCCGATTCGGGGGATAAATAATTTGCTAAAGGCTGTTCCACCCGTGACATCGTCCCATAACCGTTTTCTCGTGCCCCCACGATGTTACTATAACTGGGGGGTTGGACACACGAGATGAGTGTGGTCTAGTCCATGATTTACACTCATTGTGTAAATCAGGAAAAAACGGCAAGCCCCGGTGATGAGGTTGTTCCCTGTGCTGCAGGAAGCGCTCGTCCAGCTTGCTTTTAATCAGCGCTTCCTGCTTCTCCTGTGGCCAACTGATATTCAAACGGGCCACAGCACGGGAAACAACTTCCACCAGCTCTTCATATGCGGGGACACGGGGTGACGAGTCGTCCCCGAAATCCCCGTCCTCGATGCTGAGCACGTCCACCTCCTCATAGGCAGACAGCTCAAGCATCGAGCCCTCGATATATATTGTGCTTAGTGACAGACAACAATAAATATGACAAACAGTACAGATAGCGCTTGCTGAAGAACAGAAGCTGACATCTCATGTTGCCGGCGTGCCACTATAGCTTCCGCCTATGTGTCGTCACACATTACGTCATTACGCAAACCAATCGGAGATCGGCTTAGTTTCATTCATCCTTCAGAGGCGCTACGCTGAGGGGCGTTCCCCCAAAGTGTCATGTGACGCAGTCAAGTTCCCTCGAAAGGGAACTGATGGCTGACTGACTCAAAACATTATTTTGGCTATAGCCTTTTTTGTTGCTGTTTTTAGTTTAGTTTAAAGTAGTCTAAAGCTAAATTTAAAGACTCGGATGTTATGTCTTTTATTTTGTTTTATTTTATATTCTATAGGAAAGTTGTATGTCAAGCCCTAAGCTGCTCCCAATAACCAAGATGCTAAGTTAATATGCTGGACATGTTGCTTGCAAATAAATACACAGGTGTCAATTCATGATACATTGTCTTCTCTTAAATGTAATACTTTATGTACATTGTTGTTAAATATAGTTTAATAAGTAATGCTACATGATAAATAGAAGTCTTCAAATGAACCCTGTAATCGGTGATCGGTATCAGTATCGGGTGATACAGCTTCCAGTAATCGGGGATCGGTGATCGGCACCAAATATCCTGATCGGAGCACCCCTAATAACTAAGTATTCATAGTGCCCAGTACTTGTAGAAAAAGCAGTCTTCCATTCATCCCCCTCTCGTATCTGAATCAGATTGTACACACTGCGTAGATCCAACTTGGTGTAGTGTCTGGCAGTACGAAGCTGTTTCAGTGCTGCAGGAACCAGAGGTAGGGTATATTGGAACTTAACAGTCAACTCATTCAAAGCACGATAATCAATGCACGGTCGAAGGCCGCTGTCTTTCTTTCGCTGTGAACTAAGAAGAATCCTGCAGATGTGGGGGAACGTCGTACAAAGCCTTTTGCTAATTCCTCCTCGATGTACTTCTTCATGGATTCGGACACAGGCTGAGAGAGGGGAAAAATGCGACTCTTGTGACTCTTGCGACTCTTGCGAGTTGACTGGGCTTGACAGGGTTGCAGACAGGTGGGTTAAAGCCGCTGGATCGTAGTTTGGCGAAGTCTTCTGTAACGAGGCATCACTCGAAGTGGAATCCATAAGCAAGCTTTTATTAAAATCGTGGTCAATCAGGCAATGGTCAGATACCAGTAAACACAGCAACGTAGGACAGACACAGTCATGGTCGAAAAGCAGGTAGGAGATCAGGGCAGGTGGAGAACAATCATAGATAAGCAAAAAAGCAGTCCAAAAGGCAGGTAGCAGAGGATCATAAACGGAACAAACTGGGTCACAACAAGTAGGTAATACAGACATAAACGCTCAGAAATGCATACCGTGGTAATACAAGACTTCGCAAGAAAGAGTGGTGGAGAGACAATTTATAGGTCCAAGAATGAGCTACAGCTGAGCAATGTAATCAATGCCAGGTACGAGACTGATGGGAAATGTAGTGTCAGAGTGAAAAGTCAATATTCGGGTGAGGGAGCCCTCTGATCGCCAGATGAGGGAATCACGGAGTTCGCTCTGTGACAAATTGACTGTTGTGCTCTCATCTCGCTTCAATAATTTTGTAGGGTATCGTGCATGATGCGGCTGTCTATAATGCGGAAAAAACGCAAAAACGTGATTTCCTATGTAACATTTCCTATGTAAATGGTCCCTAACTGATTAAAGGATAAACCACGTGTGCTTAGCCAATTTCAGTGCTGTTATTTAACCCTCTGGTTATTGAAGAAATACAAATTTATTAAAAGGTTTAATTTAACTTCCAATATAGATACAATTTTAACTGAGAAAGTTGCACACTGTTTTTCCAGTTTTGAAGCAATCAAGGTATCGGACATTAACCTCTTGTCACTTCAGCTGGGCCTTTGTTGATCTAATCATGCTGAAGGGATTAGCATCTCAAGGCTCGGAGTTAAAGCCTTTTGTCTTTGAGTTTCAGTGCGGGGAGTTCTACTCCATCCTGTTTCTCGTGTCTCACCGGGTGAAGTCTCATGCTGAGCAAGTTTTAACGCCTGCTATTTTATTACTATGCTGATGAGATCAGGGCTGGGGAATTTCCAGTAAAGCTTCTGATTCCTATACTTACATTTACCCCCCCCCCCCCCCCCCCCCTCAATGTAAACTCCTCCCCCTCTAAATGTATAAATTGTAAGGGAACCTTTCCCTTAGACAATGTTGGTATGACTGCAGCGACAAGCAATAAAACAACTTCTGCTTCTGTCTCCTAACTTTTCTACAAAGAAAAAGTTTTACTTCATTATCTTCATTTGTGTCTACACTCGATATATTTGGGGTATCCAGGGTCCACAGACAATAACATTACATTTTGTAACAGAATATTTTTCTTTTTTTTCACAAATGTAATTTTACTTTGTTTATTAATGTTTTTACTCGACATTTGTGCAGATTTTGGAGGATTTATGATATCTTTTAAATTTCTATAAATAAATATTAATTTAAATAGGGTTTTTTACAAAAAAACAGCATTTTATGTAAAATTCACCTTGTAAAAGACCCAGATTTCAAACTTTCATTCATGGAGATAACATGGATAGTTTTAAAAGGTTTAATGTAAAAAAAATTGCAATTTTTTTGGAAAATGCCATTTTAAAATAAGAAAAATCACTTTAACCACTAGATGGCTACAGAGCTCCACTATATGCTATTTGCTATTTGACTAACTGAATTATATATTTTCACAAGTTGGATTCAAATCTAAATATTATAAATTCACAATTATAACAAAAAAATTAAATAAATTGTCAAAGTTTATAATTTTTTGTACTGAAAAAAGTTTTTCAGTAATGTTACATTATGATTAGAATCAAACCTGAACAAGATAACATAGAAACACTTACAAAGAGAACACTTACAAAGAGAAATGTTAGAGTCTTTAGATTTTATCATTTATTTCATTCATCTGTTTTTAATATAATTCTATAATTTTAATCAACATTTCAGTTACTAACTGTAACAGAAGAAAAATTAACAGAAATTAACAGTTATATTACATATTGAGTAAAAATACATGACATGAACATCAAAATGCAATGAACTGAACAGCAATAACAAATGAGCAAATAAAGTGTGTGTGTGCATGCGCATGCTAAATAGTTTTTTCTCATCCTTTCATCTCTCTCGCACTCCCTCTGTGTGTGTGTGTGTGTGTGTGGTGTGTGTGTGTGTGTGTGTGTGTGTGTGTGTGTGTGTGTGTGTGTGTGTGTGTGTGTGGTGTGTGTGTGTGTGTGTGTGTGTGTGTGTGTGTGTGGCGAGCATGATCATTTTGCATTGTGGATGTTGTTTGCATTTTTGGAAGTTTGCCACTTTATTTTTTCTATGCTTGTTTCTGATTTTGATGATGAATTTTTGTATTTTTACTACGCGGGGTCTCCAGGGACCCCGAAGACGACTAACGTCACCATTTTTGTCACGCTAACATAATAACAGATATTGCTCCAATTATTTTTATTTTTTTGTAGATCTAGAAAGAGTTGAGAGCTGTAGAAAGTTTCATACCATTTGGACAAAGAGAAAACATTTTTAAAAATTGAGCAAAAGTCATTTGCGGGTTCAAAAGTCCCCGAAGATAACCAGAGGGTTAAGCAGACAGCCCGCCTTGTACATTCAGTTTAACAGGACTAACAGCATGCCAAAGAGGGCAAGGTTCCAATTGAACAACGTTATACATATGCATTTTAAACACTTACATTATGTTCTTGCTCCATCCATGCAATAAATGCACATTCTTAAATGAGCGAGGTTTTCGTGCTAATCATCTTGGTATTAATCAAAAATCAAATCATGGTTGTATATTAATATTTAGGCTGCAAGTAAATATGAAGATAGATATTCACGATAATCACGAAGGTACAACTCCTCATAATTCACACATTGATAGCAGAGGTGGAAAGTAACGAATTACATTTACTCGCGTTACTGTAATTGAGTAGTTTTTTTGTGTACTTCTACTTTTTTAAGTAGTTTTTAAAATCTGTAATTTTACTTTTACTTAAGTATGTTTTGTTTGAAGTATTGTAATTCGCTACATTTAAAAACATATCCGTTACTGAGTAAAAAAAAAAAAAAAATACAAAAAAAAAAATATGCTTTTGATGAAAACATCACGCTCCGGAAGGGCGGGAGAACAGACGCGCTAAAATCACAACACAATATGGGAACGCGCTAAATCATAACACATGGAGAGATACGACAAGACAGACGCAGACCCAGCTGAACGCGAAATGCTGTCGAAATCTCACTCGCACACATACCGGTATGTGAAGCCCTGGTCAGGGAATACTTTGGATAGAGAAAAAAATGGAGTTTAAAGTATAATGCGGATGTCACGTAAAACAAGCAAACTGGTAGATGTATGGATGAATAAATAGAAAGTAAGTTGTAGCTACAACAAATCAAATCGCGACATGATCTGTGAATATTAAAGCACAAAAGACTGCTATGTAAAAATATAATCTGCTTGTTCTGCGTGTCTCTGTGTGAATGAGCTGTGCTGTTTTGTTTACTTACTACATACTCAAGTATGCGAGGCGCTCATGCTGTTCTCTTACGAGAGTATCTCTCGTACTGCGTAACATCTTACGCTATGGGGAAATACTCTTTCCTCGAGATATTGAAGCCAAAAATTATCCTTAATTTTTTAATCATGCAAAACGCTTTTGCAGCAGCAAGCAGACAAGGGCGAGACAGCTCGCGCGCCCATTGGCTGCCCCGCTGGAAAAGCTGCAGCCTATCGAGTGAGGCACTGCGTGACGTAATGACGAATGATGACGCTTCGCGCTCATTTCGTCATGTCCCGCCAGTATAGGCGTGGTCTCGCCCTATAAATACCCCCTCGATAGCTGTATTTCCTCTGATTTTTTATTCTTCACGCGAAGCTCACGCATCGCGGGATCCAGAGTGAGAAGCGCGCCGTTGACTTGTAGCCTTCTCAGCGGGACGTGCCATCTTCTGAAGTCGCTGGCCCAGCCGCCTTCAACCGCCGTACCTGCTGCGCTTTCCGGCGTACTATATCCTTTACTCTGCTAAGTGTGTGTGTTTGCTTACGTGACGCAACACCCATTTCTACTGTTCTAAAAGAGCTGCGTCTTTTTAAAGATGCCTTCCTGTGGTTCTTGCCGAGCCCCACTCAGCGACGAGGACCGCCACGTCATCTGCGTGTCCTGCCTGGGTGAGGATCACGCGGCCACCGCGCTCGCTGACGGCGGATGCCATCATTGTGAACGCTTGCCTATGGTGACTCTGCGGACTCGCCTAGCTTCGTTCTCCGAGCCCGCATCCCAGCCCGCCGTGATGCCGCGCCGCAAGAAGCGCCGCGCCCAGCGCGCGCCCGAGCTATTTCCAGCCCGCCAAAGCTCGCCGGTTCGCCCGCCAGCTTCGCCGGCCGCGCTCGAATCGCTCCCAGACGGACAGCGGCCGCCGTCTGCCGCCGCGTCCGCACTTGAGCTCGACGAACTTACCGGAGACGGCATTGAAACTGAGCCGATGCGTCCGCTCTCTCAAGCCGTGGATTACATCGGCCTCGACTGAAAGGCGCTCGCGCAACTAACGCGCAATAGGCTGGACGGACGCTTTCTCGGGAAAGACGAAGCTCCGTCACAGTCGAGACCCGCGCCTTTCCCCCCTGAATGGTGAGATACATTTGTGGCTAACGCTATCCGAGATGACGGAAGCTGAGCGCTCCGTGTTCCTCGACGTTCTCGCTCTGCTGGACGCCGCCCCCCCTCAGCGCGGGCCCCGGCCGAGGATTGAGATAAAGCCCGAGGTCTCAAGGCCTTCCTAGTCTCTCTAGGAAAGCGACGGTGTTCAGTTCCCGCTGCGGCCGGATTTCACCAAAACTTCTCGCTCGTTCAGTTCCAAGCAATGTGACTGTTCCAGTGTATTTCGCAGTGAGCAAGCTGGTTCCACAGCCCGCTTGCCTGCGCACAAAGGCCGTCGTTTCGGCTAACTAGCAGCGCCGCCAGGCCCGAGATCGAACACCGCGCTCTCGCTCTGCTGGACGCCGCCCCCCTCAGCGCGGGCCCCGGCCGAGGATTGAGGTAAAGCCCGAGGTCTCAAGGCCTTCCTAGTCTCTCTAGGAAAGTGACGGTGTTCAGATCCCGCTGCGGCCGGATTTCCACCAAAACTTCTCGCTCGTTCTGTTCCATGCGTTGTGACTGTCCCAGTGTATTTCGCAGTGAAGCAGCCGGTGTCTCAGCCCGCTTGCCTGCGCACAAAAGCCGTTTCTATGGCTACCCAGATAAATCCAATAAAGAGTGCATTTTCTGGTGTTCCGGCCACGGCCGATGGTGTTACGAGTGTTGTAAGAATGCCCACGTCCCAGTGCCCATTCTCACACCCAGACACAGCCCGCCACGGTGCAGGGCTAGCACAAATAAAACCAACTCATGTTAGTTGTGCAGAAAATATAGTGAAGCGCCTATACAATGCCCGCTTACACTATACGATGCGTGTCCCTTGGTTTCTGTAAAAACGAAACTAACACACATTTAGTCGGCGCGAGCCGACAGTGTTCTCAGTGCAGTAAATGTGCCCGCTGTTCCGCATTTCCTCACTGACACGCCGAATCCCACGGAATTCACCCCCGCTCGCTTTCTATGCACAACCCGTCACAGAGAAGCTGAGCGCGGCCAGGCTGCCCGCTGTGATTAGCACGCACCTCGCACGCTGTGAACACAGCGTTGATTCAGTCGGCGCGAGCCGAGTGTTCTCCGTGCAGAAAATGTGCCCGCTGTCTCGCGCCCGCATTTCTCACAGACACTCCGAATCTCACGGGATTCGCCCCCGCTCGTCTTCTCTGCACAACCCGTCACAGAGAAGCTGAGCGCGGCCAGGCTGCCGGCTGTGATCAGCGCGCGCCTCGCACGCTGTAAACACAGCAGTGATTTAGTCGCGCGAGCTGACAGTATTCTCAGTGTAGTAAATGTGCCGCATTTAGTAAGTGTGCCCACATTCCCTCACACGCGCCGAATCCCACAGGATTCGCCCCGCTCGCTTTCTCTGCGCGTCCCGCCATAGAGAAGCTGAGCGCGGCCAGGCTGCCCGCTGTGATCAGCGCGCCCCCCGCCTCGAACGCTGTAAACACGGTGCTGTGTTCCCAGTACACAGGGGCTCTCGAGCCGCCGTCCTGCCGCGGCCAGAGCCCAGATTTCATTCTACCCCTAGCTATTCACGCAGATGCGTGGTCAAGGCTTCCCGGGGTATCAGAATGGGTGTTGAACACTATAACGAGAGGCTGTTCGCTACAGTTCGCTCGACGCCCCCGCCGTTATACGGCGCGAGTCGAAACTACGGTGTATAGCGAAGTGTTTCATCTACTTCGAGCCGAGATAGCGAAACTACTGAGAAAAGGGGCTATAGAACCTCTATCTCAGGGCGAAGGGGGCTTATACAGCAGATATTTTCTGGTACCGAAAAAAGATGGTGGGCTCAGACCCATTCTAGATCTGCGACTGCTGAACAGAACGCTCGGGAAGCGCCAGTTCAGAATGCTTACGACCAGGAAAATCCTCGCGCAAGTGCCCAAGGAGACTGGTTCATGTCAATAGATCTGAAAGACGCCTATTTTCGAATACAAATAGCGTCCCATCACAGGCGATTCTTGAGATTCGCCTTCAAGGGCCAGGCATATCAATACACAGTCCTGCCGTTCGGCCTGTCCATAGCACCCCGTACGTTCACGTAGTGCATGGACGCGGCCCTCGCCCCCCTGAGACTTCGGGGCATGCGAGTTTTGAACTACTTGGACGATTGGCTGATTCTAGCTCGTTCACGAACGGAGCTCATAGAACACAGGGCCGCATTACTCGAGCACCTCGAGGAGCTGGGCCTTACAGTCAATTGGGCGAAAAGCTCACTGCTCCCCAGTCGGATAATTTCCTTTCTGGGAACAGTGTTAGACTCGCTATCCATGACAGCACGCCTGTCACCAGAGCGCGGATTGAATATTCAGCACGTCGCGAGATCCTTCCGCCACGGCTCTATAGTCCCGCTCAGAAGGTTTCAGAAAATGCTGGGTCTGATGGCCTCAGCAGCCTCCGTACTCCAGTTGGGCCTGCTCCGCATGCGCCCACTGCAGCTATGGCTAAAAGCACGAGTTCCCCCAGGGCGTGGACCGCGGGTCTATTTCGCCTCAGGGTCGACCTTCAGTGCGTTTTCAGCTCTGAAACCGTGGAAAGTGACCGACTGGTATCAGTCAGGTGTGAGTCTGGGGATCGCCTCGGGTGTGAAGGTGGTGTCTACGGACGCCTCCACATCGGGGCGGGGAGCGCTGCTCGAGGGCAGACCGCTAGCTGGCCTAGGGTCAGTACCCTAGGCTCCTTCAGGGAGAAGCTCCTTCACATAAACTGCTTGGAATTAATAGCAGTCGACAAAGCGCTAAGGCGCTTCTGTCCCCAGATAATAGGCCACCACGTATTGGTCCGGTCGGACAACATGTCAGTGGTGGCGTACATAAATCGCCAGGGCGGCGTCAGGTCCCGAAACCTTTACAGGCTGACGGAACGCCTCCTGGTCTGGGCTCAGCACAGCCTGCTCTCGCTGAGAGCGGCGCATGTGCCTGGTCACCTAAAAGTGGGGCCAGACAGGCTGTCCAGAAACAACGTCCCAGCAGGAGAATGGTCTCTGCACCCGCAGACGATCCAGCTGCTGTGGGAAACGTTTGGCAAAGCGCAGGTGGACCTGTTCGCGTCCCAAGAAAACGCTCACTGCCCGAGATTCTTCTCGAAAAGCCGGGACGCGCTGGCCCATGTTTGGCCCCGCCGCCCCCCCTATATGCTTTTCCCCCTGTCTCACTCCTGCCTCAGGTGTTGGAGTGAATCAGGAGGGAGGGATGCCCAGTGCTACTCATAGCTCCGCTCTGGACAAACCAGTCGTAGTTCCCTGTCCTGATGCAGCTGACCAGCGCTGCCCCATGGACCTTTACCGTTGAGGAGAGATCTCCTCTCTCAGGCGGGAGGCTCGATTTGGCATCCTCGCCCGGATTTGTGGTCCCTGCACGCATGGGCCATCAACGGGTACCCGCTGACCTCCCAGAGGGAGTGTTAAACACGATCGCGCAGGCTAGAGCCCCGTCTACCAGACGGCTCTACACCTCGAAGTGGTCTGTGTTCTCTGCTTGGTGTCAAGCGCAGAGCTTTCACCTGTAGACTGCGGGGTTACGGAAGTGCTTTCCTTCCTTCAGGAGCTACTGGATAAGGGCAGGACCCCTTCCACGCTCAAAGTATACGTGGCGGCCATAGCAGCGTTTGTAAAACCGGTGTCTGGCCAGTCACTAGGAAAGAACGACTTAGTCGTGCGTTTCCTTAGAGGAGCTCGGAGGCTAAACCCTCCCAGGCCCCCTTCAGTCCCGACATGGGACCTTTCCACGGTCTTGGAGGCCATGAAAGGTGCCCCATTCGAGCCAATCCAGTCGTCAGGCATCAAACACTTGTCTTTCAAGACAGCGTTTCTTATGGCTCTCGCTTCAGTGAAGCGCGTAGGGGACTTGCAAGCGCTCTCAGTGAGCGCGTCATGCATGGAGTTTGGACCTAATGACTCAAAGGTCATACTCAAACCGAAGCACGGCTACGTGCCAAAATCCCTCAACACACCGTTCAGGGCACAGGTGATTTCCCTGTCTGCCCTTCCGGTTCTCAATGAGGAGAAGGACGCGAGTCTCCTTTGCCCTGTCAGGGCACTAAGGGCTTATGTGTCCCGCTCGTCTGGTTTCAGACAGACTGAGCAGCTTTTCGTTTCGTTGGCGGCCGTGCTAAGGGACTTGCCGCTTCGAAACAGAGCCTATCCAGATGGATAGTCGGTGCCATAGCGCTGGCTTACACTTCTAAGGGCCTACAGTGCCCTTTGGGTGTTAGAGCGCACTCCACAGGAGGCGTGGCCTCCTCGTGGGCATGGTCTAGCGGGGTTACCCTGCAAGATATTTGTATGGCCGCGGGCTGGGCCTCGCCGTCTACATTTATAAAATACTATAACCTGGAGGTTCCCGCCTTGCAAGCTAAGCTTTTGGCGGTATAAAGTTCAGTGCTATCTGCCCGCTGTGCGGCTCAGATACTGAGTTTGACCTGCGTATTGCTCACTGACCGGTACAGCAGCTCATTAAAATGTCGACACACTTGTGGCCACCCAGTTCAGGCTGAATGTTCACCCTGACGGTATGGTCTATTTGTCACATGATCAGCTCCTTCGGATGCTATTTACAGGGAATGATGCTTCTAGCCTCTCTTCCCTCACTCTCTGTGAGTTTCTGGTGATTACGCACTATATGCGCCCCGGGCTTCGGCCCCTGGGACTTTGGTGTTGGATCCCTACCAGCACGCCGTGTTGCATGGGGTTCCCCATAGCGTAAGATATTACGCAGTACGAGAGATACTCTCGTAAGAGAACGTACTCGGTTACTAATGTAACCTCGGTTCTCTCTAGAGAGGGAACGAGTACTGCGTATCTTGCCGTGCTTGGAATATGCTCTGGTTCGCTTCGGCGTAGAAAATCAGAGGAAATACAGCTATCGAGGGGGTATTTATAGGGCGAGACCACGCCTATACTGGCGGGACATGACGAAATGAGCGCGAAGCGTCCTCATTCGTCATTACGTCACGCAGTGCCTCACTCGATAGGCTGCAGCTTTTCCAGCGGGGCAGCCAATGGGCGCGCGAGCTGTCTCGCCCTTGTCTGCTTGCTGCTGCAAAAGCGTTTTGCATGATTAAAAAATTAAGGATAATTTTTGGCTTCAATATCTCGAGGAAAGAGTATTTCCCCATAGCGTAAGATATTACGCAGTACTCGTTCCCTCTCTAGAGAGAACCGAGGTTACGTTAGTAACCGAGTACGTTTTCAGCATCTCACAAACAATACGAGGACATGAATGAACATTTCCAGAGCTGCTCTGAGAGAACTCCTAATGAGCATTTTCATAATTTTATTTGAGAAAAAACATTTTCAAATACACTCTGAAACAGGACTTAACAACCCGTCAAAATAAAAGTTCGGTTTTACTAGAAGAAATTATATATTACTGTTTTAGGCCTACAATAGAATGTAGGCTACCTACTTCTCATATAATAATTTTAACAACAACAATAATAATACTACAATTTATTTAAACATTATTTAAGGAATATATATTATTTGTCCATGGTTTGAGTAAATCTGTTTTGTACTTTGCCAAAAACTAAAAGGATAAAACGTTTGCTAAACATTTATTTGATTACCACCGTTTTTGATAATATATGTATTAAATCATAAAAAGAAAAAAAATCTGAATAAGAAACATTTCATAGAACTCTATTTTTAAACATTTTTAAACATAAGTTAATGATAAAAATAAGTTTCATAAAATCTAATTCATAATCAATTGTTCAATAAAACATATCTAATCAACTTATTTCAATACATTATTGAAATGAGTTGATTAGTTTTATTGAACAAATGTTTCATTTATTTAACTGTCATTTTAACTGATGATAATAACCATAATTTAATAATACAGTTTTATAAACCATGATATTTTCTGAGACGTTATCATACTGTGAAACTCTCATACGTTACAGCCCTGCGCGAGAGAGTCCCCCACCACACCCCCGCTGTTAAAGTTACTCAGCTACTTTTACTCTGAGTACATTTTAAACGAGCTACTTTTTACTTTTACTTGAGTAGATTTTTAGACCGGTACTTTTACTTGTAATTAAGTAAAATTTTATTGAAGTAATGGTACTTTTACTTGAGTAGAACATTTTTGTACTCTTTCCACCTCTGATTGATAGCACGCAAAACTTTCTGCCCGTCTTTGCGTGATTGTCAATGCACACATTGTAAAAACAGATTAAAAGTATCTGTTTCTAAATTCTGATTGGGTGGGTGAGGCAGACATTTGTGTGGGCTCAGCCCACCCCTGCTCATGCCTAGAACCGGCCCAGCACAGCATGCATTTCTAGTGTTAAGCTGGTCAGTAAGGTAGCCAAGGCGCACATAGCATTAGGTCACTAGTGTCTTTTCTCTTGTCTCCTGTTTTGTTGGGGTGTTAAATCATATATGTTAAATGTGCAGCAGCAGAAGCATATATTACATGCTCACAGCAATGTCTGTGAATGTATTGGAAGTAGCAAGTCTTTGTACTTGCTCTTGTAACAACTGAGACAAATCAGACACAATTATGTGTTATATTTAAAGGAAACACTCCACTGTTTTTTGAAATCGGGCTTATTCACCGTCTTTCCTACATTTAGGTGGGCAAAAACATTTTGGTCTCAGTGCATGCATTGTTTTAGTTTGGCAGTGTCGCCGTTAGCTTAGCTTAACATAATGAATGGAATCCTTTGTTGTCAGATAGCATGTCGTGAGCAAAAGTGATTTAAAAAAAAAAAATTTTTTGTGTGGCCTGCGTATTCACAACAAGTAAAAATAGCAATGCAGATTAAGACTAGGCGATTTCCTAGGCAGATATTGACATGGGACTATTTTGAGGGGGAAGCACAGGTGAAGTGCTGCTACTTGGGCGCAGAGATATCATTCAACACCTGAAATCCGTCAACATACCGGCGTGACCTGCACCGAGTATCTTCGCTGCTACGACACCCAAGTAGCAGTGCTGCGCCTATGCTTCATTTTATTTTCATTTCATTTTCATTATCATTTTATAATAATGATTTTCATTCTTAATTCTGTCGTTACCTGGATGATCGACGACTGTTATTTGTTTTTTTGTTTTGTGATGGATGTTCATGTGTCACTTGTTTTTCCTGAGCAGTTAAAGTGCCCACTGTTCTTAAGAAAAATCCAGGTCTTGTACATTTTTTGGTTTTCGAGCATATTTTGAATTTTTGAATCCATTCCAAAAGTGACTGTATGATGTTGAGATCTATCTGTTCACACGAGAAATACTGAGGGACTCGCACACAACTATTACAAACGGTGAAAGATAAGTTAATTTAAAGATAAGTTAAAGTAGATGACAAACATGTTTGTTGTTATTCATTACAGTGTGCTTTTAGTTGTTCTGATTAATTGTTCTGATCTGGTCAATTTCACTTTTAAATTACCGATTTCTAAAGAATTTTTGGTAACACTTTATATTACGACCCGCAAACAACTGCGTAAGTAAACCGAAATAACAGTGTACGTTTCTGTAATTATAGTGTACTTCCGTGTAGATATAAGGGAACAATATGTTAAAGGGTACCTATTATGGATTTTTGAAAATTGCCCTTCATGTAGTGTGTAACATAGATCTAAGTGAACGAAAACATCCTGCAAAGTTTTAAACATGAAAGTTCACCGTATACAAAGTTATTGTCTCCCAAAAGTAAGAGTCGACTCTGAGTCGCTGATATGAATCGTTCGACAAACAATGCTTTTCCTTTGTCTAGATGCCGTCAACTGGACAAGTTATTTGAATAAGATTCGCCCACTTATTGCGTTTCGGAGACGCCAGGGAAAACTAACATCATGTCGACGAGACGCTGTGTTTTGAAGTGCGACGCAAAAGCAAACTTTTTTCATCTGCCCAGTGAGGAGCATTTGAAGACTAAGTGGCTACAGTTCATATATACAACTATACCACAGAAGTATAGCCCGAACCTTGTTCTGTGTTCGCGTCATTTTGAAGATGATTGCTTCACAAACCTAAATGCTATAAAGTATGGATTTGCGAGCCGGCTGATACTGAAGGAAGGTTCAGTACCAAGTTTATTTGGATCAGCTTCCTTCTCTGAATCACAACCTGTGAGTAGGCTATTATTTATATTAATTGTTGCTTATATGTTTTATGTATCATGCTCAATAATTATTTTGTGTGTTGTGTACGCACAGCGCAGCTTCTAGGTCTTCAATGTCAATTGTATTGAAATATGTGAAGTGTTTGTCATTGTTAATGGAGTTGTCATAAAGAATTTAGCTATAACGTTACCTCTTAGTACTGCATTATCAATATGTTTATGCGTTGGGCTAACGCAAACAAAGACTGAATGTGCTTTTACCACTAAACTTTGGGCTATGGTAGCTAACATATCACCGCAGATTAGCGTCATGCAAAGGCGGGGTTTGGAAAAATCTCGCTAAACGATTCATATGGGAGTCGGTGAGCAAATCAGGTAAAAATAAATGCATATTATAAGACAACAAAAGTGTTTTTTTGTCATTGCATGCTTGTAAAACTGTTGTTGGGGACTCCCAGAACAATATTAGGAACATTTTAAATGCCATAATAGGTGCCCTTTAAGTTTTGGGTAATAAATGGGTAACAAGCAGGTATACAACCTGCAAAGAACTTCGTAAGTAAACCAAAATTACGGTGTACATTTGTGTAATTATAGTGTACCTCCGTGTATAAGTATAAGGGGACAATATGTTAAGTTTTGGGTAATAAAGTGGTACAACCAGATATACAAGCAAATTGGACTGAAAGTATACTTTCTTATTTTTAGTTTTAAAAGAACTATAGCACACTTGAATGAGCTTCTTTTTCATAAGAGTATGCAAGATTGTTTTCATGAATTGTTTTGATAGATAAAGATAAGAATTTATGCTGATATAGTCCAAACCCCTCTTTTACCTTGGGTGTTTTTAAATCTTTGAATGGCACTGTCTATATATATACTGTATATAGGCCTGTATATATTTACTTATAATGAAAATCCTCTCTGGCCGCTGGGTCAAAACCACGCCCATAGTGGTAAACTTGAGGAACGCCCATCAACTTACAAATGTGGAGAGGCGTCGCGACACCGCGATTCAGTCGTGTCGAAAAAGTGGATCAGTACCGTCAACAGTGGACACAAGCATACACAAGCATCACGGGCTATGCGTGAAATGCAATACACAGCTCACGCAACTCTTTAAAACAGACTTTGCTGCATTAATCATAGACTAACTGATCTATAAATAAACATGCTTCATAGCATTGTGTAAATGATTTACTGTCTTGTGTAATATTATCTATATATTATGGTATGTACTTTGGTATACAACCAACTAATGATCAATGTAACCTCACCTGTATAATTCCTCCTACCTAATTAATGCTCATTTAATGACTCACACTTTGATGTACATCACCTTCTTCTAGAATGCAGTGTGGATGTGTTATATCTATCTGAGTATTAATAAAGGTATAACCACGCTTGGGACAAAGACTCGTAAATTAACTAGAGCAACCTTCCCACTCGGACATTTCACTTTGCTTATTGGTCCAGTCAACCCTTAGGGGTTGGCTCTTTCTCAGGCTTTATTAGAGACAGTCCACATGTGACCTCTCTCTCTTAGTTTTTTCATCCAGCCTGCAACAATTTTATGGGTGAATGTGTAACTAATTACAGCAATATTCTTCTGCTAGGGGACGTTAATATTCCTGTGTGCTGTCAGTCAAAGCCTCTAACAATGGAGTTTTTAAATCTCATTGACTCATTTATCATGGTTCAGTGGGTGAAAGATCCCACACATACTCATGGACATACTTTGTTACATTACTGATGTTCAGGTTTTTAACACTCTGATCTCTGATCATATGCCTGTACTGTTTTCTATGTCCTTTCCTTCCTACAAGATCGCACATTTCACCTACTGCACAATGGACTCATTCCTTTTCTCCCTGTTTCCATGAGGAATTCACTAACTCCTTTAATTAGAGGTGTCTGTCTCTGTCCCTGGAGTCACCCTTACCTGACTTGGATGCTGAAGAACATCTTAGTCTGTTTAATACTGTATGCTCCGAGGTTGTAAATACCACTGCTCCTCTAACAGCTAAGAAGTCAAAACCTAAGACTGAACCATGGCTCAATTATACCATCAGCTCTCTGAGGCGAACATGTAGAAGAGCAGAACGAAAATGGAAAAGTGATAAGCTACAAATTTCTTATGAAATTCTGATTTGTTATCTATGCTATGTTATCTGCTAAGTCTAAGTGTTTTTCTAATTTAATTTTAAAAAACCATCATAGTTCAAAAGCCTTATTTTCTGTGTTAAATTCTGCCCTAAATCCTCCTATACTGTAAATGTGGTTTCAAATCCCTCAGTATCATTATGTGAATGTTTCTCAATGTTTTTCTGTGAGAAGATCACCTCTCTAAGATCTCAGTTGCAACCACCTGCTAAAGTCTCATCTGAACTGAGTTGTTCTTCAGCCAAATGGAGTGTCTTTGAACCAGTTTCTCTTCTGTCTCTCAGAGAAATTGTTGATCATTTAAAACATTCCTTCTGCTCTCTTGATGTTCTTTCTCCCCGTATCTTGAAACAATCTTTTGATTCAGTTGGAACATGTTTGGTGTCTTGTCTGAACAAATGCTTGAGCACTGGGACTATCCCTGATATACTAAAACAAGCTACTGTTACATCTCTTCTCAAGAAACCTTCACTTGATGATAGGGATTTTAATAATTTTCGACCTATTTCGACCCTTCCATTTATTACAAAAGCATTGGAGAAAACTGTTCTCAATCAACTCCAGTTTTTTCTTAGCTCAAATCAAATTCTTGAAACTTTCCAGTCTGGTTTTAAGCCTCTGCACAGCACTGAGTCTGCTTTCTTAAGGGTTTCTAATGATGTACTGTTATCGACTGACGCTGGTGACTCTGTTATCCTAATACTGTTAGACTTAACCTCAGCCTTTGATACAGTTGATCATAAAACTCTTTTATCCCGACTAGAATATTTTGTGGGCATCCAGGGAACTATCCTCAGTTGGTTTAGATCGTATCTAACTAATAGAAGTTTCTCTGTCAAACTGGGTAATTTTTCTTCCTCGCCAGCCCAACACTCTTGTGGAGTGCCGCAGGGGTCTATTCTCGCACCCATTCTTTTTTCCATATATTTACTTCCTCTGGGCTCCATTTTCAGAAAGCATGGTGTATCATTTGATACACAAATTTATTTGCCTCTGAAACGCACCAAAGATACTGCTCTGAAATCTCTTTTTGAATGCCTAGAAGAAGTAAAAATGTGGTTTTCTCAAAATTTCTTATTTTTGAATGAATCCAAAACCGAGGTTATAGTCTTTGCCCCCATGACAACCATAATAGCAGTAACATTGATCTGGATCATCTTTATCCAACTTTATCTTGCATTAAGAAGTTAGGTGTTCTCTGGGATCAGAACCTCAAATTTGAAAAACAAATAAATGCGGTGATTAGTTCTTGTTTTTTCCAGCTACGTCTTCTCTCTAAGATCAAATCCTCTCTCTCTGAGAAAACCTTAGAGATTGCTGTCCATGCGCTCATTACATCGTGGCTGGATTATTGCAACTCTCTTTACTATGGCATACCCAAACACTCCATTGCTCGTCTGCAATTAGTACAGAATGCTGCTGCAAAGTTCCTCAAAAGAAAACGTAAATTTGATCATGCATCAGAGACTTCTGTCTGTCCCCAGATCACGGTTAAAGAATAGAGGAGACAGAGCCTTTGCGATTGCTGGGCCTAGGCTGTGGAACAGCCTTCCGGTTTATATCAGAGCGGCTCAATCTCTAACTGTTTTTAAATCCTCTCTTAAAACCCATTTTTTTTCTTTAGCTTTTAATTCATTGTGATATTTTGTCATTAATGTGTGGTTTGTCCTTGTTATTTATCTTGTCTTTTGTTCAGCAATTTGGTCAGCCCTGTTTGCTGTTTTTAAATGTGCTATATAAATAAATACAAACTTGAAACTTGAAACAATGTTTCTGGTGATACTGGGGAACCCCCTCCTCCTCCACAGGGGCCCCAGGGCCCAGCAGGTCTTGATCCAACCAGATGTGGGCTCATGCAGGAGAGAGAAGACTCTCTCACAAAGAACCAAGGATAATCTCAGGAGTTTGGAACCAGGACTCCAACCAACAATGACTCCAATCACCCACTCTTCCGACTTCCTCACTTCTCCTGGGTGCTCGGCGTGGCCTCAACAGGGCCCAGGGCCCCAGGCCTTGACCAAACCAGCCATGTGCTCATGGAGAAAGATAACTTTCAAACAACTTCCACTTGCTACTGCCGGAATCCTCAACGACTTCAATTTTCCACAACTTCAAGAATTTTTCCCACTACAAATGCAAGTATTCAATTCAGTGAAATGTGAAAATGAAATGCTGTTGGTTCTTCTCATAGTTAGATGGATCTTCTCCATTGTTACATCATTCCATCTCTCACTCCTTTTTCCTTCACATTTATGTATGTTTGTTTAGTTTATTCATGTTTATGATTTAGTTAATATAACTTGTGCACTTTATGTATTTGGTTCTGATTCACTGCTTGCAAAGTCTCTTTTACGATCTTGATCTTGCTACATGCTCAAAGCGCTGTACATGCTAAGATATAATTATTCTTCTGTGGCCATGGAAGATACCCTTTTCTTAGAATAAATTAATAATCAAAAGAGTTCGTTTGGACGAACTGATTAATTGATTGTAATATTAATTTAGCCATGTCAAGTTAATCCAATAAACTGACCCAAATATTCATAATTATTCATAACATAAGTTATTATTGATTATTAATATTTCCTAGAGCTAAGTTCCTTACAACAGCATTACCCGAAATGTGTGATTTTCATTTGGTGTGTGCTGATTTCAAACCATGTTATATGATTTAATTACTGAGTGTCTCCACTGTAACTTGTTATGGGATGAGTCCTTAATGAGAACATCATGAAGATGTTGATGCAAAGAGATCAATATTTAATCTATGAATCATAACTCATCAAATTGGCTAGTAAGTTGACAGCATTATCCGAAATGGGTGATTTTTCACTTGATTTTCATTAGCCTAGGTGGGTGCTGATTTCAAACCATGTCATATGATTTACTCATACTCATTGTATTAGTCCTAAATTAGAAGATCATGAAGATGTTGATGCAAATAGATCATAAGATAATTTGAAAGACCCAGATGATTAGCATTTTAATAATACTGTAGCTTAGGTCTGAGATATCTTACCTCTGGGGCCAGGGTTTCCCTTGATAATGCTCTGAAGCATCACCTCTGATCCAGAAGCTCCCATAACATCATTATGAGGAAGTTCTGACATGGGGGCCTCTTCGGGGTCCTCCTCCACAGACATGCAGAAGTCATCTGATGGGTCTTCTGGATCGCGCAACAGTTGTTACACAAAATCAAGTGATTATAATGTAACCTATGAAGTCATTACAACCTCACAATGTGTAGTC
The DNA here is from genome assembly GCA_036326025.1 of Chrosomus eos. Lineage (NCBI taxonomy): Eukaryota > Metazoa > Chordata > Actinopteri > Cypriniformes > Leuciscidae > Chrosomus > Chrosomus eos. The sequence continues at coordinate 14,135,583 of CM070828.1, read as the reverse complement.
ATCTGTCGTTAAGTTAACCAGTCTGGTTACAAATAACTGTAGTGATCTAAATTCAAACATTATGCTCAAAACACAATTGTATTCTCTTCCTGCAATGCAGTAAAATCGGAGGTGTCTGATCTTTGAATTTTATAGGAGTGTTCCGCATTCAGTTCAAGTTAAGATCAATAGCCAGCATTTGGCGGCATGTTTATTACCACAAAAATGAATTTCCACCAGTCCCTCCTTTTCTTTTAAAAAAGTCAAAAAATCTAAATTAAAGTAAGACATTTACAATGGAAATTAATGGTACCAATTCATAATCATTAAAATACTCAATGTTTCAACAATGTAGCCACAAGACATAAATAGACATAAATTGTGGAAAATTTGCTCACTTACCTTTTCTGTGAAAAACTATATTGAATTTCACAACTAGCCTTGACAACATATAGCTAAAACCTTAAAACGGCTCTAACAGTGATTTATTAACAGTTCAAATCACAAACAACTTTTAACAAGAATTAATCTAAGTGCTTTTATAAAATTATAAGCTGCACATATCTGCAGTTAAATCCTCTAAAATGGTCCCCATTCATTTCCATTGTAAGCACTTTAGCATAACCTACTTTTTTATTCATTTATTTATTTATTTTGTGGTAAACAACATTATGCCACAAATGATGTTGATTGAGCTTAACCTATATTGAACCCAGAATATTCCTTTAAACATTTCCTTTAATCAGATTTATTTATGAACGTTCATCCAGTTAACTGCAGTGCTTGACATTTAACAGCATTTACAAAAGCACGAGTCACACGCTATATTGTAACCTACTGTACCTGGTTAATTTAACGTTTCTGGAAGAAGTTTTACCTTTGTTCTTCTGGCTGTTTTTCCTTCATTTTTGTTAGCTTCCTTTTGACCAAACTCTTCTTTATCTGCCTCGTCATTCACAGGCTTATTTTCAACCACAACAGTAGGTGTGGTTACTTTAGGTGCAAGTGATGAGTCTTTTTTCTCCTCTCTCTCCTTAAATGATTTTGATAGCGTGGAAACTGAACCAAACAACCTTGGAGGTTTTTGGGGTGCTTGCAACAAACCCACTTGCATTATGGGTTGGGAAGGTGGTATTTCTACAGGTGACTTTGGTAATTTGCAGAATACATTGATCCTTGGTACCCTTGGTGAACACTGTCCTGGTATTTTACTGAAAGCAACCTTTTCATTGATGACTTTCCTGTCTAACAATCGCCTGGGGTTAGAATTAATCCTGCACTGGTTTTCTGTAATATCAGGGGGTGCTTTCCTTTCATGTTGTGTTGAGTCCTCTAGTACTTTCATTTTCGGTAGTTCTGGTTGGTTCTGGTGGTTCTTCCTTTGGCGAGGCTGAGCATCGTTTTTTTGCCTCTGGTAAATTATTTGAATTAGTGTATTTTTTCTCTGTGTATCTTCCACCTTCTGAATTATCTGGTCTTGAACTGACTCAATGTTTCCAGTTGACTGTTTGTCAGTCTGGGTGAGCTGATCCATTGAAAAGGCTTTCTTGATATTGGACTTTCCGACAAGTTTCTTTATTCTGTGAAGCTCTTCTGAGAGTTTACTCTGAAAACCTTTCTCTACATAGGTTGACTGTTCCTCCAGAGAGGATGCTTTCTGCTTGAAGAAAGACCTCTTAAGTGCTACATCACTCTTGATGTTGTCTTGGGGCTTCCCTGCTTTACTCCTTCCATCCTCAGAACTGCAGGTTGTTTGATTTAAACCCCATGAAAGTCTTGATGAAGACACCCTTGGAATGTTTCTGCTGTGTCTTTGTTCCTCAAAAGCTCTCACTTTGTCTAATATTTTGGAACTTGGCTGTGTCACTTTGGGAGTTTGGATAGAGGATGCTCCTTGGGAACCACTGCTTTGAGATGAAGCGGAGATTTCGATATCTTAACAGGGAGTTCAGATCCATTCATGGCTGTTTTGGTGTCATTGTGGGCAGTTGTTCGATCTGCACCACTTAAGTTAATGGGGCTTTGAGCTTTTTGGAATGGCTGGATTTGGACAAATAAAGAAGCTTCCCTTGTTTTAAAGTCCAATTGGCCCCTGAAATGAGGGTGATTGTGGAAAATGTTGTGTTATGACGGAAAGTAAAAATAATAAAATGGCAAAGTAAAAACATTCTAAATGGTCAAACACAGCATGCACAGAAAAACTTGTTGAAACATGTAAAACATTGAGGAAGATGAATAAATCCACAATAAAACAAAGGCATGCAAAAGGTTTGTACAAAAAAGCTATGGCTAACATTGTCACAGTATATCAAAACATGATGCAAGTGGAGTCTGAGGAAAGTGGAAATCAAGAAAACAAATAAATGGCTGCAATAAATGACACATAATGTAATGGAAATGATTTTTAAAGTGTTTCTTTAGTCGCGTTGTATACTAAATTGAAAAAAAAAAATGTCCCCCCTAATTCAAGTTATTTTGTGTCTTTTCATATTTAGCATGCCAGCACTCATTCTTGAACACTGTAAATGGAAAAGGTCCTTCTTCGATAGAGGCTCAAAACACTGCCAAGTAGTCACTGGCTAAAGACATACTCTCCTCCGACCCCACTGCAACGTAGTACACACTTATTTGTGAGGCCCGCACAAGAGCTTCAATCCCCAGGTGTCTGATCGGAGGGCTCTCAACACACCCAGCATTTGCTTGCCTTCCAGGTGACAAGGGATCCTCAAGACCAGGAGCTCTAGAGCACAAGGTTCGCATTTCCCTCTCCACTACTAGACCATCACTTGGGATATGGGAAAGCATTGCTCTCCCCCTGCCTGAAAATACATAATTACCTGTTATATTATAATAATGTTAAATCTTTTTTTTAAATAATAAAGGAATAGATGAATTGATTAATTCAAAACATTTATGAATTCTAAGTTTTGTTGGAGGGTTTTCTTTGGAGACTTGTTTCTGCCATGGATAAAAATTAAAAAAGGAAATTGCACTTTTTTATCTCACATCTATGTATGTTTTCTCACAATTGTTTACAAAGGTTTACATTTCGCAATTCTTACTCCCTAAAACCCCCACCCCCCCCCCCCCAAGCAGAATCGTGTGAAATAAAGTCACAATTACTTTATCTCTCACAATTATGACATCAGAGTTACAAGATATACATTTTGAAATTTTGAAATAAATGGTCACAATTATCTTTATTCCATGACGGAAACAAGCTTCTATAGTTTACCCATCACAATTTTAGTTCCCCTTCAGGGACTACCACTGCGTGTAATCGCAGTGGGAACGCCTCCAGCGTAGTGCGTCTGAAGCGTGAATGAAATCAGTCAATGGAGAGAATAGAGCATCATCGACCAGGAAACTATAAAGCACCCCCGAATCATAAGCACGCCAGCTTCTGTTACTTCAGCAGCTATCTGTGTGTTGATGTTTTTTAATAACTAAAATTATATATATATATATATATATAATATATAGGAAGATGAGCCAAAAGCAAATGACGAGCGAGCCTCAGTATGTGAGATGCGTTCTCCCCTGTACTAGATACATCACAGGCGGGGATTCCATCAATTATGTGTGAATTGTTTGGGAGTGCAGCATGCACAGTCGGCTCTTGAGGGGGGCGATTGTGAGCATTGCGCGTGTCTTCCTTTGAGGACCTTGCGCTCTCGCCGATCGCTCTTCGAGGAGGGCGGTTCGGTGCGCGCTCCCCGCGGCTCGGGTCCCGCTTCTGCTGAGGCAGGGCGGAGGCGCATGTCGTGGGGATCGCAGATGGATCTCACCGAGGGGTGTGAGACGGGCCCCGCCCTATCTCAGCCTTCACCGGAGAGATCCAGTGCCTCTATCCCGGCTGTGGAAGGCGGTCCTCCGCTACTTCTCCCCGGGTTGAGGCACATATGGTTCCGGAGCTTTTGCTGTCCAGTTCTGAGGAGCTGGATGTTGAAAGCTTCGAATCAGAGGAGGCTGGTGTCTCGTCATTCCAGTCTCCGCCCGATGATGAGCTTGTTAATGTGCTTTCCCGTGCTGTTGAAAAGCTCAGTATTGAATGGCCATCTGATAGGAAGGAGTCTCATAGTAAGAGTAAACTTGATGACAGATATCTGCCCACGCACACTCAGCCTTCTCGCCGGTGTTTGCCTTTTTTCCCTGATCTTCACACCGAGGTGACGAAGACCTGGGTTAAACCAGTGTCAGCGAGAATATACACACACACTTCCAATATTTATTCTAATATTATCGGAGGTAAATCTAGTGGTTACGTGACGATGCCGAGGGCAGAGGAGACGCTCGCGAGCTATCTCTCTCCCGAGTCGGCATCATCGCTGAAAACACCGGCTCTCCCCACCAGACCTTTAAAAAATACATCAGCGCTGGTGGGGAAGGCTTATTCGGTGGCGGGACAGGCAGCCACGTGCTTGCATACGATGGCTATTATGCAGGCTTATCAGGCTGATCTGCTTATGGAAGCTAGTGGGCAGGGGGAAATTTCTGCTGAGACGATCGATGAGCTCAGACAGACAGCTGATTTCGCTCTTCGTGCCACCAGGCAGACGGCCAGATCAATCAGTCGTTCTATGGCAGCCCTGGTGGCCACAGAGAGGCATTTATGGTTAAATCAAACAAAAATGCAGGAAAGAGAGAAATCTGTTCTGTTAGACGCTCCTGTATCCCCTATGGGCTTATTTGGTGATGCTCTGCAGTCTGTTACTGATAGATTCAAGGAAGAGAAAAGACAGTCAGCAGCATTTCAGAAATGTATGCCTCTTAAAGTAAAAATTCCTGGGGCTGCTGGGCGCGGGCAGCCTCAGCTGCCGAGTAGTTCTTTTAAAAGAGTGCAACAGAAACAGAGTGTTGCGTCTCGTGCCCCCCCACAAAATTGGAGGGACGAGGCGGGGCGCTCTCAGACGCGGTCTTCGCGGGGCAGGGCTGATCTGAGGACAGTCATTGTCGCCAAGAAGGCCGCGTCGAAAAAAATCCTGATGCTATCAACGCCAGGACTCTGAGGGTGGTCCCTATCGTGAAAGACTTGAGTACACCTCACAAAAACACGGTGCGCTGTCTTTCCCGGTGCCCTCAGGGGTCTGCTCTACTAACCCTGCCGATACAGGGCGTAGAGAGACTCGGCGAGCGATTTCCCGAGGGACGTGCTCAGACCAGCTGTTCCCTGCCGGTGTGCCGTTACAGGGCACTGTGGCTGTCACTTGGGATATTCAACCAGAGGCCAGCCTCGAGAGGCTGGTTCCCTTAGTAGAGTTTCTGGCGAAGAGGGAAATTCTTCCCAATGTATCTCAGTGGGTCCTGAATACTATAAAAAATGGTTACGCTATTCAGTTCAGAACGCGTCCACCTCAGTTCAGAGAGGTTCTGCCCACGGTGGTGGGCTCCGAGCAGGCTCTGATATTAGAACAGGAGGTAAAAACTCTGCTGCTAAAAGGAGCTATAGAGCGGGTTCCTCCCCCCAGCAGGGAGTTAGGATATTACAGCCGGTACTTCATCGTTCCGAAGAAAGATGGGGGTTTGCGTCCTATTTTAGATCTGCATCTCTTAAATCGCACTGTAGGGAAGCTCAAATTCAAGATGCTCACTCTCAGACAGATCATGTCACAAATCAGGTCCGAGGACTGGTTTGTCACGATAGACCTAAAAGACGCTTACTTCCATGTATCCATCCTCCCTCAACACAGGAAGTTCCTGAGGTTCTCTTTCGGGGGCGAAGCGTACCAATATCGGGTTCTTCCGTTCGGCCTAGCATTGTCACCCCGAACATTCACAAAGTGTATGGATGCAGCTATAGCCCCGCTAAGTCTGCAGGGCATCCGCATTTTGAACTATATCGACGATTGGTTAATTCTAGCTCAAGCGGAACAACAGGCGGTTCGGCATCGAGATGTCGTTCTTGCTCACATCAAGAGATTGGGGTTGAGGCTCAACGCCAAGAAGAGTGTGCTTTCTCCATTACAGAGAACCACGTTTCTCGGTGTAGTGTGGGATTCGACGACGATGCAGGCACAATTGTCACCTGCTCGTATTGCGTCGATTCTCGCCGCAGTAGATCAGGTCAAGCTAGGCCAGTCATACACTGTAAAACGGTTTCAGAGGCTGTTAGGTCTCATGGCAGCTGCGTCCAACGTGATTCCTTTTGGCCTTTTGTACATGAGACCGCTACAGTGGTGGCTCAGAACCAAGGGATTCTCCCCCCGAGGGGAAATCCGTTCCGCATGATCATGAGTTTGCGACGGTGTCATCGCGCCCTGATCATGTGGAAAGATCCTTGGTTTCTGTCCCGAGGTCCTGTGTTGGGAGCTCCTTGTCATCGCGTAATGCTAACGACGGATGCCTCTCTCACGGGTTGGGGGGCGATCATGAGTGGTCGCCCAGCTCAGGGTCTGTGGGAGGACCATCATCGCCTTTGGCACATAAATTGTCTAGAGATGTTGGCAGTGTTTCTGGCTCTGAAACACTTCCTCCCAGACCTAAGGGGCCACCATGTTTTTGTCCGAACAGACAACACATCGGTGGTCTCTTATATCAACCATCAGGGGGGTCTGCGTTCTCGCCCGCTTTACAAACTGGCACGTCAGATCCTTATATGGTCCCAGGGGAAAATTCTTTCTCTGAGGGCTATTTATCTCCCAGGGTATTTAAATCAGGGGGCAGACATCCTGTCGAGGCAGGGGCCGAGGCCCGGGGAATGGAGTCTTCACCTTGAGGTGGTGGAGCTCCTATGGGATCATTTCGGTCGTGCCGAGGTAGACCTATTTGCTTCCCGAGAGACATCACACTGTCCACTGTGGTTCTTTCTCAGCCAGCCAGCCCCGCTGGGGTTGGACGCGATGGTACATCCGTGGCCAAGGTCACGTTTGTACACTTTTCCCCCTGATTGCTCTGCTCCCGGGAGTTCTGGAGAGGGTTCGCCGAGACGGGCTCAGTCTCCTGCTAATGGCCCCGTTCTGGCCGGCCCGAGTATGGTTTGCGGACCTAGTGTCTCTCCTCGACGGCTCTCCCCTGGAGATACCGATCAGGAGAGATCTGCTCTCTCAGGCGAGTGGGTCGATCCTTCACCCCCGCCCAGAACTATGGAGGATGTGGGCATGGCCTCTGAGGGGGCCCAACTCATAGATTCTGGTCTCTCGACTGAGGTCGTTGAGACCATCCTCCAATCTAGAACTCCCTCCACGAGGAAGTTATATGCCGTGAGGTGGAGACTTTTCCCCTTTTGGTGTGGAGAGCGCCAGCAGGACCCAGTTAACTGCCCAGTTGGTACAGTGCTGGATTCCTGCAGGACCGTCTCTCCACGGGGTTATCCCACTCCACACTGAAGGGTATGTGGCGGCCTTAGCTGCTTACCACGCCCCTTCAAGTGGAGGTTCCCTCGGGAGACACCCGCTTATATCTCGCTTCCTTCATGGCACCTTGAGGGTGAGGCCTGCAGTTCGCACGAGGGTACCAGCTTGGGATCTGGCCATCGTCTTAGAAGGTCTCTCCCTAGCTCCTTTCGAGCCCATCGAGGAAGTTTCGGAAAAGTTTCTTACTCTAAAGACTATCCTTCTTCTCGCTATCTCATCTCTAAAAAGAATAGGATATATTCAAGCACTTTCGGTGGCTCCCTCGTGCCTGGAATTTGCTCCTGGTATGGTTAAGGCGACCGAGACCAGGTTATGTTCCTAAGGTACCAACTACTTCTGTTAGACCTATAGTACTCCAGGCTTTTCTGTCCTCCGCCTTTTTTGACGTCAGACCAGGAGAAACTTAATTTGCTGTGCCCCGTTAGGGCTTTAGATGCGTATGTCCAAACAGCTGCCTGTGGGGAATCGTACAATTATTGTCTGTTTCGGGTAACAAGGGGTGTCCCGCATCTAAGCAAAGGATGAGCAAGTGGGTGGTCGAGGCCATCTCACTTGCTTACGGTTCGGCCGGTCAGCCTTCACCGTTGGCTGTACGGGCCCATTCTACTAGGAGCATGGCTGCCTCTAGAGCTCTTCTTTCAGGGGCTTCTCTTCAAGACGTTTGTGATGCGGCAGGCTGGTCCTCACCGCACACTTTCGTCAGATTTTATTCTCTTGATTTTAGCTCCACTCCTGGGGCTCAGGTTCTCTCGTCGGCTTGTGTCTCCTAATCACACACGACGGGGACTTGTTCGTATGGGGACGTGGGTATTGCGTTCCCACTGCGATTACACGCAGCGGTAGTCCCTGAAGGGGAACGTCCCGGGTTTCGTATGTAACCCTAGTTCCCCGAAGGGACGGACACTATGTGTCCTGCCATTCTCCGGCATCCCCGTTGATCGCTTGCTTCAGTAACATCAGAAGCTGGCGTGCTTATGATTCAGGGGTGCTTTATAGTTTCCTGGTCGATGACGTCACTCGCTGTGACGCTCATTCTCTCCATTGACTGATTTCATTCACGCTTCAGACGCACTACGCTGGAGGCGTTCCCACTGCGACTACACGCAGCGTCCGTCCCTTCGGGGAACTAGGGTTACATACGTAACCCGGGACGTTTTTCATGCAGTAAATGATTCTGAAACGGCATCCCTAGAATATAGTGATTGTTAAAACACCCTGTTATGATTTGTGGCCAAAAGTGGAAATTGATGCTACAAACTGAATATTGCTGAAGAGAAAAAATCACTCAGTATGTTCTTACCTGTCGGTTGACTGTTGATTGCTTCCCTCTGAGGAGGCATGAACTGTTCCTTCATCTCCATGGAGAACTGAGGCTCTGCACTCTCATCTTCTGTACTGTTTGAGTCTACATGAATGGGTGAAGCATGTTGAAATGAGAATTTTTACAAACAAAATATAAAAAACATACATACAATAGCTTAGATGCTTTCATGATGAACTAGCTGCAAGAAATCTTTGACATTTAGTTGAATGTTTTTGGTATTGAAGTTGTGCTGTGACTTGAATCTATAATGTAGAAATCTTATACAATCAATAGGTTAAAATTCTAGTAATTTACATTACTGGGAGTTATGTGAAAAAAAAAATAGAAAAGAAAGAAAGAAAGAAAGAAGAAAGAAAGAAAGAAAGAAAGAAAGAAAGAAAGAAAGAAAGAAAGAAAGAAAGAAAGAAAGAAAGAAAGAAAGAAAGAAAGAAAGAAATCATTCTGCAGAGCAAGCTTTACTTTTTGCTAAATAAATAATGTAGAATTTAAATTGAATGATATAAATCAAACTCAAACTTGAGCTCCAAATGAAAACCTACAGTATATTTTACTGATATGTGTATAATATTGCATGGCTGCAATCCCAAAACAATCCAAGAGCCCAGTAATGAAAGATGAGGATTTTAGAAATGTATAACAACAATTACCATTGCTTTGCTTCCTACACAAGCGAAAAACTTCACTTCCATAACGGCAGCAAGCAGAGGTGGACAAGAGAAGACTGTTACTATAGAAACCAATGTCTGCAGACATGTACTTGTGTGGGAGCATAAACATAACACACACACACACACACACACACACACACACACACACACACACACGCTAAATTTCTAAATTGTATAATCGTTCAGCCTTACTCTGTGTTGCAATCAATTCCTTATATAGGAATTTGTGATGTCAATAAATAAAAATGTATCTACAGAACTATTGTCTTGGCAGCTATTTTAAAGCCTGTTTAACCATCTACGGCAAGATAGTGCGCACACTTTAATTGTTACATTTGTTACAAAAAAAGCTTGTGATTTTGGACTTTCTACAGTTTTGTCGTAAGCAAAACACACCATGAGTGAATCTCCCAAACGTCCAGCTAGAATGCCCAGCTCTCTGGAAAGACAAACAAAAAATAAACAAAAGGCTGTCTGTTAATTTTGAGAAGTGCTAATTAGTAAAGATTTTTTCTTAGCCTACTTGTTGCATCTATAGGGTTATGCCAGTGGTGTAATTAATTTGGCTTTCATTCAACAGTCTATACATAAGTATGTGATGATGACACAGGGCTGATAACTAAAGTATATTAAACAGAGTTCCTATATGATTTTTTTCCTCCTTTGTCAATTCTCATGCTGGCTTGCAGCTTTTCAAATGCACTCCTACGTTGCTACCAAGGCAACTAGGATTTTCCTATGGGCATAGTCTTTACAGTGCCTAAGAAATGTATTATTCATAATAAAGGCAAATAACAAAAAAAAATGTCTGACATGAAAAAACAACAATAACAATGTTCTCTGTGCCATCAGTTATGTTGCTTTAAAGTCATTGTACAGGCTGTACATAAAAAAGGAACTATAACAAACCCATACAACTTATTTTATATTGCTACATTATGAGTTTGATATGCCAAATGTAAGAAAAATCTCAAAAAGTCAATTTGTATAGTTCCTGAAGTGTATTACTCTGGAAAGAATGCTTCGACTCACCTGGAATCTTTTCTTTGACCAGATTTTCTTCATGGCCTCAGATGAACTTAATCTCCCTTTCAGACTAAACAACAGAGTCACTTGTCAGTGCTTATGCAGAGAATATAACTGTCTATTTATAATCTGACTCCTGGTTATATCTGACTCCTAATAGTCTCAATTACTGTATGTCCTTCCCAGAGCTTTTACCTCAGGAAGAATGTACCAGAATCCACAATTATGCAAAAAGCACTAGAAATAGTACAAACATCCAATCATGATCCTCATGTGACAAATGAAGAAAAACAAATTCCTCAAGTAAACAACAACATCCAAGCTCTATTGGATCCCCCAGAAGCTCTTGAATGACAAACAGAAATCCAAGTGACAGGATATTCCAAGGCACATCAGGAGGTGGAGGTCAGATCGGTCCTAGTCACAACAGAAGGGATGAGAAAACTGTCTTTAACAGATACCCACTTGCATTCTCCTAATACCCTTTGGAGATAAAGATATAAGTAGGGGAGTGGTAGAGGAGAGAGACTGAAGGGAGAAACAAAGAACAAGCAGCAGCCAATAACAGAGACAGATCTCAGTGCAATCAAAGCAAAAAGATTTCAGCAGCCTTAGCGTGCACTCTCTCTTTCTCTCTCATCTCTTCCTTTGTCTCTGGTGCTGGTGTGAAGAGAGAGACTAGTCTCAGCACAAAGCATCAATTACATATTCTGTCAGGCATTGATTACGTCACACTACTCCCATGTCGATGGTGCTGCTGCTGGAATGAGAAAGGAGGAAAGCTGACACAGAGAATCAGCTTTCGCTTCTCTTGCTACAACTACCTCTTTGCTATAATTATTTATTTAGCATACACAATGAAAATGTTTTATTTTATTTTTTTCTATACAGAAATCAAATTTAGTGTAAAGTATGAGAATGATATTTAATCTTCAACTGGCACACATGCATCAATAAAACCACATAGACAAGAATAATGTTGTTGATCATTTATTTTCTCACCTAAGTCTACCTCAAGACAGAACAATTAATACATTGAAGCAATGGCCTTGTTATTTAAAATTTGGTTTGCAACTGCAGTTTATTCATATTTTTAGTTTATATTGCAAATTAATTCTGTAGCTTTAAGTTTAAGTTAATTTTGCTATGAAGTTAATTTAAGTTGTTTTGCTATATTTTATTAGATTTTCCATGAAATCGTAACTAAGCAGACTGAACCAGATGACTGTGTGAACCCAAGTGCCGGGAGATTTACTGAACACATGAGTAAGCAGAACATATAGAGCAAACTGGCATACAGTAGACATAGAAGATGGTACAATAGTAATGCTGGTAAATCAATGATAATGATATGTCTCACAAATAAGATGATGAGGATCCACAATGGAGTCATAAGGAGAACAATGCAGAAGGGTAGTGCAGCCGGAGAGTCCTGTTTGCAAGACTACAAAACAGAGGTAAGAATGGGGTGGGTATTTGAAGTGTTCTTAACAGGCAAGTTAAAAATGAACAGCCATTTGTGGTATATAGGCCGGGAAAAGAGAGCAGAAAGTGAAAGGAGGCTGAGAGTTTGGGTGGAGGTGTGACATGGCTGGTGGAGAGAGTTTTGGCCATTTTCAGCCCAGTACTGGGAGCGGCTCCAATTTTGCTGGTGTTAATGACAGTAAGTTAGGAGAAATCAAAAGATTTCCTAGATCTTGTGCTCAGACTGGCCACTGGATTGGAGATGATAGCCTGAAGAAAGACTGACAGTGGTGCCCAGCAGCTTGAAAAAAAGCCATCTACACTTGGGATATGAATTGTGGACTATGGGCAGACACTACGCCTTCCAAGATGCCGAAGTTCCAGAAGTGTTGTAATAGTGTCTCCTCGGTCTTAAAACCCGGTTGCTATTGGTAACACCTTCAGTAGAACTAGACAGCAGGCCTTAGAGAAAGGGTCAAAAGCCACCAGGACATTGAGGACATGAGTGCAGATGAGTGAAAGGAATAAAGGCAAGAGAGGGCCTCTGCTGTTGTATTTTTGGAATCTGAGAGATGTGTGATGGAAAAAATAATAATCTGATGAAGAATAAAGCCCACCAAGCCTGGTAAGAGTTCAATCACTTTGCACTGCACAATTCTAGTTTTCAGCTATCTGTGATGACCTGAAACAGATGTTTAATGGTTATCATTGTAATAGTTGGAATGGACCAGGACTTGCAACTTTTCAGGTTCTCTCTGTCTAGGATGCCGATTCTGAGCATGAGGGGCTAGTTAGTTTTCACTGATACACTCTATAATTCCTTGAGGGAAGAGCAGGCAAGCGAAGAAACGGGGGTTTGCTGCCGGGTGCTCCTTAACATTCGCTCCACTGACCTCACTCCACTCCCATGGCTCTTCATGACACATTCATTCCCACATTCATTCGTTGTCTTCAGTGGCAGCATTCGATTCAGATCCTGGCAAGACCCATGCAGTCCTGAACTGGCCCCATCCTTGCTCTGTAAAACAACAATCCCTTACTGCCCTCCCCAAAACACTTCAAGGCAATTTCTGTGGACAGAAAGAGCTAGTCAATCTGTGGTATCTGTCAGGAGCACACGAGACAGGAGTAGCGAACTAAATCAATCTAGATATTAATAATACATTTTATTTATAATGCGATTTTCTAAAACCCAAAGCGCTTCAAACAATAAAACAAGTAAAACACAGACGTACAAGAGTTATGCAAAATAATCATTAAAGTACACATCATTAAAATACTTATCATAAGTCTATGTAAGCAATTTTAATAAGATGTGTTTTAACAACTTCTTAAAACTGGCTAATGTAGGAGCATCTCTAACATTGAGAGGAAGTGCATTCCATAACCTGGGTGCCGCGACAGAGAAAGCTCTCTCCCCCATCGATTTTAATCTACAGCAGGGGTTCTCAACTCCAGTCCTCGCGACCCACTGCTCTGCATATTGTGTATGTCTCCCTTATTTAACACACCTGATTCAGATCCTCAGCTCCTTAGGATAGACTCCCGTTAGGATAGAGTCTATCCTAACATACACAATATGCAGAGCAGTGGGTCGCGAGGACTGGAGTTGAGAACCCCTGATCTACAGGGAGGTTGCAGAAGAGTAAAAGAGTCCGTAGACCGAAGGGAACGAGAAGGCGCGTACAGGCTGACTAAGTCACAGATATAAGAAGGAGCTATTTCGTGCATAGCTTTGTATGTTAGTGTGAGAGTTTTAAAAGCAATACGTGACTGGACAGGTAGCCAATGCAAACTATAAAGCACACCTGTAATGTGCTGACGAGGTGAAGTGTATGTCAGCACATGTGCTGCTGAATTCTGGATGTACTGCAAGCGTTTTATAGATTTAACAGGTGCATTACAGTAATTAATCCTGGAAGTAACAAAAGCATGAATAAGCCTTTCAGCATCCGGTAGAGTAAGATAGGGCCTAATTCTTGCAATGTTTCTTAGGTGATGGAATGCAGATTTTGTATTCTTGGAATGCAGAATAATCTTTGTGTGAGAGTCTAGTGTTAGGTGGGCTTCAAAAATCACACCAAGGTTACGAGCACAATAAGATGGAGATAAAACACTATCGTCCATGATCAAATTAAAAGGTCTCCCTTTGTGAGTAGCCGCAGGTGTGCCAATGAGCAGAATCTCTGTCTTAGAGGAATTCAGTTTTAAAAAATTATGATGCATCCACGTTTTTATTTCCTGCACACATTCCGAGAGAATTTTGGAGGTGACAGTAGGATCAAATTTAGAGCTGATGTAAATTTGAGTATCATCAGCGTAAAAATGATACCCCAGACCATATTTCCTAATTATTTGCCCCAAAGGAAGCATATAAACACTAAACAATGTGGGACCCAAGACAGATCCCTGAGGAACACCAGAACTGACTTGTTCAATGTCAGATTTGTTGTTTCCAGAAACAACAAACTGGGAACAATCAGTGAAGTAAGATTTGAACCAATTTAATACAGAACCAGTGATACCAAGCCAGCTCTCCAGCCTATTTAGCAGGATAGAATGGCACACTGTGTCAAAAGCTGCACTCAGATCCAACAAGACCAAGATTGTAGAGGCTCCAGAATCAGCTGAGAAAAGCAGGTCATTCATAACACGAACCAAGGCTGTCTCTGTACTGTGTCCCTTTCTAAACCCAGACTGAAAAGGTTCGAAAAGCTTGTTGGAAGACAAGTGTAGGTGGAGATGAGCCACGTCAACACGTTCTAAAACCTTGGAAAGAAAGAGGAGATTTGAGATAGGCCTGTAGTTTGATAGGTCTGACTTATCACATCCAGGCTTTTAAGGACTGGTGTAATAGCTGTTGTAAGAGAGGTGTTCACAATGCTACAGATGAGGGGACTACTTGAAGAAAGACACCCTTTAAGAACAGATGTTGGAATAGGGTCAAGGGTACTTGTAGTAGTATTCATAGCCAATGAATACCAACCAATTTTGAAATATAATCAGTAGTGACTATGTTATAATTGGAGAATGCAGATTTAGGAAGAGTAACTGGATAGGTCTCAGGAATTGCAGAGCAAGGTAGCAGACTGATGGACTTGTGGATGCTTAAAAAATTTCCATAAAAAACATGAGAAATTTGTTACACTCCTGCACAGAAGAACAAATTGATGGCTTACTTGGTGCAAGAAGTTTGTTAATCGTCTTAAAAATCTTGTTTGGATTAGCAGCACCATCCCTAATGACAGACGAATAATATTCTGTTCTTGCTGTTTTAAGTGCTTCAGCATATTGACATAAAAAATCATCATACATTAGCTAATGGACGGTTAGACCTGATTTTTTATATTGGGGTTCAAGCTGTCTGCTTTTCACCTTAAGAGCCCTGAGCTCAGTGGTATACCAAGGAGATGATTTGACAAATGAAACAACACGTTCTCTCCTAGGGGCTAACATGTCCACAGCAGATGACAAAATAAAATTGTAGTGATCAACAGTTTCAACTGTTAAATGCTCTGATATCATGCAAGAAAGACTGTCAAAATGAATATTCTTGACATTTCTAAACCTAATGACCCTCTATTGAGCATTTCTTAAAGATGGGACATATAACTTAAAAGTGAGGAGCTTATTATCGCTAATACACAGGTTACTGCTGTCTAGCTGGTCGATGTCCACCCCTACAGAACATACTAGATCAAGTGTGTGACCCTTGTTGTGAGTGGGAAATTTTGTATCGTGTGCAAAAAAAAAAAAGAGAGTGTTGCGTCTCGTGCACCTCCACGTAAACACTGGAAACAGACACAACACTCTCAACCGAAGTCTTCTAAGTCGAAGCCGGATCTGAGGACCGTTCTTCAGGCGATGAAGTCTTCGGTTCAAAATAAATAAATAAATATAAGGTCCTGATGTTTATGCGTCAGACCTGTGAGGACAGCCCCGACCGAAGTGGAGCGGTGTACACCTCATATTACGGTGCCCGTTCCACTTCGGGGTCCTCACGGGACCGTTCTGCCAATCCCGCCACCCTTGGTGCTTTGTGGCGCAGCGGTCCCCAGCGAGTCGCTGATGCTATGCTGCGGCACAGCATCGGTTTCGCGCCCTCTGAGGGGGGTTTTTAGAGCAGCCAGTTCAGGTAGTTCCTGCCATTATGTTTCAGGCTCCAGAATTAGCTGTTTCAGTAACACCAGAGACCAGCCTCGAGAGGCTGGTTCCCTTAGTAAATTTTCTGGCAGCGTGGAAGCTTCTGCCGAATATTTCTCGTTGGGTCCTGCAGATTGTGGAGTAAGGATACAGAATCCAGTTTGGTTCTCATTCTCCTCGTTACAAACGGGGTGTTGCCCACAGTGGTGCATCCCGAGCAGGCTCTGGTAATCGAGCAAGAGGTAAAGGCCTTGTTAGCAAAGGAAGATATAGAACAGGTGTACTCACCCGACCGAGAGTCGGGTTTTTACAGCCGTTATTTCATTGTTCCAAAAAAGGATGGAGGGTTGCGTCCCATTTTAGATCTTCGTCTGTTAATCGGTCAGTTCAGAAACTAAAGTTCAAGATGCTGACACTCAAACAAATCGTGACTCATATCAGATCCGAGGACTGGTTTGTCACGATCGATCTGAAGGACGCCTTCTTCCATATCTCCATCCTTCCTCAGCACAGGAAGTTCCTAAGGTTTTCTTTGGGGCAAAGAATACCAATATCGGGTTCTTCCTTTCGGTCTAGCTTTATCACCCCGCACGTTCACGGAATGCGTGGATGCAGCTCTAGCCCCTCTCAGGTTTCAGGGCATACGTATTCTGAACTACATCAACGACTGGCTGATTCTAGCGGAATCAGAGCAGTTGGCGGTTCGGCACTGAGGTGTCGTTCTCGCTCATATCAGATGTTGGGGTTGAGGCTCAATACCAAGAAGAGTGTGCTTTCTCCAGTATTGAGAACCACTTTCCTTGGTGTGGTATGGGATTCAGTGACGATGCGGGCCACTCTGTCGCCCGTTTGTGTATCTACTATCCTAACAGCCACAAAAGAGCTGAGGCTAGGCCAAGCACACACTGTAAAACAGTTCGAGAGACTGTTGGGTCTTGTGGCAGCAGCGTCCAACGGGATACCTTTTGGCATGCTGTACATGAGACCTTTACAGTGGTGGCTCAGGACTAGAGGGGTCTCCCCGAGGGGAAACCCACTTCGTATGATCAAGATCACGCGGTGGTTCCTCCGCGCCTTGGTTATATGTAGTAAACACTGGTTCTTAACCCAGCGTCCGGTGTTGGGAGCTCTTTGCATCGAGTTGTGATCTCGACAGATGCTTCCCTCACCGGCTGGGGAGCGGTATTGGAAGGCCGCTCAGCTCAGGGCTTGAGGAGGAGTCATCATCTCTTCTGGCACATGAATTGCCTAGAGATGATGTTTGTCGTCAATGCGTTGAGACATCTCCTCCCAGACCTGAGGGGCCATTATCTGTTGCTCTGGATCAGGACCAGAGGGTTCTCCCCGAGGGGAAACCCACTCCATACCATCAAGATCACGCGGCAGTATCCCCGCGCCTTGGTTATGTGGAAGGTACTCTGGTTCTTGTTCCACAGACGGCACGTTGATGGCCTCTTATTTTGGTCCCTCAAGAAGATACGCTACCTGAGGGCAGTGTATATTCCAATGGGCCAGAATATTGGAGCAGACACCCTGTCGAGGCAGGGGCTGAGGCCAGGGGACTCCACCCTGAGGCGGTGGAGTAAATATGGGAGTTTTAAAAACGGCCAGGCAGAAGTGGATCTGTTCACGTCTCAGCATACGATGCACTGTCCACTCTGGTTCTCCCACGCTCAACCAGCCCTCTTGGGGCTGGATGCTATTTTACAGACGTGGCCGAGGCTACGTCTGTACGCTTTTCCCCTTGTTGCTCTGCTCCCAGGAGTTCTACTGTGGGTTTGGCCTCTGAGGGGGCCCAACTCATATAGCGTGGTCTCTCAACTGAGGTTGTTGAGACCGTTCTAGCTCCAGAGGTCCCGCTACGAGGAAACTATTTCACTATTTCGAGAGTTTTTTTACTTCTTGGTGTTACCAGTGTCAGTGGAATCCGGTTAACTGTTCAGTAAACACAGTATTTGAGGTTCTGCAAGAACGCTTTGTATCAGGTCTATGTCCTTCCTCGCCTAAGGTATACGTGGCGGCCATTGCAGCTTTCCACGCCCTGGTGGATGGTACATTTTTGGGTCGAGACCCCCTGATCACTCGTTTCCTTCGTGGCACCTTGAGGCTGAGGCCTGCAACTTGCACTAGGGTCCGGCCTGGGACCTTACAATAGTTTAGGCCTATCTGGGGCTCTCTTTGAGCCCTTAGATTTGGTCTCAGAGAAGTTCCTTTCTTTAGCAGAAGACTATTTCTGCTAGCTATTCGTCCCTATAAGAGTCAGACCTTCAGGCCCTTTCGGTCCCCACCTGCCTTGAGTGCACCGGGGCTGGCCAAGGCAATCTTACCCGAAACATGGATATGTTCCAAAGTTGCCTACCATTATTCCGAGGCCTATTGTGCTGCAGGTTTCTGTCCTCCCCCATTTTCAGACCAGGGAAAACTAACCTCTTGTGCCCAGTGTGATCACTGGACACTTATGTGTTTCGGACATCTTCATGGAGGAAGTCCGGCCATTTATTTATTTGCTTTGGATCACCTAAGAAGGGTCTTCCTGCTTCTAAACAGACTGTTAGTAAGTGGATAGTTGAGGCTATTTCACTTGCATACGAGTACTCGGACCAGCCGTGTCCTCTGGTTGTCCGAGCTCACTCGACTAGGAGTATGGCAGCTTCTAAAGCCTTACTATATGGGGTTTCTCTTCTAGACGTCTGTGATGCGGCGGGCTTCCTTTCCGCTCACATTCGTTAGATCTTACAGTTCTCAGGTGCTTAGTGCTTAGTTACAACAGACTGACACTCAGGTACTTGGAATTCTGGCGCTTTGGGTATTCTCGTTCCCATGGCGTTGATGACGCATCGTAAAGTTCCCTTCGATAGGGAACGTCTCAGGTTACTAATGTAACCATAGTTCCCTGAGAACAGGGAACGAGACGATGTGTCACCCTGCCATACTTCCTGCATCCCTGCGATCGGCTTGCTTTAAATGTCCTCTCACTAAACCAAGACTGCAGCTAGTAACATATTTGAAAGAACAACTGCCAGTCATTGGATGTCTGAAGGTTGATGTTTCTCATCAGAGTGTGACTGCATTATCAGAGATTTACATTGTTGAAACAGGAACCCCTATTCTAGGAATGGACCTAGTGACAACACTGAATCTGCAGATATCTGGTGGTCAACTCTTGCCAGGAAATCAGCCTACCTGTGCGATGCTTCAGTCTGCTGTGGAGCCAGTCGTTGAACCCTCTACTGATTTTGGTTGTGCAAAAGGCTTTATCCATAAAGTGAAGACCCGGCCAGAGGTAAGACCAGTCCAACAAAAACTCAGACGATTACCACTGTCTGTCCGTGATGCAGTGTCCACAGATCTCCGCTACCTAGAACAACATGGAATCATTGAGAAAATTGACTCCTCTGAATGGGTATCCCCTATAGTAGTCACCCAAAAGAAAACAGGAGGTATACGCATGTGTGTAGATCTGCGGGAGCCTAACAAAGCAGTAATGGTAGGCAGTTACCCACTTCATCTGATTGAAGATATTCTATCCGAACTGAGAGGTGCAGTGATGTTCTCCACCTTAGATCTGAAACATGCGTATCATCAATGTGAACTGCACACAGATAGTCAAGATCTGACTGCTTTTGTAACTCACGTTGGGCTGTACAGATACAAAAGGGTACCATATGGCTTGAGTTCAGAACCAGCAGCTTTCCAGAAAATGATGTGCACTATCCTACAAGGCTTAAAATGTGTACAGTGCTACCTTGATGATGTAATCATTTTTGGCTCAACACAACAGAAGCATGATGAAAACCTGAAAACTGTCTTGCAGAAAATACACCAATCTGGACTGAAACTGAATGCAGAAAAATGTTGTCTTCGGCAGACTAAACTGTAGCTTTTAGGGTACACTCTATGCCCAGAAGGTCTTCTTCCAGATGATACTCACATCACAGCAATTCTGAAGGCGCCACCACCAAATGATGCATCTAGTTTGCGTTCTTTCCTAGGCCTCACTGCATGGTACAGTAAATTTGTGCCAAACTATGCAACAGTGGTTGAGCCACTCAGACAATGCTTTCTCCTGACCCACCACTGCTCAAGCTAGTTTTGATAAAGTACATGAAATTGTAAAAAAAAAATATAAAGCACATGATTGTAAACAGTTCTGCTTTAGCTCTGTTTGACCCTAGACTGCAGACTATTCTTTCCACAGATGCCTCACACTATGGCTTGGGAGCGGTCCTCACACAAGTCACAGAGCAGGGGACAGAACAGACTGTTGCATTCGCATCGCAAAGCCTGTCGGAAGCTGAGAGGAAATACTCCATCGTAGAAAAGGAGGCCTTAGCCTGCATCTGGGCTGCAGAGAAGTGGAGAACCTAGCTGTGGGGAAGAAAGTTCATACTCCGAACAGACCGTCAAGCTCTCACAACTCTCCTGACCACAAAAGGTAACAACAGAGCTGGCCTACGGGTGGCGAGATGGTCTGCCCGTTTGCAATTTGATTATGATATTCAGTACAGAAAAGAAACTCTGAACCAGGTCGCTGATTGTCTCTCAAGACTACCGCTCTCTGATGTAGCTGAGAACACTGACAGTACAGTGGAGTCGGTGGCAGTAATATTGACTGACCTCAGTACAGTTTCAAAGGATGATTTCAAAGCTGCATGTCGATCCTGCCCAGAGCTCACATAACTTCGTACCAGACTGAAGACACAATGGACATCATGGACGTCAGGTAACCAGAATGTCAGAGCATATTACCTGATCCAAGATGAACTTACTGTGGTGGATGACTTTGTTGTCAGAGGTACTCACCGCCTGATAGTTCCACTGGTGATGAGGAAAAGGATGATAGAACTTGCCCATGAAAGCCACCAAGGCATTGTTCGCACAAAACAACACCTGAGAGAGATGTACTCCATGGCAACTTGCTGTGTATCGCTATGACAATCCTGCGGACTTGAGGCACCTAGATTATGGTGCTGGCTTAGCGACTCTCTGCAGGCCTACACATACACAAACTCTTACATATATACAGATATGCAGTCACCCCCCACCCCCCATCCCTCGCCTTCAACGCTTTGTACCACCAGTCTGACAGGCGGGTCTGTGACCAGCGCCGAAAATGGCTGCAGGCCGGATGGCTGCCTGCCTGTGCTGGGTCACCTCCATCCCCCACTACCCTACCCTGTTGCAAGTCTTATGTGTTCATGTTGTACTGATATGTGCTAATGTTGCTGAGGTGTTTTTTACTGTTCCCAAACTGTACTAGTCTGGGGGTTGCCTTTTTTTCTCCTCACCTCTCCTCATGTTATGCTGTATTTTCTTCCTCAATGCTCTGTCTTCCTGTCCTGTCTACCCCCTTGTCATATTGTATGTATGTCTGTATGGACAGGTTGATGGCTAATTTCGCTGGTACTTGTGACTAGTGACAATAAATTCTACTACTACTACTGGTGGCCTAAAATGGATGTAGAGACTGAAGCACTGCTCTATCTGCAGACAACATAAGACCTCAGTTACTCATACTGCTCCCTCTTCCAGATGCAGCATGGGAAAAGGTGAGCATGGATATTGTGGGACCTTTTGACATAGCTCCACATGACTGCAGATATGCAATCAGCCTGGTTGATTACTATAGTAAGTGGCCGGAAGTTGCTTTCTGCTCAAAAGCAGATACAAACGCCATAATCTCTATGCTTACCTCAGTTTTCAGTCGAGAAGGAAACCCATGTGAACTTGTGTCGGACAATGGGAGCCAGTTTGTTTCACATGAGTTCTCAAAGTTTCTACAGAAAAGGGGAATATGACACATCAAGTCCTCTGTGTACTATCCTCGCTCTAATGGTGAAGTGGAAAGATTCAACAGAGTGTTAAAAGATTGCTTACAAACGGCTACTCTTCAGGGACAGCCATGGAAGCCCTTTACTCTTCAGTTCCTCACAGATTACATGTCCACTCCACATGCCACCACTGGGATTCCTCCATCTAAACTACTTCATGGGAGACAAATGAGAACAAAGCTTCACATAATAAACCTTCCTTAGTCTGAGGATGAAAATGACCTGCGTGAAAAAGTGAAAATGAAACAAACCCAGGTGAAGGAGTATACAGATAGACACAGGAGTGGTTTGCAGTCTAACGTTCAACCAGGTGATGAAGTGAAAGTGAAAAAACCCTGGATGATCAAGAAAGGTGAGCAGAGATACACCAAACCACAGAAAGTAATGGAAAAGACGGGGCCAAATACTTACCTCCTGGAGGACGGCAGAAACTGCAATGCCTCACGCCTTTCAGCAGTTTCAAACTCTGTTCCTGTGGAAAAATCAGATGAGGCACAGAGAGACCCTCCTTTATCCCCTGAGCATGTGATTTCTGACAATACGGACAGAAGAACCATTAGACAAAGGAGCCCTCCTTTATGGATGAAAGACTTTGTGACTTAAAGTTATGAGTACAAAAGAGAAATGTATTATTAGTGCACGTAAGTGATTTATCCAGTTATTGATAGAAGTAGAGTAACAGCTAAAATTAAATGTTCTTCTCTAAGGGGCTGTTTACACCTGGCCACTTCATGCGTTTTCTGTGATCGGATAGCTATCCGATCGTGAAAAGACCAGGTGTAAATGCCCTCCGAAACGCATTCGAGACGGATTTGAATCCGATCGCTCAAACCACATCAGGAGGTGGTCTGGGCCAAATTCCAGACAAAACTGGAAAAGTGTAAATGCATCTGGTTGTTGAAACCACATATGTAAATTTTACTCCTCCCAAAAATGATAAAAAATAAATGTGTGAGAGCGTGTTATAGGCTTATTCTGATTATTTAGATAGGGACAGACACAACTAACATAGATCAACTTTAACAGTCATCTGATGCATGTATCATAGTGTTTTTAGCTAAAGCTAATTCACGACACTTGTCCCTAGTAGGGCTTTTTGATAAAAAAAAATACAGTTTAACATTATTAAAGAGATGAGAAGAAAACTACAATGAAAAAAAAAAAAAAAAAAGGACAGAAAATATACAGAGATTCCAAAGTGAAAATACTAAGTATGAGAGCAGTATTGTTCCTGAATTAACCACGATTTTGTATTTTTTTTGAAGGAGGCTAATGTTGGAATACATTTCAAATGGTCTGGAAGAGAATTCCATAATTTTGCCCCTTTAACTGAAAAAGCAGCCTGGGCAAATGATGTTCTTCGAAAAGGGATCCTACAGTTGCCTTTTGTCACTGAGCGGGTGATTGTTCTAGTACTTTGCTGTCTTGTTATTGTTTTGCATAGCGATGGTGGAGCAGCGTCATTTAAGCATTTGAAGACCAGTTTAACCAGATGCAGGAAAATAAAATTAGCAAAACTTAAAATCTTATATTTGCTTTGAATTTGGCAGTGATGGTACCTTATTTTCTTCTTGTCTAGAACTTTCAAGGCACGGTTATAAAGACACTCTAGGGGTTTGATTGATGACTGATGAGCTTGAGACCATGTGGTTAAGCCATAAGATATGTGTGTTAGAATCATAGAATTAAAAAAATAAAAGCACAGTCAAGAGTCAAGCAGTTTCTTATCATCATAAAACAGCTCAGGTTGGCCTTAATGGTTTTACAGATTTTCTTAATATGACTTTTAAAGTTCAACTGATGGTCTATAATTATTCCGAGGTACTTCACTTCAGGTACTTGTTCAATAAGTTCCCCATTAATTTTAACGTTCAAAAGTTGTGTTAGAGGTAGTTTTTTAATGGAAAAGCAGACAGAGTTTTTTTTTTTTTGATGTTTAAGGTTAAACAAGATGAGGCAAGCCAAGATGATATTTTTTTCTAAGTTAGCATTTAGTTTGTCGGCCACAGAAATATAGGTATTACCAGATGCATATACCACTGTGTCGTCTGCATACATCTGTAGACCTATATCTGGACCTACTACATCTGGCAAGTCATGTAGTAGGTCCAGATATAGGTCTACAGATGTATGCAGACGACACAGTGGTATATGCATCTGGTAATACATGGTGTTACCAATCATCTTCATTAAAAGTAAAGAAACGAAATGATCTTACCAGGGCTGTTGCCGCTCTCTCTTATTGCTGTCTTTGATTTTGAAATTAGCCAATGAACAATAAAATGCAGCTCATAACTGTTGCTTTCGTTGACGTGCACTCCATTAAATCTGCATATAGCGCGGGAATTGAAGATCGGATTTATATCCGTTTCGCAAAAACACATTTATGTGACCAGGTGTAAATGGAATCGTTTTGATAAATCGGATATCTATCCGATCTGAGAAAACGCATGAAGTGGCCAGGTGTAAACAGCCCCTAAAGGGTGGTTTTGATGTGGTTAACACTACAATGTTCATTAGACATAGTTTTAAAAAAATAAAGGGAAAATGTTATGTTCTGTTTGTTGTACTAGTCCTTTAAGAAATGTACAAGTACGCGGGTAAAAGAGAGCGCGCTTCACAAGTTACTGACATGCGCAGAACAGTTCAGTAAAGTGAATTCTGGCTTTCAATAATGTCTCTTTATTGACTTGCACAAACATTACAACACACTCCCAGTCCCAGTAGTGTTCTGCCGCGATCCTCTGTGCAAGTATGTCGGGCGATGTAAAAGTCTAAATAATTTCAAGGTCTTTTGAACACAGACATCCGGACGTAAATGATGATCCAACAAGAGAAGTTCAGTGAAAGAGTAAGATCAGAGAAAGATCATGATGAAATCCAAGTGTCGAAGGACCCGCTCTTCATGAAGCCCAGTCAGGGTCAAAATTATGATGACAATAGATAGCAGAGAAATTCGCATGATAGACACAGAGAAATCCAATTTGAGTTACTCGAGGTAGAATCCAGAGTCCGTTTTAGTTTCACAACAGCACAGATAACAGTCACGCGCAGTGTTCCCAGTTGACGGGATCAGCGTTCCCACGCTATCAAACCCGATCAAATATTAGAGGCACACACCGAAAGACTAGAACTCCAGTGTCGTTAATCCACATGATAGAAACAGACAAATCCAATTTGAGTTTCTCGAGGTAGAATCCAGAGTCCGTTTTAGTCTCACAACAGCACAGATAGCAGTCACGCACAGCGTTCCCAGTTCGGGATCAGCGTTCCCACGCTGTCTACATGTTCAAACAATAGAACCACACACCGAAAGACTCCACAATAGAACTCCAGTATTGTTAAAAGTAGTATAATAAAACACATCAACTAATACGTATAATAACTTGTACTAATTAAGAATAAATAACTACAATTTTAATAAAACAAATAAAAACGGACAGAGAAGCGGCAGCCAACATGCGCCAGCGTACTCTCCTCCGGAAGTATGTGGAGTGAATAAGTAAATCTTGTTTACTTATGGGCACTTACTTATGGGGGTTCGGGGTTTATTCATTTATTTATTCACTATCTATTTGACTATTGATTTACAGGCCTAGCAATTCCTTCTGTTATTGTTATGTGCCCGTGGATTATCTCTGGACATCTGCTCGCGCTTCTGTAAAACCTTTTGGCTGGTGAGTTGCTTTAGCTTTACTAAACTGTGTGTATTCAGATGTTTAATTAGATTGCTTCCCTCCTGTCTCGACACCTTAGCTGAACATAACTTACAGTCTTGCCTTGCTGTTGTCATCATCATCCTTTATCTTGAAATGAGCCCAAACTGCCGACATTATAGGCTCCTCTTATGCCTCAGTTCACCTCGACAAAGCACTCGCGGCGGCCAGTTTCGTTTCGCAAAATGTATGTGGCATCGGTGCGTGGTATCAACAATTTTTTATGAGTACGAGTACGAGTATATGAGGACAGTATCGGCCCGATCCCCGATGCCAGTATCGGTATCGGGCCATCCCTAATAAAATGCACACAAACGTGTGTCCTATATACGTGTGTGTTTGATATAGACTGTAACAACTGATGAACATATTCGGTTTTGATGAGAGAAAAAAAAACTATATCGAGGGCAGATTTGAACCCATAACCTCTGACATGCTAGGCGAAAGATCTGCCACTACACCACAGCCGCTACTCACACAAAACTTGCGGATCGCAACTGTTCCGAGTTTCACTTTCAATTTCTCTGTGGAAAAGGTGAATTATTCCCCGCTGTCCATAATCCTCTGAAGGAGTAGCGTGCTTCCATCCCTAAAATGCGATGAACTATCAGTATTCTGATGAAGAATCTTTGTGTTGTTTGGCATTGATCGCGGGGCGTGCCGCGTGTGCTATGCATAGATCACCTATTTACCATGTGAAAAGCGCTGGGGGTGTGGCGGGCTCAGCTCATTAAAAATAATGAAGGGAGAATGAAAAAACTGTACCTCTCCTTGGTTTCAAACGGATTACATAAACTGGAAATATTTTTTTTTTAAATAAATTACTTAATTTAAAAGAAGAGAATCTCAGCTTCATAAAGAGAACTATCTCCTATCTCTGTTACAAGTATTGACAGAGCTACAGCAAATTTTTCGGACGCGTTTCAGAACGGACCTCACTGACAGAGAGAAGGTAAAACGCGCATCATGTTTATTTTTCTTTATTTGACGAAAAGCACAACACTTTGTTTTTATTGTGAGTATCCACAAAAAAAATACACACTTAACAGGATCTAATGATGTACAACACTTATATTTAAGATCAAAATAAACAGAGTGATTTGATCCTCTTTTGCACTGATAAGGAAAAAATCCAGCAAAACGCGAGGACGCGTTTTCCGACCCCTAAGGGTTAACAGGATCTAATGATGTACAACACTTATATTTAAGATCAAAGTCAACAGAGTAATTTGATTCTCTTTTGCACTGATAAGGAAAAAATCCAGCAAAACGCGGGGACGCGTTTTCCTACCCCTGAGGGTTAACTGCCCTGCAGAGTGCTCCCTTTGAGCCTCTGCAATCAGTGGAGCTTAGGTTTATATCAATTAAGACAGCGCTCCTGGTTGCATTGGCCTCCATTAAGAGCGTAGCGGACCTGCACACATTTTCCGTTGATGAAGCATGCCTGGAATTCGGGCCAGCTTATTCTCACTCGAAGTGGAGCCAGTGTCCTCTCATGTACTTGCTTCAACCAGCCGGTACTAGGATCTGCTCAGGTGTCTTCGCTTGCTCGCCATTCCACTACACGGACTGGATATGTGCGATATTCCTCAGGTGAGCTTCCCCAACAAGCCCTGTTGACATTAACGCCAGAGTCTATGCCTGCGGCAGCTTTCGCGCTGGCTGGATGCATCTGTGTGCATGCTTCCCCCTCTGGGCGACCCCCACGTGTGTATTTCTACTGTAAACTACTCTGAGCATGTGTCTTTCCCTTGGCAAGCCACCTTGCCACCCCTGGAGTTGAAACATTCCACTCTACGGGCTGGATTCTCCAGTGTTTCTCCATATGTTACCCCCCTTCGGGCCATATATGTATTTCTAAGTCCACCCTTCGGGCAGGCAATAATTGCATATTTCCACTGAGATATGCTTCCCAGTGTACCTTGGTATTCCTGTGTTAAGTAGGACTCCTTCTTCTGTGCTAGTCTCACAATAGGGAGCTGCAAGACAGCCGAAAAGGTGGCTTGAGTAGACTGGAACCCCATTCGACTACGAAAGGGAACGTCTCGGTTACGTATGTAACCCTCGTTCCCTACTCAGGGAAGGAGTAGGGTAATACGTTATGTCTCCCTGCCACTTCTGTTGTACCGCTGAAAACGCCTGAGTTCAGTCTTGTCTCCTCAGGAAGTAACATATCTGCATGTTGCCAGCGTACTTCCATACATACCCACGAGGTGGGGTGGAGTTAAGCTATGCAAATTCCACAGACCTATGGCATTTCTATACCATTGGCTCGTTTTGTAATACTCGAAGTTGATAGGCTTTCTAAGCGAAACCCCATTCGTACCCCATTCAGTTCTGTGGAAGAAGAGGTTCTTCAGGAGTGGCCCTGCAACCACTTACTGGAAAGAACGGCAAACCCATATTTGAGCTGCCCATAACGGGAGCGCCGCATTGGCTGGCGTTCGGCAGGCTGCGGGGCTGGTACGGGCTCGGGCGCCTTCCTGCAACTAACTCCACGGCGTGGCCGGAGTGAAGACTGCTGCTGGGGCCTGGTGGGAAGTCGCAGGAGGGCGCCCTCGGCAGTGAGGGGACTGAGACGCCTGAGCTGGCGGCTGGGTGGCAGCTGGATGGCAGCAGCTGGCTGCGGGCTCAAAACATGTTTGATCACCTCAGTCTGCTTCTGGGAGGCTGAAAACTGTAGTCCTCGACCGCGCCGCCGAAGAGGCCAGCCTGGGATATGGGGAAGCTAGAGGTGTCTTTCCTGGACCACGCATGTGGACATCACCTGACCCAGGGAGCGTGTGGTCACCTTCGTGGCCCATAGAGCAAGGTCGGTGGCGGCACGCAACTCTTCAATGAGCCCTGGATCAGCCCTACCCTCGTGTATGTCAATGAGCACCCTGGCCTGGTAGACCTGAAGGATGGGCATAGCATGCAGTGCTATAGGTCTCTGCCACCTGAGTAGACAAAAACCTACAGACTTTTTAAGGGGACTTTGCTTAGGGTCGCCACGCCAGATGGAGGCGCTGTGGGGACACAGTTGTGTTGCCAAAGAACACTCCACGGGGGGAACCCCAGTGTACCCTTTGGCCGCGGCCTCATCGAGGGCAAGGCAATGAAGGCGGAAGAAGCAATCCATTCCTGCCTGATGGTCGCGGCTGCCTGGGAAAGCATGGCTGTCAATTCCAGATCAGACTCCGCAACACAGCCGAGTCCTCATCTCCGGAAGACTCCAGCCCACCTTGTGATGCGGTGATCAACATCGTCTCATAATCTGGAGCGCCAAACGAGACGCTAGGCGGGTCCGAAGACCTGCTGGCAATCTCATCCTGCATGCTCGCGGGTTTCAGTGCACAAGGGGGGTGTGGCCCGAGGAGGAATCGTGGGGGTTCTGTCCCACCCCGTAACCCTCATTTCACCCTGTCCACCAGCCAAAGTATTGCAACTCGTGGAGGGGATAAAATGGGGAATGGAAGAGGGGA
This sequence comes from Chrosomus eos, assembly GCA_036326025.1. NCBI lineage: Eukaryota > Metazoa > Chordata > Actinopteri > Cypriniformes > Leuciscidae > Chrosomus > Chrosomus eos. Next base: position 14,106,616 of record CM070828.1, on the reverse strand, counting down.
CTCTACCTCCACTGACGTAACTCACAGTGACTGAACGAAAGGGAACAGAAATGGGACTGATGTACTCAAACATATAACCTTATTAAACAGTAGACACAATAATATACTGGTTGGCAATCAGAGCAAGCAAATATTCCCAGTAGGTAAGAGTAGACGTAATTCTACAATAAATAAGTCACAGTGAATAAAGTCTCATAGTAAATGAGTTACAGTGTATAAAGTCTCATAATACATTGGCTACAGTGAATAAAGTCTGTCACAAACTCCCCGTCTAGGGTGAGGAGTGCCGATGACAAAAAAAAACAACTTATTATTTTATCCCTTCTCCTGTCCCAGCTCACACACACACAAGTACCACAGAACAAGATGTCAAAAATAAGCTTCAATTTATTTTCACAGAAATAAGAAAAGCAGGAAGCGTGAATCTTCAGGAGGGGTCCTGACCAAAATAACAAACAAAAGGGGTCCTTACTAAAAGAGAATTAAATATAACTTACCTAGCAAAAGAAAGATCCCAAAGAAAATACAACAGCTTCCTTTACTCCCTGACTGACCAGTAAACAAGAGAAAACGGTTAATAAAGAAAATAATGGCGACCTCCTCCCCACGGCTCCCAAAATAATTAGATAACCATTAGTATAATTACATAAGTCAAACAAAAATAATATATCTCAATCCAAAACAAAAGACATTCAAATTAGAGAAAAAAAGTGTCCTCATGGTTCGACCGTGACGTCCCCACACAGGGAGAACTCACACAAAGAACAGCACCCATCAACAGCTACTGCTCCAACAATCCGGGCTTAATGTCTGGGCAGGAGACAAGGACAAATGACAACGGAGCTCTACGACACACGTTCACAAAGAGCTCTCCAGCACTGCCGTTTTCCTCAGCATTAAGCGCTCCTGCTCCTCACTTAATCTGCGCAGCTGAACCCAATCAAGTCCTGCACAAGAGAGAGAGAGAGAGATGAGAGAGAGAGAGAAGAGAGAAGAGAGAGAGAGGAGAAGAGATAAGAGAGAGAGAGAGAGAGAGAGAGAGAGAGAGACAACAACAAACTGCACACAACATCAAATCACAACATCAAGAAGTTAAAGAAATAACAAGGAAAAATAACACATTACATCCTGGGACGTAACACCCCCACCCTTAGTTACGAAACTCGATTTGTAACCATGAATTAGATCAGTGGTTCCCAACCCTGTCCTTGCGCCCCACCAACACTGCACGTATTCTTTGTCTCCCTAATCAAACACACCTGATTCAACTCATCAGCTCAAAATCACATGGGTTAATGAGCTGATGAGTTGAATCAGGTGTGTTTGATTAGGGAGACAAAGAATACGTGCAGTGTCGGGGGGGCGCAAGGACAGGGTTGGGAACCACTGAATTAGATAGTACCTCAACGAGTCATACCGTTTTCAACAGTCAACTAAGCATCACTAGAATACGCCCTTGACAATGCGTCAGCTACGACATTATCTGCACCTTTTTTATAGCGTCAAGTTGAACTCTTGTAAGATGAGTGCCCATCTCATCAAATGCTGGTTCGAATTAGCCACACGAGCCAGAAATATTAGAGGGTTGTGATCTGTGTACGCCACAATGTGATCACCGGAACTCAAATACACCTCAAAGTGTTGGACAGCCAGCAGCAACACCAGGGCTTCTTTCTCGATTGTGCTATAGTTTTTCTGACACCGGGTAAATTTCTTTGAGAAATAGCTCACGGGATGTTCAATACCAGCGTTATCTGCTTGCATCAGCAACGCACCGGCGCCATGAGTACTCGCATCCACCTGCAGGCTGAAAGATTGAGTGAAATTCGGGGCAGAAAGCACAGGAGCATTACATAGTAGATCTTTAGCAGAAGAAAAAGCAGAGTCACATACGTCGTTCCACACAAATTTTCGCTCCGTACTTAAAAGGTCAGTAAGGGGTGCAACCACTGTGGCAAAATTCCTACAGAATCCCCTGTAGTATCCAGCCATTCCTAAGAATCGCCTCAACTCGCGTTTATTAGTGGGATAAGGAAATGTAACAATAGCTTCAACTTTAGCCTGAACAGGCTTAACCTGACCTTGCCCGACTAGTTTAACGAGATAAGTCACTACTGCTCTGGCAAACTCACACTTGCTGAGGTTAAGTGTCAAGGACGCTTCAGCCAAGCGTTTCATTACTAAACTCAGGGTGCATAAGTGACCTTTCCATGTCATAGAGTAGACCACAACGTCATCTAGATACACTTAACAATTTTGTACCTCTGACAACACAATCCTCATTAACCGTTGGAACGTGGCAGGTGCATTGCGCATCCCGAAAGCCATTACCCTATATTGCATGAATGCATCAGGCGTGACAAAGGCAGAGATTTCAGAGGCGCGCGGTGTCAATGGCACCTGCCAGAATCCCTTTAAAAGATCGAGTTTGGTTACATAACGTGAAGAACCTACGCTATCAACACAGTCCTTCATTCTGAGGAGAGGAAAGGAGTCAGCTTTGGTGACATTATTAACTCTGCGAAAATCAGTACAGAATCGAAAAGAGCGGTCAGACTTGGTCACAAGTATACAAGGCGAGGTCCTTGGACTCTGGCTGGCTACAGCAAAGTCATTACGCACCAGATACTTAACTTCATCTTTCATGACTTGACGTTTGTGCGGGTTAACACGATATGGATGTTGTTTAACTGGTGGGCTTTGACACACATCGATATCATGCTTCAATATGTTTGTCTGAGAAGGAACATCATTAAATAACGTAGGATAACTGTAAATCAATTCAACAATATCACTACGCTGACTCTCAGACAAATAAGAGAGATGAGACGACAAGTTGGCCAGAATAGCAGAATTCGAAAGTCTTCCACAAGAGGCTTGAGCATCCTTTCCAATTAGATCATCTGTCTCTACCACATAAATGGAAGGCACATCGATAGCAATAACAACAGACACGGTTTCAACTACAGGGTTAACTTCAGGCACACCTCGAGAAACATACGCTTTCAGCATATTTATGTGGCAGACTCTGCTTTTACGTCGTCGATCAGGAGTTAAAACTGTGTAGTTGGTATCACTCAGTTTTTTCTCTATTTGATATGGACCAGTAAACCGAGCACACATCGGAGAGTTAGATACAGGCAAAAACACAGGCACAGAGTCACCTGGTTTAAAATTGCAAACTACGCTGATTTTATCATATCTGCTCTTCATCTTACATTGAGACTCAACAAGATGCTGTTTAGCAACTCCCAAGCATTGTGTAGGTGTTCACGAAACGAACTCACATACTCCAAAATCGGCACGGAGGGAGGATCTTTAGAGTGAAACTATTCACTTATCAACTTCAAGGGTCCTCGAACTGTATGTCCAAACACAAGTTCGGCTGGACTGAACCCTAAGGGCTCTTGCACTGTGCTCCTTATGGCTAACATTAATAAAGTTAATCCAGCCACACATTCTTTACCCGTTTCAACAACATTTACATTTATTCATTTAGCTGACGCTTTTATCCAAAGCGACTTACAATTGCTATATATGTCAGAGGTCGCACGCCTCTGGAACAAATAGGGGTTAAGTGTCTTGCTCAGGGACACATTTGTGACTCACAGTGGATTCGAACCTGGGGCTCTCACACCAAACGCATGTGTCTTATCCACTGTGCCATCACCACACTCCAACACCACCGCCATCACCACCCGCCAACAACAGTGCGCAGCATTGACTTAGCATCTGAGGAAGCGCTCGAGCGCACTTGCATCAGGATGGTAATGCGCTTACTTTGAGTTCCACCCCAATTCGTTTACCAACTGTTCTAACAGGCGGGAGGTAAAGTTTGTTCCCTGATCTGTTTGAATTACTTTAGGTAATCCAAACATAGAGAAAAACTTAATCAGCTCTTTAACCACGGCTTTTGTTTTAATAGAGCGTAATGGCACGGCTTCCGGTAGCGAGTGGTTGCACACATTATTGTTAGGAGATACTGATGACCTGACTTAGCCTTCGGCAATGGACTAACACAATCAAAGATAAGTCTTTCAAAAGGTTCTCCCATTACAGGAATGGGTTTAAGTGGGGCTTGATGAATCTTTTGATTAGGCTTACCATCAAGTTGGCAAACGGGACAGGACCGAACAAACGCAGACACGGACAATTTTAAACTTGGCCTAAAGAAATTTCTGGAAATTCGGTCATATGTTTTCGTAACACCAAGGTGTCCTGAACATAGATGTTCGTGAGCCAACTGCATGACGTGATACCGATAACCAGTAGGAAGGACAATCTGAGAAACACGGTCACCTTCAGAATTTGACGGCTTCCACCAGCGCATCAACACTTCCTCATCCCAAAAATAACCTACTAACACATCTGAAACTTGCGTTTTGTCCACAGCCGCACTGATACATTTGCTCAAAGATTAATCAGATTTTGCGCAGCAATTAACTGTTCCCTACCCACTTTTAAGGGAATTTCGTTTACATTCAAATACTCATCACCCAAGAGAGGTTGAGGTTTAACAAGCAATTTGCATTCCACATTCTCTGGCGATGCAGCTAGAAAATAACTTAAAAGATCCACCACATCTCCAAATTTCTTTTTCTGCGCGCGCGTTACAACACATGCTGGGAAAGCAGTGGGAAACTAGTGCTACGAGTGCTAACGTTCGGCTCAGCAGATACGATCGGGCACGGAAACACTTTGGTTCCAGCTAAATCATTACCCAAAATCATACTCACGCCATCCACAGGTAATTGTGAATGCACACCGATAGTAACCGTGCCAGAGATAAGGTCAGATTTCAGCTGAACGGTCCGGTGCAACGGCACAGGAGTACAGCCCATTTCAATACCACGAATGAGCACATCATTGCCTGTATACGAATTAAACGAGAACGGCAGAGCACTTTCTAATATCAAGGATTGTGCAGCTCCCGTATCTCGCAGCATCACTATAGACTTTACCTCATCGTTATCCGAAAGCGAAACTAAACACGTTTGTAGAAACGACCCAAATGCATTCGATTTTTCCTCTGGTGACAGTTCGGAAATGGAGGTAAACGCAACCCCTCTAGGCTTACCACCAGCTTTCTGCTGCCAGGCTTTACAGCTTGTGATCAGATGACCAGGATCAAGACAATAAAAACAAACTCTTTTTTGCACATATGCGTCACCGTTGACCCTGAAAGAGTTGTCCCTTAACATTATTTTATCCTTCCCTAGGGTCCTTACTAAAGAGAGAGAGAGAGAGAGAGAGAGAGAGAGAGAGAGAGAGAGAGAGAGGAGAGAGAGAGAGAGAGAGAGAGAGAGAGAGAGAGAGAGAGAGAGAGAGAGAGAAAACGAACTGCACACAAGTTAAAGAAATAAGGAAAAATAATACATAAAAAGATACTGTTCGCATACACACACTCCAACACGGCAAGAGACACTTCACACCAAATAGGCCGTGGCAGAATTCCGAGGCACACACATAGGCTACATCCTAGGAAATGAAAAATAGTACAAAATGATTAAACCCAGGAAAAACAGTGGCTAGTTGGACAGACGAAGACAAAACTCCTGTAATCAAAAGCACAAGTGGTTTATAATGCTATGTTTGGTAGCATTGTGGCAATTAAAACAAAATGAGGTCTCTGATTAAAAAAAAACTATAACTACAAAAAAAGGGTTGAAGGAACTTACGTTTTTGAGACCAGTCTAGATGAATTAGAAGCTATATGCACCGTGCCAATGAAGTTTAACGGTGTGGATGACTAATAGCTGTGCACACTCTCACCAGCGTTGTTTTTATTCATAGGCAATATCAGACAAGAAACGGTCAGAGCTATAAACACTCCTTCAGACTACTACGTCTGAAGGGGAAAGGGACCAGTAAACTTGCATGTATTCACTACTCGCTATTATGCGAGCAAAGTTTCTGTAGACTCGTAACTGCATGTACCATTTACTGGTCACCATAAGCAGAGATGCCAGGCCGAGCTACAAACAAACAATGGACCGTGTTAGGCGCTCCTCAATGGAAATGAGTTTAGCAATAAAGACAACTAGACGTAACCTTCCAAAAAGTCTCCCGTTCTCCTGTTTGCACAGCTGATACTCCAAGAGGCACACTCTTCACCGCACAAATATTCTCCTATCCACGTCTCACGACACATTTAAATGCAAGTGCCACTTATGCCACCTGATCTAAATAATCAGTGCCAGTGAGCAGGCCTTCAAGCTACACTTCCCGTCTCAACCACCCTACCCGCTACATATTGATAGATTTGACTTGTGTCTATTTGTATGTTTGAGTTTGTGTTCTTTTTTCCCTTGTGGTGGGGTTGTGTTTTTGATTTAGAAAATGCAATTTTTGCTCTTTATGATTCCATTGTTTGGACTGTGTACTTCCCAGAGACTCTTACAAAATATTGTGTACTACTACATTACAATGTGAATCTTAAGTCTTATTTGTTATTTTTGTAATTCAAATATTTAATGCACTTAGTAACTTTATACTCTGTAAAAAATTAAACACTGGACCAATGTGTCAACAGTTTTTGGTACTTAGTTTTTCTGAATTGCTGAATTTCTTGAACAATCACTCACTTTCTCAAAATCTTAAACACAAAACCAATATTCAAACCACACTCAGAGAACCTCTGACTCTTCTGGCAAAATCAAACAATTTCCTCAAAACCATTTGATCTGTGCTCAAAATCAAACAATGCTTTCAGGTCATACACACAGCGAATCAATATTTTAGACAATACAGATAATTCATTAGACATTACATAAAAAAATGGAGAACACAGAACCCAAAGCATGCAGCTACAGAAAAAAAACAATATTGTAACAAAGTAAACAAATTTTGCAAAGTAAACAAATTGTGCAAGTGTGAACGATTTTGAGCCGTTGTGTGTAACGATGACAAAGTGTTGTAGTTGTTTAACCTTTGCCTGCCTGTGTTTAGCGTTTTGAAACTTGAAACTGTATCACAGTGCAAAATGTGTTTTAGTGAGTGAAAAAGAGTGCATGAGATTTGCAAACAGTGTTTTACAGATAATTTACAGATAATTATTTTTTACAGTTTTTCTCGATTGCTAAGACACATTTCTTGAAAGCTGCTCTCCTTTTCTCTAAACTTTGAACACAAAACCCAATTTTCAAGCTACATTCACAAAACGTCTCAGGTTACTATTGTAACCATAGTTCCCTGAGAACAGGAACGAGACGATGCGTCGAAAAGGCTACGGTAACGCCTTCTGTGTGAATGCGTCTGAAGCATCTATGCCAACTAGTCCAATGGAAAAAGGGAATGAGCGTCACGGGCGGGTGACGTCATGACCAGGAAAGGATAAAAGCACTTCCGCTGCGAAACGCCAGTTAGCTTCGAAATTGCCGAAGCAAGCCGATCGCAGGGTCGCCAGAAGTATGGCAGAGGGACACATCGTCTCGTTCCCTGTTTTCAGGGAACTATGGTTACAATAGTAACCTGAGACGTTCCCTTATCGAAAAGGGAACTTCGAGATGTGTCGAAAACGCTACGGGAACGAGAATACCCAATGCGCCATAATTCAAGCACCTGAGTGTCAGACTGTTCAGCTAAGCACTAAGCACCTGAGAACCTGGGGCAGCATCCAGGTCTAGGCTGTAAAACCTCACGAATGTGAGCGGAGAGTAGAGCTTAGATCGGGCCCAAAAAATCAAGCCCGACCCAACCCGAGCCCGTGCACGTTGTGTCCGAGCCCGGCCCGGCCCGACACATTAACTGTAATTATGAGCCCGAGCACGATTTAAACCCGACCATTTTTAATACGTGGGCCGTTATAACCAGGGGCGACGCCAGATAATTTCTTTTAACGCAGGTGCTGAATGTAGCCTACCATTGACAGGGGGAGCTGCGCAATATATAATATATATATATATATATATATATATATAATACTATTACTTTTACATGTACATGTGCACTTAATATTCAATTAATTATCACAATGAAAGTTTAAATTTTATTAAATTGAACAAGCACGACATTCAGCATTCAATCAAATATTCTTAAAGATTCATTATTATTAATAATGTTATTTCGACTTGTGTGCGTGCAACAAGCAAGATGTGCATTTGTAAATTCAGTGACAAGCGTGCCGAGAATTGATTTAATTTATGATGACATGCTCCAGTTCATGTGACCGCGGCTCGCCGGCGCCCGCATGTCATGATTATTGTCTGCATTTGCTTCCTATTTATTAAATCCAGGCAATCGGTTAATGAAAAGGTTATTAAAATTAAGATACAATTTATACAAAATGAAATTCTCTTTAAAGAAAGGTTTCTACAAGACAAAACATAATGAAGTGATAAAAATCATACCTGAATCGGTGGATCGCAAATGGATCCGATCCGAATGAAGGATATTGAAGGCTGACTATAAGGCTGACCCGACCCGACCCGAGCATAGTGGCGGGAAATATCGGCCCGGCCCGGCCCGCGGGTCGGGTCGGGTCGGGTCGGGTCGGGCTCGGGCAGAGAATCTAAGCTCTGGCGGAGAGGACCAGCCCGCCGCATCACAGACATCTTGGAGAGAAACCCCATGCAGTAAGGCTTTAGAAGCCTCCATACTCCTGGTCGAGTGAGCTCGGACCACCAAAGGACAAGGCTGGCCCGAGTACTCATAAGCAAGTGAAATAGCCTCGACTATCCACTTTTTTAGGTGATCCAAAGCAAATCAATAGTTGATCGGACTTCCTGATTGAGGATGTCCGATGTACATATGTGTCCAATGCTCGCACTGGACACAAGAGGTGCAGTCTTTCCTGGTCCGCAGTTGTAAAGGGAGGAGGACAGAAAGCCTGCAGCACGATAGGCCTCGGAGTCAAGGACGGCACCTTAGGGACGTATCCCTGTTTTGGATATAGGAACGCCTTGACCATCCCCGGTGCAAATTCAAGGCAAGTGGGGGAGACCGAAAGAGCCTGAAGGTCACCAACTCTCTTGTGGGACGAAATAGCTAGCAGAAAGATAGTCTTAAGAGTAAGGAACTTCTCTGAGACCGAATCTAAGGGCTCGAATGGGGCCCTAGACAGGCCTTCTAGAACTATAGTCAAATCACAGGCTGGCACCCTAGTGCGAGTTGCAGGCCTTAGCCTCAAAGTGCCACGAAGGAAACGTGTAACCAGGGGGTCTCGACCCAAGGATGTACCCCCCACCAGGGTGTGATAAGCCGCAATGGCTGCCACGTAAACTTTTAGCGTGGAAGGGCATAAACCTGACACAAAGCGCTCTTGCAGGAACTCGAGTACTGTGTTCACAGAACAGTTAACTGGATCCAAATGACGTCGGTGACACCATAAAGAGAAAACTCTCCATTTAAGCGCATATAGTTTCCTAGTAGCCGGAGCTCTGGAGCTTAGGATGGTCTCAAAGACCACTTTCTATGAGTTGGGCCCCCTCAGAGGCCAAACCCACAGATTCCAAATCTCTGGACGAGGGTGAAATATTGTGCACCCGGCCTGAGACAGAAGGTCTCTCCTGATCGGGATCTCCAATGGAGGCCATTCTTGAAGATGGACCAGGTCCGAAAACCAGATCCGACTCGGCCAGCGTGGTGCTACTAGCAGTAGGCTTATTCCAAGCCGACGGACCCTCTCCAGAACTCCTGGGAGCAGAGCAACAGGGGGAAAGGCGTACAGACGTAGCCTCGGCCACGTCTGCACCATGGCATCCAGCCCCAGGGGGGCTGGGTGAGTAAGGGAATACCAGAGGGGACAGTGCGTCGTGCTGTGAGACGCGAACAGGTCCACCTCTGCTCTGCCATATGCCTCCCAGATTTTCTCCACCGCCTCGGGGTGGAGTCTCCAGTCCCCTGGCCTCAGCTCCTGCCTCGACAGGATGTCTGCTCCTATATTCTGGTCCCCAGGAATATACACTGCCCTCAGGGAGATGACCACAGGAGGATCTGGTGCGCCAGTTTGCAAAGCGGACGTGACCTGAGACCCCCCTGACGGTTTAGATAAGAGACCACAGATGTGTTGTCTGTTCGAACGAGCACATGATGGCCTCTTAGGTCCGGAAGGAAATGTCTCAACGCATTGAAGACGGCCATCATCTCCAGGCAATTGATGTGCCACGAAAGATGATGGCTTTTCCACAGACCCTGAACCGAGTGGCCTTCCATTACCGCTCCCCAGCCGGTGAGGGAAGCATCTGTCGAGATAGTAGCTCGATGTCAAAGAGCTCCCAACACCGGACCCTGGGTTAAGAACCAGTGTTTCCTCCATATCTCTAAGGCACGAAGGCATCGCCGCGTAACCTTGATCATACGGAAAGGGTTTCCCCTCGGGGAGAACCCTCTGGTCCTGAGCCACCACTGTAAAGGCCTCATGTACAGCAGGCCAAAAGGTGTCACGTTGGACGCTGCTGCCAGTAGACCCAACAGTTTCTCGAACTGTTTTACAGTGCGTGACTGATCTAGCTTTAGCTCTTTGGTGGCTGCCAGGATAACAGCTACACGAACGGGCGATAGGTTGGCCCTCATCGTCACTGAATCCCATACCACACCAAGGAAAGTGGTTCTCTGTACTGGAGAAAGAACACTCTTCTTGGCATTGAGCCTCAACCCCAACATCTGCATATGGGCGAGAACGACACCTCGGTGCCGAAGCGCCAACTGCTCTGATTCCGCTAGAATCAGCCAGTCGTCGATGTAGTTCAGAATGCGTATGCCCTGAAGCCTGAGAGGGGCTAAAGCTGCATCCATGCATTTCGTGAACTTGCGGGGTGACAAAGCTAGGCCGAAAGGAAGAACCCGATTTTGGTATTCTTTGCCCCTGAAAGAAAACCTTAGGAACTTCCTGTGCTGAGGGAGGATGGAGATATGGAAGTATGCATCCTTTAGATCTATCATGACAAACCAGTCCTCGGATCTGATTTGGGTCACGATCTGTTTGAGGGTCAGCATCTTGAACTTGAGTTTCTGAACTGACCGATTTAACACGCGAAGATCTAAAATGGGACGCAACCCTCCATCCTTTTTTGGAACAATGAAATAACGGCTGTAAAAACCCGACTCTCTGTCGGGTGAGTACACCTGTTCTATAGCTTCTTTTGCTAACAGGGCCTTTACTTCTTGCTCCATTACCAGAGCCTGCTCGGGATGCACCACTGTGGGCAGCACCCCACTGTAACGAGGAGGACGAGAGCCAAACTGGATTCTGTATCCTTTCTCTACAATCTGCAGGACCCAAGGAGAAATATTCGGCAGAAGCTTCCACGCTGCCAGAAAATTTACTAAGGGAACCAGCCTCTCGAGGCTGGTCTCTGGTGTTACTGAGAGAGCCAAATCTGGAGCCTGAAACATACCGGCAGGAACTACCTGACCTGACTGCTCTAAAGCCCCCCTCAGAGGGCACGAAACCGATGCTGTGCCGCAGCATAGCATCAGCGACTCGCTGGAGACCACTGCGCCCTGAAGCACCAGAGGTGGCAGGGTTGGCAGGAGGGTCTCGTGAGGACCTCGAAGTGGAATGGGCACCGTGTAATGAGGTGAACACCGTTCCACTCCGGTCGGGGCTGTCCTCACAGGCCTGATGCCTAAGCATCAGGACCTTTTTTTTTTTGAACCGAAGCTTTCTTCACCTGAAGAACGGTCCTCAGATCCGGCTTAGGCTTAGGCGACTTCGGTTGAGAGGGTTGCGTCTGTCTCCAGTATCTTCGTGGAGGAGCACGAGACGCAACACTCTCTTTCTGTTGCACGCGATATGATGAGCTAGACGGCTGGGGCTGCTCACGCCCAGCAGCCCCAGGGGGCTGGACACGGCGAGGGATTAACTTTTTAAAAGCATCCAACTGTTTTTTAGAATCCTGGAATCTTTCCACTACTTCATGAACTGCGTCACCAAAGAGACCAGAGGGTTCAAGCGGAGCGTCTAACAAAAAAGTTCGATCTTTTTCCTTAATATCAGACAGATTGAGCCATAAGTGTCTCTCAGTGGCTACCAAAGCTGCCATAGACCGCCCAATTGCTCTGGCGGTCTCTTTAGTAGCCCTGAGAGAAAGATCGGTAGCCCTACGAAGTTCTCGAACATCGTCATGACTAATTCCCTCGCTATTATCCAGATCCCCCAGCAGATCAGCTTGATAAGCCTGAAGCAATGCCATAGTGTGCTAGCACGCTCCGGCATGACCTGCTGCCGAATAAGCTTTGCCCACTAAAATAGATGTATTTTTTAATGGTCTAGTGGGCAAAACTGGGGCTTTAATGGAAGATGCAGGACCAGGCGCGAGATAACTCGCTAAATTTTGTTCAACCTGGGGCATCGAACCATAACCGTAATCCTTAGACCCTCTAATCTTAGAATATATATTGGACTGAGGGTTAAAAACACGAGATGAAAACGAGATTTTTCCATGATTTAGATAACTCGTCATGCAAATCAGGAAAAAAAGGAAGCCCTTGCGGTGGAGATAATGTGGCTGAAGAAAGAAAACGCTCGTCTAACTTGCTTTTGGGGCGAGTGTTTCTAGTTTCAGATGGCCAGTCAACATTTAATCTTTCTACAGCTCGTCACATGACATCCACCAGCTCATCATATGCCGGGGAAATAAATTGTAAATCCCTTTCCCCCGTGTGTGCATTATCACTGTCCAAACTTACAACGTCAACTTCCTCAGAAGATGAGCATTGTAGTAAGGGGCTCTCTCCCCGGGCGGAAGAAACCGCAAAGCATGCTTCCGACACCGGGGGAGGAGAGCTGGATCTCCCGGGTAAGGAAGGAGAAAGGGTCCTCGGACCCGTCTCGATCCCCTCCGAAAGATCCAATTGCGATCCCCAGGAATGCATTCTCTGCGTTGCCTCGGCAGACGCGGGTCCTGATCCCTGAGGATCGCGAGCCTGTCCACTCTGTTTATCAAAGAGTGACAGGCGGGATCGGAGCATGCGAAGCGGAAGCTTCTCACAATGCTGGCACTCAGCCCCCTCGAAGGTTGATGCCGCATGCTCAGATCCCAAACAAATCACACAAAGCTTGTGTGTGTCCCCACCCATTAAATAACGCGGGCAGGGAGGAACACACTGTTTGTAGACTTGTTTCGCCATAACGATACCAACAATATTGCAACAGACAACAATAAATAGACAGGGACAGTTTTGACACAGATCGCTTGCTGAGGCACAGAAGCTAACTGGCGTTTCGCAGCGGAAGTGCTTTTATCCTTTCCTGGTCATGACGTCACCCGCCCGTGACGCTCATTCCCTTTTGAAACAGGTGAAAAGTGCTTATGGTTTTGCAAAAAGAGTGATTGATTCAATCAGTGGGTTCAGGCAACTGAGTATTTGGTTCAGACAATAGGGTTTAGTGTTTTAGCAATTGAGAAAAACTGTATTGCATATAGAAAATCATTTTGCCATAAATACAGTTTTTCTCAATTGCTAAAACACTAAACCCCATTGTCTGAACCAAATACTCCTGAACCCACTGATTTAATCAATCACTCTTTTGGCAAAACCATAAGCACTTTTCACCTGTTTAGACACAACTTGCCAACACATTTTCATTGTGATGCACCCATGCTGCATAATGGTGAGCACAGGTGACAAAAGTCAAACACAATTAAAGCACATGTGTCACCACTTTACAGTTTTTGCCCGTTGCTTGAACACTATAGACCCATGCTTAGACTAAAGTAACACAACTTGAAGCTTTTGTTTCCATTCCTCAAACACATGTACCCATACCTTAAACAAAAACCGCTGCTTTGCACTCTAGTTGCAATTCTGCAACACACTTTCTCCTTTATGCAACACACTTGGTCATGAATACTACACTCTATTTCATACATAAGATACTTCGTTCAAAAATGAAATCTCAGGGTGCCATTTGGAAAACACATGTATCCAAAATACAAAAACACATCGGGTAATTGCAACCACTCAAATACACAACTGAAGGCACTTACTTGCAAAACTGAACACCAATCAGCCAGCTACAAAAAGCCCTCAGTTTAGCCATTTCAAGAACTTTGCAAGCATGGATGGAGGGAGAGGAAGAGGTGGAGGAGGAAGAGGAGGACAAGGTCAAAGAGGCCATGCACGGACCCCTATTTCTGATGATATAAGAGCAACTTTGGTGGACCATGTCATCAACCATGGCCTGACTATGAGGGAAGCTTCACAGTGGCATCTGTAATATAAGAACATTCCGACTGGAAAACAGGTATGTCTTCACCTCTCTACCTTCTACTCTACTCAAAAAGTATTTACAGCACTGTACTACAGTATATCACATTACCACATCATGTGTACAGGGTATTGCAGGGTGCTAATGCTCCTTTTGCAGCCAAAGTGGTAGTTTTTGTGAAACATACCATGATTCAGGGGCGTCGGACTGGGGGTAAAACCAGTACTGATTACCAGTGCCCCAAGGGGAGAGGGGCCCTTGAAAAGTCAATATTTTATTTGGAACATGGGTGCCCATCAGGACTGCCTATACATAGGGCCCTGTATCTTGTGCTACACCCCTGCCATGATTACTTACAGTATATTGAGATGTTTCAGTACAGTGGATGATACAGTATATACAGTAAAGTAATGTAAGAAAAAGAAGCAAACCGATGACAATTTGTGGTTGTATTTCTCTAGAATGACTAGAAGACCTTGATGGTTTTGACATGCAAGAGGATATTTTCCCCGGTGCCTAGCGGGAGTAGACATTGCTTGCGATGTCGATGAGGTCCTGTGGCCAGACCCCAACAGACGGCGGGATCCATGAGCCCACGTATGCACAATTGCCATGATTTTCTGTGTTTACAGTATAGTGTTTATTCTATTATAAATAATATATATATATATTTTTGCTTTATCTGAATTCATGTTACTGCAATGTGCAGTGCTGCAATGTACAATATTGAGTAGGCCTATTTGCTTTTTTGGTTGTTTGAAAATGTGCCTCCTGAAAAATATGCCTTCTGAATAAACAGTGAAAATCAATGACTGCAGTGTTTTATATAAAGTAGACTAGTGTGTTCCCCCTGATCTGAAAGTGTATGCATATGATGCAAGTATGTGTCATTTTGTCATCAGAGTTATATTTTGACAAAGGAATGTTAGGTTTTGATAGCAGAGTTTAGGTTTTGATGGTAGAGTTTCAATTTGACACAGATGTGAATGGTATATTTCCCAGTGTTGTGTCATGTTTACTTGTGTGTAGAGTTTTGGCACAATGAGCGAAGTTTTGCAAAATGTGTTCAAGCAACGGGCAAAAACTGTAACACAACAACTCTCATCACACTTGTGGCTAATGATGTTAAGGAGCATAATACAGTAAGCCAGTTCAGAGAGCACTGGTTTGTGAGGCCCTACAATGGATAGAAATCTGAGAGGAAGAGTTTGTGTGAGAGGAGGTCGAGGTGGTCGAGGTGGTCAGCGAAGACAAAGAACAGTAATATCTGATGAAATCAGAGCTACTGTGATTGACCATGTTCTTGTCCATGGTGTGAGCATGAGGGAGGCTGGACAAAGGGTACAACCAAACATCAGTAGATTCACTGTGTCCACCATAATCTGAAGATTTAGAGAAGAGAACAGGTATACCTTTTTTTGACATTATAGTACAGTATGTAAATGCTGACAGCAATTACTGTATGACATACTATATACTGTACCACAGTATGCTGTAAGTAAATATGTTTCAGTACATCACTGTACCAATGTACTGTAGTATTGTAATGGAGGGTTGGTCTAACTGTTTGTAGGCCTAGTATTCCATGTATATTTTTGTACTTTATTTTTACATGGGCTTACTGTACACAAGTGGCAAACGTATAAGGTTTCTGTTTGTTTTTACAAGTGCTACGTGTAAATGCACAAGATTTCTGTTTTGTCTTTTTGAAGAAGTGCTAAATGCACAGTTTTTTGTGTGTGTGTGTTTTGCAACATGCATTTAGCCTACAGTGAACAATAAAGATTTATTTCTCCAGCTTCATGTCCTGAGCATTGTGTTTTCTATTTCTCTGCCTAGTGTTTAGTGACTGTTCAGTAGTGTTTTTAATTTTGATTGACTCGGGGCACGATTTGACAACATAGTTCAGTTTTGAGCACAGATTGAACTGTTTTGAGGTGAAAGTTTGGTTTTGCAAGAAGAGTCTGAGGTTTTGTGAACGTAGCTTGAAAATTGGGTTTTGTGTTCACAGTTTAGAGAAAAGGAGAGCAGCTTTCAAGAAATGTGTCTTAGCAATCGAGAAAAACTGTAAACCAAGTAACACTTTAGCATGAATATTTATTAATGCAACTTTCTATTGCTTTCTTTCTCTCTCCCCCATCCCACAAAACCAATAAAACAGTTTGAGACCTATCTGCAGTTCTAATGTGCTTTTATTAAAGGGTACCTATTATGGCATTTAAAATGTTCCTAATATTGTTCTGGGAGTCCCCAACAACAGTTTTACAAGCATGCAATGACAAAAAACACTTTTGTTGTCTTATAATATGCATTTATTTTTACCTGATTTGCTCACCGACTCCCAAATGAATCGTTTAGCGAGTCATTTTTCCAAACCCCGCCTTTGCGTGACGCTAATCTGTGGTGATATGTTAGACACCCAGCCGACGGGGTGTCATTGGTTGTTGCGCTAGAGCTTACCCAGATACAACAGTGCTATTTTCTGATTGGCTAACAACACCAGACGAACAACACCCGAGGAGACCAGGGTTGCCAGGTCTGCACAACAAAACCAGCCCAATTGCTCATCAAACTAACCCAATCACGGCCAAAAATATTCAAATAGCGTTCCCGGGTGTTTCCTCAATAACAATCATGTTCCAGTGGATAAAACAATCGCGTCAACCAGCGTGCACTACACAAACAACCCGCGGAAACAGTGCAGGCATACGGACCTGGCAACACTGGAGGAGACGCGCTTGAATCCTGCCGGTTCCACAGTGAGTGAGTTTTGGGCACTGCGGCATATTAAATATATTACAAATAGTTTTTCAGCGTGAGAAATACAATGTGTGGCCAAAGAGCGTGACAAAAGACCGAAATGAGTGACTGTCACGCTCAATGCGTGATGCGTGACACTCGAGAGCCCTGTGACAACTCCATTAACAACGACAAACACTTCACATATTTCAATACAATTGACATTGAAGACCTAAGTTAGCTGCTAGAAGCTGCGCTGTGCCTGTGCGTACACAACACACAAAATAATTATAGAACATGATACAAACATAAAAGCAACAGCCTACTTACAGATTGTGATTCGGAGAAGGAAGCTGATCCAAATAAACTCGGTACTGAACCTCCCTCCTTCAGTATCAGCCGGCTCGCAAATTCATACTTTATAGCATTTAGGTTTGTGAAGCAATCATCTTCAAAATGACGCGAACACAGAACAACTGTAGCCACTGTCTTCAAATGCTCCTCACTGGGCAGATGAAAAAAGTTTGCTTTTGCGTCGCACTTCAAAACACAGCAGCGTCTCGTCGACATGATGTTTTCCCTGGTGTCTCCTAATGCAATGAGTGGGCGTATCTTATTCAAATAACTTGGACAAGTGACGTACGAAAGTGCATCGTTCGTCTATCGATTCATATCAACGACTCAGAGTCGACTCTTACTTTTAAGAGATAATAACTTTGTATACGGTGAACTTTCATATTTAAAACTTTGCAGGATGTTTTCGTTCACTTAGATCTATGTTACACACTACATGAAAGGTAATTTTCAAAATTCCATGATAGGTACCCTTTAAGTGTAATATTGTAAGGTGATTGCAACTACATTTGCACCAGCTGGGTGGTCAAGTGTGTTCGGGTCAGTTTCATCGGGGAGAAGCTTTCTGTGGTGGTTCTGGCTCCTTTCTATGGTGGCTATATTGTGCAGAATGGCACATGAAGACACTATCTGTGATGCCCACTCTGGTGACTCTTAAGCGCCGAAGACAGTTGAAACGTGCCTTTAGGATGCCAAAGATAATCTCTAACTTTTACTATGGTTTTACTGACACATGAGGGTCATGATAGGGGGTTATTGTGTAGGTTTTGCTGTCCCAATTCAAATTAACAGTGTTTTGTACTGTACCAAATTTAACTAGCTTTCCTCAAAGCGCTGACACAACATACTCACGGAAAGTAGATTGTTATCTGTTAATTTTACTATTAATTTAAAGATTCATCTCACAGAAAATAATAATTTCACATGTTCACATAATCTCTACCTGAACATTAAGGCTGTGAAAGGACTTTCTATTAATATAATCTGCCTCATGTTCTCCTAGAGAAGTGGACATTGCAACATGTGTGCAGGATATTGCTTCAATGACTCTATAGGGAATCCTATCATAAGATTAACCGAATAAAAAAATATTAAAATAATGATTAACAAGTACTGTATTGTATAGTACATTTGTGAAATTTGCTTTTTGGAAGAAAAAAAAATGTGATGTCACCCTATCAATATTACCGACAATTTAATAAAAAGCCTCTCTTATGGACATGGTCAATAAATGAACACTATTAAACTATTAATGTACTCCTGCAGAGCGAGGACCACCTTGCGAATGGTTCGACAAACCGTGTTTTCTCCTAGATTCTGTGCATCACCGCAAGTATGTTTGCGTGTTGCGATTGCGTGCAAGTATGCAAGCACTTGCAAAAAAAACGCAACGCAATCCCATTTATGGTAAAGTAAGTGCATGAATTCGACGTGTTAAATTATTTATGAGCGGCTCAATAAGTTCGCAAAGATAAGATATTCCTTCCGCAGAAAATCTGTATCTTTGATACCTAACTATCAGGAAAGGCAAGGGGATTTTGTCCGGCTAAAAACTCTTTCTCTACGATGTGCTCGTCTTACAGTTTGCGCTGAGATGTCCACAGGATTTGAAAGAAAATGTAAAGCAATTGCAACCAACACTGGGAATTAGTTACGTCACCTATATGTTTCTTTGCTCACAGCTGATTGGTCAAACTTCAGTCTGAGATGTCGAATCCAGAACTTAACCTGCCCCGGAGCAGGTTAGCCGTGCAGCGTAAGATACCATGGCAACGAACACCGATTAAAGCCGAGCTACTTTCATAGTACCTAAAACCCAGGGTTGGCGGAAACTAAGCTGAAACATAGCTGGCTAGCCACCTAAACCGGCTTCATGGTACAGGCCCCAGGCCAGGCATTCGCGATAAAAACAAAGTGTAACCATATCTTAAACAAAAGCACTGCTTTGCACTTTAGTTGCAATTCTGTAACACACTTGCTCCTTTCTGCAACACACTTGCTCCTAGACACTACACACTATTTCATACATAAGACAGTTAGTTCAGAAATGAAATCTCCGGGTACCATTGGGAACACACATCTATTCAAAATACAACAAACATAGGTTAATTGAAAAGACATAGACACACACCTGAAAACACTTACCTACAAAAATGAACACCAATCAGCCAGCTACAAAAATGCCTCAGTTAAGCCATTTTGAGAACTTTGCAAGCATGGAGGCAGGGAGAGCTAGAGGCAGAGGAAGAGGAAGAGGAGGACAGAGGGAGAGAGGAGGACAGAGAGAGAGAGGAGGACAGAGAGAGAGGAGGACAGAGAGAGAGGAGGACAGAGAGAGAGAGAGAGAGGAGGAGGATGTGGTCAAAGAGGCCACGCAAGGACCATTTTTTCGGGTGACATAAGAGCAACTTTGGTGGACCATGTCATAAACCATGGCCTGACTATGAGGGAAGCTGGCCAGAGAGTCCATCCTAATCTAAGCCGCTTCACAGTTTCATCCATAATAAGGACATTCCGACTGGAAAACAGGAATGTCTTCAACTCTCTACTCTAGAGTATTTACTGTACCATATCACGTTACTGTATCACATATATTGTATTCCAGGGTGGCTAAAGCTCCTTTTTCAACAAAAGTGGTAGTTTTGTGAAACATACCATGATAACGTGTTGAGATGTTTCAGTACTGTATATGGTAAATACAGTAAAGTTCAGTATACACAGTACTGTAAAAAAGAAGCAAACGAGAACAATTTGTGGTTGCATTTTTCTACAGAATGGCTAGAAGACCTGCTGGGGGTGGACGCCAACGCCTGTTCACCCAACAGCAGGAACTTGCCATAGTGAACCTAGTAAGAGCAAACAATGCAATCCGTCTCCACCAGCTACAGCAACAAATACTTGCAGATAGGCAAGTATTCAACAACATAAATCGAGTAAGCATTACAACTATCAGACGGATCTTGGTAAAGCACAACATGACCATGAAGCAACTGTATAGGGTCCCATTTGAGAGGAACAGTGTCAGGGTCAAAGAAATTCGACATGAATATGTACAGGTAAGTGTTTCAGCCGTTTACATTTACAATAAAGAATGGGTGCACAGTAACAGATGAATATGTACCACTGGATTAGTACCACATAGATTAATTCAGAAAGCTACACCGGTATCTGTGTGGTGGGATGGTTCGGTTCTGTATATGTAGTAGTGTAAGTGTGTGCTTTGAGTAAAGCCATCCACAACATGTATTTTTTGTTACAGAGAATCTTGGACATGGATGGAGCTGCCCAGCCGCATGAATGTATTTACATTGACGAGGCTGGATTCAACCTTAGCAAAAACAGACGGCGGGGACATAATATAATTGGCCAAAGGGCAATTTTGCACGTCCCAGGGCAGCGCGGGGGAAATATCACATTGTGTGCTGCCATAAGTCTTCGAGGGCTACTGCACCATCATGCCAAACTGGGTCCCTATAATGCGCAACACATAATAACATTTCTAGATGCAATTCATGATGCAGTTGTACAGGATGGACCAGAGCAGCCCAGGTTTGTTGTTGTCTGGGATAATGTCAGTTTCCATCGGGCTGCTCTGGTCCAGATCTGGTTCACCAACCATGATCAATTTGAAGTTCTGTACTTGCCCCCTTACTCGCCATTTTTAAATCCTATAGAGAAATTTTTTTCCGCTTGGAGATGGCGCGTATATGACCGCCAACCACATGCTCGTATGCCTCTTCTGCAGGCAATGGAACAGGCCTGCGGAGACATTGAGGTGAGGTCAATCCAGGGATGGATTCGGCACACAAGGGGATATTTTCCCCGATGCTTAGCAAGAGAAGACATTGCTTGTGATGTTGATGAGATCCTGTGGCCAGACCCCAACAGACGGCAGGATCCATAAGCCCACTTGCGCACAATTGTGTTTTTCTGTGTTTACAGTAGTGTATTGTTTTGTTTTATTTTTGATTTATCTGAATTTACTGTACTGTAAAATATACTAATGTAATGATTTTGAATTCATTATTTCATTTTTTTTGGTAGTTGTGAAAACATGCCCTCTATGGAAATGAATAAAAACATTGAAAACAAAAGACTGTAGTTTTTTATATAAAGTAGACTTGTGTGTTGCTGCTGATCTGAAAGTATATTCATATGATGCAAGTGGGTATCATTTTGTCATCAGAGTGACATTTTGACAAAGGATTGTTAGGTTTTGATAGTAGAGTTTAAATTTGACATAGATGTGAATGGTTTATTTCCCAATGTTGTGTCTTATTTGCTTGTGTGTAGAGTTTTGACACAATGAGCCAAATTTAGCAAAACGTGTGTAAGCAATAGGCAAAAACTGTATGTAGGCATTGTTACACTTACTACAGACAGTACACACATAAGTGTGTTGTAAAATATTTGAGAATATTGTTTTTATACCCAGAACACACAAATACACGGCAACAAATATATTTTATTTTTCCCACAAAAACAATGGGAGATAGATCGCACATTTATTTAATTTTTTTATTTATTTGTTTATTTGAAAAGAGACAATGTACACTGATCAACATTCAGAACAAATGTAGCGTACCCGAGTTAGCCACAGGCTAGTTTTCATTGGCAGTCCCCTTGCCAGATGTTATTCGGCATCCTAAAACTGTTATATTACTACAATTATTTATACAATAAATACAAAGTAAAAAAATTAGACTGTGTTAAAATCACAAATAATCGAGTAGACAAGATGAGCTGATAGAAGATAAAAATAAAAATAAAATAGAAAAAATCCGATGGTAATAGATGATACAGTTATTGTTGATAGATGGGACCAGCGTCAGTGATAACAGTGTTGATTTTCAATAAGCCATTTCTTAACATTAATCTTAAATGAGTAGTAAGATGGGGACTCTCTAATTAAGGATGGTACTGAGTTCCATTGATGTGATGCTGTAAATGAAAAGACGGCCTGACTATATGTGTTTTTTTTTTGAGTGGGATTGTGCAGTCCCTCCTAGTTGCACCTCTTGTAACTCTGTTTGCATTCGATTTAAAATGAATAAGGCCAAACAGAGGGGGGGGGAGCTAAACTGTGCATGATCTTATAAACTAAGCAGACATTTCTGTATTTTATGAGGTTTTCCCAAATAAGCAGATTATACTTCTTTAGGATATGGCAATGATGGTAACGAAATGGCATTTTATCTAGAATTTTAAGTGCTTGTTTGTATAAGGATTTCAGTGGTTTTAAGGTTGTAGAGTGTGTGTTGGACCAACTTATCAAACAGTAGGTGATGTGGGAGAGAACCAATGAGTGGAAGTATACCTTAGCTGCCTCAGTTGATAGGAGGTTTCTGATATACCTAAAATTAGCCAAACTGAACTTTACTTTATTACAGACCCTCTTTATGTGGGTTTTGAAGGCCAGATTAGAGTCTAAGTGCAGTCCTAAATACTTGTATTCTGAGACAATTTTTAATCTGTGTCCTGAAATGGAGATGTCTTGTTCTGCGTCTATGTGGGAGCCTTTGGAAAGAAACATACAAACTGTTTCGTACATCCCAACCAACACAAAGTTGCACATACGCTGGTCTACATACAAAACAACAGAAAAATGTACTGTATGCAGTTATAGTAAAAAAAAAATAATAATAACTATGCTGCATCTTCTCTTCTGCTTCGGTCTTTTATGCTAAAGCTCTGATTGCTGATGGTAAAACTGTGTGACATGTGTTTGCCCATGTGACGAGTCAGTGTGCAGATCTGAATGGCAGTGTGTTCCTTGTGAAAACAAGAGATTTTGTGCATGAAAATTGTGCCAAATGCAAAGAATTGTGTGTAGTGTTTTGAAAAACGTGTGTTTTAGAACTGCAATTTGAGTGTAAAGCAGGAATTGTGCTTGTAGTTTAGCAGAATTGGTTCAGGGGGTTGGTGAATGAGTTACATGTTGTGGTCATTGTGTCTCAAGTACCAGAATTTGTGTGTAAACAATTGAGAAAAACTGTAATAAGTTCACTGAGATCAGTTTAATCTAGCTGTTGCATTTATTTTTTAAATGTGGAGCCTCATCAGCTCACAGTCAGGCTCCTTTAGTGTGCAGTCTAGCTCTATAGGCTCCTTTAGTGTGCAGTCTAGCTCTATAGGCTCCTTTAGTGTGCAGTCTAGCTCCATAGGCTCCTTTTGTAAAGGGCCCTGACTGAGTGTTTCCACCTGAAACATAATTCCACCACAAACATGATCATTACAAGTTTTTGGGAGGCTAATCAACTCACAAAAAGGTCCCTGACAAACACCTGTAATGTATGTCAAGGGTTTTAAATCCTTTGTTCACATTTCTTTTGAAGCCTGTTGAGATAGAGGCTTTAGTTTCTGGGACAGGTTGTGAAAAATCCTACAATAAAATAGATGTGTAACTTGGGCCAGTCCCTGTTTTATGCCACACATTCAAATGTTTGCCTTAATAAAAAGCCCAGTGCATTCACCTCAGCAACTGTCCCAGAACACAGACAGAGTGTCTCTTCATCATTTCCTCCCTGATAAATAAAAGTAGGCCAATATGTTTCTGGTGTTCTGTCTGCTGCATACTGACCTCTGTGTGGGAGACTGTGTGTGTGTGCTGGCTTCAACAGGGACACTGCATTTCCCTCTATTGCAGAACATACAGTCAGCCATATTTAAAACTTAAAATAGTAATGTATGGCACACGTACCCAGTGTTACTTGCTTAGAGGAGCCAGCACCAGGGTCAGATTGTACAGCACCTGTAATCCCATCCATAATCGGCCGTCCCTTATTCCTATCAGAGCCAACTCAATGTATTCTGGAGGAGTGGCCCTCCACTGGTTTTCTGAATTTCACTCTTTTTTCGGTTTGCCTCAAACAAATAAAAAAATAATAAAAGGTTGTGTGTAAATAAATACTAACTAGGCTACTTTTAATTATATTTTTATATTTTGTCTTTATCAGCTGTCAAAACACTTTATCAGCTGGAGTTGCATCTAAAATCAATGAATATTAATCCTTACAGGTATATACATGCAATTTTTTTATATATATTATAAAAATATAGGCTATATTTTACACACACATACATTCATAGCCTATATATACATCATTTCACATGAATAAAGAACATATTTATTTAGCTTACACATTAACGCAATCAGTAATCTTTCTCCAACAGTCTTCTCTTGCTTTGGCAGCAGAGACCGTATTGTTTCGAGCTTGTAATACATATTTAAATTCATCGTAATTCTGAATGATTATCTCTTGCTCCGCGGAAAGAAAGTATCGCTCACGCTCTATCCATATCGAACGCGATTGGTTGTTTGGTGCCAACGTCACTTTGGTATGTGCACGCGCTCGTGGAGTAATCATAACTTAAGATCAAAGCCTGAGTTGACAGAGAAAGTTGATGAGCTGCTTCATGGTACCAATAAAGCCTGATTGCATCGGTTTGGTTTTGTCAACTCAAAACTAATCCTGTAACTCTGAGTTTGTTCAGCTACCTTCATGGTACAGGCCCCTGGAGTCCTCTAATTAAGGTTAATTATGTTAATGTTGTCTTGTTTCCGTTTTTCTTAGTTTTGATTGGTGGTGCTGGGGAAGGATCGGAGATAAAACGGAAGGAGGTGTCCTTGGAAGGAGGCTGCTCAATGCCGTTTCGCCATTGTGTACCGTTTTGAACTTGAGTTAGGAGCGGGAGTCTCAGCTGTGGGTTGTATTTCCGTTCCCCTTGTTGCTGAGCTCCCCGTCTCTCATGTTATGGTTAATTTGTGAGTTGTTTGAGTTACAATAAATACATATCTTTGGATCATGCATTTCGTTGTTTCGTTCAATCTTCTATGTTATGGTCCCTGAACCCTAGACTCATATTTTGTGGGACCGTAACATAAATGATCGACAAGGAAATGCATGATCCAAAGATATGTATATCAGCTGCTATCGTGTTTCTCGGGAGCTAATTACCCTTATCCATCCCCAGCTCCTCCTCTCGGCCCAATCAGGATTTGGCATTCTGATATTTCCCTTTGAATCAAACTAATTTACAAACTAATTTGTTATACATTAAATATTGACATTAATGATATCTGCAATACAATTATGTTGGTTCTGTTCTTTTTAGCCTAAGGCGGGTTATCGCTACTCTCCCTGCTCTTGGATGGATGCGCAGGGAGGACTTGCCCAGAACAGAACCATACCATATGTATGCAATTGTCAATCATATTTGACGACAGTGGTCCTGACAGAACTGAGATTTCTCTAGATTCCCTGAATCTTTTTACAATATTATGTATGGTAGATGGTAAAATACATACATTCTTTGCAATATTGCATTGAGAAATATGATTTTTTTATGAATATGAATTGTTTGACAATTGTCATGACATTTGGCACAAAGTGGTGAGCAATGACCCAACTTTACTTGCAAAGACTGATAAGCTCTTTAACACCCAAACACGATACCCTCACCTATTCACCTGCCAATTGTGGACTGTTTAAAAACAATTTAACTTGCATATAATATAATCTTTTCATTTTTATTTTGCCTCTGTCCCAACATTTTTGGAGTGTGTTGCAGCCATCAAAATCAAAATTTGTTTATATTTAAAAAAAAAAAAATCAGGTTGGTCAGTGAAAACATTTGAAATATTTTATTTTGTCAGAAAAAAAAAGGTTCAACAGTTAACAAATCACAGATTAGGTTTTTTTTTGTTTTTACTTTTCTGGAAATGGGGTAGTAGAAACTGATCTCACACTGGACAGAGCTGTTACGATAGCAAGCCAGACTGAACATGCTGCCGATCGGGCTTAGTTAATTTCAAATTCTCGCCAAGTTACCGCCCCAATACAAGCAGTGCAGCACACAGTTTAAACGCAGAACAACCAGGAAACCATGACATGCACCTCTTAAATCTGCACATGTGGGGAAGAGGAAGTCATGCTTTTGCTGTGGATTGGAGGCACAGTTAGCTAATGCTGTGAACTGCTTTGCTGCAACTGCAACATGCAGGAAGTGTAAAAAGATTGGACATTACGCTAAACTGTGCCATTCAGCACAATCAAATACGTGTGAGGTCTGTGTGGTGTATGACATCAAAGTAGTCTATCGCGAGAATGATTTGAAAGCATACAGAGCCCCGGCTATCTAATCGGTCTTGTGGTACTTTGATGTCATACACCAATCGGTCTGTGCAGCGCCACTTCAAGTCAAACACACCTTAAATCTACTTCTGACAGACTTGTTAGGTGGATTAAATGATTGATACGGAGGACACTCTGTCCTCCGTATCTATCCTGCCCTAGAGCACTTACGTACATATCATTTCAGTTACGTTGTGCTGTCGCAACCCACAGTCAGGCTTGTGAAGTAATCAAAAGCCCTAATTCCAGTGGTTGGATGTTTGTCAGGAAATGTTTCCCTACATGACTACTCAGTTCAGGTTCTTCATTGTGAACTAAGAGACACCACTCATGGAGAGTGACACCTAATGTCTGCACTGCATGTAAGGATTGAAAACAATCAAGTCCTGCCTCCTAATGCCCTTCCTGTCTTTCAGTGTACTGTTGCTGAGTCAACTGAGTTCGGATGTGCTAAAAAATGTATACTCTGCGTTAAACTGTATAAAACGTTACACCTGTGTGCCAAAAACTTTGCCATCTCTGTCTGCTCTCTGTTTGAGTTAAAGTTAATGGAAACTCATCTCTCCTCATTCATTCTTCATTCAGACATCGCGTCGCATTCGGTTACATACAGCACATGTAGAGGGACTCACAGGGCACGATCAGTCACTGCACCGATCTAGCTGCTTGGTTGAGAGTAGTGATGTTACATATGACACTGAAGCTTCAAAGTATCGAGTCCGCAGCAAAATTTCTCATGAAGCTCCATGCCGGAGTGTGTATTGTTTTCCGAGAAACACGTAATCAATGAAAAACAAAGCCCCACTTTCTGGAGCACTCACTCCAGTCACGTGAATGCTTCACTTTGCAAACAAACAGGGAACACAAAAGACACAAGACAAGGTATTCAGGCAATATCCACAACTGGAAACATGAGCAATAAGTACCGCTCGGTTACATATGGTAACTCTCGCTCCCTGAAGTAGTGAACGTAGTGAACGAATAAAGGCCTGGCACCGGACGCTCCGCCATGTCCTGGCCGAGGGTGTTGGAGGACTCGACAACTTTTTCACACAGTAGGGTGCAGCAAGCAGACAGAGCTGGACCTCTCAGTGCTTCTATCCGTTTAGGGTGAGAACACGGGAGAAGACCAGCTCTACACGTAGACTATAATATCTAGCGAACGTGTTAGGTGTCGCCCAGCCCGCAGCTCTACAGATATCTGTTAGCGAGTAGCCACTTGCCAGCGCCCAGGAGGATGCAACGCCTCCCGTGGAGTGAGCATACAACCTGAGCGGGCAGGGCACGCCTTGTGCTTGGTAAGCCAAGGCGATGGCATCCACTATCTAGTGGGCCATCCTCTGCTTGGAGACAGCCTTTCCCTTCTGCTGGCCTCCGTAACAGACAAAGAGCTTGTCTGAGGTCCTGAGACTTTGAGTTCTGTCCACGTACAAACGCAGAGTGCGAACGGGACAGAGCAAAGTCAGGGCTGGGTCTGCCTCCTCCAAGGGCAGCGCTTGCAGGTTCACTACCTGGTCCCTGCAGGGAGTGGTAGGAACCTTGGGCACATAACCTGGCCAGGGTCTCAGTACTACATGGTTGTCACCCGGCCCGAACTCTAGACACGATTCGTCGAGCGAAAATGCCTGCAGGTCCCCAACCCTCTCGACAGAGGCCAATGCAACCAGCAGCAACGTCTTCATGGAAAGAAGCTTTAAGTCTACTGATTGCAAAGGCTCAAAGGGAGCATCCTGATGTGCTCGAAGCACCAGGGAAAGGTCCCAAGAGAGTATGGAGGGGGGTTGAGGAGGATTTAATTGTCTCGACCCCCTAAGAATCCTGACGACCAGGTCGTGCTTTCCAACTGTTTTGCCATCTATGTGGTCGTGATATGCTGACATAGCTGCAGCATGTACTTTGAGGGTGGAGGGGGACAGCCTTCGCTTTTATCGCGCCAGCCCTCCATCGACATTGCAGGAAGCAGAGGCCTCTACCTGGCTCGTCGATCATGGGATCTGAGATACACCTGTCATCTTGCCATTTTTCCAGCTCGGTCATCGACGCTTGATTGCCCTGTAGCTCCACCAAGAGTGGCGGGGTGAACTTCCTGAACATTCGCCCACTGCAACGCTCTCAATCTCCACAGCCTGTGAATTACTTCGTGGCTAAAGCAGCGCAACTGAACTGCAGGTCTGTGTCAAACAAGACTTTTATCTTAAACGACTTTTTTACTAAAAGTGATCTTGATATGTTATTTTTAACGGAGACATGGATTGGCTCCAGTGCTGGTGAAACATCTGTTTTTGGCGAACTTTGCCTCACAAACTGTTCATTCATAAGCACTCCAAGGAGGTTGGGAAGAGGTGGAGGAGTGGCTTTGATTTTTAAAAATCGGCTTAAGGTACAAACTCTCTCTGCTGAAAGCATTTCTTCCTTTGAAGTACAATGTGTAAAAGTAGAATCTGCTACTACACCATTGATCCATTGATGTGCACACTTGTTTACAGGCCTCCCAAATCAAATAAACATTTTATAAAAGAATTTTCATTTTCATGATGTTTTCATTATGCAACATCATATGACCATTCATTTATTTGTTTTATTCGTATGATTTTAATATTCATGTCTGTTGCCCAGGTAAACCGTTGGTTAGTGAGTTTTGCCATGTAATGGAGTCATTTGGTCTCATCCAGCACATAAATCAGGCGACCCATGTTCGGGGCACTTTGCGCCCATTCAGTCATGCCAGATCATGCACGCAGTAGTCTGCTTCCTTTTATGTTAAATTAACAGTGGTTTGTGTGCTAATACATTTATTATTTTTACTCATTATTATTTATTTTTAGACTTGTTAAAACAAGTAGGAGAAGAAAATAAAAACAGTCTTCTAACCTGTGTTCTGAAATAGTCTTCGGTCTTCTTTTCTGGGAGCCTATAGTTACTTTTGCTGTAGAAATATCGGTATCGGTACTCGGTATCGGCAAGTACACAAATGTAAATACTCGTACTCGTATCGGTTTGAAAAAAAATGGTATCGGGCCATCCCTACATTTTATTTTGTGATTTCACCGGAATGAATAGTGTCTGTGGCAATAGATTGAAGAGCACGTCCTAAGAGCGAGTGAAGACTGCGCGCGCACTGCCACAAGAGACTGTATCCATGACACTGATAGCATGCAGACACAAGCGCTCAGCTTGAGTTCAAAAACAAAACATTTTAGCGCTAGATCTCTTATTTAAGAGCGGACTTAATGAATGCTCTGCTAGTTAACTGGAGATGTTTTATGTGTATTAGGTACAGCCGTTCATTGAATGTATCAGTAAATCACGCGGTCTATCCATAAACAGATACTCACGGTGAGCGCGGTCTACCCATCAATAGATGTTTCTCCGTCCATCAACAGATACATTGTGCATCTATAATCATAATTGTCCATCAGTTTACTTTGGATAATGTGCTAACAGTTTTTTGCTTTTGTTTTGTTGTGTTTACATCGTCACCATCAGCCTTCAGAAATCATTCTGATATATATATTTTTTAAATCAATGTTGTAAACAGTTGTGCTGCTTAATTATTTTTAACCTGTGATAGTTTTTTAGGATTCTTTGAATGCTCTTTATATATATATATATATATATATATATATATATATATATATATATATATATATATATATATATATATATATATATATATATATATATATATACATATATACATATATATATATATATATATATATATATATATATATAAGCACTATATAAGCAATATTTTATATAATATATATATATATATATATATATATATATATATATATATATATATATATATAAAACAAGTTTGGTCTTTTTATGTTTTTTTTTTTTTGAAAGGATGTGTTAAGTGATATGAATGACTTTAAGTCTTTATGTTCTTAGGAAAGATTTCTATTTTGAATAAATGCTGTTCTTTTTAACTTTTTATTCATCAGTGAATCATTCTTAGTTCAGGCTGCCTCACAGCACATTGATTGGGCATTAGCCATTAGGGAGTGTCTTTAGTCTTCCCAGGTGTCACATTAATCACATTAATGTGACATTAATGTGACATTAAACTCACATTAATATTCATGGGCATTAACACTCCCACGCATACAGCACTGCTGACCCAAAAACTGATGTAAGAAATTCAAATCGTTATATTGATGTTTCTGAAAGAGTGGTCAGAATGATTTTCACTTCATTTTGAAGTAAAAATTCTAGCCTACAAGAATAGTAACTCAAAAGTATTGTGGACAACTATTCAATATGTGTTAAATGGCCTTATTGCGGTGACATTTTTTTCCCAAAACGTACTAACCACGCATATTATTTTTTTTCTATAAAATGCAAACATGTACATCCATTTTGCTCACATATTATTGTAGCAGAGTTTGTGCTGAATACAGCAAATTTATATGTTGGCAAATGGTATGTTTTAAGTTGCTGAAATAAGCACAAATGTCAGGGCATGTCAAAACACCTAAAGAGCCCCAAAACAGCTCAGACCCCAGAGGGTTAAAACCACTGAGAGGTCCCAAGAGGGAACGAGAGGAGGGCGAGGAGGATTGAACCTGATGATGAGGTCATGCTTTCCCACGGACTTACCTCCGACTGCGTCGTGATGTGTGGCGATACACTTGTACACTTCCAGGGTGGAGGGAGACAGTCTTCGTTCCAACCCATCTTGCAGGAAGGAAAGCACAACACTTATCGGGCATTTTCTGGGGTCTTCTCGGCGAGAAGAGCACCAGTTGACGAAGAGGTTCACATTCAACGCGTAGGCATATCTCGTGGACGATGCTCTAGCGGGCCTCTGGGGGCTCAGAGATGGGAAAGTCAGTTCTTTGGAAGAAGACGTTCTCCCCCGGGCCGGGGGAAGGAGTGGCCCTGCAACCACCTCATGGAAAGAATTGCAACCCATCTCTGAGCTGCTCGTAACGGAGCGCCGCATCGCCTTGTGTTCGGGATGCTGCGGAGCTGGTACGGGCTGGGGCTCCTTCCTGCGACCACCTTCACGGCGTGGGTGAAGGCTGCTGTTGGGGCCGGGCGAGAGGGGGCGGAAGTCGCAGGAGGGCGCGCTCGGCGACGAGCAGACTGAGGGATCTGAGCCGGATCTGAGCCCTCACCACCTGGGTGGCAGCAGCTGGCCGCAGGATCAGAACATGTTTGATCACCTCAGTCTGCTTCTGGGCGGCCGAGAACTTTTGGGCAGAGTCCTCGACCACGCCACCGAAGAGGCCAGCCTGGGATATAGGGGAGTTGAGGAAGCGGGTTCGCTCAACCTCGTGCACATCAACCAGGTTAAGCCAGAGATGTCTGACCACGTATGTGGACATCACCTGACCGAGGGAGCATCTGGTCACCTTCGTCATTCGTAGAGCGAGGTCGGTGGTGGCACACAGCTCTTGGATGAGCCCTGAATCAACCCTACCCTCATGCATGTCAGTGAGCACTCTGGCCTGGTAGACCTGAAGGATGGCCATAGCATGCAGTGAGGCAACAGCCTGCCCTGCAGCTCTATAGGTCTTGCCACCAGAGTAGACAGAAACCTACAGGCATTAGAGGGGTGCTTAGGGTCGCCACACTAGGTGGAGGCACTGTGGGGACACAGATGTGTTGCCACAGAACACTCCACAGGGGGAACCCCAGTGTACCATTGGCCGCGGTCTCTGCGAGGGCAGAGAAGGCAGAGGATGCCGCTGAGCAGTCACGAAAAGTCAAAGGAGACTTATGACCTCTTCATGCACGTCCAGTGTAAGGAATTGGGGTCGCCACCCCCAAAAATAAATCGTCAGCCTTGAGCGATCGGGACATTATGGAATGTTCCACACAATACTTGCGGCAGCCTGAGAAAGCATAGCTGTCAACTCTGGATCAGACTCGAGCAATGCTGGCACACCTGAAGGTGGCGGCACAGCCGAATCCTCATCCCCAGAGGACTCCAGATCATTTTGTGAGCACCTTGTGCTCACGTGGAGAAAATAGATCGGGGTGTGGATGAGGGGACTCTCGCTCTAGTGAGGTCATTGAGTCTCAACCAGAACATTGCGATGGTCATGTTGCCGCAGCCCATCAGCTGAATCAATCAGATTATCGTACCCAAAAATACACTGGCTGAACGTCTTTAAAAAGACATGTCACGTGCAAGCTTTTTGTGTGAGGAAAACTTGCAGCAGTGCTGAAGCGCCCAGGGAGAAACACACACGCAGTTGCAGACCACTGCACAGAATCAGCAGGCAGGAATGTGAAACTCGCTGGAACACGGCGTCTACAAGATTCTCGAAGATAGTCAGAGAATGGGCTGCAGGGGTGAAGAGGACCTCTTCCCCTCGAAGCAAAAACATATCTGCATGTTGCCAGCATACTTCCTTACTTCCCTAGCCCACGACACCTCAAGAGGGCTCGACAGTGACTCTGGCGTCCCAGAGTCACCCCCCTCCGTCCCCCACTCAACTCAGCTCAGCTTACTGACCTCTACATCCCTCCTGCTGCCGAGACCTAACCACAATCTCACGATCTCGCCGCAACCTAGAGCTTAGGTCGGGCCCAAAAAATCAAGCCCGACCCGACCCGAGCCCGTGCACGTTGTGTCCGAGCCCGGCCCGACACATTAACTGTAATTATGAGCCAGAGCCCGATTTAAACCCGACCATTTTTAATACGTTGGCCGTTATAATGAGGGGCGACGCCAGATCATTTTTTTTAACGCAGGTGCTGAATGTATCGACAGGGGGAGCTGCGCAATTTATATATATTATATATATATATACTATATATACTATATATGTATATATATATATATACTATTAATACGTGTGCAAAAATTCATCATATTTAATATTCAATTATTTTAATTATCACAATGAAAGTTTAAATTTGATTAAATTGAACAAGCACGACATTCAGCATTCAATCAAATATTCTTAAAGATTCATTATTATTAATAATGTTATCTCGACTTGTGTGCGTGCAACAAGCAAGATGTGCATTTGTAAATTCGGTGACAAGCGAGAATGCCGAGAATTTATTTAATTTATGATGAGATGCTCCAGTTCATGTGCTATGGTGACCGCGGCTCACGGGCGCCCGCATGTCATGATTATTGTCTGCATTTATTGTTTATTAAATCCAGGCAATCGGTTAATGAAAAGGTTATTAAAATTAAGATACAATTTATACAAAACGAAATTAACTTTAAAGAAAGGTTTCTACAAGACAAAACATAATGAAGTGGTAAAAATCATGCCTGAATCGATGGATCGCAAATGGATCCGATCCGAATGAAGTATATTGAAGGCTGACTATCATCCTTTCTGTCATGACAAGCCTGCATGCGTCTGTTCATCGTCGAAGTCCACGTTTTTTTTTGCTGTCATCATAGGCGACCACTTTCACTCAACAAAGCCGACACAGATGTTGTCACTGTCCACGACTAGTTTAAAATATTTCCATACCTCTGACTTTCCTTCATACTTGCTCAAAGTTAATTCTCCTATGTATTTTTTTTTCTTTACTTCTTCAAGCTCCATGTTGCACTTAAGCTACACAATACAGCACAGTGTGCGAGTGGAGGAGACGCTGCGCGTGACACGTGACGTGCTTGATCAAGGGCCCGACCCGACCCGAGCATAGTGGCGGGTCGGGTCGGGTCGGGCTCGGGCTCGGGTAGAGAATCTAAGCTCTACCGCAACCCAACCATACGCGCCAACCCGTTTGACTAAGGCTGTCGAGCCCCACTGGTGCGTTATAAAGCAGTTTCAGTGGCAACGGTTCCGTATGGCATATTACCTACCGCTAAACACAATATCTGCCCAACCACCCTTCATTCACACAATATCCACAGGAACGTATACAAATAAACCAACAGACTCTACGAAACCATAGCGTGACGGCCTGTACACAGCCAGCTAGAATCTTTCCGTCTCAACCACAGCCGGTTGCTGCTCCTTTCTGCTGCTTCAGATAAGTTCTTTACTGTGCGACGCAACTCTTGGCCGAATCCGACGTCTCTGAGGAACCGGGTTGTAGAGTGTGCCACAAAACCTCGACAACCCACTTCCACTGGATAAACCTGGACTCTCCATCCTCGCTGTTCTGCTTCAGTGGCCAGATGAGCATACCGCAGTTTCTTCCTCTCATATGCCTCATCTACCGCATCCTCCCATGGCACTGTTAACTCTATCAGTTGAACAATACGAGCTGATCCAGACCACAAAACAATATCTAGTCGTAGGTTAGTGGTGGCAATCTCAGGTGGAAAAATAAGCCGTTGATCAAGATCAGCCAGCATCTTCCAGTCCCTAGCAGCTTCCAGTTGTCCTGGGCGAGAATTGGTGTTAACACCTTTTCTTGGTGGTTGCTCGCCTGGGCGGAGGAATATGGTCTTCTGCGTGTAATGCTTTGCTAGAACAGGCGGCAACTTATTGGTCATACTACGCTTACCTTCTAATGCTAAAGCCAAATATCGCAGTACTTGGTCATGGCACCAAGTAAACTGACCTTGGCTAAGAGCCACCTTACATCCTGTCAAAATGTGCCTTAATGTGGCAGGTCATGAACACAAAGGACAAGAGGGATCCTCTCCTACCCAGAGGTTTAGGTTCTGCGGTGATGGGAGAACATCATATGTTGACCTAATAAGGAAACTGATCCTACTCTCTTCCATTGACCAAAGGTCTTTCCAGCCCATCAGTCAAGAACAAATAACATCACAAGGACGTTCCATGAACGTTGTTATAAGAACGTTTTCACTCAACATTATGAGAACATCAAAAAGTACGTTCTAAAAACGTTGTTCTAAGAACATTTTCTCTCAACGTTACGAGAATGTATTTTAACTATATAAACATTATAAAACTGATCCAGAAACATTATTTCAGGAAAGTTTTTTTACTAGCATTTACATAACCTTTACATAACATTAGTGAAAGTTATGGGAACATTACCTGTTAGCTGGGACCACACTCTGAACATGAAACAAGGCACACAGACAAGAGAGCGCACGGCTCAGCACAATCGAGACTGCTTGCTCACACAAAGGGGTGGCAATAATTCTGACCACAACTGTATTTTTGGATTGTACAAAGACATAAATTGCCATTAAGATGCTACAACAGAGTAATTTCGTAGACACTCTACACCATAGAGTGGATATGCCTGACTGCCTGACTGCCCGCCTGCAGACTAGATCTATTGAAAATGTTTGGCCCACCATGAAAATTAGAATCAGACAATGACGACCACAGACTGTTGAGCAGATGTCTTATAACAGATAAGATTGGGTAAAAATTCCACTTGCAAAATGACAATTAGTATCAATTCCCAAATTATTTAAAAGTGTAATTAAAAGAAAAGGTGATTTGACACATTTTTTTTGGAGTGTGTTGTAGACATCAAAATCAAAATATAATGTACAATAAAGTTGTTCAGTGAAAACATTGGAAATGTTTTCTTTGTACTTTTGTCAGTTAAATAAAGGTTCAATAGAATTTAAGCTTTTTCAATTTTCAATTTTCGATTTTAATAAATTTTACAAAATGTCACAACTTTTCTGGAAATGGGGTTTGTAGTAAAAGTCTCTCACAAACTAGTGGGCTAAGCACATTCTCTACTAACAAAAAGAAGCACATTCTCTACCAACAAAAAATGCTTAATCCTTGTCGTCTTTTTAAACTGCTTTTTTCTATCAGGAGATATAAATAATTAAGCGAGGAGGAGTAGCGAACTTCATCCATCTTGTTGCTTATTTACTTCCTTCTCACACACATTACGTCATTACATGACTTTCGAAATAGCAGTCAACAATATAATTCACTTATGAAACAACAAACAACCTACTCAAGCAACAGTTCATCTCAACACCAAAGTTGTTAAAATAGTCCATGTGACTACAGTGGTTCAACCTTAATGTTATGAAGCAACGAGAATACATTTGTGTGCAATAAAAAAATAAATGACTTCATTCAATAATTTTTTCTCTTCCATTTTTAGTCTCTGTTCACGTGAGCACCACGACGCATGTGTGTGGTGCTGAAGCAGGAAGCTGCCAATATTGAGTCGGCGTTCTGAGGTAGAACCCGGAAGCTCTGCACTGTGTTTACAATGTGAGCAGCGTTGTTATTTTTATCATAACATTAAGGTTGAACCACTGTAGTCATATGGACTATTTTAAAGATGTCTTTACTACCTTCCTGGGCCTTGAAAAGGGTAATAATGTTGTAGTCTATGGGAGGGTCAGAAAGCTCTCGGATTTCATCAAAAATATCTTCATTTGTCTTCTGAAG
Source organism: Chrosomus eos (assembly GCA_036326025.1). Classification (NCBI taxonomy): domain Eukaryota; kingdom Metazoa; phylum Chordata; class Actinopteri; order Cypriniformes; family Leuciscidae; genus Chrosomus; species Chrosomus eos. The sequence goes on along the minus strand of CM070828.1, from coordinate 14,069,951 downwards.
ATGAACGAAGGTCTTTTGTTCTTGAATGACAAAAATGACAATTACATTTTTGTGTGAACTAAGACTTTAATGTCTGACCTTAACTTCCTGTTTAAATCAAAATGTTTGCACAATGAAGAAAACTGGACTTTAATAATTTGTTTTTGATCCTTGGATTTATCCACTGACCTACAAAATTTTGGGACTGACACTGACAGATGCAAGTAGGAAGTTACCAAATTAAATGTCACAAGTTCACTTGGTTATTTGAATGGACCAAAAAATAAAGTATTGCTCCTTCAAATCACTAGTAAATAAGCAACTAAGCAACAAGTAGTAAATAAGCAACAAGATGGATGAAGTTCGCTACTCCTCCTCGCTTAATTATTTATATCTCCTGATAGAAAAAAGCAGTTTAAAAAGACGACAAGATTAAGCATTTTTGTTGTAGAGAATGTGCTTCTTTTTGTTAGTAGAGAATGTGCTTAGCCACTAGTTTGTGAGAGACTTTTACTACAAACCCCATCCAATAAGTTATTGCTAATGTCAAAAAATAAGCTCTGTGACCATTAGACATTATAATGTTATTGTTTACATTTCTATCTTGACATGGAATTTCAGAAAATGGAATTATCGCAGTTATCCATGCACAGGGTGGATTATTACTGGCAGGATCAAATAGGGGGCCAGACAAAGACTCTGTGTAGGCTTTGTGTGCCCCCTGAAACCCAACCCACACCACCAAATACACAAATAAATACATTGCATAACTGGATTTATATTCACAATCCTTCACTATTTTGTGACATCAATGGGGAATATAACCCCTTCCCTCAAATTTTCTAAAAACATTGTTGTGCTTTGTGTCAGATGGTACAGTGATATTAAAGTGATTCTTTCCTTGTCAAAAAAATATGTAAAACCCCTCATCAGGTTGATCCAAAGTCAGACTTTGTTTGCAGTCAGACAAAAAAAAAAAAATTGAATAGATTAATGTTGAATATGCCAAAACCATTTTATGTAGTGTGTTCAAAACAATTTGTCAGTTTGATCAACTTTTGATTTTACAAACTTAATCGTAGCAAACTGGATACAATAGCACTCACCACTCTGCCACACAAAGATATAGGTCTGAATTCAGAATTTAAATTGCACAAACCAAACTCACCTTGTTCTTTCTCCTTCCTAGAACAAACAGTTCTCCCCCTCACACTACTCGAAGCATCCCTCTGATCAAACAGCTTTTGCCTTATCATGTCCTCCAGTCTGATGATGTCATTCTTGACTTATCCCTAGACCACAAAAGTAAAGCTTATATTTTCCTGCCTAAAAGTGTGGACATTTCACCCTTTTGTCCATGTATGTTTCTCTTACTGTATTATGCATCAGAATGCACTGATGTTGTTTGGAGAGTCCAGTGGTCTATTTTGAGTGGTATAATAAACCCTAGTGGACCCCTCTCACACTCTGCCTTTCACTAATACCACCAGATTACCATGAAGGCATATTCAGTTTTTGGCACAGCTCATCATCATAGCTCTTCTTTCTGTGAATTGCACAACAAAAAATCTTCATATTCACATTTTTTTCAATCCCATTGCTTGTGCTTCATGTGTGCTTCCCCAGCTACAAAGACATTCGGTGCTCGCCTTTTATTAGTTTTCATACAAAGTCAAAATTAATTTTATTAGTCAAGCCAATAATTATTCCACTGTGTTTTTCATTCTAGCAACCTTTCATTCACTTAATGGGAAATAAATGTATCACTAGATAAATTATGGAAATAAAGTTATTCCTAAACTCTTTACTTGTTATCATTGTGGGTCTAAATAAAAACACAGGCAGCAGTCCAAACATAGCCACATCTATAATTGAGGATGATGTGTAGCAGAGTAACAGTAAATCTGTAATTGGAGCTCTGGCACATTCCAGGCTGTAAATACCCTGAGATAGACTGAAAGAAAGACTGTGGAGAGTAGAGAACAGGATGAGATACACACAATCCCTAAAAGAGAAAAAGTAAGAGGTGCTGAGTGTTTTGACAGCTGATGACCCTGCAGTCATGGCCATTTATTATAAAAATATTTATTATATATATATATATTAAAATATATATTATATATATTATATATATATATATATATATATATATATATATATATATATATTTAAGGTCAATGGATAATCATATTAACACTCTTAGAAAAAAAAATGTGCAAAATAATATTATATAATAAATAATATAGAAAGAAAAAGTTTCTAAAATATGACTTGAAATAGGGGTTATTCACCATCTCGCATACATTTAGATAAGTGGGATAAGAAGATTTTCTCTGTTTTTCATGTTGTGAGTAAAAGAGATAAAAAAACATAAAATAAACCTAATTACTTCTTGTGGCCTGCGTATTCACAATGAGTACAAATAGCAATGCATATTAAGACTTTAAGACTGCACTGCAGTCTTAAAGGGCACCTATTATGTGAAAATTATTTCATGTAGTGTGTAACATAGATCTAAGTGAACGAAAACATCCTGCAAAGTTTTAAATATGAAAGTTGACCGTTTACAAAGTTATTGTCTCTCAAAAGTAAGAGTCGACTCTGAGTCGCTGATATGAATCGATAGACGAACGATGCTTTTCTCGTTCTATATGACGTCACCTCGACAAGTTATTTGAATGAGATACGCCCACTCATTGCGCGCGCCGAGTAGACACAAGTGAAACTAGAAAACATCATGTCGACGAGACGCTGTGTTCTGAGGTGCGAATCAAAAGCAAACTTTTTTTCACTGCCCAGGGACAAGCATGTGAAGAATCAGTGGCTAGAGTTTATATTTACAACTGTACCCGAACCTTGTGCTGTGTTCGCGTCATTTTAATGACGATTCCTTTACAAACATAAATGCTTTCAAGTGTGGATTCGCGAGCCGGTTGATACTGAAGGAAGGTTCAGTACCAAGTGTATTTGGATCGGCTTCCTCCTCCGAATCACAACCTGTAAGTATTATTAATAATTGTTGATTTTATGGGTTTTGTAGCATGCTCAATAAGTATGTGTGTGTGTTGTGTAAGTTACGCTCAGCGCAGCTTCTAGGTCTCCAATGTCATTTTTGTGTTTAAATATGTGAAATGTTTGTCGTTGTTATTGGAGTTGTCATAAAGAATAGAGCGTCTTGTAGTACTGTTATGTTGTTGGGGACTCCCAGAACAATATTAGGAACATTTTAAATGCCATAATAGGTGCCCTTTAAGACTACATTGCAATCATTACTTCGCCTGTGCTTCACCCCAATATAGTTCCAAGTCAATATCTGCCTAAGAAATCACCTAGTCTTAATCTGCATTGCTATTTGTACTCATTTTGAATACGCAGGCCACAATAAGTAATTTTATTTTTTTGATCACTTTTACTCATGACATCCTATCCAGCAACAAAGGATTCCATTCATTACGCTAAGCTAAGCTAGTGGCGGCTTTGCCAGACTAAGACAATGCATACACTGAGACAAAAAAGCGTTTGCCCACCTATCTAAATGTAGGGGAGATGGTGAATAACCCCTATTTCAAAAAAATGTGGCGTGTTCCTTTAATGGGAAATTTTTCTAACTTATTTAACCCTAAAAAATTTATAACAGTACTTTAAGAGAACATAATTACCCTTTTAGGGGTAGATAAGGTACAAAGTTGTCCCTTTAAAGGAGGCCTCTTATGCAAAATTCACTTTTACATGGTGTTTGAACATAAAGTGTGTCGGCAGTGTGTACACAACCACCCTATAATGGTAAAAATCTCCACTCCTCTTTTTTAATCCCGATTTATAATAAGCAATGTCTCAGTACAAGCCTTCACAAGTGCTTAGGCGACTTCACAACTGCTGACAGACTCTGCCCTATTAGCATAACTATTAACATTAAATGAAGCAGTAGGTTCTTATATTAAGCATAATATATTTTCACTTTTTCACTTTTTACTGTATATTACACTGCTTAAACAAAGATCTAATATACACATTTGATTTATTTCCCTGCTGTTTATGTTCACAAACATAACCGACTGTGTTTTATGCGTTTACTATTTCGACAACTGGCCGATTCTACCTCACTCTCGAGACCAGGTTTGCGAACACAGGGACATGATGCTCCGGCACCTCGCCCACTTGGGCCTTCGGGTCAACTGGAAAATGAGCAAACTCTCTCCCATGCAGAGGATATCTTTTCTCGGTATGGAAATCGACTCGGACGCCATGTGTGCGCAGCTTACGAGCGAGCGTGCGCAGTCACTGCTAACTTGCGAGACAAATCGAGGGCAAAAATGGGGCTCCACTGAAGTTATTTCAGAGGCTCCTGGGGCATATGGCATCCGCAGCGGCTACCACGCCGTTCGGACTACTTCATATGAGACCACTTCAGCACTGGCTTCGCGACTGGCATGACAACTAGGCATGCTCCAAGTACCAGTTACTGGGCCTGTCGACAGACCTTCACCCTGTGGTGAACCTCTCCTTTCTATGGGCCGGAGTGCCCTTAGAATGAGTGGCCAGGCATGTTGATGTCTCAACAGATGCCTCTGCCACGGGCTGGGGTGCCATGTGAAATAGACATGCTGCCGTGGGCTCCTGGACAGGACCCCAGTGTCTTTGGCATGTCAATTGCCTCGAGTTGCTGGCAGTACGTTTGGCTTTGAAGACAGTGCTCCTGTTCGCTTTGGCCTCCATCAAGAGGGTAAGGGACCTGCAGGCATTTTCTGTTTACAAAGCATGCCTGGAAGACGGGCTGGCTAACTGTCATGAGATCCTGAGACATCGGCCTGGATACGTGCCCAAGGTTCCCACCACTCCTTTAAGGGATCAGGTGGTGAACCTGCAAGTGCTGCCTTCAGAGTAGGCAGACCCAGCCTTGGCACTGCTCTGTCCAGTATGCGCCCTCCGTGCTTACTTAGACAGAACGCAGTGTTTCAGGACCTCAGACCAGCTCTTTGTCTGTTTTGGTCGGAAGCTGAGGGCAAAGGCTCTCTCCAAGCAAAGGTTGTCTCACTGGATAGTGGACGCCATTGTCTTGGCTTACCAGACTCATGGTTGATCATGCCCCTTAGGTGTGAAGGCACACTCCACCGAAGTGTGGCTTCCTCCTGGGCTTTGGTCCATGGCTCCTCACTAACAGACATCTGCAGAGCTGAAGGCTGGGCGACACCAACACAATTGCGAGATTCTATAATCTCTGGGTAGAGCCAGTGTCCTCTCATGTTCTTGCTTCCACTAGCCAGTAAGTAGGACCTGCTCGGTTTCATCGCTTGCAGCTCCATTCCACTCCACGGATTGGATACGTACGCTATTTCACTCAGATGAGTTCATCTGAGACCCTTAGACCCACGTGTCTTTCCCTTGCCTCGAGGTTGAAACTTTCCACCCTGCGGGCTGGATACCTCTGAGTTCTCCATATGCATCCTGTACTTGGCTCATACGTGTATTCTAAGTCCTCCCTACGGGTAGGCGCTGTGTTCATATTCCTCCTGGGATATGCTACCCAGTGTACCTTGGTATTCCTGAGTTAAGCCTAGCCCTTCGTCCGTGCTAGTCTCATGTCAGGGAGCTTAGTCTTGTGCAGGGCACTGGAAGACAGCCACTGTGGCATGATTGAATTGGGACCCCCATTCATCAGTCACTGATGTAACTCGGAGTGACTGAACGAAAGGGAACGTCTCTCTGAGCAGGGAACGGAGATGTTACGTCCCCCTGCCACAACCACTTTACCACTGGAACAGCCTGGAGTTCAGTTTCGGCTCCTCAGCATAACATAATGCGAGATTGCCGCACTCCACCTTTGATACCCACGCAGTGGGGCGGAGTTGTGCTATGTGAAATTACTCAGACCCATGGCATTGTTTTGCCATTGGCTAGTTTTGTAGAACTAGAAGGTGATAGGCTTCTAAGCGAAACCTCCATTCTTCAGTCACTGACGTAACGTCCCCATTCCCTCCTCAGGGAACAAGGATTACATACGTAACTGAGACGTTATGCATTGTACTTGGTGGAATCACATTCACCGCCCAGTGACTGTTGTACAATTTTTGCACATTTTCTTTCTTTCTGGAAGAGTAGGTTTAAAGGTGCCATATGTCAAAAAATCAATTCAAACTCCACATATTCCATACCAGATGGGGGCAGTTCACCTCCAGAAAGTTGGCCTACTCTAGTCTGTTTTTTAGTTTCAGGTTGTTAATCTTCTTAAACCGTCAAATAGTCCGCTTTGTCCGCCAAAGCCTATTTTGATCGGTGAGGGATGTAGACTAGAATGACTGCTGCCACTGCGCTTGACAGGGCGCGTTACGAGCAGAGAGAGAGAGACAGGAGGAAGAGAGAGAGAGAGAGAGAGAGAGAGAGAGAGAGAGAGAGAGGGAGAGAGAGAGAGAGAGAGAGAGAGAGAGAGAGAGAAGGAGGCGCAAGCCCCGTCCTGCTCTCTCTCCCTCGCGCATATTAATCAAATCAATTGACACGATAGTAAGACCGCAGTTTCGCGTGGAGCATTTGGAGATTTTTAGAGATTAAAGAGATACAAGCAGTGCGAGTTATTCGTGTGTTGCAGTTTGGCTGGTGGTTATGTATGTTGCCCGCATACCGCCTCCCATGGCCGAAACTGGTATTACAACACCTGTCGGACCGGGGCTAGTAATGCTAATGCTAATTTAGGTTGATATCTCTGCAACACTATAACTTTTAATTTTTTTAATGACATCATCGCCCTTATTTCTTCTCATTCTTTTGATGCGTGTAGCTCATTTTTTGGATATTTTTACCTCAATTATTACACATGGCACCTTTAAGAACCACTGAAGGAAATAAAGTCAGTCTATGCCATGCATCATACCAAGAGAGTCAGGACAAAACAAATCTCTCCCATCATAAGACCATATAGTCAATCAGTCAAGCTGGCTTCAAACAAACTTTATGCATTGGGAAAGCTTACATTGTTCCACTATAGATCCACTAATTCAGGACTCTTCAACCCGAAACTCAATTATCAATCTTTGTTGTTTCTGGGAGGTGCTGCTTTTACTCTCAGGGACGTTCTTGGAGCATACATCTTACCTTCTCCAGGGTCCAGCACAGCAAGAACAGCGCTGGTTCTAGCTTCACCCAGGTGATTAACAGCCACACAGGTGTAGAGGCCTCCATCAGCTTGTTTACAATCTCGTATCCACAAGCCATCATAATAATCATGATCATTTATCAGAGGGTCATCATTATGGTACCAATGCAGTGTTGGTCTTGGGGTCCCTCCCACAGACACTCTCAGGCAGACATCACTACCTCCCGCAACAGCAGCCCACTTCAGCTTTCGGAGGAATTCAGGTGGAGCTTCGACAGGGTACTGATCCGGGAGTGTTTCATGGTTCGAGGAAATCAAGGACCTAGAGTTTGTCTTCAGCAATTCAGCTTTTCTCATTGTGATTATTATCTTGAGCAATACAGTTAATACGCTTTTAACTCTGTTGTAGTGAGATAACTCCTTGTGTGGCCATTGACTATTATATTCCCCAATTTTTCAAGGCTGTCATGATGAAACTTGTCTGTAATCTGCAAAAATAATTCAAAATGTAGCAATTAAAAAAGAAAGAAAAAAGATTTCTATTTTGCAGAATATCTAAAGCTACTGTATGAAAGCTTGTTTCCGCCACACCATAAAACAATTTAAAATATAGTTGCGACTTTTTATCTCAGAATTGCGAGATATAAACTCACAATTGCGAGTTATAAATTCCAGTTCTGGGGTGAAAAAATATACTTTTTTTCCCCTCAGAATTGCACGTTTATTTCTCACAATTCCGATTTTATAACTTGCAATTGTGGGAAAAGGTCATAATTGCGCGATAAAAAAAAAAATGCATTTACCTTTTTTATTTTTTATTCAGTGGCGGAAACAAGCTTCCATAATAAACAGAACCTTGTATAAATAAACACAAAATGAATATGTGTACATAACATAAAAATATATCTAGACGTTATTACTATTTATAGTAATAATTTCCAATAAGATTTTTTCAAAATTACATAAAATAGAGTTCATGTACACAATGTGCACCTAAAAAAATGGTGTAGAAAAAATATTCCCTCAGAAATTGCTAGTATACGTTTCACAATCAATTTCAAAGAAATAGCAAGTGACATTAAATTGAACATGATTTTTTTAAAGTAGAAAGACTGAAATAGTATTTTCTTATAAAACATACTCCAAAAAAACATAAACATTTTTTTTTACAATGTGGAACAGTAAATCACAAGGACATTTTTGCCTTACCTCATTCCTTTTTATACAAAAATCCAGTTAACAATAATACAAATATTTTTTTTACATTTTAAAACATTTTACAATTTAACATTTTACCTCATCATTTTGCCTTTGAAAATCTCCATTAACTGCAGCTTAATCTTTAAGCCTTCACAGGATCATGTTGTATTAGTCCAGTACCAATGTCTGTTTACACAAGAGAGGGTAATTGAGTGTTCCTGCCCTCTTTTGGATTGTGACCCTCTCTCCCAGCAATCTACCAGCACGTCACATGGCCCCTTGCTGACTAGATGGCAGAGCGCATGTTAGAGCTCAAGTCATTTAACGTTCCATTATCTCTTCTCCGCCTATCTTTTCTTTCATGCCCTTTATACTTCACTGACTCCCTGTAGAGGTGACAGGCGAGTATGACCAGCTTTCAAGTGACAGCTGGAGCAAGGGTAGGCAAACTTTTTAGGTCATCCCAAAGCCTCTTGTAATGCTTTTACTATGAAAATTGAGTGTTCAATACAGTTATGAGCTTTGTAACATTACAAAAATATTATTTTGGCAGAATACGTGATTAGTTTTCTGTGGTAATCAACTGAGAAATATGACTTTGCACTCATAGTGATGTTATGGCATCTACCAGCAGGACTATTCCGAAGCTAACTAGACAAAACCTGACCCCTTGCTCTTAAAAGGCATAGTACAGACAAGTATAAATGTGACACACACATGTGACATTCCTCCTCCACTCCCCTGAAACATACCAGACACTTTGTTACAATCCACCAGCATTGTTTTGTGTGTGTGAAGACAAGACATTGAATAACTGTTGACTGATACATTTGTTAAAGACAGCATGAGCCACATGATATGATTACCGGAGAGTTTTGAATAATATAATGGAACATGGGCCTTTTATATGTGTTTGAAACAGAAAAGTATGCAGATGTGCTTATACTGAAAATTTCCATTCATTGTTTGAAATTTTCTTTTAAATTAACAATAATACAACTAACATCCATACAATTATAGGCTACTTTATGATATTTCCTACATTTGACAGACTGCAAATCTGGAAAAAAGCAAACTATTAATTATCAACTGCAATCTAAGTAGGTTTACCCCACCTGCTGGCACAGTGCAGAAAGCCTAGACTTATTTCCATGGTCATGCATGTTCTATTATGTTGATTATAAGAAGCAAAAGCAATCTATGCATAAGCCACACCACCCTTTAGGAACACTGGTCTAAACCTAAATGAGAGTAACAAAACTAAGGAGTCAAAGTGTTTGCCATTTTAACCACATCAACCCTGCAGCATATTTTGAATTTTTTAGAGAATTAGGCATGTCTGACTTTAAAAGAGCGTCCTGCCCACATACATTGGAGTAAATGGATAAAAATGGTCTCATTTTACAGAAAACACTCTAAATTTTAACACAGTGGTGAAATATTGCATATATTTTATTGTATTTATTCACAATGTTTTGATAAATACATAAAAAATCTAATTTTTTTATACTTTTTTTTTAATACTTTTTTTTTTTAATCTGTAACTTTGGACCTGTTTTGTCTATGTCTCTTCGGAAAGTTTCTTTCGATTCCACTAGGTGGCAATAAACAGGGGCAAAAAGAATTTTTTTGATAACTCCTCCTCAAATAAAGTTATTGATATTTATCTGAAAGGAGTCACAAGTGTACTTTTACAGTCTCCATTTTTGATTGCTAAAAGAATTGGGCATACCTGAATTTAAAATTGTGTCCTACCCACATACATTGGAGTAAATGGATGAAAATGGTCTCATTTTACAGAAAACACTCCTCATTTTGACGCAGTGGTGGAATATTGCATATATTGTATTGTATTTATTCACAATTTTATGATAAATAAGGATAATAAAATAAGGTTTCGATTGATTTTTAAATTAAGCTTTATTTTTAATTAAATTAAGAGTCTGTAACTTAGGATCTGTTTGGTGCATTTCCCTTCAGAAAGTTTATTTTGATTCCACTAGGTGTCTGTAAACAGGGGCAAAAAGAATTTTCTTGATAACTCCTTCTCAAAAAAAGTTATTGAGATTTATCTGAAAGGAGTGACAAATGTACTTTTACAGTCTCCATTTTTGATTGCTAAAAGAATTGGGCATACCTGAATTTAAAATGGTGTCCTACCCACATACATTGGAGTAAATGGATGAAAATGGTCTCATTTTACAACAAACACTCTACAGTTTAACACAGTGGTGGAATATTGCATATATTGTATTGTATGCATTCACAATTTTATGATAAATAAGGATAAAAAGTCAGATTTTGATAGATTTTTAAATTAAGTTTTTAGTTGAGAGTCTGTAACTTATGATCGTTTTGGTGTATTTCCCTTCAGAAAGTTTCTTTTGATTCCACTAGGTGTCTGTAAACAGGGGCAAAAAGAATTTTTTTGCTAACTCATTCTGAAAGTAAGTTATTGAGATTTATCTGAAAGGAGTCACTGGTGTCTCCAAGTGTACTTTTGAAGTCTCCATTTTTTATTGCTAAAAGAATTGGGCATACCTGGATTTAAAAGAGTGTCCTACGCACATACATTGGAGTAAATTAATGAAAATGGTCTCATTTTACAAAAAACACTCTAAAGTTTAAGACAGTGGTGGAATATTGCATATATTTTATTGTATTTAGTCACAAGTTTATGATAAATAAGGATAAAAAGTCAGATTTAGATTTTTTTTTTTTATTAGGTTTTTAGTTCAGAGTCTGTAACTTAGGATCTGTTTGGTGTATTTCCCTTCAGAAAGTTTCTACTGTTTCCACGAGGTGTCTGTAAACAGGGGAAAAAATAATTTTCTTGATAACTCCTCCGCAGAAAAAGTTATTGAGATTTATCTGAAAGGAGTCACTGGTGTCTTCATTTCTGGCTGCCACTCATCACCACTGTCCAGACTGCAAAACAAAACAAATTTATGAATCCACATTGTGATTCAGAAATGCATCCTAATATTACACACAAACACACAAAATAATTAACGTATGCACATAACAGATACAAGATTATAATTTGCATACCCACATAAGACACACCAATACATGTGTGCAAAAATAAAGGAGCACAACTCATGCATCCACTGATTCAAATATGAATGTAACCAACATGTAGAATGCATTTCACGTGTATGTGTGTGTGTGTGTATATATAGCTTAGCAAAAGCTCCCAAGCATATTTGACCTATGGCATCAATATATGCATGGGTTGTGCTCGTTTATTATTACATGCATATATCTTTGGGTGCAAAATAAATCTCAAATATACATGCACAAACATGTACGCGACAAAAAAAACAACAACCGAAAATGCGTTAGCAAAAGCACCCAAGCTAATTTGAACTAGAGCGTGCATGGGTTGAGATATTCCTCGATGTCTGTTGCATGAATATTTTGTACAATTGTGGCATGCATTAGTTCATGAAATACACAAATACAACGTTTATAGGTTCAAAATGTGTACTTACTCAAATTCAGGATCCATTACGCAGCTTGTGATCAGAGTCAAAACTTTGCTGCAAGTTTCAGTGTCACTGTCTCGATCAAACTCCGCCAAAACAGCCTCTACGCCGACAAAAATCTTTCTTGAAGCCATTGTCCAAAGACAAAACACTCCAACCAGTTGTAAAAAGTACGCAATAACTAAAAAAAACACTTTCCAAACTATCAATCGATCTCAAACTAGACTCCTCTCTTCTGCGATGCGCGCTGGCAGCTGCTGGAATGTCAGGATGAAGACCCGCCTCCTCGAACTTGTCATAGAATATCTCGGTCTCTGAGTGGGTTAGAGAAATGATCGACGTGTCTATGGATCACTGAGAGTCTCGGCTTTCTTGACGCATGACGCAATATTTGATGACGTCATCAAAAATCGCGGCTAACGAAGACGATCAAACCTAAGATTAATAAGAATATTTGCTCCTATCCTAGATCGCACGTTTTGATCTGGACATCGGTGACATATTACAGTGTAATTTGGTCATCCTTGCTCGAAGACATGTGAAAATGGTCTCATTTTGAAGAAAACAACCTAAGGAACGAGCTGATATAGCGTTTGAGGCTAGTAGCTCCACACGGAGGAAGTGATCCGAACAGGAATATGATTCATGTGTTTGCTTGTTCAAAAAACTCGATTCCGTTTTCGTGATTCTTTGGAAAATAATGTTATTGTAAAGTGTTGGATCGGAAAAATAAACTGCACAGTGATATTCTTGAGAGTGAGAGCTTTCATTTGATGTATGATTTGTCTATTTCTGGTGAGTTTGTGTGATATAAATATGACATTTAATATCATAAATATGATTTTCTCAAGGGGGGGTCGTTGCGGGGGGGTCGAATTTAGACCATAATATCTTATTCTAGGTAACATAAATACAAAAGTGATGGGATTGTCATGAAAGCTGAGGTTCTAAGCTTTCAAACAATACTATATATGTCTAGTTTTGTGCTGTACAACTTAGAGATTTTTCAAAATGATTATGATTATGAAATATTGGACCCACGGGTGGGTCCCCGGGGGGGTGCAAAGTTGATGTGAAAAGACTTTTAAAATGGTGGCTCAGCTCAGAGACAGCATGGTAACACTGTTTCATTTCAACAAGGTTTCATTTGTTAACATTAGTTAATGTATATTAACTAACATAAACTAACCATGATCAATACATTTCTTACTGTATTTGTTAATCTTTCTTAACGTTATACAGCTGTCCGTTGCTTGTTCATGTAACTTTTAATTTTAATAATGTATTAGTAAATGTTGAAATTAACATAACAAAGATTAATAAATGCTGTAGAAGTGCAGTTCATTATTAGTTCATGCTAAATAATGTAGTTAACTAATTTTAACATATGAAACCTTATGTAAAGTTTTACCAACATAATTATATATACATTTGATTCTGTTAACCGAACTTATAAAAGTTCAAACATAAGAATTTTCAACATCTTATTTTTTCCCCTTATACATTCTGGTGGTGTATGTGAAGTGGCCGAACTGATCTTCTCTATTGCAAAATAGTTCTGTCAAAAACTGGCAAACACCAGACACAGAGATATTTGCGCGGCAAGGTCAAGCCACAAGCGTTTGATAATGGAATATCTTGTTTGTACTTTTCAAGCTCATATGGGAAAGCAGGTGTCATAGTATTCAAACTCTCAGAGAAAATATTACAAAGAACATAGATTAATACAATTTTGCCAATAATGAGTTTTGATTACAGGCAACAATGGAATTCTCAAAAATATAACATAATTTGAGCCAAGATAGAGCCAATATACAGCCACAAAATAATACAGTATATAGTTCAAATCTAAAACCCTTGTGAGCATTTAAGAGTTCCTTAAAGACATGTCACCCAAAACATTCTAAAATTATTTACTCACCCTCATGTTCTCAAGTCAAATCACGTTAATTTATATAGCACTTTTTACAATGTTCTAAACTTGCTTCTGTGAAACATAAAAATAAAAAAAAATTCAATGGTTACCAAAATGGTTTGCTTATCAACATTATTCAGATATATTCTACAAAATAAATGAAGATATAAAGGTTTAGAATAACATAACATTGACTAAACAATGACACTTTCCTTCCATCCAATCAAGTGTGTTTTCTCTAAACTCTAAGGTGTCCCTCCAAAAGCAGGATTGGACACTTCTGACTTATAAGGCACAATTCAATAATCACATTCACATAATACATATTTTAGGCTTCTCATATTAAGATTAGAAACATGGGTTAAACATTTCAAGCATGAAGAATAGAAGCATGATCCACTTTTGTGAAAAAAAAAAAGAAAAATAAATCTTATGTTATACTGTGTCAATTTCCTCCAAGGACAAGGGAACAGAGAAATAGACCGTATCCAAGAATTGTAATCTCAAAAGCTGTTTTATCCTGTCCAGACAGTGATAGCATGAACCCAAACAAATAGTTGCCATTTGCTAAAGTGTAAAAAAAAAAAAAAAATTACAGACTTCTTCTAAACATAGATCTGCAAGAGAGAAGACACTAAACCTAGCTGAGCTTGATTACAGCTCTCTCTCACTCTTTTACCTGAAATAGTTTTTTTTTTTTTATTGTTGAGTTTTGAGGATGTTGACCTGGACCACCTGTTTGTCTTCATTTGCTTGTGCCCTGATGCTGTGGGCTTTCTTTTCACCTCCATTGGTCCAGGCCTGTCAAGGAGATGAATTACCGCGTGACATGGTGCTTGGCTGGCTGAAAAGACGGATCCTAGAAGGTTTGGAGATGGATGACCTCCCCTGCCAGTGCTGCAGCTGCCAACAAGGCAGGCGGTGAACAGAGTTGCTCAGCATGTAGCTTCACGAATGACTAGGGAGACAAGAGTAGGAAGAAGACACCATCAGGAGTCTTCACAGATTATTCTGTTCCCAAGCTCAGGTAAGCTCCAATAGCTTTCTTAGAGAAATATTACAGCTTCAACATGAATGACATAACTAAATATTATAAATATTATTATAATCATATCATACATATTTAAAATATAAATATTTTAAATACTCTGTCAGTCAAATCGTCATGTGGTGTGAAGCAACACAGAAATGTGTACTCTTGTAAAGACAAAGCAAGGTTAATACAAGTGTGAAACCTAATGAAATATAGGACTTTTTTTTAATGGTTAAGAGGTGTTCACTATAAGGTGGAAGGAAAATATTTTTTAACTTTTTACTTGATAGTTAGCCTACACCACATTACATTTTTAGAGTCATACAATTTAAATGCTTGTTAAAAAAGCTTTTAAAAAACATATGAAACCAACATTAATTGAAAAATGTATGATTTTCTTTATCGTGGACAAATTGATCCGCCTAAAGCTGGAATCATTAAATCACATTTTAAAGCAACAGGATTATATTGCCAAGTTGACATTGTTTCTTTTGATACACAATCGGATCTTTCTTAATAACTTTCAGAGTCTACATGCAAGGATATCCCTTATCACTCCTCAGATGCTGCATCCCGTCACTTTACTTACTACTTTCAGCCCTCTATGGACAGCCAGGACTCTGTCATCACCTCTGCCCACTTCTGGTTCTATGCTGGAGAGACCATCGCTTCTAGCAACATCACAGCACCCCTTTTCATTCTTACTCATTACCAGGAGCTGCTCCAAGCATCTGACAGTCCAATCAAACGCTGTCCTGATGGCTGGACCACCTATAAGTTAGCTCCCCATCTCTACATTGCAATGGCTGATGGCCCTTTCATGCTGCAGGTCCGTTGCCCATCCTGCAGTTGCTATGATTCAGAAGATAAAACACCCTTTCTGCACCTCCACACACGCTCAAGTGGCCCTGACCGCTCCCGCAGGGCACCCAAAATCCCTTGGTCACCGGCTGCTATTGAAAATCTCAGGAGACCTGCTTCTGAGGACGCAGATTGCAGAAAAAAACAGATCGAAATCTCATTTGAGGACCTTGGCTGGAACAACTGGATTGTTCATCCTAAATCTTTCACATTTTACTACTGCCATGGCAACTGTTCCAGCACTGAGCGCACTACCACCCTACTCGGGATCAACCAGTGCTGTGCCCCTGTTCCAGAGAGCATGAAGTCCCTCCGTTTCACCACCACCTCAGACGGGGGATACTCATTCAAGTATGAGACCCTACCTAACATCATACCAGAAGAGTGCAACTGCATTTAACACTCTAGAGTTGTTCAGCTTTAAGATTATCTGGAAGAGGTGTGAATGTTTTTTTTTTCTTTCTTTCATACACAAGTCAGCTATTTTAAATGCTGTGTAGAGAAGATACTGTAGATAGATAACCTATCAAATGTAAACATTATCAAATGTTAACCTTCATTAACATGACAACTTTGTTGATTCAAAAATTAACAAAAATATTGCTCTATAACTTAAAAAAAAAATATTTATGCAAATAAGACAGCTTGTACTAAATTTTCAAACTGGTGTGTGTTCATAAATCATTCAATGGAAATTATGCCCTTCACCCGACGCCACCTCTAAGCCCTACCCTCACTGTGACGTGGGTAAAGCAGGTAACACGGTGAAAAACACCCTCTGTTTATGGCCTAGCCCCCTGATCTGGTAACTCCTATTACTGTTCTGCAGAGACCTATACTTGAATTAAACAGCCATTTGCAGAGAAAAGAATCTTAAGTAAGTAAGTAAAAGTAAGTAAGTAAAATACTTAACCTTGTACACTAATTAAAAACATGCACATTACATATGTCAATAAAGAATAAATGTTTGAAAAAGAGACGTGTCGTTATGTTTTTATACTTTTTTTATTCATATCTGAAGAACAAAATAGAAAATAGAGTTATCTGGCCAACGAATGAACAGTGTATGATTATGATTCAGGCAGCATTACAGGTCCGAAGTCAGATTGGATCGGATCATTCAGAATATTTATCCAGTTTGAAATCATACAGAGCCGTCTTTTCTCCAATAGTTCTCGCGGTACTTTGATGTCATACACTGATGGGTATGCGCAGCACTGCTTGAAGTCAAATGTGTAACTAAAATGTGCAGGGTTGCGGGTTCTCCAGGTACAGGGGGAGAAACACTGCATTAAAGCATAATGGGTTATTTAGCAGATGCTTTAAAACAAGATACAAACTACTTGGATAGTCCCATAAAGCATTTTAGGTTTGCTCAAGGGTAGAGTGAAAAAGAATGGCTCTACAATAATTCAATAGAGTAAGACCTTTGAACTACTAGGCCAGATTTTTTGCATACAATTGTAACATTTTGATTATAATAAAAATGATAAGGACTAATGTGAAGGACTACTAAGGACACATTCATTTTATAGAGGCATTAAACAGTATTATGTATCACTGATTTGGATTTTATGGCTATAATCTCAACCTGGCAGCCAAAAACGAGGGGGGATCAATTAATACAGAATAACAGGTATTTCTAGGCCTCTTATAATTATTAATTTAGCTGAAGGTATGCAAAGTGACTTACAAATGAAGGAAAACAAATTTGATCAAACAGTAAAAAAGAGCCTTCATCTCATTTGTGTACATAATTTCAAACATATTGTCAAAATACTATTCTGTAAAACTAAATAAAAGGTCTAAAACTTTCAGTTAAAGGGAGTTACCCTAAAATGAAAATCTTGTAATTATTTGGTTATATTATCCCAATCATTAAAAAATATCTTTCTTCTGCTGAACACAAAATATATTTAGAAGAATATAGGTATACCAAACACTTGATGGTCCCTATTGACTTCCATAGTATGGAGAAAAAAAAAAATGTCATTCTTTAGAATAATCATCCTTGATGTTCAGCTAAAGAAATAAATTCAAACAGGTTTGCAACATATTGAGGGTAAGTAAATGATAGAATTTTAATTTTGGGTTAAACTATCCCTTTAAATATTACTTGGATCACCAACAAATCCACAAATAGTGTGCATCTATATCATGTCATTGCAAAATCTGAAGTCCCGTTTAAAAAAATTCCATGTAAACCACAGACACTGTACCAAAAGTAAAGTAACACCATGTTGCATATTTGCACCACAAATTTTACTTTCTATAATACAAAGCATGAAACCTTTTAATAAACATTCAAGCATTTTCCAGGTTCTTTGTAGTTTTAAAATCTGGTCAAATGCACATGTATTGCAATAATTTTATTCCTATGTTCTGAATACAATGTCAGTGCTGTTCGAAAAGCACCCTCCCATAACTTAAGACATTTACATACTGGACAAAAAATATCAGAACACACAGGCAGATTTTAACAAAAAGCAACATAACCAAACACAAACGCTTCGTTTTTTTAAAACAAGGATATATCTTTCTTTCATTGTAATGATATGAACAGGAATACTTGTTTGTTTTTGGCTTCAATTTATACCGATTTGCTATAATGGACAATAATTAACAATCATGAAAATATCTTCGACATTACAGTCAGGGAATGTCTTTTTCTTGTGCTGTTGTTATAAAACCATGTGAGCAAAAATTGCTTGGAAAATAATGGTGCAGTAATGTGCATTTTATGAACTGGTGTTTTTCTTGTCATTATATATGGCAGCTATGTTTTAATACTGTAAATAACACTTTTTCTAGTATGCAATTAGAGGAGAACACACAAAATGTCAATAACTGCTCTCCAGTATTTGCATCACATTTTTGAGTTAGTCCATTCGATGAAGAGTCAGAAGAACAGGAAAAACACAAAATCTGGTCAATGACTGCCCTCCAAAATGTGCATCTCAGCATGGAGTGTATTTTTGATGGAGAGCCAGCTGAATAGGAAAACATGCTTCAAGCACGAGCCTCTTTAAAAACAGAAAAAGAAAAATATACATTTTATTAAATATCCACCAATTATCAAAAAAAAAAAGAGTGCAACAAGGTACAAAAAAAAATGTACAGGGTTTGAAATTAACTTTTACTCACCCGTCAATTTGGCTACTATATTGAGTTATTGCACATTCAGAAATTATACTATCCAAAATAAAAATAAACCAGATTATCAAAATCACAGATTTAAATATTTTGATGAATTATTGAATCACATTCAGTTTTATGACAGTCAATCATTGTTTGTGAAAACCATAAAAATGAAAGAGCATTAACACAAAGTCAAGTCAAGTCACCTTCATTTATATAGCGCTTTTAACAATATTCAATTGTTAAATTCAATGTACAATTCAACACAGCTTTACAGTGATAATAGGAAATTAAAGTAACAGAGATTGTTTTGGCTTTGCAGCAGCTCTAGAATAAAGTTATTGTCCAGCTAAAATTATTTTAGAGCATTGCAATAATCTAGCCTTGATGTCATGAACGCATGAACCAATTGTTTGAATTGACAGTTTGAATGTCTGCTGCAGTATCTTGTTCTTTTAACAGTTAAGGGGTTTCCCCGAGCACTAGTCATTTGTCAGTTGCGTCTTCCTTCTCCGTGATGGTGTGATCACAAGTTTGAGTCCAATCAATCTAAAAGTCTTGCTACTGATTTACTTGCTATTCATTTCCACCTCCTTTGGCCTCGAGATTTCACCTAGTATAATTACGTACTTCTTCTGTGTTATGCGTCACACGTCGGCTCACTATTGTCATGTGTGTGATGCGTGTGACGTTCAACCAGAAGCTCTACGCAATTATACTAAGTGAAATCTCAAGGCCGACGGAGGTGGAAATGAATACTTAAATAAAGTCGTTATTTTTGTTCGTTTTTTTGCGCTCAAAAAGTATTCTCGTCGCGTGATAAACTTAAGATTGAGCCACTGTAATCACTTGGACTATTTTAACGATTTCTTTAATAACTTTTCGGGGCTGTCAAGTTTTAATCCCTTAAAAGCCTATGGAGGAGTGATCCAGCTCTCAGATTAAGTCTTACGGGGTTGGAACAACATGATGGTTAGTAATTACTGATAGAATTTTCATTTTGGGGTGAACTAACCCTTTAACTGTAATCAGCCGGACCCGGGCCGTATCCAGATCAGATGATGAATGTGCGCCTGGACACGACCACAAAGCATCCCTGAAGACCCCATTTACACCTGGTATTAAAATTCGATCTGTATCCAGATAAGTTATCCGGATAATAAAAAAACGCATGTTAATGCAAGGTGTAAATGCGTTGTGATCGGATTGTGATCGGATCTGCCTGACCACATCTTGAGGTAGTCTGGCTCGCATTGTGTTCGGATCTTTACTAGGTGTAAACGTAATCCGTACGACGTGATCGCATTCGTACATGTTCGCACCTGCCAAACGTCATCCTTCCGTCCTGTACCCAGACCCTGTGGCATAATACCAAAGCGCAGCTCTCTTCTCCACAGACACCGACGACCGCAGCAGAGTATTTCTCCGTGACAGCAGAGGCCGCAACTTCTCGCAGATGTAGTCGAACAAATGTCGGTTCATTCTGAAGTTTGCCATGAAGTTCACTGTAGTAGCATACACAGTAGCCGCAAAAACAACAGCTGCAAACAGGGCCTGTCGTCTTTTCTGTTTACTCCTAATAGAAAAACGTTGAAAATGACAAACTACAGCTTATTTCCCGTGCTCATGCGCATGTGTCACTCTGGAGGACAGAGATCCGATCTCAATGTGGATAACGAGAACGCATTAAAAATACAAGGTGTAAATGCAAAGGTAAGATCAGAACACTTATTATCCGGATAACTTATCTGGATACAGATCGCATTTTAATACCAGGTGTAAATGGGGTCGAAGTGTCAGCAGAGATTGTGTCAACTAGACTCTCCCCTGTGAAGGCAGCCATCGGCACTGATCCTCAACAAACTCGTCTCCATATGCGCGTGATGACTCCGGTCCTCAACCAGATAAACTGCATAATATAATGTTACGATCCAATATGACTTCTCATCTGTAATGCTGCCTGAATCATAATCATACACTGTGTTTTCTCCATTCTGTCACCTGATGGAGTTTTGGTTCCTAGCCACCGTCACCTTTCTTCACTTGCTTAGTTGGGAACATTTAATCTTATATTTAACAATACTATTACAACATTATTTTCCTGTTATCTCTGTAAAGCTGCTTTGAAACAATCTGTATTGTAAAAAGCACTATATAAATAAAGGTGACTTGACTCCTTAAACATAAAATAGTGTTGACCACAAACGGACAATAGAATTTGCATGTCCACTGTGCGATACCTCGTCCTATATACAACGCAACGTGGCGCTTCTCCTCCGGTGAGCGACCGCCTTAATGGTGTAAATACATTATTGGTATTTCAGCATACATTTGTGGGCAAGAAAAGGTACACTGTCAATAGTGTAGTCATGAACTTACACAGAAAATAAAATAGGCAAAGCAAATTTGCAGCATGATTCTAAATAGAAAATAAGCCAAATCTATGTGGGTAACTTTTTTGCTCTCACGCAAAATAAAAGATTCCTTTGGAATGAATGGATTTTGCTCACAAGATTTCACAGAGCAACGGTAAATGTGACCGCACCGTAAAAAAATTGATGTGTAAGAATGAAGTGTAGCCCAAAACAAACCTTTCTCCTCAGCGCTGACATAGCCCTCCTGTGCTTGGTTAAGTCGGTTTTGCTCAACTGCAATGCTGTTAGAGTCTGGACCGCTGCTGTGTGAAGGCCCTACTTCCTCAGAGTGGTATGCCTTGTCCAGATGTTGCTGTGCCATTTTCAGGTGTCTCCGTAGACGGTCTAGATCACGACTAGTGTTTTCATCACCCAGTGACTCCCGTCCTGAGTCTCCCAGGAACTCAGCCTTAAGCTTGCCAGAAGAGTCCTTTTTCAGGGCAGCCTGATATCCTGGTGGGGCATTGGCAAGGCGATGACAGATGGTGGAAGTTGATGGCCTATGTACGGGGAACCTCCGAGTCGATCGATTGCGGAGACCGTCCCTTATGCCACCAATTCCCAGATGAAGTATTTCCAGCACAGTCAGCACAAGGCAGAGTATACTGACAACATACATGATGATCAGGAAGATTGTCTTTTCAGTGGGACGTGAGACAAAGCAGTCCACCGTGTGTGGGCAAGGGCTCCGAGTGCAAATGTATGATGGTGCCACTTCAAAACCATACAGAACATACTGGCCAAAAAGGAAGGCTATCTCAAAGGCAACACGAGAGACTAATTGTAACACATATACTTTCATAAGACCGTCTCTCTTGATGCGACGACGGCCATCATGCTTCATAGCTGGATTGTCGGATTTAGCAGCAGACTTGGCAGTAGATACTGCTTTACTATCCTTCTCAGATGGCTCAATCTCCTCCAAGATCATGGGAACTTCCTCACCCATCTGGTCAGCCCCATCATAGTCATGGCTCACTCCATGCTGAACCATAGACAGCAGTTTGCGTTTATGTGGTCGGTATTCGTCATCAGCCAGTCGAGCAATTTTGTGCATGGCAAAGCCGAGGTACATAATGGATGGTGTGGTGATCATAATAATTTGAAAAACCCAGAATCGAACGTGTGATAGAGGGGCAAAAGCATCATAGCATACATTATCACAACCAGGCTGTAAAGTGTTGCACACAAACTTGCTCTGTTCATCATGATAGATGGTCTCACCGCCCACCACTGTCAGGACAATTCGGAAGATGATGAGGAGAGTGAGCCAGATCTTTCCCACAAAAGTGAATGGTTGGAGATCTCGTCAAGCAAGCGTGTCAAGAAGCTCCAACTCATGTTGCCACCAACACAGGAGACCTGTCAGACCTGCAGAAGATAGGAGGAGGTAGTAGAATCATAGAGGCATTTAAATTGGGACAACCATTACAGTAAATGGTCTCAGTTGTGGCTAACAGAAGTATCAGAAACACTGTTTTGCAGATTACATGAAATAAAAGTCCAGCACAATATGGTGAACATGTTTGAGTAAAAAAACAACTTTGAGAATTAATGCAATAACCAATGCATGTTATTAATTGCATTTGTTTAACACTGTAACACATTACATTATTGGACACAATGAAGTACTTCATTATGCTATACTGTACTTGTTGATGAAATACCAGTCACAGCACCAGCAGTTGTCAGTGTTCAATACATATGCATGCACACTCACGTTTGTATGACTATCTTTGAGAGGACATTCATCGATATAATGCAATCCCTCTAACCCTAATCTCAAATTATCCTTAATAAAATGAAAGACCAACCATCACTTTACTCTGCCCTCACTAGGATGGTCTAAAAGACAAACTGATCCTCACAAAGAAAACTATACAAGTTCACACACACTTTTAATGGGTTCATGTTCAGCCTAAGGGAAGTACACCAGTCAACATTTGAAGTGGATCAAAACCTTTCATACAACCAAGTTATACATGAATTTTGAACAATACCCGTTCTTGCCTTATAAGACAACTTTGATTCACTTTTTTGATCCACTTTAAATGTTGTCTACTGTATACGTGCCCAATACAATGAAAAAATAAAGTAGTTTAAAACACATCAAGTTCTTATAAAAGCACTATTTGTATTCAGAAAAGTTTTGAAAATGTAATGACTTTTTTTCCCAAGCATTTGAGTTATAGATAAAGATAGATTAATATGAATATAGAACGTTGTCTGAGTGAAAGTGTAGCAGTGTTGCAAAAAATCTATTTCTGTCCGATGTCAAGTTTACATATTCAGT
This sequence comes from Chrosomus eos, assembly GCA_036326025.1. NCBI lineage: Eukaryota > Metazoa > Chordata > Actinopteri > Cypriniformes > Leuciscidae > Chrosomus > Chrosomus eos. The sequence continues at coordinate 14,046,543 of CM070828.1, read as the reverse complement.
CCACATTAATACGAACGTCATTTCTAAAAAAACACATTTGTGCATTTTCAGTTTTCTTTCTATAAAAGGATTACAAATACACTAGCCAGAAAATTTGATTGTGAATATATATTTTAATGACAGCCCTAAAAAACAAACAAAAATCAAAAGAACAAATCTAGGCTAAGAAATGCTATTAATGGCTAAACGTGTTTTTGATCTATTGTCACGTACAGTACAAACAGGAGAAGATAAGATGTCATAATAAAATACATTTCTTAAAAATAGTATTAGATTTCATTTAACTTAATTTAACTACCAAAAGATGGCATTACAGGAACAGACTGAATAACTATGTTAGCCTAAGGTTTCTCACCAGATTTTAATAACATGCAGCTTGATGTAGGCCTAAATAAACATTAAATACTGAAAAAAGGTGTTCAAGCAGTAGGCTACCTCATCCAATTAATAATTTGTCTTTCAATTCAGTTTACCATTATTTGTTTTATTTTTCCAGTAATATTTTTTTCGTTCAAAACATTGGTAAATATAAATATTTTCATTAAGAGGTCAAATAAGAAATATTTGTTTCGACGAATAAACAATTTCTAGGTTACAACAGGCCAGCGCATGTGCATTAAATACAAGCCTCGACCAGTCACCATTGCAACACCAATCATTTCCTGACCGATTGCAAACGGGAACATAAGTTTTGATTTTACAATGGTAATTAACGTTAACATATCTTGAGCCAGATCATAAGAATAAAGTTAAAACCGTAGAAGTTAACCTGATCAACAACTAAATTAAGTGAAGGAGCTACATATAAAGGCCGTGGGTGTGATTAATGGCAACGTTAGCTAACAGTTGTGGCGACACACACAATGGTCATTTATTTATGGCTTGTATGCATTGCTGCTGCATTGGTTGATGGGTTGGTTTTCAAAAAAGTGTAGTACTAGCCAGAGGACACTGGGGGGGCAGTAAAAAAAAGGTTTTTTTTCGTTACGTTAATAGGGTTGGCACTGTCTTCTCTATTATTATTATCATTAACACTTCCTCATATATAAGTTTACAGCACTAGCAGAGTTTTTTTTTCCTTAAAGGTACCTATCATGGAATTTTGAAAATTACCTTTCATGTAGTGTGTAACATAGATCTAAGTGAATGAAAACATCCTGCAAAGTTTTAAATATGAAAGTTCACCGTATACAAAGTTATTATCTCTCAAAAGTAAGAGTCGACTCTGAGCCCGTTGATATAAATCGATAGACGAACGATGCACTTTCGTACGTCACTTGTCCAAGTTATTTAAATAAGATACGCCCACTCATTGCATTAGGAGACACCAGGAAAACATCATGTCGACGAGACGCTGCTGTGTTTTGAAGTGCGACGCAAAACAAACTTTTTTCATCTGCCCAGTGAGGAGCATTTGAAGACAGTGGCTACAGTTCATAACTATACCACAGAAGTATTATAGCCCGAACTTGTTCTGTGTTCGCGTCATTTGAAGATGATTGCTTCACAAACCTAAATGCTATAAAGTATGAATTTGCGAGCCGGCTGATACTGAAGGAGGGAGGTTCAGTACCGAGTTTATTTGGATCAGCTTCCTTCTCCGAATCACAATCTGTAAGTAGGCTGTTGCTTTTATGTTTGTATCATGTTCTATAATTATTTTGTGTGTTGTGTACGCACAGGCACAGCGCAGCTTCTAGCAGCTAACTTAGGTCTTCAATGTCAATTGTATTGAAATATGTGAAGTGTTTGTCGTTGTTAATGGAGTTGTCACAGGGCTCTCGAGTGTCACGCATCACGCATTGAGCGTGACAGTCACTCATTTCGGTCTTTTGTCACGCTCTCTTGGCCACACATTGTATTTCTCACGCTGAAAAACTATTTGTAATATATTTAATATGCCGCAGTGCCCAAAACTCACTCACTGTGGAACCGGCAGGATTCAAGCGCGTCTCCTCCAGTGTTGCCAGGTCCGTATGCCTGCACTGTTTCCGCGGGTTGTTTGTGTAGTGCACGCTGGTTGACGCGATTGTTTTATCCACTGGAACATGATTGTTATTGAGGAAACACCCGGAACGCTATTTGAATATTTTTGGCCGTGATTGGGTTAGTTTGATGAGCAATTGGGCTGGTTTTGTTGTGCAGACCTGGCAACCCTGGTCTCCTCGGGTGTTGTTCGTCTGGTGTTGTTAGCCAATCAGAAAATAGCACTGTTGTATCTGGGTAAGATCTAGCGCAACAACTAATGACACCCCGTCGGCTGGGTGTCTAACATATCACCGCAGATTAGCGTCACGCAAAGGCGGGGTTTGGAAAAATGACTCGCTAAACGATTCATTTGGGAGTCGGTGAGCAAATCAGGTAAAAATAAATGCATATTATAAGACAACAAAAGTGTTTTTTGTCATTGCATGCTTGTAAAACTGTTGTTGGGGACTCCCAGAACAATATTAGGAACATTTTAAATGCCATAATAGGTACCCTTTAAAGGGACAATGTGTACTTTTTAGGTATTTTATTATCTAAAAACAATATTTTTATTCATAAATATGTCCTCAATGGTGCAAATACCTCTGCCAATTATCTGACTTATCCTCGTAAACAAAGAATTTATTATCTTTATATACATGGGATGGGTAGGTCCATGGTGGCTTCCATCCGCCATCTTGAAAAATATAATAGAGAAGGACAAAAAGTAGGCCAGCGCATTTCCACAACACGTTTTCCATTCAGAGCCAGCGTCATGTAACTGAAAGCAGCAGAAACGGAGGAGCAGCAGTAAGAGGCGCTTGTCACTGCCCCGGCAAGTTTAAAAGGCTGCATTGCACTGTTGTGTTTAATGGCGGACCATACATATGCTGAGCCACAGGAGAAGAAATCCTTGTCGCCACAAAAAGTCCAAAATAGAACGTAAAAGGAAACGTGACCGGAGATTACAAAAAACAAGAGCTAGTGAAATAACAAACCTGTTCACCCGAAGGAAACCTCGACGAAGTGCAATTAGAAGACATCCTGTCATAGCTTTTTGGTACATAACGATTACCGTAGATGCCACACGCATTTGAAAAAGGGAGGTGCTGGAGAGCACAATTCATTTGAATGCAAAAAACAATTTCACAGCTAGATGGGAGAAATTACTACACAATGTCCCTTTAAGAAATTTTGGATCATTTAAAGACAGACACACAATTTATTAAATAAACAATTTAACCACAAAATCACATTACATGATGCATTCCTTTCAAGCTGACAGTCATAGATGTTTTTGGAAATCTAAAAACAATATACCACATTTTTGTTAAATTTTCAAATTACTCTGTATAAAAACAAGATCTGGTCTTCAAAAAGCTGTTTTACAAAAAATGAGTGAAAAATACAGGGTGGTCTCCCAGACAGCAATATAGTGTCGGCCCAGATCCGGCCCACATCTTGTGCACTTGGATTCCACATGGTTCAGATCTGGGCCAACACTATTTTACTGTCTGGGCTTATATTCAGGTCAATATTAGCTGGCCTGAAAGAATATACGGTATTAGCCACGGGCCGTCGGAATGTTAAGAGGTTTTTAATCTGGGAAACCCAAGCTGTATCGATTCCTTATTCTTTTTTTTTTCTTTTCTCCTTCCTAAATTATTTTCAGGTGTCGGAGAAGAAAGAGGCTGAAAACATTCTTCGGCAAGAAACCATGGCAATCTTCGTCATCAGAGATGCACAAGCTGTACCCACAAACATTGGCATCATACTTGAGGGACAAGAGGTTCTGAGCGACTTGCCGTGGTCACAAATGCTGGTGCCATTCTCCTGGGCCTTCTTTATGCCTTCAATCTGGAATATCCCAAGACATTGAAACTGACATTTGAATATACCCAGAAAGTCATCATGGAGCTGGACTCAAAAAGCATGACCAACAAAGTCAAGAGGCTTAATTTAGGGTTCCCACACATCCCGGTTTACCCCCGTAAATGATGTCATGTTTGAGTGGCTGGCTATCGTTTGGCGTTCTACGCAATGCGTTCTGCAGCATTCTGAAAGCTGCCAGTTTACAGCAATGAGACGAAATGGGACCGTGTATAGCAACAACTCTGTATTCCATTCCAATTTCTGACTTTTCAACAATGTTTTTTTTTTACAGCTGGATATCATTTGTAGCATCATAAAATACAGTGAGGACAGAAATAGTGAGATACTTACTACAGCTGCATTTCTAGTAGTGATGAAACTGAGAAATTGTCACATTTCCCTAATTCACAGCATTGTTCTCGGTTAAGGCTGTTGTTGTAAGGTCAATGTTCGCCAGCTCTTAGAAGTTGAAAATCTGACACTTGAGTACTGAAATTGTGGATGTGTGGAAGTAATGTACAATAAGTTAATAAATAACGTTGTAATGAAAATTAGTTGTCTTTTTTATTCGATTTTTGACTAGATTAAATATTAAGTAAAGTTCCTTAATGGGAATTTTTTTTAAATAAATCCATCTCTTATTGTTTGTTTAAAATAAATAATTTCTATTAACTTGTATTTTTAAAAATTTATTTTATAATTAAATATATGTCTATTTGATTGGAGAAACCAATTTCTAATACATATTTCTTAAATGAGAATTTTTATTTTGATTAAATCATATATTTTTGTTTAGATCAAGAATAGAATTTAAATTAATTGACTTTCTTCAACAAGAAAAATATACTTTCTGCCACGTTTTATAAAATAGTTTTCTTAGACAGAAAATATTGGTTAGGGCAAGTTATTTATCTTTCATTGGCTCAAGTTATAAAAGTGTTTTAGTGCGAGCCACAGGTTAAGATTTTACATATAATAACTGAATATTAAATATTGCCAAATAAATTACATGAAAATTACATAATAATACGACAGTATTTCAAACATGAGAAAACCATTAAATTCATGTTTGTCATGTCCTGTCCTGTAGATAGCTTCTCTTGCGTGCCAACATCAGCGACCTCACCCTATTGGAGCTTCAAAGCAAAGGACAAGTCATGGCAGGTCACTATGTGACATGAAGAACCAAGACTGAGGTTATGTGGTCAAGAGATAGCTAGAAGAATGTGTTGTGAAAAGTTATGTACTCCAGTAGACAATTCGTTTTATCGTTTCAATTTAACATTTTAAATCGACTATTTAACCAGTGAAGTCACTGAATGTCGCTGATATAGAACTATAGTTAGCATACTACAATGATGATTCAGTTTTTCTGTAACTTGTGGCACAGATAGGCCATTAAAAAAAACAGCAGCTACATTACTGCAGTAGCCTACTCATAACTGACTATCGCTCATCATCCCAGTCTTTTCAGAAAAGACTATCATAACATCCCCAAAAATATAAAGACTTTAATCTCAGCTGAGGTGTGATCGTTGATAGATGTCTGACTTATCTTGAGGTAAAAGGTGTGAACTAATAAAACCTTTAGAGCACTGACACTAGCCTACTCTAAAACGCGTGCAAGCTATTGGAAAACACTTGAAAATGTATTAAAATGTGACAAGTAATATAGCCTATTGCCCGTGTGACTTAATTTCTAAAGGAGGCTAAAATTATGACATTACGTAAACACTATTCAGATATACAGACCAGAAGTTTTAAAAATGGAAAATTATAGCTAAATGATAAAAACATCAGTAAAATTTTATCACATTTTATCGTTTGTTGGAGTTTACCTAGCATTCGGAACATAGTTCATGTCTAAACAAGAACGTTATAATTAACAAGCACCTAGTCATTAAATTTGCTGTTTCATCTGCTAATGGTTATAAAAAAAAATACAAATAAAAATCCACAATCGGAATTTACCATGTAGGCTATAATCAACATGAGATTGCCAAACTTTTAAACGCAGCAACTTTCTATCAATGGAATGAATTCTAAATTCTTAAGTCACATACAGCCCCCGTAACTGCGCAGCTCTATTACACTTTAAACAAGGTAAGAAAAAACAATAACATTCACATACCTTCGTCTATCAAGTGATTAGAGCTACCCTGTCCTCAGCTGTTGGACAATTGTGCGTTTGACCATAATCCGACACAGCGTGTCACTCACTTGTCTCTCAATTAACTTCCACCCACTTTTTTCATGATAACCCAAACACTGTTTGGAACCGACACCACGTGAACATCCATCCGAAGCAGTTTTCACCTCCTCTGACTACACCCACACTTAATTAGGCCTTTAAATCTCAAACCTGAGCTCATTTGTTTCCCTAAAAAAAAAAACTAGTCTCCACTGTAAAAATAAATAAATAATAATTATAATAAACATACAATTCCTAAGGATTTGGGCAAATGTAGAAATGTAAAACTTCACTTTTTGAGTAAAAATTTCAACAAAGGTAATGGTGTTCTCACTATAAAATAAAGTTATTAAATATAATTAAATGTATGAGATACGTAATAAATTATGTAGCGTAATTTCTGTCTGATGTGACTATTTGCCTTTGTCTCTCTGTCTATAACCTGAAAGTTTGTCATGATGAACATTCTTTTTCTAGTTAAAATTATACATTTAGTTCTACTTCCTTTAATTCAAATTCACAATGCAATTCTGTATCTTGTTTGCTACCTCAATTCAAATGTCAGAATTTCACTGGAATTTAAAATACATTCTCATTTAGGACACATCATCATCCGATAAAAGCAATACCAAAATATAATAGCCAGATGTAACTTACATAGGCTATACTATTCATGATTTTTGTCCCTTTCGTTTCATCTAAATACATTATTTCAAAATATGCAGGTAGTGGCATTCCTTTTCCTGCAAATGTAGTACATCACAAACAATTCTACATAAAATAGGTCTGCTGAATGAAAAAAATAAAATAAACTTTTATTTTTAAAATTTATAAAACTTTCATTTTTTACTTTAAAAATAAATAAATAAATAAAATAAACATAAAGGACCAAAAAGAGGTGGGCAATGAAGTGCAAGAATTACTGTATAACTATTTTATCATGTGTCATAACATAAAATACTTACCTATATTATAAAATGTCATAGCATACAATACTTAACCTAGGAATGTGAAGTTGGCAAACAAATTATTACCAACTTATGTGCAACAATACATTTTCATATCCTTATTTCTCTGCAATTGATAGTACATAATGACAAGATGTATAAGATTTGAATACTTTATTATGTTTACAAAAATAAAAGTTATCATGTTTCCTTATTGGAGACCAGTACAAAGATAAATAAATACACATTAAATACATTTTAAATTGACTGACAATATGCTTTCAACTTTGTTAACAACAATGTGCCATTTTACTATTATTTTAGACCAATTTTAAAGAAATAAAAGTGGAGAACATCTCAATGACACAAATGACATGGTACAAAACTGCATGTGGTTATATTAAATAAATTCTCTTCAGGCTCTTCACAGCCATTTGAGGTGTCCTTTCCTGTGACCATTATGTTTTAAAGTGTAGTCACTAGCTCTCTTTTTACACGCTCTATAGAAGTGCTGGAATAGAATATTTCGTCACTTGGTGGGAACAAAAAAACAAATTGTTTCCTTATAAAACAAATCAACACAAAAAATACTGCAAGTGCTAATTCATCCCAGAAAATGAATGTGTACACATTAACAGTTGAGAAACTTCTTCAACAGAAAGTTTCAAAGAGGAAGATGGTATTTAGTTCAGCAACATGTCTTAACAACTAGCATTGCATTAACACCACCAACACTCAAGTAAAGCTGTTATCCTGTGACCTGCATAACCCAATTATGAACCTTTCTGAGAGCACAATGAAAGGCTTTTCACCCTGAGAAAAAAAACACCCCCCAAATTCCATATTGAAACCATCCACAAAATTCAAAATAAATCAACTTAATGCATGCATTGTTATGTATTATAAGGTGTGTAGGTGTTTTGTTGTACAAAGTTTTTGTTGTACAACGTTTTGTTTTGTCTACAAAAAGAAACTCAGAATTTAAGCATTGGTACTGCACAATTTGCACAAAGACATTAGCACAACCAAGAGAAGGTAAAAAGTAAAAAAGGAATTTGTGATGGGAATTTGGAGACAAAAAGACAAACAGTCCACATTCACACAAATACAGTAAGACAGATTAAAATCAGGTAGATTGAGGCAGAAATCTTCATTTTGTAAGGTATGTGCTTTTCTTTAACACTGTGGCTAGAGGTTACTGCTTGATAGTAGCCAGTTTGACGCCAAACATTTTTTCCCACTGATTTGTGATCCAGTCCACCAGGTCTTGTACCAGCTCTTCATCTTCAGCATGTAAAGACCATGTCTTTTCTTTCTTGGTCATCTGTAAAAAAAAAAAAAAAAAAACAAGCAACAAAAACCTCTGTTTATTCTATCCATGTAGTAGCCATATTAATGGTTTCATGCTTAGAATACATAGAATCTCTCTTAAGTTCTTTGTGGTTTAAGTGAGAACATGTAAATATGCACACACCTCATCATAAAGTTTTAGGTCCACCTGGCATGGATTGGATGATAACAGATGAATGGAACTGAGGCAACTGATTGGCTGAGTTTCCTGAACGGTCACCTTCCCACTGCTCATTTGGCCCTCAGGTTGACTCTTGCTCCATTGGTGGTCTTCATCAAGGAGAAAAAGCATTTCTTTGGTGGCAAGAACACTCACAGAGTCCAAAGAGCCATCTAAGAAAACAGAAAGACCAACCTTGTAAAATACTTTTGTCCCAACAAGAAACCTAGCTTTTCAGCGTGGATGAATATGATGATTTGAGGCGTACTGGTGTATCTTGGTTACAGGCGATGATTTTATCAGAGCGAATGTCATTAATAATGTAAAAAATCATGGCCTCCAAAGAGAAAAGACAACTTAAAATGAGCAAAAATGAATGAATGAATGAATGAATGATGTGATAATGAGTGAATGAGGCATTTATATAGCGCTTTTCATATGTACTACTGTACACCCAATGCGCTTTACAATCATGTCGGGGTCTCTCCTCAACCACCACCAGTGGACAATGACATTGTTGAGTATCTTTAGCCTAGAAATCTAGAAGCACCCTAGCGGCAGCAAAGTTTATTTTGCAGCCAGTGTAGTCTAGCAACTCGTCGTTGGCTTTCGAGCTGGAAAAACCAAACTCTAGTCAGGCCAATCACATCGTGTATAGAGATGGTGGGCGGGCTTAACATAATGACGGCAGAGTGTTGTGACAGTTTCGCATGAATTCCCTAGCCTGGTAATACCAAACTCTGCTACATCGCTTTGCTTCATAGACAGAGTCTGCCATGGCATCATGGAAAGGAAAAGTGTTTTCTTTATCGCCGGGGTGGGGGGATGGGGGGGATAGGGGGCTCGTCTGAAGTATAAAATCATTGGTTACCCGTAAGCCAATCATATAACGTTTGGTTATGACGCGTATTATGCGCCAGCTCAGCCGCATTGAACTACCACTGTAAACACATTATAATGCGAAAACGAAACCATCGTGCGAAATACCGGAGTGAATGGCTGTCAACGACTTTTGTAGATTATGTGATGTAAATATATGCATTCACGGCACAATTGACCCTTCGCAAAGACCCGCCCCCCTTAGTTACTGTTGCTATGTCCGACAAGCTACGCCGCTCTCACCATGTTCTCACACAGTGAAAAATACATCGCGGACCAGAGAGGAGACTGACAACACGCAGACAGACAGAACAGACCAGGTTACTTTTCGGTTACTTTTGATATTAAACATATTAAAGTCTAACTTTTCAAATATGGTCATTTTTTGAAAGAAATTTAAACAATAAATACCGTTTTGTGGCTCTTTAATGTGTCGTGACAGATCGCTGTAAAACATCAGTGAACCGATCATCTCTAGTTGATTGACCGTCTAGTTCATTTATAGCATCAAATAAACATGAATGAACATTAGAAGAAATGTTGTTTTAACCGTGGAAAGGCGTCAGTATATTCAGTTTTTCAAGTTCAAATCCTCACATGTTAATCTACTAACTCCCCTGACTGCTTTGTCGGACAAAATGGCGGATGATTGGTCAGAACAACTGTCAATCAAGCTCCACGTGAAGGATCAATTGGGGCCATTAAACTAATATTTGACAGTAAAGAGAAACAGGAAAATATTTGCAGCCAACTATCAAAGTTAGGATTAGTTCTGTCAAACACAGCTCTTTGTTCATTTCAAGTCTGTCGGAAATGCTGCAACTTAATTGCAAGATTACAGCATGACATGGCAATATTTAAAAACTGGGAAAAAAAAGGAGACAGTGACCTGTCAAAAGGGTGCCAGTTCGAGCTCGACAGATAAAAGAGATCTAGATACACCCTCTAAAACTCCAAGGATAGGGTTAGAGGGGACACAATCACAACTATCGCCTTGCCGGCCTTTGGCCTCCCAGTTTCTCGCTGACGATCGGCAATATTTGATAAATTAAACTTTTACCAAAACCTGTCGGGAGTAGGGCCACGACATCACCTCTATTCAAAATGTTTACCAAACACTCTTCTTGTTCGTCCTTCAGTTTGGAAATGCCGGGAATATTCTCCACAACAGAGCGAATTGCATCCATTGTCTCCATATCCGCGGTCGTTTTTGATTTCCCCAATCTCAAACTCGACGCTTAGCGCCTACGTCACGGTTCTCAGCCGGCCCTCTGTTCGTTGATTGGCCGGCTGTTTTTAGGCCGAAGGAAAACTGAGAGACATGTCGATGTCTCAGACTAAGTACAGAAGCGAAATGAAATTGAGCGGAAGTACGAAGTCTGACGTAGTCAGGCTATGAATTCCCTGCTACTTGAGAACAAAGAAGATGACCACTGCTGCTGGCAAACAGTGGTCTTTCGAATCGGCTTTGGCCGCGACTGGAGGACTTGGAGTTGAGCTTTTCTTTGAGAAAAAAAAACAAAGAACGGCACTTAAGTCATTCTTAAAAAAGAAAGATGTGTTTGGAGTTTTGCTGACCGGATACGACAGCATTTTTAAATATCAACTAGCTTCTGCATGGGACTCACTCAGCCACAACCGTTCGTTACTCTGGTTGGTTGTAGTGCTACAGTGTTTCCCCTATAATTTTTTCCAGCAGCGGCCCTGTTATGTGCCAGAGGTTGTTACCAAGCCGCGCGCGGGGGGTGCGGGAACATGCACCTCCGGTAGAATTTTTTTTTAAATAACCCTTAAACCATGACTTCTGGCAAGTTTTGTGGATAGAAATGGACATTTTGTGAAAAACAAAAATGACATACCATCAACAGATTTAAGGCACGATTATTGCAGCACGTACCTTGAACTGATCACAAACAGAAACCTTCATTTTATAATTTTAGACAGGATCATTCATGTTTTTCTTTTGTGTTAATTTTCAGCTAGGTAGAAATTGATAGGGGGAAAATGAAACGACACAACCCAGAAAAAGATTTACAATTTATTGAAAATTTTATTTTAATGGAAAAGGCCACACCCAATCTGTGAGCACTTCATTTTTCTGGGCTTTTGGATCTCTAAGGCTCTTTGGTAATTGAATGCTATTGAGGGGGTATTTTATGTTTTTGCAAGAAGTCTTATGCTCATCTAGGCTGCATTTATTTAATCAAAAATACAGAAAAAACAGTAGCCTAATATTGTGAAATATTATTACACAATGTTATTTTAAACTTTTTATTAATCAAAGAATCTAAAAAAAAAAAAAAAAAAAAAAAAAGTGTATCACATATCATATTAGAATGATTTCTGAAGGATCATGTGTCACTGAACCCCCACACAGTGACATCCTTTTCAGGATGTCATTCCGCTTGTGCGTTTCTGGATGCGGTCGTTCCCTGGCGCCAGCAGACGGCCACCATAGTTGCCTCTCATGTTTGGCCATTCAGGACGCTGAGGCAGCCTTTGTGAATAGTTCATGTTCCCATTGCGGGAATATGACTGTGGCAACACTTAGATCGAGACTCGCTTACCTCAAGGGAGGTGCAGTCCCCTCGCCTAAGCCACGATGTGCTAGTCTATTCTGGATTGAAAAAATTAAATGTCCGCAACACTGCTATTTACTCCCATATTTAATAAAAAAGGCAACGTTTCGACCCTACTGGGTCTTCTTCAGGCAAATATGGGAGTAAATAGCAGTGTTGCGGACATTTAATTTTTTCAATTCAGTAGTTCTTTTTGTCCTGCACCTGCCAGAAGGTGGGATGTGCACACAACAACTTGATCAACACAACTAGTCTATTCTGGACCTCAGAATATACCTACTTCTGATGGTAAGTGATCCTCAGATCACCCTGGCCATGAACAGATGACGTTCCAAACATCGGAGGGGGAGCTTCAGTCATCTGGAGATAAGGATTCGGCTGCGTTGTCACCTTCGGTGAGTGTAGCGTTGCCCGTGTCCAATCCAGAGTGGGCGGCAATGCTTTCCCGGGCCGCCGAGAAAGTTGGGCTTGCGTGGAACCCTCCACCACGTCTCGAACCTTCCCGGTTGGACGTTTGGTTTCTCGGGGCGGGCCGTGCTGGTTCTCAGTGGTTCTCATCTTTCTTTCCGGAGGTGCACGAGGAGCTTACCAGGATGTGGACGACACCGTATAGTGTCAGAAGCCGTCCTAGTGGCTCCTACCCCCTCACCACCCTCGATGGCGGGGCAGCTAAGGGGTATGTGGATATCCCGCCATTGGAGTGTGCCGTTGCGATGCAGCTGTGTCCAGCGTCTGCTAAGTTTTCGTCTGGTCTTTTGGCGAAGGCTTATAAAGCCTGTGGACAGGCTGCTTCCACCCTCCATCCCATGGCGGTTCACCAGGCCCAGATGCTCATAGACATGAACGAGGGTGGTTCTGACCCAGAGCTCCTACGGGAGCTCCGTGTGGCAACTGACCTTGCTCTCCGGGCGACGAAGGAAACCGCACGTTCCATTGGACAGGCGATGTCCACCTTGGTGGTCCAGGAGCGCCACCTTGACTCAACCTGGCCGATATGGGGGACACCGTTAAATATCAGTTCCTGGATGCCCCTCTGTCCCAGGTTGGGTTGTTCTGCGATGCGGTCGAGAGTTTTCCCAGCAGTTCTCGGCTGCACAGAAGCAGACAGAGGCGATCCGACACATCCTGCCCCGGCGGACCACTGATGCTCCCACCCTCCGCCCGCTCGTCGCCGAGGTCGGCCTCCCACGCCGTCATCCGCTCCCGCTAAGCCACGGCAGCAGCCATCATCCAGGCCTCAGCTTGGAGCAAACCGCAGGAAGTCGACCTCTGCCAAACAAGGAGGCAAGCGAAGGTGGATCAAGTTGCTCTTCAGGTGATGCTGAACACGCCTCTCCTTCCCCCGTTGGAGAGCCGGGCAGAGAATATTTTGTTTCCTTTTGTTTTTGTTCTGCCACTTGCCCCCAGGCGCTACCGCCTCCGCAAACTCACTCTGCCCTTCAACGGAAGCAGGAAAGTGTTCCGACCCACTGCCCCATCCCGGGTACGTCTGTGGTGTCGTTGGTCCCGCTTGCATGGTATCTGAGAGACTGGCTAGCGCTTCCCAGCCTGTCTCGCTGGCTCATCCGCACTATCAGACTCGGCTATGTGATTCAATTCGCCCGGCGCCCCCCAGTTTTCAGGGGCATTCTGTTCACCCATGTTCTGGCGGACATGCAGGGCCTGTCCTCTGTCCTCAGGGCAGGGATGAGGTGCGAGTATGGTGTTCGCATTCTCAACTACCTCGACGACTGGCTCATTCTGGCCCAGTCGAGAGAGTTGTTGCGCGAACACAGGGACATGGTGCTCAGTCACCATGTCCCTGGTGGCTTTGGGTGGCTAGGGCTTTGGGTCAATTGGGAAAAGAGCAAACTCACCCCCGGGCAGACGATCTCTTTTCTCGGTTGGACTCGATCAACATGACAGTGTGCCTCACAGAGTCCCGTGTCAGGTCAATGTTGAACTGCGTGAGCTCGCTCAGACGCAGAACAGCAGCACCACTGAAACTTTTTCACTCCAGTCAAGTTCCGCCCTCAGGCGAACCCTGTAGAGTTCCTCCGCACCCCTTCGGCAGTCGGACATTGTGGAGCGTCCGACGCTAGGCCTAGTGCTAGTATGCTTTTGTAACTTGTGCTAGGCTGGGTTCCATATGTGATGATCCCTGCGGCAATCCCATATGCGTATTCTTCCACGACCAGCTCCCTGCATTGAGCCCGTGTCTTTCCCTTGGCAGAGTCTGCTCTGCCGTCACTATCTGGTGTAGCCTCCCCCTTCTCAGGCTGGAGCCACCCCAGTGACATTCCATATGTTGCACTGCCCCTACCAACCAGTCGTGTAACGTGTATTCTCCACGTTACCTCCTTTCGGGCAGGATGTGGCAGTGGTGGGAGTGGCGTTTAGATGAATGTTCTGCATGCTTTCCTCTCAATAACAAAATAAACAACAAAAATGACAATGGGAAAATGGCAGTTAATAAAGAAATCATTGAATGAGCTCTACAATTTGGCACACTAGTCAAGTCATTTCACGTTTCTTTTTATAGCACTTTATTCAACAAGCTTTAAAGCAAGCAGCTGTACAGCCTTAAACATGAAAAAAAAAAAAACAGTGTCAGAATTACAACTTCAGTTTCTACTATAAAGCAGGTCTCCCTGAACTCCAAACGAACTTTGGTTTGGCCTAATTTTGTTTGAAATGATGTTCGAGATTTTGTTTGAAGTATATCAGGGCCTTAACACATTGCACTGTAATAGCTAGACCTTCTTCTCTTTTTTTTCACGGATGTAACGTAACCAAGCAAAGACGAATGACATGGAACTGACATTTCCTAACAAATCAAATAATAAATCATTATTATAACAAAGCTCACCATTGTGAATCAGGGTAATGCAAGAGTTGTGCCCCAACTGACGCACTATACATTATGCACGTTTACTCTGCACCATGTACTCAACCAAAATGTATTCATTTTATAAGGTTATTTTGTCATTCAACATTGGATTGTAATAGCCCCTGCCCATCCGCTATGTAATTAAAGCAGTAACATTTGAGTGCATGATTTGCCCAATATAATTTTTTTCCAGTTAATTAAGTGCATCATCTGGGTATTTAAAGAGCACCTTTTTTTTGGTTGAAATTTTAGTGCGAATACACTACTCACACTATATTACTAAATGACACCAATTTGTGTACTTGTGCACAATTCTAAGGAGACCGTTTTTAACACTGCTTTTTATGTACTTAGCATTTTTGATTTTGAAAGAACTGTAACTGTCATGTGTGAATCACATTTTAAATGGAACTGAAGGGGCATGTGCAACAAACAGACCATAAATTCCCTGAAGGTGAACATCACCCATCTCAAGCTTCATTAAAGGGGCTATGTGTAGCTTTTAGCGGCCTCTAGCGGTCATGTTTCAAATTGCAACCAATTTTTACAAGAGCGCTCGTGCGCATGCTCGAGTTCAAGAGCGAGCACTCATGGTATCGCCCACACTGAGACTTTCAACACACCGGAGAAAGCATCACAATAGGGATGAAAGCCAACCCCGGGTCTGTTTTTATACCTAAATATATACCTATACCTAAAACAAAGCGGAGGTCTCTCCATAATTCAAACGCTCTGCCGATGTTAATCTGTGTTTTCGTCCAAAGTTGATCCGATTCAGGTTTGGCCTGACAAGCTTCAGCAGATACAACCTTTTTTTTTTGTTTTTTTATATTTATGTGGAGTTTGTGTTGGAGTCCGTGTTGTGTTGGAGGCAGGTCGTTTTTTAGCGTTATCAGACTCATGTAGTTAGCTGCAGTGGCATCACATAGACTCTATATAAAAATGAGAGAGGCTCGAGAGCGCGCATGCACGTCACATCCGATGGATTTCGCGGTAAATCCGACCTGGAGCCTTCACTTTAGCCCCTTTCACACAGAGATTCCGGAAAATACACGGATAATGTGACCCAGGATTTGACCCGGGTTCGTTTGATTTTGCTTCATTCACACTGCCAGTGATTTGCCGGGATCTGTGAGTGCGTTCACACACAACCCGTTAATGTCCCGGAAAGCCGCGTGACGTCAGGATGAGGCGTGTAACGTACGCGTCGAAAACATGTGCACGCGCGCACCTCCACAGAGCTGGCGAAAGATCGCAGCTTCCGCGCGGATTGTGAGGAGCTCCTGTCTCTGCTTCTTTCCAGTTTGCAGACATTTTTTCGTTCTTTCTTTGTTGATGACGAACACAAACTTTCTTTTAAGAGCAACAGAGTCGCGCGATGGCACATGCGTCATCACTATGACACACCCCTTACGGCATTGGTTCTGGCTGTTGTTCACACAGCGCGCGTTCCGGGTCTGAACACGGCAATGTTACTAGGTCCTCAACCCGGGATCGATCCCGGGATCAATCCCGGGTCGTGTTTGCGTTCACACAGAAGGCACTCTGGCAATTTGCCGGCAATTTGCCGGGTTCAAAGTGCTGTGTGAAAGGGGCTATAGAAATAGGAATACTGGCCTTCAGAGGTAATAGCAAAACCTAACAAGTGGATCATTGTAATGTGTGATTACAACCCCTTTACACACAGGCAATAAAAAAGGGATTCATTTTAGAAGAAAAGCTACATATAACACCGTTAAGTCTTATAATCGTTAATTCTGTATTAATGTATTAGATATAAATAATTCTTTGAGTCTACAACTCAAACAATGTTGTCGTGCAAATGAATGGCCAGAACAAGAGTGGGAAATTAACTTTTTTGCCACAGTGGCTGGTGGATGCCCAATTTTACCAGCCACTTATATTTTTTACCAGCCACTTTTAACGGAAATTAAATTCATAAAAGAAAGTGCACTAGCAGCATATTTTGAATTGCTTCAATAAATAATTATTTTTATTATTAATACATATTTTATTAAATACAGGCAAATAAAAAGTGATGTGATTTTTATCCAGGATTATTATTACGATAGTATTATACCTCACAGCGTCGCAAGACGACGTAAAGTACATAAATCTGATTAAACGATGTGTTTTATCGAGTTGATGTGGGCGTTGACAGGTTTGCATGGATTGCATTTGCGTTTGAATAGTGCGCGCTCTCCACGTGTTCACATTTGCAGATAATGAGCTGAACGACAAACACCTCTCTTTTTTCATAAAGATTACATAAACAGAAAATATTTGTTTTCGCTTTGAATAAGATAATTTAATAGTAGACACTTGAATGATTATAAAGATATATTGCTCATGGCTGGGTGAATAGTATTCACTGAATTTGGTTTTGAGTTTTGTTTAGAGACGTGCTCCAGAAAAAAAAAGTTCAGAGACGGAGAGTTTGTTTCGATTGTAAGTGGACACATAAAAAAGTTGACATTTTACAGTTTATTTTTTCATATTTCTGCATAAGTCTGCATGATGGCGTATTTTAATTCTATCCTCGCGGCTGCTAAAACTAGCTGTCTAGCCATCACAAATACAACTTCAAGTTAGTAATTCACTTACTTGCACATCCAAACATAGTCTCGAAAATGTCTGTCCTTTTTGCCGATGCATAGACGTTTCTGAATAGAATTCTCATTTGGGCCAACTGCATAGAGCAGATAGCCTTTATTGCCACACTCTGTTCCTGGGGTCCCGTCTTCGCCAGCTGTATGGCAGTGCACTTGATATGAGACTTGGATGACTCGTGGTCTTTTATTGCCTCTAATTTAAGGTTAGTTGTTCCTCTAACAAATTAATTGTTTGCATTCTTTGACGACGCGTAGGATTGACAGGGAGGCCTGCACCTTTCTTTCCAGAGGTACACGACGAGCTAACAAAGTCGTGGAAAGCGCAGCATTCAGCTCGTCTAAAGCCTTCATTTTCCCCAAGCTGGCCAAGCTGCTTCACACCATGGCTGTCCTCCAAGTTTTTCAGGCTAAAATTCTCCGTTCTATGGACGAGTCTGGACATGAAACTGAGGCATTTAGAGACCTGCACAGCGCTACTGACCTAGCTCTGCAAGCTACCAAGGCAACTGCACAAGCGATTGGCAGAAGCATGGTTGACAGTACTCGAATGCCATCTCTGGTTAAATCTGACGGACATGAAGGATGCGAATAGGGCAGCTTTTCTCGACTCCCCTATTTCCACAACCGGTCTGTTTGGACCAGCAGTCAAGGGTTTCGCGGAACGTTACACAGAGGCTCAGAAAGCGTTGCAGGCCATGTGTCACTTCCTCCCTAAACGCTCCACCTCTGCTTCGGGTCGACACAAAATGGCGCAGCCCTGTCAGCCTTTAAAGCCAACGCCACCGGTCTCACAACCTCGCTCAGCGATTGAGGTACGTCAATGCTCTCATTCAGCAAAACATCAGCAGTTCCCGGAGCGACGGGGACCCCGACCCAGGATTGTGTTGGACCCTGAGCCTCGGAAGCCTTCCTAGCCGCAACGGCAGGGAGAAAAAGAGAGTGTTTGAGTCCTGCTGCGGCCGGACCGACCTCAAAGAAAGCTCTTACACATATCCCAGTTCCCTTTTCTTAGGCGGCTGGAAATGCATTTACTGCAGTAAAAGAGTGTTTCAAAACATGGTACATCTGCAAAAAAACATCAGCAGTTCCCGGAGCGACGGGGACCCCAACCCAGGATTGTGTTGGACCCTGAGCCTCGGAAGCCTTCCTAGCCGCAACGGCAGGGAGAAAAAGAGAGTGTTTGAGTCCTGCTGCGGCCGGACCAACCTCAAAGAAAGCTCTTACACATATCCCAGTTCCCTTTTCTCAGGCGGCTGGAAATGCATTTACTGCAGTAAAAGAGTGTTTCAAAACATGGTACATCTGCAAAAAAACGCCGTGTGACTCACGTCCTTTGCACCGAAGTGTCGAAACTGTTGGCAAAAGGGTCTGTAGAGCCAGTTCCGTCGCCACAGAGCAAGTCGGGCTTCTACAACCGCTACTTTCTCATTCCAAAGAAAGCCCATCCTAGATCTCAGAAACCTGCTGACAACCAAACAAATCATTGCATACATTCGCCTGGGGTATTGAGCCATCTGGATTGCCTAGGGCTCAAGATCAATACTTTCAAAAGCGCACTATTCCCAGGAAGGAAATATTCTTGCTGGGAGACAGTTTTAAACTCTGTACAAACTCTCGGCAGAGCGCATGCTCACCATTCAGCACCTAGCGGCATCATTCAGAGCAGGCGCGCAAGCCTCTGAAGAGATTTCAGAGGATGTTAGGTCTCATGGCCTCAGCATCATCAGTACTCCAGCTGGGTCTACTGTACATGCGTCCTCTTCAGCACTGGCTGAAACCCTGTGTACCAGCTCACACGTGGCGATCGGGCCACTTACGCATCAACGTGAACCAGGGCTGTGTCAGAGCCCTGGCCCCTTGGAAAGCAGCCGGCTGGTACCAGACCGGCATGAGTACGGGAGTGATTTCAAGGAGGAAAGTTATCTACCTTATCAACCAAGATTGGGGGACCCTTTACGAAGGCAGGCCTATCTCCGGCCTATGGTTAAACCCGGAGAGGAGCTTAAATATAAATTGTCTGGAGATTAAAGTGGTCGCTGTGTCGCTGCAAGCTTTTCTTCCATATCTAAAGGGGCACCACGTCTTGGTCCGGACGGACAACATGTCGGTGGTCTCATATATAAATCACCAGGGTGGACTTGTGGACGTTGAAAAACCTGCACACCATGGCCAAAAGCCTTTTAATATGGGCTCAGCACAACCTGCACTCGCTGAGGGCGGCACTAGTGCCAGGCTCTCTGAACCAGGGCACGGATACGTTATCCAGAGACAGAGTTCCCCCAGGGGAATGGTCGCTTTACCCAAGAACGGTTCAGCTGATATAAAGCATCTTCGGCGAGAAAGAGTTCGACCTCTTCGCCTCAGAAGACAACGCTCATTGTCAAACATTTTTCTCCAAGAACGCACCTGCCCACGATTGGCCGAGCTGCCCCCTGTATGCATTCCCTCCAATCTCGATGCTTTCTCAGGTCATAGAAGGGATCAGGGAGAGTAAGTGTACAGTGCTCTTGATAGCCCCTCTCTGGAGGAACCAGCTATGGTTCCCACCCTGGTCAGAACCCATTAAAAGTTTTCTGGTTTCAGTTAAAACAATGTTGTGTAAGCAGCTCCTAAGTTCATAAATAATGATCTTTGCAATGGAAGTGACAATTTTTTTTGTACTTGCTCAGTTCCATGAACTTTTGAACACAAAAATCTTCCATATTGCAACTTTAAAAATAGATATACTGTAATGGCAATCTTCAAGAAACAGTGAGAAATATATTTTTAAGATAAATACATGCACATGTACAAAAGGCACAAAAGACAGCACATGTACAAAAGGCACAAAAGACAGCACAATTCCGTTCACTGACCACCTACAAAGATAAAATAAGAATATCTTGCAGGGAAGGAAACAAAAAGTCTGTTTATGATATCAGCTGTACTTTGTGTTTATTCATTAAAATGTTCTGTGTATGTTACTGTTAATGAGCATTTTGGCATGTGCACACAACTGAAATCACAAATGACTATGTGAAACTATCTGTGCATTGGAGAAAAAGAGGGCATGAGTGATGTTCCTCTATGTTCCTGTCTTTTAAAAATCACTGTCAAAATGTTGGGTGGGTTTGATCACACAAGCTGAATGCTTATCACACCACAAGTCAAGCCTGCTGCGAGCCCTTCCGATAGGGGGGTTCTGGAGGAGAGTCAGGCTGCCAGCAGGGGGCTGGGGCTCTTGAAAGCTGAACCAGCCGCTCACAGTTGGATCACTCTCTCAAGAAGAATGAGATAAATCTGTTTTCTGTGACTCTCCTTTTTTCCATCAAGACCTCAGAGTTTAGTTCCAAGGATAACAGCAGGACCTTAACAAAAGCAAGTGCTGATACAAATACCTTTTTGTCCTAGTGTTAACCTGGGCAGCACTATTTCCCACAGTGATCTGATGAAAGTGTGTACTATGAATCATTAAAGAACTGTAACTGTCATGTGTGAAGCACATTTCAAATGGAACTGAAGGGGCATTAAACATTTTCTGTTTTCAGTTTAAAACGGTGTCGTGTAAGCGGCTCCTAAGTTAATAAATAATGATCTTTGCAACGGAAGTGAATCAATCAAAAATAACAATACACAATAACTTTATTCTAGAGCTGCTGTAAAGCCAAAACAATCTTTGTTACTTTAATTTCCTGTTATCACTGTAAAGCTGATTTGAAACAATATTTATTGTTAAAAGTGCTATATAAATGAAGCTGACTTGACTTGACAACTACATGTTCAGCTACCCTGACCATTTGTAGCTCTTTCCTGTTAAGGGCAAGTCATCACATGCCGTAGTCACCATATAATTCCTCATACTGTTTTTGTTGCTGGCTCTAGCAACAGAAACATTTTGGGTGAAGCAGGTAAAAGCTTGCATTTCTCCATCTTGGAGAACATAAACACTCACCTTGCTGAAGAAATGCCAAGAGGTACCGGAAAGGAGGATGGCTGTCTTCTTTATCACATGGCAGGGCGTCCTCACAGACTAGATGCCTAAAGGACAGACAGATCGGGATTTAAAATATGTTAACAAATGATAAATGGGATAACCTTGTGGCAATTAACAATAACTTTTTTTTTCAACCGTGTGTGTTGAGAGGGTCTTCTTGATTGCCATTGTGCATTAATAAAGGGCTTTGGGTAGGATAGGCAGACAAACAAAATTAAATGCCTGAGGCAGAGATGAAAAGAGAAGGAGTTGGAGAGCAAAAAATGCCTGCCTGTTTGCACTGCATACCAGAGGTGATGCTGTGGGTTGAGCCGGGTGGTAGATATTCCCTTTAGCTTGCTGTCGGTCTTTGGGGCCAATTCCCTTGCGATTTCTGCATGAAAAAAAAGTGCTGTAGTTAGGAAGAATATCTGCAAAATTTCTTCTCACACTGCAAACTCAAACTGAGAGAGTCAGTGTTTAAAATAGCTTTATCACATTATGTTCACATAATTGCTTAATTCAATTTAATTATATAATTTAGTATAATTAAATACTTTATATTATAATAGGTTGAGCACACTTTGAAATCAAAAGTGAGGCACAAAAAAAAAATAGTGTCAGTAAACCAACTTATGGTAATATAAAGCTGCAAGCAGAAATTATAGGAGCCAACATTTTTATTGAAAAAAGACAGAAAATATATTTTGTTGATTTGTTTAAAGATTTCAGTCAAAGTCGTTTAATGGCCTTAGAAAGAATGAATTACTTACTTACCAACTGCTTATACTGAAACTTTTGACCAACAATTGAAAATAGATATTGTAAGGTCATGATAGATATAGATATGTATGTGTGACCCTGGACCACAAAACCAGTCACATGGGTGACTGCTTTCTATTGATGTATGCTTTGTTAGTATATGACAATATTTGGCCGAGATACAAGCATTTGAAAATCTGGAATCTGAAGGTGCAAAAAATTTTAAACATTGAGAAAATCGCCTTTAAAAATTTTCCATTTATGTTTGCGACTGTGCAGCAGTCACTCACAAAAATAAATGTTTTATATATTTACGGTAGGAAATTTACAAAATATCTTCATGGAACATGATCTTTACTTAATATCCTAATGATTTGGGGCATAAAAGAAAAATCAATCATTTTGACCCATAGTCCCATACAATGTATTGTTGGCTATTGCCACAAAAATACCCGTGCGAATTATGACTGGTTTTGTGATCCAGTGTCACATATATCATGCAATGTTTTGCATTGCAAATCTTTTGCATTGTTTCAACTTTTGTTTCAGTCCAGACTCCAGAATTGTAATAATTTTTCACGAGATCTTGTGTTAAGGATGGGAGAGGCGAACAACAGCGTAAAGTCTTCTCCAGAACATCCCAAATATTCTTAATGGGCTTAAGATCGGGACTCTGTGGTGGCCATTGATGGGAAAGCCTAGTTATTCAGTATATTCAGGTAGTCAGCTGACCTAAAAACTAATTTTGTTGCTGAACCTAGGCCTGACCAAGTGAAGCAACCCAAGATCATAACACTGCCTCCACAAGCTTGTACAGTCGGGATTATGCATCGTTTCATGTGCTCCCTTCTTACCCTGATGTGCCCATCACTCTGGAACAGGGTAAATCTGGACTCATCAGACTACATTACCTTTTTGCATTGCTCCAGAGTCCAATCTTTATGTTTCCTTGCAAACTGAACCCTTTACTACGATCAGCAAACAAGTGGCTTTCTTAAGGCCATACAGCTGTTCATTCCCAATCTCTTGAGCTCTCGTTTCATAGTGCGTGTGGAAATGCTCTTACTTTCACTATTACATTGCTGTGAGTTCTACTGTCGATTTTCTACGATTCGACTCAACCAAACGTTTAAAGGTGCCTTATGTCAAAAAATCAATTCATACTCCACATATTCCATACCAGATGGGGGCAGTACACCTCCAGAAAGTTGGCCAACTCTAGTCTGTTTTTTAGTTTCAGGTTGTTAATCTTCTAAAACCGTCAAATAGTCCGCTTTGTCCCGCCAAAGCCTATTTTGATCGGTGAGGGATGTAGACTAGAATGACTTCTGCCGCTGCGCTTGACAGGGCGCGTTACGAGCAGAGAGAGAGACAGAGAGAGCGAGGCCTGGCCGCGCGCGCGCACTCTCACGTCTTCAAACAACACGAGAGCGGTCCTGCTCTCTCTCCCTCGCGCATATTAATCAAATCAATTGACACGATAGTAAGACCGCAGTTTCACGTGGGTTGCAGTTTGGCTGGTGGTTATGTATGTTGCCCGCATACCGCCTCCCATGGCCGAAACTGGTATTACAACACCTGTCGGGCCGGGGCTAGTAATGCTAATGCTAATTTAGGTTGATATCTCTGCAACACTATAACTTTTAATTTTTTTAATGACATCATCACCCTTATTTCTTCTCATTCTTTTGATGCCTGTAGCTCATTTTTTGGATATTTTTACCTCAATTATTACACATGGCACCTTTAAGTGATCTCCGATCATGGCCATTCAAGATTGTTTTCCGACCACATTTTTGACACTTTTTTCATCACTATCCTTCCAAGTTTTAATAATGCGCTTGACAGCTCTTAGTCCAATTTTAGTAAATGGTAAATGGTAAATAATAATTTGACCCTTCTGAAACGTATGGGATGGGATGTGTCTTCCGACAAGATTGTTTAGGAATTGAGAAGGTACCCACTGCATCAGTTAAGATTAAATATCATGTTGCCAGCTGAAACGTATTAATCACTGCAGGAATTATTAAATCAGAGGCTCTTGCCTATTTTCTCATTTAAATGCAGGTACTGACTTTTATTTTTTGGCAGAGCAGTGTATGTTAGGCCTGGGAAAAATATATCAATTGTGTGATCAGTGTTTGCTGTTTAACACATTCAAATTAATGAATGCATCTCCTGAAGTAACTATGTGAATGTATTTTCTCCACATCCTTTGGCCAGTGTTACAGTATACATTATAGTTACTCACTAGCTCTGCGAAGCGGAGGCCCTGCTTGCAGTACTGATGTTGTACAGGGGAACTGATCCTCCTCATAAAAATATTAATATCAAATCTTTCTAATTGTATTAATTATTTGCTTAAAGTGCAAAATAAGTTTTAAAGAGGGCAAAAAACTGGCGGCTCTCACCCAAACCAAACAGAGTATTGACAGACAAAAACTTTACCAAACACACTACATAAAAGGCACAGCTAAATGTGACATTTATTATAATGGGTTTATGTGAATATTGTCTTACATTTAATTTAAATTAAAAGTTATTTTGTGATTCCGATTAGGCCGGGAATTCAATTATACTGTAACGTTCAATAGCTATAATTACTAATTTTTGCTATCAATTTAATAGAGGCATAAATATCGGTATGGATGATCCTGACCTTCATTGTACTTAGTTAAAAGACACTATTAAACAAATGTTTAAAATGTCAAATAATTAAAACTGTCATTGTGTTGTTTGCACATTAATTTTAAGCTTCAACTGAAAATATATTATGATTACAAATTTTAAATAAAGGTGTGATTATGTTAGTACTTATGACGTCTTATGTAGTTCTTACACTATGCATGTTCCTACCACCCACCTTTTCTGTTTTCTTACAGCTTTTATTTCTGAATAGTTGTGGAGTCAATAAATTGTGGATTTTACAAGGTGTGTTACATGAGTGGAGGCAAACATGGAAACATGTTGTTGGAAAGGTTGACTGCCTGATAACTGCTGGATGCCTCAGGAACTGTAGAAAGGGCCCTGTCAGCTTATTCTCAGCTTAAGCCTCAAGTCCTCCTTCGGATAACACATATTTAATTTGGATAGCTTTAGACTAAAGAAACCAGTTACAGGCCACAACAGCTATTCTAAGGGGCTGCATATGAAGAACGTGTTTTTGAATTCACTGCAATAAACTCAAATTAAAAGTTGATCCTTTTACAAGGTTCTACTGTCTGTAGACCTTGTGTTTTTGTTCTTCATTCCATTGTCCTATCTCATGTTTTTACCCACAATATGCATTCTGTGGGAATGGCCCCTATACTGTACATAAAATAAATTGATTTCCCCAAAGGTTGTCTTTAAACTTTTTTTCACATGACTGTCTTTCTGATTAATCTAATAGGGCCAATTAGCAATTCGCCTTAAAGCTTGTCTCAGCACAGTCCAACCTGAATCACATTATTTGATTTGATGGGCGGGGATCTGTGTAATGGACCCAATCTTAGAGCCAAACTGCATGCTTGTTTCTGAGTCAAATTGGGTGTGTAGATCCCCTTTTATTAACCAGTAATGATATTGACACATTTCAAAATGCCCATCACTGAAAGTCCTTGCAGTTCAATAAGTGAATCAGATGTTGATTGATTAGCTGCTCAAACTAACGGATTTATTTCTGGAAAGCATTCATCAGATAGATTAAAACTAGTGATATGTCTTTTTGACTGATTTATTTAAGAACCGGTAAATTTTTTTTTTTTTACTAAACACTATATTGGTTGCATTGACATTAGCAATTAGGCCAAGTCATTTTTCCACCTGCAGGCAGCAACTGCACATACAACTGTTCACTTTTGGCCCATCTACCAATGGTGGATAACAGAAACAAAATGCCAGCCAAAATATTTTTCTACCGGCCAACATATTTTAAGATGTAGACTATAATCCTGTGTTAACTTGGGTTGAGATGGGTAGCCTACATGTACACTATCTTGTTAGCAACATATTGAGCCTGCAATTCATTTTACTGGCCAATTCAAATTTTTACCAGCATTGACTGTTGACGGCTGTTAATTTTAAACTCTGGGCGCTTGGCTCAGACCCTTTTTACCAGTATGAAGCCGATTTCAACGGTTACTGCAGCAAGCGCCAAGCACGTATGCTCAGCTCATCACTGGAGTGATGTGTGCACAACTTTGGGTGAGATAAAACTCAACACCTGACTTATCCCTATGAATCATGAATCTATGAATCATCCCTTTTCTTCCTGAGCAATTACGATGAACTTGAGGTAAGTCTTGTGTTCCATTTCCTTAACAAGCAGCAACATTTTATGCCAAGCATAGTTGCAATCAAGTTTCCTTAACATCCTATATTAACTCCACTTTAGAACTGTTGCTGATGTTGAATATTTTTGATCCGTTTAAACTTTGTTCGTGTAAGTTAGTTCCTTCCACATGTGCTTCCCTCCAGATGAAACGAAAAGAATTCAGAACTCGAATTCAATTAAGAATTATTAATTAGGACAACAACAGAAAACTATTTATCATGTCTGAGTAAAAGTAGTGCAAGTTGGGGGTAACATATGAAAGTGGCTCCGACTTTTATGGCGCAAACAAAGCTAGTTAACTAACACTATTTAGGTCAAGGTAGCTAACATTGACTAGCTGGGCTGTTCTTTCCAGCTTGGCAAAGAATTAGTCGACATGTAGGCTAGACGCCATTTTTATTGAATGCAATTTTCGTGAATATTAATTTATTACATTGATGTTCAATTAAATTAAAGTAGAAAGGATCTATGTTCTCTGTTAAGACATTGTCCTCCCAGGTTGTTTTGAAATTTGAGTTACAGTAAGTTATTAGGGCCCAAGCCTTGAAAAGGCAAAGGCCCTATTGTTTTCCATAGGATTCTTCTTCTTCTTTTTTTTATTATTAGGGCCCAAGCCTTGAAGGCCCTATTGTTTTCCTAAGGATTCTTTTTTTTTCATTTTTTCTCCATTATTATTTTTCTTACGACTATTCAGGCACTTTTGGGGCTCTTAACATGCTCGAAAACTCTGCACAAATGTCAGAACCCGCGGCCATCAGGGCCGGGTTGAAGATGGTACCTGGGCGTGGCAGGGGGGCTCGACAGCGCCCCCTGGAACGGGGTCCGAAAACTTGGTCCATAAATCAAACACGCTTGCATGTAATAATATGAAACTCGGTACACATATAGATCTCATCGGTTCATATATCCTTTGTACTTTTACTTTTTACCCCAGCCCAACAGGAAGTCGGCTATTATGGTTTGTTTGGAAGCGTTCGCCCCTGGAATTCGATATACTCCTCCTAGAGAATTCAACCAATCGCCACAAAACTTGGTCAGCATGAAGTCAAGACATTGAGGATAAAAAATTGCCAGGGGATTTTTGATATCTCGAACGGTTTGGCCGTGGCGAGGAAGCGAATTGATGGCGAATAATGGAAACAGGAAGTGTGTTATAACTTCTGCATACATTAACTGATCTTGATGAAACTTCAGCAGTGTGTTCGCTGTAAGAGTCCGATCACATGGATGTGACTATTGTGAGTCAAAGTTATAGCGCCACCAA
Source organism: Chrosomus eos (assembly GCA_036326025.1). Lineage (NCBI taxonomy): Eukaryota > Metazoa > Chordata > Actinopteri > Cypriniformes > Leuciscidae > Chrosomus > Chrosomus eos. The sequence goes on along the minus strand of CM070828.1, from coordinate 14,018,823 downwards.
CTGGCAGCAGGAAGTGTGTCACTTTCAAAATGCTTTGAAATCACCCTCTTATTTTTACCCGATTTGCTTCAAACTTTATCTGTATAATGTAAACACACGGCAGATGTAGACCTGTTAAAGGATTATTGATATCTTAGATACTGTTGCCGTGGCAATGCATCAAACATATTCTTTGTTGATGCTTTTGAGACTTTAGCATGCCTGAAATTGCTTGAAATTTCATGAAACTCGACAGACGTCATATTTATTAGCCAGTAGACATGTGCAGAGTTTGTCATACTACACTAGAATTGCGCGAAAATAACGATATTCGAAAAAGCTATTTATGATCCCAACCCAACTTAGATTAACGGCGATATTTTTTTTATCGCGCGATAAGAGTCTCACGTTAACGCAGCACGTTAACGCCGATAACGGCCCAGCACAAATTTTTTTAAAATGACAAAATATGCATATAACCCCCATCTTTTAAATATATTGTTTGCTTTAAATAAAAGTAAGATTGTATTGGTAATTGAAGCGGAATGAATTTAAAATTCATGTGCTATATTTCAATATATTTGTTTTCCTTAAAATTTTAAAACCTCATTCTCATCTGAATTACAAATATTTTTTTTTTTCTGTATAAAATAATACTCTGATTAAAAAAGAAACATCAAAAGTGTTTTTAGTCAATGTAGAATGTGTAACTTAAAAATAAACAGATTAGTGCTTTGTTTGAGGACAACCCTGTGTGGGGAGGTGGCAGGGGGATTTCTCTTTTGGGTGAGATTTAATTTAAATTATTGTTTTTCAAGGTAGCATTCTAATCAGGTAAAGCAAGTAATATTCTCTGTATCTTTATATATAGAGCTACGAGCAGCGTAAACCGGTGGCACCGCATCCCCGGTTATAGCGCCACCAACTGGCAGCAGGAAGTGTGTCACTTTCAAAATTATTTGAAATCACCCGCTTATTTTTACCTGATTTGCTTCAAATTTCACTACTATAATGTAAACACAAGGCAGATGTAGACCTGACCTTTCAGAAGGTTGCTCACGCATACTTTGTGATTGATATGTGCCCTCGATGTGCACTTTTGCAGAGCCAGTGCAAGCTCTACAGCACACTTCTTTTCGACAGTCAAAGCAGGGTTACGTTTTTTTTGCACGTCGTGCACCAGGGTGGTATATATATATATATTAGGGATGCACCGATACCACTTTTTCCAGACCGAGTCCGATACCGATACTTTCATTTTTGGTACTCGCCGATACCGATACCGTAACCGATACCTGTACTATTAATTTTCAATTAATTTTCAATTCATGCATTTGTAATTTTTAAATGTATTGGTAGAGAAACCAAAATAATATCAATCATATTAGTTGTTTATTAAATATAAACTTAATTAGCTCAACAAATATATATTTCATGCACTGCATATTCATTACTGTATAAACTAAATATATATGGATCTTTTTGTAAAGTTGATAGAGGTAGCCTATTTAGCCAAGAGCAGAGAGTAATTTATTTGTCCTTTGTTTGATTAACATTAAAACACAGCAGCAGATTTATTAAAGTGCCGCCCCTCTAAGCCCGAACGCACTGACGCATTTGAATTATACTACTGTCTATGTTCACTTGAGATATATAACAGACTTTTACTAGGATACTCGCCAAGACAGGTGTTTTTACATAGTTTTGTTTTGCGCTGTCTGGTGGTTTTCGGGGCGCGCGCTGTGGATGTTTGAAGTTCATGGAAATTCTTGACCTGCAAATGTCCTGTAATAATGTAGGCAACCACTCGTTAAACATAAGTAAGGTAACAGTTCATGTTTTACTTACATACACGATTTAGTTTTAATCCAAATAACACGTGCTGAGTGAACAATCCGCAATCAACAGCATTCAACAGAAGTGCGCTCTCTCTCTCTCTCTCTCTCTCTCTCTCTCTCTCTCTCTCTCTCTCTCTCATCAGTTAACGTTATTAATAAGCTACATGCCTCGTTTTACTTGATTTGCCATTGACATCCGACTGAACTACAAACTTTCCACTGACGTCTGAGAAAAAGGGATGCGCTCGACCAGCTCGCGTGTCTGTGTCGTAGCGCGCTCAATCCTCTGCGCGTTTTTCTCTTATCAGCTTGCGCACCATATAGTTATATAGGCGTCGCGTTAATATATTCTGTTTAATATTCCACTGATAAGATACATTTATTTCATATACAGCCTTCTTTTTTATCCCCATTATAATTTCTGACACTGTACACATACTGCCTGGTATCGGTTGTTGGTATCGGGGCATTTTTACGAGTACAAGTACATGAGCTCAGTATCGGGCCGATACCGATACTGATATCGGTGCATCCCTAATATATATATATATATATATATATATATATATATATTATATATATATATATATATATATATATATAGCTGCGAGCAGCGATGAAGGGCCAAAGGCGGCGGTACCGCCACCCCGGTGCCTTTAGGTAAAGGCACCGGGGTTGCGGTGCCACCGGCTTGGGCCCGCAATCGCTGCTCGCAGCTATATTTATATATATATTATTTGTGTTGTTGTCTGTCAATGCTCTTTGAAAATCTTTTTTTTATTGCAAATCTGGTTTATTGGCAAAATGTACAGACTTTCAGCTGTTTGCCATAAACAAATCAAACAAAAGTAATTGAAATAGCTCAAGTTATTGTAATTGAAATGTTTCAAGTGGATTTTGCAAATTCAACTGAAAATGCAACTTTTAATGACTTTAATGACTCCTTTCAAAATTGTTCAACCCCTGAATAGAATCCCTCATAACAGCACAAATCTGCAAAACAAGTGTTGTCTCAAGCACACCTCATGCAACTAATCAAGGGCTTCATTAGTTTCACCAGGTGTGTTTGAGCTAGAACACATGAAATATCTGAACTGGCTAGGTTTGTTGAGTGTCACGTTTGAAATATGGCTAAGTCAAAATAATGATCCAAAAAGTTCAGGGAAAATATAATCGCCCTTCACAACCAAAGAACAGGATACAAAAATATAGTAAAGGCACTAAATGTTCCTAGAGACACCATTGGAAGCATAGTTTGCAGTTAAAGGAACAGTGGTCACACTACCTGGACGGAGCTGAAAAAGGAAGCTATCAACGGCTGCAACCAGATTTCTGAGAAGGCAGGTTCAGAAAAACCTGCAGCAAGATGGCAACTGGTTTCAGCTTGCACAGTAAGGCGCGTACTAAACGCATGCCAGAACTCCAAGACGTACTACTGACTGGCTCTAATTTGTTTAAAATTATATAATTAAGCCACAGAGGTTTTGGTATTCTGTTCTGTGGAGTGATGAAAAAACTGGAACTTTTCAGACCTATGGATTACCTTTTCATGCTTAAAAGAACACTCTGCCTACAGTTAAGCATGGTGGATGCTCAGTTATGCTCTGGGGTTGCTTTGCATCCTCTGGCACTGGAAACATGTAGCGTGTGCAAGCCAGGCAAAATGGATTCATTGAAGTATCAGGAAATCCTAGAAGAAAACGACAATGATCCCAAGCATTCCTCAAATTCCACCAAGGCTTGGTTGCAAAAGTCATCCTGGAAGAATCGACTGTAGCCATCAGTCACCTGACTTGAACCCCATGGTAAATCTCTGGTAGGATTTGAAGAAGGTGGTTTCAGCACGCAAACCTAAGAATATTACTGAACTGGATGCCATTGCTCATAATGAATGGGCTAAGATTCCTTAGAAATGCTGCCAGAAACTGGTGTCTGGTTTGCATCAAGTTTGCAGCAGGTCATAACTGTAAAAGGGTGTTCTACTAAGCACTAAAAATGCTTGTAATGAAGGCGTTGAATCATTTTGAGACTGCAGAAATCATTAAAAGTTGCATTTTCAGTTGAATTTGGGGAAACCAGTTTAAACATTTGATGTGTTGAGCTAGTTCAATTACTTTTGTTTGATTTGTTAATTACAAACAGCTGAAAGTCTGTACCTTTTGCCAATAAACCTGATTTGCAATGGGTTGAACAATTTTGATTACAACTGTATGTGCTGCTTTCCTCTCAATAACAAAATACACAGAAAATGACAGAGGTGAGAAAACAGAAGATCTGTAATGTCCGAGTCGATTAGTCGATTAATTGGTCGATACGTTCTGGTTCGACCAAAATTCTGATTGGTCGACTTTTTGCCGCGTTCATTTCATCAGTTTTGCCGCGTTCATTTCATCAGGTGGGAAGCACTAACTGCTAATGGGGGTGTTTTCAGAGTACCTCTGTTCCACAGGTAACAGTCTGTCTTCAGAACACCCCCCTTGTTTTCACTTTCTTTGGATTAGCCCAACCCACTGGAGACAGATAAGTAAGCTATAGAAGGTTTGATGCTGAATATTATATATTTAATTGTGAGAGCGTTTAATAGTCAGTCTTTTTCTAACATGTCAACAACAAAGACATCAACAGTGTGGCAGAATTTTGTTAAAATTGATAACCGGAAAAAGGTCGAATGCAAAGTTTGCAAGCAACAGTTTGCATTCCACAGCTCGGCGACAACCATGACATATCATCTAAAAGCGGTAAGCTAACTTGTCTGTGTTAGGTTGCCCTGTCTGTTTTGAGTAGGCTATATGAACATATCAGAATTGGCGTATCAGGTATGCTCTATTTTATTTCTGCTCTTGATATGGTTTGTTTAATAAATATTCTTTTTTTATTAAAGTGGACATGCCTTTTGTGTTTATTAAGAGTAAAAGCTTTAAGTTAATAGTCTATTCGTGTCTCAGCCGCGAAGCTGAGCTCATATGTTCTGCCTCGCTCTGTGCGAGATTATTATAACATTTCACAAAAAGAAATCATAGGCTATGATATTGCGCAGGTGCACGTGATGCAACAGAGCCGCTGTCATTTCAGTGCAAATTAATTAGGTAAAAAACAATTTAATATACTGCAAATAGCCTACTAGTTTTTATGTTTATTTATAATTCATTTAGGCGGACAACAAGGCTACCAAGGGCTGCGCACAGTGCGCAGCTAATTAATTTAACTTTTTTTTTTTCTAGCGTCATTTTTAGTAGAACATTTCAGGACTTCAGTCGACCAAGATTTCCTTTGGTTGAGTACAGCCCTCGACAACAGTAGTTAAGAAAGCATCTGATCATAGCGATGTCCCTATTTCTGCACTAGCTCTGCAATTTGACACTACAGTAAAGTCATATAATGTTTATTCATATAGCAATTTATTACAATTGTTTAAAAGCAAGCCGATTTATAGTATAAAGCATAAAAACAGTGTCATAGTCTAAGTTAGAATTACAACTAAACAGTTTTTACTATAAACCAGCTCTGTAGTGTGTTCATGTTTTGACTCGCGGATGTCTGAACTTGACAGACTGAACAGAAGAAATTAACTAGTGAAGATTTCCACATCAAAGGCGGCGGAGCACACATACCTATTTTCTCATACCAAGAGCACACATACCTATTTTATGTAAATTGCCACCGCAAGCTGTTTCGAACTCCCGAAACAAACACGAACAAACTTTGTTTTGGTCTAATTTTGTTGAAATGAAGTCACACCAGTTTGTTCTTAAGTTTCGATTGAAGTATATCAGGGCCTTTATTCTTTTTTGTAACTTATTGATGCTCTGGCCCACATATTTATTTAGTGGGGACACTGAGTGTTCTGAGGTCTGGATGAAAATCTCCAGAATGATAACAGTAAAAAAAATGAATTAGTATGCTGTTCTCTGTGTCTTTGTGAACTTGTTTCTTAAGAAAGTAGAGTAACAGAGGCTGCATTGTCTTCGATTCATGACTCATTTACTGTTGACTTTCTTTTAAAATCTGAAGCCAAACACGCTACAAGACTGAAGATCTCTGTCCTTTGTACGCTAAGGTTTCTTAGTTGCGTCAATTGCTGAATTTGAATTGAAATCTGAATCTAGCTATGATCCCGTAATAATACATTCTCTCACAAACTCTCACAAAGTTGTAAAGTATTTTTGACAACGTGCCATCAATATCATGAATGCTCAGTGCTCACACAGTGCTCACATTACATCATTTCCTTTTATTCCGTCAATTTGGCCTTTCCTCATTTGCTGATGCTATGGGAATCCCACCCAGAAGTGATGATCTCTAAAGCACGGACAGTTTTCACACCAGTCACACAACAGTTTATCCCAACATGACTTTTTCTCATCTTTTCAGAGAAAAAACTGGATTAGTTTCCCTGTTGATCTACATGTATTGCAAAATGGAATAAGCGCGACAGCTAAATACATTTTACTTTGTTGAGTTGTGAATATGAATTTGCAGTCTGTATTTAATGTGATGCAATCAGGGCTCCAGACTGCGATCACAATGGTCGACATATGTGACGTGACGTTAAAATTTGACGTGGTCGCATTTGTGCGAGTGCATGGTCACACACTTAATCAAAGTCTGCCTACCTGCACTTTCATTAGAAATGTATCTAATCTGTCACGTATTATCGACTAGGCCAAATGGGCTATTCTTCTGTAGTAGTCGGTTACTGTAGAACGTCAAGAAGTACCAGTTAAACGGCCGTTTCACACCGTAAGCGTGAGCAGCGCGTATTTTTTTCGTCATGTATGTTAACCAATGATTGCATTCACACAGGGAGCAGGAGCGTTGTATATTTACCTGTGCCCTTTTTCTGACAACTCCTTAGATTAATTTAAGACTTTAACTAATTTAAGACTGCTCTTATGAGGATACTCAACAAAACGGAAATTTTGGCATAATTGTGTGGCATAAAATGTTGTTATTGGTTCAAGTGCAAATTTGAGTAAGTAAGAGTGCTTAGCCCATTATTTTTTTTTTTTAAGTAAGAGTGGTTAACTTTAAATAAACTTTAAACCTTAATAAAATAATGTCAGGTTATTTATATGGCAATGTGTAGAAAAATTACCAAAAAAATAATTTAGTTTAGTCTGGAGTGAGATGAAATCAGGAAAAAAAAAGCAAGTTGTAGTTGGCTATAGCTGCTAATTTTATTCAATTGCATGGTAGAAAATTAGATTTAGTTAAAATAAACTTTTTGATATTGATATGATTACATACCAAAATAATTATCAGGTTAACAAAGTCTATGAAATCCAGTGGTAAAAATCACAGCTTTTTTAAAAAAAAAAAAAAAGAGGGCAAGAAAGGATGACCGTGTCTGTCGGCCACCACCGAAGACCAATTTAGACCCAGAAAAAAACCCTGTGTTAGCTATAGTGCTACTTCAGTTTGTGCCATAAAAGTACAACTATAAGCCAGCTAACATTTTGTTCCACTTTATTTTCTTCCACACATCAAAGACTGTGCTCGTAAATAATATTCACGTAAATTGCATTCTATAAAAATGGCGTCTAGTCTACATAGCAGTCGATAGTCCAAAATACCGGTATATCGGGTCTACCAGTATATTGCCCACCCTATTCAGGTCCTTATCATTTCTAGGCTGGACTACTGCAATTCTCTTCTGGCTGGACTTCCAACATGTGCAATCAAATTCTTGCAAATGATCCAGAACACAGCGGCTTGACAGATCTTTAACGAAACCTAGAAAGCCCTCAAGGAGCCTCCGGTGTGTAAGTGAATGGCACCTTGTGGTACCATCAAAGAGAGGCACAAAATCACTCTCAAGAACGTTTTCATTCATTGTTCCTTGCTGGGGGGAATGATCTTCCCAACCCTATCCGGATAGCCGAATCACTCACAATTTTCAAGAAAAAGCTAAAAACTCATCTCTTCCATGAGCACTTAACTACAGCCTGCTGAATAAAAAATAAATGAATTTTTTTTTTATTTCACTATGCTCTCACTATTCCTTAATCTCTCCCAATTCTAGCTTGTAATATGCTGAATGATGGCTGAAATTTTATATTACTAGCACTTTTTGTGATTTATGCCTCTTTAGATGTATCGCTTGTTGAATTCCTCAATTGTAAGTTGCTTTGGATAAAAAAATCTTCTAAATGAATACATGTAAATGGTGCAGGTGTTTTGATAAATCACAAACTAAATAGTCCAAATGGTGTTGCTGTGAGAAAATGGTCCAAATGGATTGTTGTGAGAGAAAGAAATGTGTCAGTTTCATTGTTCAGGTTGGACAATGTGCTATTTTTTGTAATCAGGTCAATGTTTTGTTTTGCCTCCGTTGTATTGTGATATTTGTAACACCCTTTTGTTCCTTTGTTTTCCAACAGTATGCAATGAAAATTAATACCATCTAAAAGAACACTGGGATGGACAGGTAAATACTCCTGCTGTTTTGTCTGGTTGCAACTGTTCCTGCAATGAGTGTCAGATATTTGTCAGCTGCTAAGATCAGAAGGTTACTGTTTTCACAAGTATCATTTCTGAGCTTGGCGTACTGGTGGATTGTTGTTGAAAGTTCATAGCCTGTCAGTTGCTCCATGAAGAGTGACAATGGCAATAGTCATAAATGCAAGTTATCTTAAAGTAATATGCTATATTAAAGGTAGCAAATTTTGTTTTGCAGATCTCCTACAATAGGTCTACATTCAACCAAGGTCAAAAAATGCTGTAATTTTTTCATAATATACATTGCTGCATCACCTCTTTTCTCACTGTCTGAAACAATTTGATTAAAGCTGCATTCCATAACTTTTTTGGGTTAAAAACTATCGAAAATACATTTTTGATCCAAAATACATTTTAGCTTGATTCAAAACGGTAAGCTTGTAATAATGTTTTCAATTCCAGTGGTACTGGTGGATTTCAGTGGGAAATTGTGGGAAAATGTCTTTGCGTCATTACGTCACATCTGTACACATAAAGAAGGTGTCTCGGCTAGTAGGCTATATTGCGTGTGAGGATGTTGGAGCTGGAGATTTTTAGCCTTTTCAACAGACAACCATGTTGTAAAATGAAGAAAAATTCGTTCAGACTTCGGAGTGGCTACAGAAAAACAGACTACAACCGGGTCCATGCGAAAACAAGGATAATATCGGACGGACATTAAATGTAGTCATGCAATGCTGATGTTGTTAACATTAACAATTTGAGAACAAAGTAAGTTATAATTTGCACGGTTTGACGTGATATGAAAAGCGATCATTAATCAGCGTGATTTACTGCAATGCTTTTTTTCCCCATAGTTGGTCAGAACAAAAGTGGATGTTACTTACTTATTCACATGACATTTTCCGATGAAAATTCTTATGTTGGTCATACTTCCAAAAAGTAGAATCTGTGATTCCAAATGACAGTATCCACACCAGCGCGGTGACTGACAGCCGCACATTCTCCTCAAAACATTAAATTATTCAGCGCTGTGCCATGCCGAGGCACAACCCACGTAAAGTTGATAATTCTGCGAATAACTGCAATTACAGATTTCGAACAGAGATGGCGACAAAGAGGAAAAACTACAGACTGCAGCTTTAAGGATTTATTCTCTTTAAACCCCTCCTTTCCGAGAGCCTACTCTGATCTGGGCTGTTTTTCCCAAAAGCATCTTACACATGATTTCACATTTTTTTTGGAAACCTCCTTCATTCATTCAGTACTTCCTTCTAAATCTTGTGTAAACTATTCTTTTGCTTTCATCCAGGAAGCTAATCTTTTGTTCGTTTTATTAAACAATAATTAGTCATGTTGAACTGCTAACCAATCAGTCAAACAACAAACCTGCTAATCCATTCCTCACCCAACATTGTTTTTAATACATTTTCTTAGCTAAGTCTTTGGTATTTCTCATTTCCACAGAGCATGCAAAAGGAAGCCTTGCCTGTAAGCTTGCTGAAGAACCATTTGCAGCGGGCACTGTTTCGCACTAGTAGTGTGTACGCTGCTGCCCCCTCATCAAACTCCAGATGGATGCTCTGAGAGCCCAGACCCACCTCCAGATAGCTGAGTTCACACAACCGATGGCTTTCTCTTTTCCGCAGCCAGTCTGAGGGTTGCCCACTGCATCAGGAGTGAGAGACAGTTAAAGAAAGGGAGAGGGAAAATAGAACGAAAAGTGATGATAAATATTTAAATTATTTAAAATCATTACATTTAGGGTCATTATACATTTAATCAGATAAATTCCCTTTGCCCTTAATTTACAGATAAAATAAGTTCTATAGTTCTATATTCTAAAGTTCTAAAATATAGTTCTCCAAAAAATGAAAATTATCCCATAATCAAGCCATCCTAGGTGTATATGACTTTCTTTTTCAGCCAAACACAATCAGAGTTATATTAAAAAAAAATATCCTGGCTCTTACAAGCTTTATAATGGGAGTGAATGGTACCATTTTTTGGTAGCCCGAACAAGTGCATCCATCCATCATAAAAGTAATCCATACGACTCCATGGGGTTAATAAAGGCCTTCTGAAGCGAAGCAAAGCATTTTTGTGAGAAAAATATCCAGAATTATAATTTTATAAACTGTAAATCACAAGCTTCTGGATAACGGCTATCAGCGCGCTCACAGGAGAGTCGAGTTTCGGCGTATGGCGTATGCATAGCGTGAGCTGAAGGTGAGTAAATGCCTCTCACGGTTCAAACAAATAGGGCTGGGCGACAAACTCAAGCCCCTCCGACATTTCTCATTAAAAATTCTAATTTTAGACTTAATTCGTGACCGGTGTTTTGTTTAGTTCTATCATCTGCACTTCGTCAATACGTCATGCGTTGGGTCAAGAGTTCACTCTTCCGCCGGAACTGGACTCTGGGCTTTTGGGCTTACAAAAAAAAGGTGCCATTCACTCCCATTATAAAGCTTAGAAGAGCCAGAATATTTTTTTTTATATAAATCCTATTTGTTTGGCTGAAAGAAGAAAGTCATATACACCAAGAATGACTTGAGGGTGAGTGAATTATGGAATAATTTTTATTTTTAGGTGTACAAACCCTTTAACTAGATTTGCATTTCCTGAACATGCAGCAAACATATAGTGTTAAGCCGGTCACACACTGACAAGCCGCGCAGTTGGGAATCCAGTATCAAAGCCACCATCGCCATTCTGCTGTCACCATGACAAGAACCCCGCGAGTAGTGTAGAGGGTGTGACAATGCACAGGTATCAAATGCCACACACATCATTATGCACTTGCATTCAAAACTGAATGTATCGCTATGAAGGTAAAAGTTCATTTTCAAGAAAGAACAAGTGGATGAGTTTGAAGTTTGGTGTATGAAAAACTGTGCAGCAGTACAAACTGAAATTGTTCAAGCTTTAAACGTGTTCAAGCTGACATGTCACAAAACTATGTCTACAACTTTTAGGACAATCTGTGTCATCCACCAGACATTTACGATCTCAATTGTTAGGTACATTAAGGTTTTTTGCTTCTTCTAAAATGCTGCGTCAGTGCTGATTTTTCATTGTCATGACCAAGTGTGCCGTACACATCCTGTAAAGTGAATCCAAAGCATTTTGATCGCCCCCTGGTGGCTGGCTACAGTATAAGTCATAAACCCCACCCTCTCAATGTCAAACGGGTACATCTCCATCGAAAACGGGTCAAATAAAAATATTCCACTTATCACACAGATGTATGTTCAAGTAAGTTTAGTTTTAGTTTGTTATTTGATGCTATAAAAATGTGGTGTTACGTCATGATTGACTGCTGTTCTTGCGATTGAGTCTGCGGGAGCAGGAGCGTGTGGGCGGGATCTTGATACTGCAGATATTTTGGCTTCATTTTTCTACAGTGGAAGAAAGCTGAGATGTGTTGTTCATCATTTTTACAGTCTATGGTCATGACACTCAGCACGCATCATTTTTCCATTTTATTTTCTATGTAAGCTGAGAGTGCTGATATAACAGTCCAACAACACTGAAAAATCCACACCACTAATACAGAGCCTGTCAGAATAACACCATAATAACACATTTTCTCCAATTACTCTTCTTGTTGCTGTCATAAAAGAGTTTGTTATACATTTGCAATCATGCTGTTTTCCCCCCAAATATCAGCATGGCTGTGATTACCTGTGCAACAAGGCCATGGTGACATACAGAAATACAGCCTTCTTATGTGAACTTCAATGTATATAAATAAACCCCAATTTGGCACTAATGTATGTTGAAAATACTAATTAGGTGGAGTGGATTGGATATTGCACCAATTACATTTACCCCGCTTACACATAAAACTATAGGCCTAACACTATAACATAATAAGGAAAGAATGAGTGTTTGTCTGTATAGTCTGTTTTTTTCTAGACTATAATAATAATATACCTACTTAAAAGTTTATTTTAGTGAACAATAGTTAGTTGCACCTTCAAAACTGAAGAGGTTAACAGACGTTGCTTACTCAGATTGTGAGGTGATTTCTAAGATGTAGATGTACTGGTCTGACACAACCATGAGGGAAAGGAACTCCACTGCTTCTCCAAACTTCACAATGGACATCTGAAATCAGGTGAAACCACAAAAAAGGTTAATACAAATAATTACAGCTTCTCAAAAATGTTGAATGAAGCACTTAGAAATGCAGAAATTATTTCAAACACTTTTCAAGCCTGTTTGGAATAAATACAAAAGAATCCAATTAGTAGTTTGCTAGAGTGCATTAGAGGTGGAATTATCGTATTTTAAGAGTTAACCAGCACTTTGACATTTGAAATTAACAAAGGGAAAGACACTGTCTCTAAACTGTGAGAGAGCAAAAGGCTGGTGTGGAGAGAGTGACAAATCAATTTAATCTCACTGTCCTGCTGTGGACTTACTTATGAGATTATTTCTTTGGAAAAAAACAGGTGGCTAAGGTAGGGGGCACCCAGAAGGGGCCAAAGGGGCAAGTTTAAATCTATTTAGATTGCAGGATACCAGTAAAATAATAAAACTACACTGAGAAATTCATAGTTCACAATAAAGAAATGCACCCATTTTCCATACTGATGATGACTTTAGCCAGCATGTGAACTAACATATGGTGGAATGTGGACTGTGAAAAATGTAGCAATAAAGTAGCATACATTTACGTTCATGGTTCATGAAAGGATCTAACATGACTACTTGGTTGCATGTGTTTGTCTTGCACTATTCCAAAATCAATTTTTTCAGTTCATGTTCATGAGGGCATAGTAAACGGGTTATCTTGCCTTTAAAAAGCAGCGAAGCTCTTCTTCTCCCCCAAACACTTCCACATCCAGGAAAAGCTGGAGCCGATGGTCTACTGTCTCTGACAGCAGGTCAAACTGACCTACAATGAAAAGAATTATTATTAAATCCCTCAATGGATAAAAAGGTAAAGGCTATTGTGCCAGAAAACATCAAAATATGACAGCATACCTGTAATATCAATATAATATCTGAAATTCTAGCTTTATCTATACACTTGGTTAACATGGTTAATGGCCAGAAAGGTCTGCCATATTGGGTATTCATTAACCTTTATTGTCTGGTACCAATTTAGTGTGCCACATCTACAAATACAAGAGGAAAATATTATTTAGTATCTCTATAGTTTAAGTCATGTTTACAAAGCACACAGTTTGGATATAGAGTTTAAATCAGGGTATATGCAGAGTTTTTAAAATCAAAATGTAAGAGTTTTGAAGAAAAAAAAATTAAGACCAGCACAAATAAAATTAATTCTGTACATCCATGCGGAATAAACTCTTGCAATCACAAAATAGCATGTTTTTACTTAACTAAATAGGCTGCAGCACATATTCAAATGCAAAACAAGGTAACTGCAAGTTTAAAATACTTAAGACATGATTTATTCAATACATACTGAAGATGGTGGCACTATTGTATCAATAAATTTGGATTAGGTCAATCGGTATATGTTTTTGCTGATTCTATAATGTGTTTAACGAAAATCAATAACCAGATTTTTTTAAACGTTCTAGTAAAATACACATTTAATTAATGTGTTATATAACATTTTAGTTTTCCTTCCTGTGACAGAACAGCACATCATTGCCTTTTGCTCAATAATGGAGTTTATAATCACATTAGGACATATCACGATTCTTGTTTTTACACCCACAATTTTAAGATGATAATTATGTAATAATTTTTTTTAATGAAGATTATGGTTATACATTTTAAGACTTACTATGGCGTTAAATTTGATCAAACAAGACTTGTTCGTTTTTTTTTTCAGTTTTTAAAGGTGCCATGTGTAATAATTGAGGTAAAAATATCCAAAAAATGAGCTACACGCATCAAAAGAATGAGAAGAAATAATGGCGATGATGTCATTAAAAAAATTAAAAGTTATAGTGTTGCAGAGATATCAACCTAAATTAGCATTAGCATTACTAGCCCCGGCCCGACAGGTGTTGTAATACCAGTTTCGGCCATGGGAGGCGGTATGCGGGCAACATACATAACCACCAGCCAAACTGCAACACACGAATAACTCGCACTGCTTGTATCTCTTTAATCTCTAAAAATCTCCAAATGCTCCACGTGAAACTGCGGTATTACTATCGTGTCAATTGATTTGATTAATATGCGCGAGGGAGAGAGAGCAGGACCGCGCTCGTGTTGTTTGAAGACGTGAGAGTGCGCGCGCGTGCGGCCAGTGCTCGCTCTCTCTCTCTGCTCGTAACACGTCCTGTCAAGCGCAGCGGCAGCAGTCATTCTAGTCTACATCCCTCACCGATCAAAATAGGCTTTGGCGGGACAAAGCGGACTATTTGACGGTTTTAGAAGATTAACAACCTGAAACTAAAAAACAGACTAGAGTAGGCCAACTTTCTGGAGGTATACTGCCCCCATCTGGTATGGAATATGTGGAGTTTGAATTGATTTTTTGACAGATGGCACCTTTAAGCAATTCCTAAAACAGGCCTAGGCCCAATAAGTACAATATTTTGTGTCATTTCAAATAAAAAAGTGAATCTATCTTTTTCCAGGGTAGTTTCATCTTCTTTAGTTTCTTTATTTTTCTAACCACCCTACTGCTCTTCATCCCCAGAGTGGACCACCTACCATTGCTGGATCCTTCTGTGTGCTTAGGTGACTGTTGGTCCTGATGTTTTTGATAGCCGTTGTAGCAGGAGTTGTCAGCCACCTTCTCTTTACACCCCTCTGAGCTACCCTGCACCTGTACATCCATAGTGCTGAAGTTGATTAGTTGAGAGGTTCTCTGGTCAACCCATGCCTCATTCTGACTGGTCAAACAATTGGACAGGAAGCTATGGGCTGTATGAAAGTAAGCTGTGGCTCCCTCTGAGGAGGCCTCTGAATGCTGAGTCAAATGGAGGGGGCTGCCACAGGATAGCAAAGACTGTCCTGGGACCAATGCCTAGAGGAATGAAGCAAATCAAGTAAGTGAAAAGAGAATAGTAATGGAGAACTGTCATGGCTAGATCAAGCCAAAAGACCATATAAACCCAGACCTTGTTGTGAAGGGGAAGGACAGGGTTGTCCCTGTCATCAAATGTAAAGTATCTGGCATCATTCTGTTCCAATGGTGTACTGGTGGAAGGAGCTGATTGGACAGCCAACTGAACCACATGATCGCTATTGCACTCTGAGCAGATGACAGTAGAACCTGTTGAAAATAATAAAAATCACATAAAAATAATACACAATATAATATAAATAAGGTATACAAAGAAAAATTCTCATGAGATATCAAGTCCATATAATATAGTTTAGGTATTATCATATGGCAGATAAAAAGAAAATCAAAGAGATATACACAGAGTGTTTAACATGCTCTTTCCTTCCGATTTATTTTAAGAATGTTAATGCTTTTAAAATAAACACCTTCACTGATCTCTGCCCCCATGCAGAATCAACTATGTGTTTGGCCCAGATGATCTGCAGGACGCCAAGCAAACAGACTGAAAGCAGCTGAACAAATGAACCTCTGGTTTGCATGTTTTAAAACTATGCAGTGCTACAGAGGAGGATACACTGTTTCAAACCAAATTAAAAGAAAAATGACCTGCAAGATGTAAGAGTGGAAAAAAGTAAAACTCTATTAAGTGGGTTATGCTGAAAAATGGGTCATATGATAAAGTTATTGGCTGCCTGATGGAGTCCCAAGATAAAAAGCGATCACACCCAGTACTTGGCTGAAATTCTTTAGTGAGACATTTTAGCCAGGTTCTGTCATGCTCCAACAAGATGATCACCCACTTATGGTAAGCCAGATTCATGTTTTTTTATTAGCTTTATCTTGTACTGAAAGCTGAGATGAAAAAAAAAAGAACATGACCTAAAAAAAATCTGCCATGTTAATAACCAGTATAAATCAAATGGTTTAGCCTCAACCATCATGGCACATTATAATATGGTGTCTAATTGCAATGAGGTGGAGAGAAAAATTGACTAGACTAGAGAGAAAAATGTTAATTGTTGTAATACAGTACTAGTAAGAAGTTTGTTGAGAGGTGCATGTGTTTTGAGCCGCTCCCTGGAATGTTCTGGCAGGAGTATAGGTCCGCCTATCCATCAAAGGATTTGCTCATGACAAGAAAAAGAAAAGAAAAACTCTTTTTAGGACCATATCCTTACTGTCATTCATTAGCTCATCCAGGTGGTTAAGGCTGTTGTCTGACTCAGTGGCTGGCTGGCAGAACTCAGCTTGACATTTCAGGCACTGTAGCCAAACTGTCTCTGGTCTCTCCTCGTCCACTTGCTGCTTGTTTTCCTCCACGACTCTTGAGAGAACCTCTGCTAATACCTGAGGAGTCAAAATTATCATCAACTCATCAAAACCAGTTAAAAAACAGGATAATATAAGGTCAATTAGGTAACATCACATTGCTTTAAATTTTAAAGTTCCACGCATGTTATTTTGTGGGAATGTGTCTAAAAAAGACTTAAAAGAACACGTTGTCAGATGTAGATTTGGTCAAATTAACCATTTCAAATATTGCAAAGGCTCAGGGTGCACAGGTTGTGAAATAGCCAATCACACAGCTTATGGTGGGACCAAACTGCAATTTGAGGCCAATACCGATCACTGATATTTTAACACCAAGATCAACAGATACCAATAACCAGCATTTATTCTTAGGTGTTTTTAACACAGATGTGTGTCCACAGTGTGTGAAAACAACCAGCCTATAATAGTAAAAATCCATCCACTCCTTTCATTTTTATAATCCCCATAAATCATAAAGTCTCTCCAAATGAGCGGTTCCAAAAGCCCCGCCTATATGGCGTTATATGTGCCTCATTCCTGAGCGAGTAATTGTACGTTTTGAGCACAGAGAACTATATTTTGCAAGCACATTGCATTATATTTTGAACAGAAATTAACAATCGCAAAAGAAAAAACGATTCCGTGCTCAATAAATGTTGGAGACCAACAGCCAATCACAATTGACCTTTAATTTTCCGATTGGTTGATTTTGTGGCTGTTGCAAGTTGAGCGCGTGTGTGTGTGAGAAGAGTTGAGCGTTGTGTGTGTGTGAAGAGTTTAGCGCGAGTGTGTGTCAAGAGTTGAGCGCGCACAGAATTAAGATGTTGAACGAGAGAGAGAGGGACTTGACAGAGCGCAGAGAATAAGTTTGTGAGAGTAAACTGTGTGAGAGGGTTATTATTACACGTTATAGCAAATACATTTGAGCACGGAATCATTTTTTCTTTGCTCAAACGATTTTTTTTTTGCAATTGTTAATTTCTGTTCAAAATATAATGCAATGTGCTTGCAAAATATAGTTCTCTGTGCTCAAAACGTATAATTACTCGCTCAGGAATGAGGCACATATATAACGCCATACGCCTATGCCTAGTGCTGATCTGCCCTATTAGCATAGATACCACCCTGAGTGAGCCGCAGCAGTCCGCCATTTCTGTTTCCTCGCTGTCGCAGCTGGAGACATACAATATCTGCGCCAAATAAAAAAACAGTTGCACGTCCAGTTGCATTTTAAAAGTTGTAACTTTTTCCTGAGTCTATCCATCAGTGTCTGACTCCAGTTCAAACATGTAAGGCTGAACCCCACTACTGACAATTTCTGACATTTTAGCTGCGTGACATTCTCCAGTTTTGTTGTTGCCTGAGTATCTTTATCCTCTTCTGGAAAGGGGGCCAGGAGCAGCAGCTCATTTTAATTTAAAAAGACACACAAAAACAACATGTTTTTGCTCACACCCAAATATGGGCAAATTTGAAAAGCTATGATAAATGATATGTGGGGTATTTTGAGCTGAAACTTCACAAATATTACATCTTATATCTTGTGATAAGAGACATAATAGGTCACGTTTAAAGCTACACTTTTAAAGCAAATAGACAATTTACATTTAATTAATAAGTGCTATGAACAGTTTTGTTGTCACTATCAAAAATCATTCAGACATACTGGCAACCAGTGAACTTAATAAGATCACCAGCAGCAGTGATACATTAAACAAAAAAAGTAAGTCACTTTCCATAACAAGCTCTAAAACTGCTCCAGTAACCATTAGAATCAATGTTTTGTTTACCATATTAACGTTTTGTTGTAATGCAACCCACTAATTATTAAGCATCAGCCTGCAGACGCAGTGCATTTATTGAAGGTCAATCTGTTATTACTGTATAACACATATCTCTGTATACAAACATACATCACCATTAACATTTATTAGAACATTGCTGGGCTGAGAGATTGTCTGGAGGAGTTCTGTTCTTTCCATTCCCAAAGCCGAAAACACAACGTGAGCGGTGCCTACAAAGGATAAAAGAGTGTGGACGGCCCCACTCCCAGTTAAATGTGTCAAACATGGTTAACTCGCGTGCAGCGTGCGTGAGATTGAGACACTGAGATTAGTCAAAGAAACATGGAGAAAGCAGATCAAGAGGATGCACAAAGGAATCACGTTTTCTAAAGGGTTGTTGTTAACATGATATTTTCGGGGGGAAATGAGCAGCAGTCACTCGCAGTGCAGCACCCAGACTACAGTTTAGAGGAGTGCACATTCGCAACGGGGAATGCATGAAGCTTACTTGACAACATCAGTTCATATATCAATATCGTAACGAATAGAAATAACCTTAAATAATTTATGGTTATCTGCATCTTTCCGTCTCTTATGTATAGTTACTTTTTAAACACGAAAATCGCATTTAGCATGACACGCAAGCGGTTGTTAAAGCGAATGTATAATCCTGTATCTGAGGCAAAATTACTAAATATGCAGCGCAAGTTATATTTCTAATTACAAACAATTAGCCACTGAACCAGCTTATAAAATCTTCTTCGAGGCTGTGCTGGTTGCATTTGAGGTAAGTTACAGGTCATGGGGTTTTTCAGATTTCGCTTGAGACCGGTAGAAGCTTTAGCCTCGATTGTAGTCGTGTCTCCTTCATTGCGTATTTTTATATTTTGAATATATCCCTCCACTGCATACTGTAACCCCTTGTGCCTTGATCTGGAGGATATGCCGGAGGTATTGCTCCAAAAAAGGTCACTGACACGCACGGGTATACCTCTTTATCTGTGGTGCTGGTCATGTTTGACCATTTGTTTGACGGGCGTAGTAACAATAACTAGGGGGCGTGGCTTTTGCAACCGGTCAATTGCAAAAGCTTCTTGCATAATTAGCCATTTTTAATGCATAAGTGGTAATTTAACCACAAAATAATAGCAAAACAAGCTAAAAATAGTAAACCTATAATTTTAGCAAGATAAGTTTTGATGTATGATGCAAAGCGCAACTTCAAGGTGAAGGTTAGGAATTAAATGCATGACTTTCACAAGGCTATAGCAATTGCACATTGCACACTTGATGTGATTAGCTATTGGTCTGTCAGAAACAAGGCAAAAGAGAATCCCTCTCTGCCATCTATGGCATGCAGTTTTAACATTTATTAATTTGCAGGATTTGAATTATAGATATCTACAAAAAAATTTACTAGTTAATATTCTAATTCTTAATATAAAAAATAAATATTTCCACTAGTAAAACCATAAATCCTGCATATCGAAAATCACATCATCAATAACAAAAATCATCTTTTTGTATGTATTTTTTTCTAGTAAAAACAATTATTCTTGATATCAGTATTTAATTTTCACTTGTAGAATTATTTAATTATCATTCATTTGCAAGCCAATTTGACTAATACCTTGCAGGATATACATTATCGATATCAACTAGGGGTGTAACGAGATCTCGTGCCACGAGATCTCGCGAGACTAAAACATGACGAGATTTCCCGTCGAGTGAAAAGCTGTCTCGCGATTTCTATTACCATAGAATATTCCACCACTACACTCACATTCGAATAAACTATCGTTTTGCTGTTTTTATAAAAATAATTAAAAACCATAAAAACCAATGTAAAAGTCTGCTCTGCTCATCCAGCACGAGTTGCCGTTGCAATCAGTGTAGCAGGAATCACAGTTCCCTTATCGAGTCGGTCTCTCAACATTACGTATGGGGGAAATCCATTTTCCTCGAATCATGAAGTCTGATAGAATAACTCTTTTGCTTGCAAATAGCCAATGGCAGTCCCGCCATCACCTGATTGGCTGACACTGCTAAATATAGGTGACGGCGGGCGCCAAAAAACCTCAGAATCTTTTTTCTTCACTCGAGTCTGTTTTCACCGTTGATGTACGCATTCAGAGCGGAGTATATTAAGGAGTTTTTATTTCCCCTCTCGCGTTCCGGTGGATTATATTACGCCTCTTTGTCGCACGTGTGGTGGACTCATCGAATCCCCGGACGCACACAACTTGTGTGCTGTGCCTGGGTCGGGACCACGCAGAGGCGGCACTCAAGGGATCGGGATGTCCCGCCTGTGAGGAGCTTCCCATCAAGATCCTTCGTGCAAGGCTGGCCGTTACACGTAGCGGCTACCTTGTGTCTCCTGCCTCTCCCCAGTCTGCCGCCGTCGAGCCGCGGACCGGGAGACGGCGGAGATCTCATTCGCAGGTTCTGTTGAGGTGCTGACGTCGGCCCAAGGCCCACGCCATCCTCACGTGGTAGAGCCCGTGAGTTACTCTGAGTTTACCGCCCTCCTGAGGAAGCGCGGGAAATTATCTCGTTCGGATACGACGATGACGATCATGTCCACCAGTGCCTCTGACCCGGGAGCATGGTCCGAGTCTCCGTCTGAAGGCGCCCTCGCCTCTGTGGATGCGGAGCTTATGGTCATTCTCACTGAGGCGGTGGCAGATATGGAGCTGGAGTGGACAGCGCCCAAGAAGCTGCCGTCGGAAAGGTGGCCTCGGCGCGGGCCGTCAAGCTCAAGGTACCCAGCTGCTGACTGCAGTGGAAGGGGCAGAGAAATTGGGCTATGCTCGATTGCCATCGCGGCTCGTTTAGCATCTTCTCCCGATGGAAGACCGCCCAACTGCCTTCCAGACCATGTCGCGCTACTGCCCACATGGCTGAGAAAGCCTACACGTCAGCTGGACATGCAGCATCTGCCCTCCACACGATGGCAATTCTGCAGGTTTTACAGACACGACTCCTAGGGCTAGGGTCCCTGGTTATGGGGATATTACTGCCGAAACGGTCTCAAGCCCCCCCGGCGGCGAGATCGAGATCATCTTCTGCGCAGCGCCAGCGGGACCTAACAGACGCGCGTCCCCGAGCGCGGCAGAACGTCGCGCCCGCCCAGAGTTCGACGAGATGTGTGTCTCAGCAAAGAGCTTTCTCTCCCCAACATTATTACCCTTGTCATAGGCATAGCCTCTCCCCCGGGAGACGCTTCACAGAGCGGAAGCTCGGGGAAACCCGAGGAGATGGCTATGTCCCCGTGCATAAAGCCGCGGACGAGCTATCTACTATTCATATAGCGGTCAATGCTTCCCCGGTGGCTGGCGCTTAGCCCCCGCCGCAGCATTCATTGCTCTGTACCCTTCAGTGCAATGGCGATTCTGATTACTACACAGTGCGTATTCACAGTTTTTGCGCGATGCAACTGACGCTGTGTTACGTACACACCACACTGTTATGTGTAATGATTTATGCCTTTATATATTGCCCTGTGTCCTTCAGTGCAATGGCTATTCTGATTAGTGCTACTACAAGTACATATTCACAGTTGGTGCGCAATGCAACTGACGCTGTTACGTACACACCACACTGTTATGTGTAATGATTTATGCCATATATTGCCCTGTACCCTTCAGTGCAATGGCGATTCTGATTACTACGCAGTACGTATTCACAGTTTTTGCGCGATGCAACTGACGCTGTGTTACGTACACACCACACTGTTATGTGTAATGATTTATGCCATATATTGCCCTGTGTCCTTCAGTGCAATGGCGTTTCTGATTACTACACACACAGTGCGTATTCACAGTTGTTGCGCGATGCAACTGACGCTGTTACGTACACACCACACTGTTATGTGTAATGATTTATGCCATATATTGCCCTGTGTCCTTCAGTGCAATGGCTATTCTGATTACTACAAGTACGTATTCACAGTTTTTGCGCGATGCAACTGACACTGTATACGTACACACTGCACACTAATATGTGTATGAATTTTGCCGTTGTATTTTGCCCTGTATCATTGTGTGCATTCAGTGCAATGGCTATTCTGATTACTACGCAGTACATATTCACAGTTGTCGTGCGATGCAACTGACGCTGTGTTTACATACACACTACACACTGATATGTGTAATGATTTATGCCTTTATATATTGCCCTGTGTCCTTCAGTGCAAATGGCTATTCTGATTACTACGTATTCACAGTTGGCGCGCGATGCAACTGACGCTGTGTTACGTACACACCGCACTCTGTTATGTGTAATGATGTATGCCCTGTATCATTCAGTGCAAATGGCTATCCTGATTACTACGTAGTGCGTATTCATAGTTGTCGTGCGATGCAACTGACACTGTGTTTGTGCACACTACACACTGATATGTGTTATGATTTATGCCGTCATATATTGCCCTCTATCCTTCAGTGCAAATGGCTATTCTGATCACTATGTATTCACAGTTGTTGTGCGATGCAACTGACGTTGTGTACACACTACGCACTGATGTGTGTAACTATTACGCCGCTATATATTGCCCTGTATCCTCAGTGCAACTGGCTACTCTGATTACTGTTTAGTCACAGTTGTTGCGCGATGCCACTGACGCTGAGTTATGTACATTGATATGTGGCTATGATTTACGCCGTTATATATTGCCCTGTATCCTCAGTGCAACCGGATATTCCGATGAACTACGTATTCACAGTCGATGTCGCTATGCCACTGACGCTGTGTTATGTAGATTGATATGTGTCTATGATTTATGCCGTTATATTTTGCCCTGTATCCTCAGTGCAGCCGGCTATTCCGATTAACTACGTATTCACAGTCGATGTCGCTATGCCACTGACGCTGTGATATGTAGATTGATATGTGTCTATGATTTACGCCGCTATATATTGCCCTGTATCCTCAGTGCAGCCGGCTATTCCGATTAACTTCGTATTCACAGTCGATGTCGCTATGCCACTGACGCTGTGATATGTAGATTGATATGTGTCTATGATTTATGCCGTTATATATTGCCCTGTATCCTTCAGTGCAACTGGCTACTCTGATTACTGTGTAGTCACAGTTGTTGCGCCAACTTGTGCGATGCCACTGACGCTGTGTTATGTACATTGATATGTGGCTGTGATTTACGCCGCTATATATTGCCCTGTGTCCTCAGTGCAACCGGCTATTCCGATGAACTACGTATTCACAGTCGATGTCGCTATGCCACTGACGCTGTGTTATGTAAATTGATATGTGTCTATGATTATGCCGTTATATATTGCCCTGTATCCTCAGTGCAACCGGCTACTCCGATTAACTACATATTCACAGTCGATGTCGCTATGCCTCTGACGCTGTGTTTTTTGTACACAAAATATAACTATGCCTGTGCATAGTCTCAGTCGTCGCTACTGCCCTTCAATATAAAGGACCATTGTGTGCGCATATTCATGCAGTTTCGGTCGCTTCAGCGACTTGAGCTGCATTATACACACAGATGTTTAAAATGTGCACACTGTTCACTAAAATGTGAATGCTGTTATGTTGCCCTCTATCCTTCAGTGCAACAACCAGCTATCCTATCTAACTGCATATTCACAGTTTTGTCGCTACAGCGACTACACTGCAATTATGTACGTATAAGGACGTGTTTTGCTATTTTTGTTGCCCTGTTTCCCTCAGTGCAAACTCGCTATCTTAATCTAACCGTGCATACTCGCATTTTCTGGATGTATGTACGTACACGGATGTGCAATTTACCATGTGTTATGCTGTAATACTGCCCCGTTTCCTTCGGTGCAGCTAGCCATCCTGATTGAACTGTACATCTCAGTTTTGTCTCTACACAGTTTCTGTCGCTACGGCGACTTATGTTGCGTTATGTACATGCATGGATACGCTACGGCGACCGATGCTGTTACGTACATGTGCTATGCTGTTATGTTGCCCCGTTTCCTCAGTGCAACTAACTATTCTGTGCTAACTCGTTTACTCGAGGTGCTATGCTATTATGGGGCTATTATCTACTGCGTATATTCACAGTTGTTGTTGCTACGGCCACAAAAAAAAAAAAAAAAAAAAAAAGCTAAAGTGCTCTCAACGCCGTTCAGAGCCCAGGTGGTTACAATTCCAGAATTTTGTCCTGATGAGGTCAGTGTTTCAGAGTCTCAGAAGTGCGCTTTGTGCCCCGTGCGTGCCCTGTGTGCTTATGTGAACAGAACTAGCCAGTTTTGAGCTTCAGAGCAGCTCTTCGTCTGCTACACGGGTGCCAAGAAGGGCGGCGCGCTGTCGAAACAGAGGCTATCTCACTGGATAGTGGAGGCTGTGCGACTGGCTGGCTTATGCTTCCCGGGAAGCCTTTTGTCCTATAGGGGTGCACGCCCACTCCACTAGGAGTTGGCGTCATCATGGGCGGTGGGCGAAAGGCATGTCTATTCAAGACATTGTTTCGCGGCGTAATACCTTCGCGAGATTCTATAACTTGAATATCCCTTCATTCGCACCACATGATCTGTCAGTGCAGGGAGAGAAGGCTGAGCTGTCATTGGACTAGGCTAGACTGCCCCGATGGTGCGCGCTCTAGCCACGGTTTCGACTAGTCGTCAGACAGTAAGAGTATTATTAGCAAAAGCTATCATGTTCACTATATTGTGGCCTTTGTTATGCCCGCATTCTTAGCCGGCAGTATTTTCCTAGCACCAATTACTTTGCTGCAATCTCCCTCCATTCAGTTCAGCGTGCTTAGCTAGATGGGAGGGGCCTTCATTGATGCAGATGCCGAGTTGGCTCTGTGCCAATAGATGTTTCAGCCAGGTCCGGTGTCTGTTCCGGAGAGCTGGGCGGGATTTTTCCCACGCGGCGGGGGTTTTATTGTTCCCCATACGTAATGTCGAGAGACCGACTCGATAAGGGAACGTCTCTGGTTACTCACGTAACCGTAGTTCCCTGAGAGGAGGGAACGAGACATTACGTAACCTGCCGTGTGGGAAAGACTTTATGTCTTCTGACTCTCGTTCAGGTAAGATTCTGAGGTTTTTTGGCGCCCGCCGTCACCTATATTGAGCAGTGTCAGCCAATCAGGTGATGGCGGGACTGCCATTGGTTATTTGCAAGCAAAAGAGTTATTCTATCAGACTTCATGATTCGAGGAAAATGGATTTCCCCCATACGTAATGTCTCGTTCCCTCCTCTCAGGGAACTACGGTTACGTGAGTAACCAGAGACGTTCACTGATCGCGTGAGGATGGCGGAGGATTCGTTGCGCAACATAGACTAAACGTCTGATCTTATGTTGTATAATGCACGCTCAGCACCGCTGCTATACACAGAGTACGCGTGATCACGATAGTGAAAGTAAAACACAAGCTCGCTGAGGTGCATTGCGCACAAATTAGGCCGCGAACAATCGTCCGTCTCCCAATACCCATCACTGGACTGTTTATTTGCGGCTATCGTCTCAGTTTGCACTTTAAATATTGAGAGAGTACTGTAATGTCTTAAAGACAACAGACAAGGGAGGCTCTGTTTCTGAACTTATAATCGGAACGCAAGAACAACTGTGGAGACAAACAAATAGCCTCATTTCTCTACCGGCCTTTCCCGAACTCACCGCATTAACCCTATAACTGCCGGTGCAAAATAAAACAGCAATTTCAAAACAATTATAAAGAGTCTGTGCGCTAACTTTGATTATGGTTGCACTTGCACTTATTGTTTGCACTTAATAAGACTTCTAGAGTTCAGTTAGGAGGTCACACACAGCCTAAATCAGAAGTTCTGAAAGCTCTTAAATGTACAGTAAGGTCTGAAGCGACTAATGTGAAATCATACAGGAGAAAAGCCAGTCAATAAAAACCTTTTATTATTAAAAGGTTATATTGTTGTATATTGTTTTCTTTCAATGCATTTGATAATTCATACTCCTAATGCATGTCATCAGGTCTACTTAATAAGATTATTAGTTAAACATTGCAAAATGCACCTGCATACTTTTCCAGTCATGAATTGTGTCATTGAGGATTTCTGTAAAATTGTGCAAAAATCTCGTCTCGTCTCGTTCTCGTGAACCCAATCTCGTGTCTGTCTCGTCTCGTGAGATAAGCGTCTCGTTACACCCCTAATATCAACAGTACAAAATTCAAAAGTTCAAATGCTGTTTCTTGATATTAGTAATGGAATTTCTACTAAGAATAGGGCAAAGCAATATCTCAATGTATCACACAATTATTTAGCAGTTCTTGTAATACTGTTACTGTTTCTACTAAAGTAAATCTCAGTGGGAGCAAAAACGTGCGACAACAGGACCTGTGCAATGAAAAGAAATTATGTCTGAGCTATATCTGCTAAGATGACGCCACAGGACACTAATTAAAGTAAGCAAAAGTGATCATAGTTTTAAAGTGATTTTTAAATATGATGATCGATCGGTGCATCCCTACTTGTAATATCTGTCATCAATTTAGGATTAAATCCCAAGTACTGGTTAGCCGCGTTTCCACTGCCGGGCCAGGGCCGAGCCGTGCTAGTGCGTGCCAGGGCCAGTCGCATTTCCACTGTCACTTCCGGGGCTTGATCAGGGCTTACTCGTGGCCAACGGCCAGGATTTCTGGCCCGTCGAATACCTTGGGCCAAAGCGGGCCAGCTCGGGCTTGAGGTCGTGCTCAAGGTAAAAGGCAGAGTTTATCGGTGTTAGGAAACGTTATGATCTGCGGCAAGATGCACAATTCACTTTTTTTATATCGCGCAAAATATTCGCTGCTCGAAATGGAGAATCGCCTGTACTGGTCTGTCGAAGATACCAAAGCTCTTCTGAGCATTCGGGCAGAAGAAAGGGTACAACGTCAATTTGACGGCGTGTGAAGAAACGAGGACGTTATAAAATACATCGATGCTGAACAAACTAAGCATTCAGCGAGCAACGCTTCAAGTTCGGGAAAAAATAAAAAAGTTGCGGGCGCGCAGTATTGTACAAGGTGATTCAAACACACAATGGATAAAGCGGAGCTCAGAGAAGGAGGTTTCCATGGTTCGACTTAATGGACGGTGCTGTTAGTGGCAACTCGCGAGACAAGTCGGGACACTATTGCAGCCACGGCCGGTGAGTTAATATACATGCTATCTTCCTAACTTAAAAAATAAATAAATTCATAATTTATGGCCCTAGCCCGGCAGTGGAAACGCGGCTACTTGATTATGTCTGATAATGAATGTACCTCCTTACCTGTAATGCTTCCTGTGGCTTGTCATCCAACATTATATAACAACGTTTACGTCTCTCACGACTAATGTACCGGAAGTGGAGCTCTAGGGCTGGGTGAGTTCTCTCAACCTTCTGTAAGATTTAAAAAGAGTGTGTAAAACAGAGAAAAATTATAATCAACTTATAGAGCTTCATGAACAGAAAATGTCATTTTACCTCTACTGTGCACGTGGCCTCAGTGGTCACAACATCTCGCAAACTGTCTAGCTCCACTCGAGTTTTAACACACCCTGGTGCATGTCTACCTCCAGCAGGTGACCCTGCCACACTCGTAGGAAGAGTGGTTCAGAGGCCCTTTTCCGATTTGTCTCCACATCCTCTGAGAGCAGCCCCACCAGCATTGGCCTGCAAAGGTCCACTGTTAAGCAAAGTGCAAGAGTGAAAAAGAGCTCTGGACATAAACAAGACAGGTCCCTCAATGGTTGTTTTTTTTATTCAACCGGGACCATGAAATAAA
Source organism: Chrosomus eos (assembly GCA_036326025.1). Classification (NCBI taxonomy): domain Eukaryota; kingdom Metazoa; phylum Chordata; class Actinopteri; order Cypriniformes; family Leuciscidae; genus Chrosomus; species Chrosomus eos. Next base: position 13,990,733 of record CM070828.1, on the reverse strand, counting down.
AAATGTAAAAAGTGTATTATGACAAGATTTTTTTAGGTGAGTACAAGTGACAGTATAAATACATGAAATCAATATTTACAGTAATAAAGTAGCTCCAAACTTTTGTTCCTGCAAATTATGTGTTTTGTAAAGAAAGTAAAGCTTTTGATCAGCAATGATGCATTTAATATGTTATAAAATATTTCTGATTCAAATTAATGCTGTTATTTTGAACTTCAAGCATCAAAGAATCCTAATTTATTACAGTTTCCACAAATCATATTTCATTATTGATATTAATAGGCAATGTAACTTTAGCACCAAATCAGTATACTTGAATGAATTGTAAAGGATCACACTGAAGATTGGAGTAATGGCTGCTGAAAATTCAGCTTTATCACTGGATAAATAATACTGTAAAATATATTTTAATTAAAAATCTGTTAAAGCTGCAGTCCGTAGTTTTTCATCTTTGTTGCAATCTCTGTTCGAAATCTACTGTAATTGCAGTTATTCGCGGAATTATCAACTTTACGTGGGTTGTGCCTTGGCATGGCACAGCATGGATTAATCCAATGTTTTGAGAAGAATGTGCGGCTGTCAGTCACCGCGACGGTGTGGATACTGTCATTCGGAATCACAGATTCTACCTTTTGGAAGTATGGCCAACATTTGAATTTTCACCGGAAATTGTAATCATGTAAAGTAAGTAGCATCCACTTTTGTTCTGACCAAATAAGGGGAAAAAGCATTGCAGTAAATCACGCTGATTAAATCTAACGATCGCTTATCATATGTCAAACCGTGCAAATTATACTTTGTTCTCAAATTGTTAATGTTAACAACATTAGCATTGCGTGACTACATTTAATACCCTTCCGATAGTATCCTTGTTTTCACATGTCTGTTGCAGTTTCTTTTTTTCTGTAGCCACTCCAAAGCAATTTACAACGGGTGAATCTCCAGTTGTCACTGGTGATTGTCGTTTATACCTTTCTGGATGTGCCATCAAATTGAAAGTTTAATTATATCAAGTGCTGTGAGAAAAGGCGGTGAACGTGATTTCACCAAGTACCACATGATCCAGGATCAACATCTTTGTTGATCCTGGATCAACTTTCCAATCAACCAATCAGATTTGAGGGACAAGTTTACAGTTTATGTCATGTTTAGGCTTAGAACCAGGATGAAGTACTTAAACATTAGTGTCAGTCACCTTTCATTACCCTCTGATTTTAGGGGACCGTTATGGGTAGGGTTAGGTTTAGGGGTAGGAAGTGGGTAAGGACTACATTTTGGGACAGGGATGTTGATCCAGGATCAACAACATATGTTGATCCAGGACCATGTCTTACTTGGCAAAATCACGGTGACCGAGAAAAGGCTATAAATCTCCACCTCCAACATCCTCACACGCCATATAGCCTACTAGCCGAGACTCCTCCTTTATGTGTACAGATGTGACGTAATGATGCAAAGACATGCTCGAATTTCCAATGGAAATCCACCAGTTCCACTGGAATTAAAAACATTATTACAAGCTTACCGTTTTGAATCGAGCTACGGCAAGCTGATAGTTTTGAACACTGGCTGGTTATGCACTTGCTCAAATTTATTTTGGATAATTTTTAACCCAAAAAAGTTATGGACTGCTAGCCTGGTTAAAACCAGACCATTCTCAGTAGTAACTGAGTTATGGTCTGGCAAAGGTTCATAGATAAATCATTTCCAAAGGGGTGTCACCAACGGACGTCGCTCAAATGCCTCTGGGCGCAATTGGATAGACCTAAAACCAATCAGAGCGATGAAGGAGATGACATATGCAGAGCGACGGAGAAGCATCTTCGAGTGTTGTTCTTTGCTCGGGTTTTAACAAAAAGGAAACGTTCAAATCGCTTAAAACAGATGCGATAGCTGATTCGAACGAGGATGTTTCATCTTTGTAATGTAGGCTACAAAATCTGCTTCACCGTCGCTGCGCTGTCGTCATCGTGTAAAGCCTGCTCCAATGTTTCTGATTGGTGCCTCGATTTCGACGGATTGGAAATGGGCTTGAATGAGCTCTTTGCCAGACTTACTTTCAGGGCAAATCTAAATTTGCCGGAAGTTGTCTGGGTTTTCCCAGGCTAATGGACTGCAGCTTTAATTTTAATTTCAATTGAATTTGAATTTAATTTGACTGTTTTTACTGAATTTTTGATCAAATATATGCAGCCTTGGTGAGAATTTCTTTCAAAAACATTAAATATCTTACCAACTCCAAACTGTCGAACAGAAGCGAAAATGAATGAATTAATGAAACGAAACTATCCAATGACATACTGTACATAGAAATTAAGCTAGACTACTGCTGAACTACTGTTAAGCTAGTGAAAATTTATATTGGATGGTACAATCACAGTGTAAATATAAGTACGTATCTGGCCAGTATAGTTATTATCACTATCAATACATCCGAAGATCTAGAATAGACAAGAATAGAAAAAAATAGACAGACCTCCCCTATCATCGTCATCTTCCTCTGGTGGTGGTTGTGGGTCCGAGTAGGTCTCAGTTGGAGCCTGGTTGTTTCCTAGACTTGTCTCAAGAGTAGATTCAGTGTTTGGGAGGCTTTGCCCTGTCCACTGCAGGGTGGACTCTGTCTCAGGCTGCAAGTCTGTGCTCTCCATCTCTTCTTTGTCCTCTTCCTCTTTCAGTTCAGAGGACAGCAGCGGAGGGGGGAGCAACTCCAGACTGGTTGCAGGTGTATTAAGCAGGGGTGATGGAGGTGTATTGCAACCATTGGTGTCCACTTTAATGGTTACACTTTCTACTCCTGGGAAAGCTGGGTTGACTGGAGTATCATCAAGATGATGTTGATAGCGTAGCCAGTCCTCCCCTAACTGCTCTCGAAAACTGTCCATTCTCTCAATGTCCTTCTTATGGGGGAGGACAATATCTGAAGAGAACCAAACATTTCACAAGAGAAAGACACCCATATAACATATGCTTAATACAAGCAAACTCATCAATTAATTCTTAAATGTTAACATGATTACTGAAAAGACAGTTCATTTTAAAATGGCCTGTGAAGAGTTAACAATTGTCAAGTCATTTGTTCATCACCTAGTAAAGCAGACTGCACTCTGATCTCATGGTCTGTGTCACTGGGCTCTGAGATACTGGCTCTCCTCACCTTCACCTTACTCTGCAAATGGCAAAAAGTTGTGCTTTGCATAATACATCAGAACTTATCTTACTAAAATTGTAATGGCAGCTTCATGTTCTCCATGAGGAATCATGTTCATTCTGCCTGCTCATTTTAAAATCAGTTTACTACAAAAACATTGAGGAGATTTTAGACATGGACTTACTTTATGTTTCCTCTTTCGAACTCTGGTCACTCCTGATATGCTTACAGTCACACTGTCAGTAATGTCCCCACCTCCACTGGACACTTCCTGCCCTCCTTGGTCAGGTGACACAGAAACATGTTGCGAAGTGTGGGACATCTGACCAGCCAATTGTCCGGATTTAGGTAAGTTCTGAAAAATAATAATTCATGTCACAAAAGCCACAGAATAAAAACAAGAGATTGTTGGTCAATAAAACAATATTACAGAATACATTTTAAAAGACAACTACAATATCAGTATGTTTTTTTTATATTCTAGCAATGAATACTCAGTATGGGGGGGGGGGGGGGGGTAGATTTTGAAGCAAATGCTGGTTTGTTAATTATTAACTTATATTTCTCATAAATTAAAGTTTTTTTTAATTATTATTTTATTAACCTGGGTGATAGGATTAAATATTGAGTTTAATCCTATTGATTGGAAATAACACACAATTGGACAATTTGCACAATTGGAAATAACAAACTGTATGGGAATGTTTATTAAAGTGTCCCTATTATGCTTTTTCGGATTTTATGTAAGACATGAATGTAAGACGTCTGAGAAGTTTCATAGATCAAAATGCACAATAAACGCAATTACTTTCTCCCAAAAGAGAGAACTGATTCTGCACTGCATGTCTACTTTGACCCGCCCTCAAACACTGCAGTTGTAGCTGAGGCCTGAAAGAGTTTGGTTTGTGTGGTCGTCGATATCTTGAGAAGATGCTGTTTTCTGCACTGTGAAAGCAAATCCACCTTGCATGCACTTCTAAAGGATGAGGACTCGTGCTCGAATGGACATGGTAACCCCATCATTACTTGTATCACTGAGTATACAAGTGCTGAGAAAGCCTCCAGAGCTGAAATTTAGATATGGTAATGGACATTTTGTTTCCGACACACGCTATAAGTGGTAGACCAATCACAACAGACTGATCCATTTGATCAATCAGATCAAAGGAGGCTCTCAGAAAGGAGGTGCATGTACACCTATTGTAGAAGAAACAAAATTAGGAACCTTTAAAATTGCATAATATGAAGTTACCAAAAGAAGTTACTTGTAGGCTAATCAAAATTGCTTGAAATCAAGTGTTAACAGATGTGTCCAGCACAGCTAAAAATTATATTTTTGGTAATTAAATTTAGTTTACTACTTTTTATTTATACCAATTAATTGCAATAAATTTGATATCAAATTATGATATAAATATGTTGAGAAAATTATGAGACAGCTGTATAAAAACATCCACTTTAAAGGGGGTCCCATTTTTCATGCTAGATTTGTTTTTTCAATGTATTTTTATTTTTTATTTTTTTTGATGGATAGCACTTAATATTTAGTTACTAGAAATCATAGGGCCGGTGCATCTAATACATGGGAGTTCCAAACCATGGTCCGTGCTGGCCTGCAAGACATTTTAAAAGTAAAAAATAATTTTGCCTGATATTGTGGGAAAAAAAAGAAATTCATTATACTGTATGGACACTGGGTGTCGCTATCACATCTTTGGCCTGCATCATTGTCAAGAAGCAATACAATAAACATCATTGACTGCAGAATTTTACCAATGTTTTCAAGACTTTGGTGCCATTGAAAAGGACATCATGCTGATGTAAATCCCTTTCTATGTTAACAAACTTAACGTGGAAGAAGTAAATAAAATGTGCAATTGAATGTAACGTTAAAGGGGTCCTATTATGCTGTTCTTTAGTGTGTAATGCTGAAGCGGTTGAACAATCACAACACATTGGTCCAGATAAGGAAGGAGGGGCTTCATAGAGACCGGAACTAAACCGTGTTGGAAACAGACTAGTAAGAGAGGTGCACCGACAATGTAAAATATGTGTAAAATAATGTGTTTTTTGAATATTCAAGCATGAAAACCTATTCTATTAGATCAAAATCAAGACTTTAAAAATGACATAATAGGTCCCATTTTAAATATTATAAAGCAAATTTAAATCAACAGCTATAAATGCGATTTGTTTCTCCATAATAAAAATTATTCCTGACTTGACAGAAATTTTGTGTGCCTACTTATTTCATGCCTGTATGCATTCCTTGGCTTTTGAATGGTCTGTTTGAGTGTTACTATTTATAAAATACACCCTCCCTGAAAAATATTGTGGATGACATATATAGTGTATAGCAGTATAGTGGAAAATAAAATATAGTGCATATCAGTGGATGATTAAAAAAAACCACCACGGTAGTATTTTATATTTGAATCATTTTTTCATCACATGTAATTCATTTAGCATCAAATGTCATCGTGATTGTTGGGTCATGCCTGCAGCCATTTAAAGTTCACAAACTCCATTTGTTCAGAGAAAGTAAACCTACTATTCTACTATAAATTAAAAGGAGATTTGCCTCCCGCAATTCAGCATGAATAACATGAGAAACAAAGAGGGTGGAATGACCTGACATGGCACATGAAGTGACATATGATATACCCACCAGCAGATCAGACTGGGAGAGAGGGGTGCCATCCAGCTGGAGCTGAAACACAAGTAGACATTAAAATGTCAGCTTACAACTCTGAAACATCTGCAGAACAGCAAGAAAGAACTTCAAGAAAACATCTTACTGCTATAAATTACATCAGAAATAAAGGGGAAACTGGCACCTCCTGTGGTTACTATGTTAAACATGAATACAATCAACACTGTATATTTAATTCACTAAAAATTAATTGGAGGAATTCTGCTCTTTTGATGCCACAACATATGAACGCCTACTGTATATAGTTTTGAGAAAAGGAGCAATTAAAACAATGACTTTGAAGATCAGGGAAAGACTCACTTTGAAAGAAGCTTGTGAGAGGTGGCAGACAGTTGATGCCCTGTGTGTCTTCTGAAAATACAAAGGGTTTCCTTCCAAAGTCAACTGAAAAAAGATCAGAAAAATGTTCTATAAGGTGCTATACGAGGAAGACAAAATAATCAGAGATACATCACATGCAGCTGAGGGAAATATTCATACTGAGACTATAATATCCAGTTGGCTGAAATGGAAACTGGTATTTAAACGTGCCTTTTCTAGACTGTTGGAACTTGTTAAAATCATAAAAGATCCACAACATACCCAAATTTGTAAGTCTTTTTGAGACAAAAATTTGGGATTGAGGTAAAACACTTAAGGAAAACTGAAAAAAGGGAGATTAAGATAAGAATTGCCTAGGCAAGGTGGGTCTAACTTACTGTATTGAGATTATGAAGGTAGGACAGAGGTGCCAGCTGAGAATGCTCCATAAGAAGGTTATAAGCCAGGTCAAGACACTGAAGTGAAGACAACTGCTCCACCCCTGCAGTTAGGACAATACTTTTTACATTAAATTAGATTAACCTTTATTTTAATAAACTGACTGTTTATTCAAACTAATCACATTTTGGTAAACTATTCAAAACACAAATGCGTGCATTACATACACAGACTCTTTTGCAATTAGGAGCTCTGACAAATTGTAGGTGTTTAAAAACAATATGTTCAAAAAGGCATTATGTTTCAACTAAAGAATCAAAATAATTTCAACATCTGACAGAAATTGCATCCAGTACAATCAATAAAGGAACAAACAAACAAACAACAAGAATGGCGAAGAAAAGTTCTGTAAAAGAACCAACGTGGTGAATGAAAGGATAGAAAGATGCATTTTTCAATTTACTTCCCATTGATGATAAAGTAATTCATCATGGAAATGAGCAGAAAACTCACCATTGATAGTTTCCAGTTCATTGTTTCTAAGGATCAAGGTGGTGAGTTTGGCTTGGGCACTCAGGCCCAGTGCTGGTGCTCTCTGGAGGTTATTATAAGCTAAATTCAGATGCTCCAGTTCAGTAAGAGGCTTGACGGAGACAGAAAAGGCATGCATAAATTCACCTATCCAAACATTTAACATACCTCAAATCTAGGGGGCCAACCATGTGATGGGGCCCAGCCCATTAATTTGTATTGGGTGTGAACTAGTAGCCCATCACTGATGTAGTCAGAAAAAGTATGAATAAATGGACACTATTGTTATTTTGGGCAATTTAGCTCTTTCAAAAAGTCTACCCATCTGTTTATTATTTTGGCTAATTTGATGTTGCTTTCAACAAAGTGTTTAGTATTACATTTAATATATTTGTTTCCCCCATGCAACCAAAGATTTTCACTCAATATCTGAGCAAGAAATGTGAAAAAAGTTTTGTCCAGTAGAGAAAAAAATGAAAGTGAACAAGAGCAATTTACCTTTAAAAATTCAGCACAATCTCTGAGCTTGTTGTGGCTCAAGTCAAGCCACTTCAGGACGTTTAGCAGATTCTAAACAATTTCAGAAAATTGTTACATACAAATTCCAAATTCAGTAACTCTATACTCTACAGAAAACAGGAGATTCTTACTAGTGACTCGTCGAGACGGGAAATGGAATTGTAACTGAAATTAAGGGTATGAAGTTCTAACCAAGGTAAAGCTGAGCTGAGATCTCCTCCACATAGAGAGAGAAGCTCCTGTTAACACACACACACACACACACACACACACACACACACACACACACACACACACACACACACACACAAAATGACTTTCTGTATATGAACATGGTTAAACTTATGGTCACTGTGCCAATGCCCGTTGGTGAAATCATTACCTCTAGAGAACTGACTCCTTTTGAGCAAGTGAAGACTTCCAGCTGAGAATACACTCCTCTGAGATCCTCAAGACAATGAGGAGGAATACGCTTGAGCTGAACAGAAAAACAGTCAAACAAAAAAGCAACATTTAGAACAAAAATGCAGAATAATGCAACAAATGTAACTGAATTAATTTGGTTAGTTTGTTTTGAAATACCTCTAGATATTTGAGGGATTTGAAAGGGAAGATTTTCACAGCATACTGTAGTTTCACACCAGGTGGATTCACAAGCTGTTTTACAGACATACATGATCAGATCATTGCAACAACAACTCATTCTATAGGATTGGAGAATTATGATGCATTTCAATGCAAATTAAAAAAAAAGACATAAGTGTCTTGATTGATCCTTATTTAAGACATCTTAATAGAAAAGATTTACTACTACTTATAATAATCTAGAATAAAATTTCCTCGGAGTATTAGCATCAAACTGTACACTTAATAAGTTTGTACTTCCTATACATTTAAAAGCATTATGACTCTTCAGTACCTTGAGAGATACTGTCTTTTGCAGCATGTCAAAGAGGAACTGGACTTCCAGCAGAGAGGCAGTGTCTGCTGGGTGGGACGGCAGGGCCAGAAAACCATGCTGATGTGTGCGTGAGAGAAGGTGCCGCTCAAAGAGTTTTGTAAGGTGTTGTAAACATCCCACTTGCAGAGTGAGAGTACTGGAACCATCCAGCACGGAGTCACCTATACAGAGAGCAACAAGAACTTTATTGTTATGACCGCCTTATTGAAACTAACGACAGCTTTAAAGGAAAAGCCTGAGCCACAAACTAATGCAAAAGCTTCATCAGATTTGACCAATTATATCTCAGTCAAAATGCAGACAAAATAATATTAACTAGCTAATCATTCTGCATTGTCTTGCATATCAGTCTCTAAATCAATTGTAAATTAGGAAATAGTGATTTGTCTCTACGTCTCAACATAAAGAGAATTTAATTCTTAACTTACCAACAATCCAAATCTAAACCTTTCAAAAATCGTAAAAATATAGACCAGTGGATGGACAACTTCTTTGTTACATTTCTTGCAGCGTGCATGCAGAGTTGTTTGTGTGGGAAATGTTTTTTTTTTATTATTATTTTAAAGAATAATAATGAGTTTATACCTCTGAATGCATCAAAATATTACTTGTCACACTGGTACTATTTTTCATACATTACACCAATTTATTCACTGCACCCTCATCAATAGTTTTTTTCTGGAACTAGGCCTGGTGAAACTGCAAAAATAAACAATAATAACATTTAAATACTGATTCTATACCATTATTTCGCAGCAATGTGGCAAGTCTGTGAACAACCGTTGATTGACCGGCCTGAGTGGATGTCATCCTAAAAAGAGTGAAACATATTAACAGAAATAGCCAGAATCATTACAAGCAAAAGGGAAATAATTCTAATCTGAATGTTCATAGTTGCTACAAAGACTGGATATTAATTTGGGTAATACAACAAGAATTTGACCCTTGTGAAATCATTTGTAGCTGAAAAAAGGCTGGGATTCCACAACCAAATATTCCTCACACCAGTGAACTGCTAACACGTGCAAGCCAAGTGTCATCTAACGTTAATAGCTGAACTGTCAGAAAGCAATTCAAAATAGTATTAATATAAAACAGAGTATAAAAAAATCAGGTGTCTAGACATTCTCTATATATTTTAAGATAACGTTACAGCAAATTTTCAATCGCACTAACATTATAACGTTAGCTGTTTAACTTCAACACTGTTAAGTTATAATCTTGTAAACGGAAAACAAAACTGGCAGCTCTTCCTGGTGCCCAAACGATAATGTTAAGGTAATATCCGTTCTCATAAAATGCGCTAAAACATACCTTATATTTCAACAAATAAGTGAGCCGTAGCTACGAAAATAACGTTATATCCGTTTTTGAACCGTCATTATATTCAGTTCAGTTTAATTCCCTTTCACGTTTGTTGACATCCTGATGATAGCAGTCATATGATCTTCTTGTTTCTTAAAGGTACGGCGGCCCGAAGTACCCAAACAAGTGGATATTTAACTAAACGCGCTCTCCTGTGTTTATTTTCACGTGCATTATAATACAAACAGCAATAACTTGTATTTTGAAGGTAAGCTTTTTTATTTGATCGGAAATGTTAAATCAATTGTGCCTTAATACTTAAAAATGTTCAGTGCAAGTACAATTGTTCACCCTCGCTGCTGGATGTCACAGTCTAAACTCTTATCTCATTGACAGCACTATCTTTACATGTCTGTCTCTACAATGGCTTAAAGTGCAAAAACAGCTACCAACCTGATTGTGTAACTGTTGTTTTTATGGTAGACATGTAGCTAATGTGCAAATATGTGTCCACATTGACTAACTGTTTTTCTTGAAAATCGAACACTAACAATTCCAAAGTACGCATTTAGTGGTAGCCTATCCAATATGCAATTTAACATACATTTTAATAGTCTCATAATGCAGTCACATCATATGCTTTCTGACCTTTTCGATTTTTTATTTTACTTTTGTCACTCAAAAAAGTGTTTCAGATCCACTTTCTCAAAAGTTTCCAATACACAATATTTAAATTTAAAACAGATTAAAATAATAGGCCTATAGATGTTTCTGCACTGAACCTGATTAAATATACTCTATGTGCATACATGTAGGGTAGAGTGGGGGAAAATGCCCCCCTGGGGTAAAACGCCCCCCACCCGTTTTTCCCAGAATAACCACTAGAATGAATCGAGATACATTTTTACTATTGCTATGCACTACGTTGACAACGGGGATACAAATCTCCATGGAGAAGCTGACACCAGCGACGTATTTGAAGAGAAGAGGATTACATGGAAAGTGCTATAATTTTCAGATATTAGTAAACAAGTGTTTAATAGAATATTGTTCACAGTGATATCACAGTGATGTATGATAGATGAATAGTGAAGTCTGTAGTTTGAGAGCATATGTTATTTATAAGGAATACAATTATATTTTTAAAAATAAACTATTTTTTAAAAAGACATAGCTTGTGGGGTAAAACGCCCCCTATGCGACATAGTTTCTCTTTATCGTAATTACTACAGTAACATGTTTCTGTTTACCAAAGTCTTTATTTTACACTTTAATGCAGTATAACTAGGCGGTAAAATCAAAATATTTGAACAAAACATGAAAAAATTACAAGTGAGCATTAGCTAGCTAGCTTGGTGGATGCAATGATGGAAGGTGGTTATGGCGACCCAATGATAAAACATAGTGACTTTTAATGCATTTATGGAATATATTTCACTATAAATATACACATTTTTGTTTAATATTTATTTAGGGTTTTCTGTTTTTCTTGATGATAGTGGGGAACAAATACTACATCAATTATCAACCTAGGTGTAGAAATCAAAATATTAAAATGTTAGAAATTTGGCTATTTTGTACATTCCTGAAATTAATATTAATAGGTATATATATATATACATGTTGTTGCATTACTTGCCTTTTACTTTTAGAGATTAAAAACTATGTTCATTTTGCTGTTGATCTATGAAGCAAACTGGTTGGTAAGAAAGGGAGCATTTTCACTCTGCCCGCTGGGGCAAAACGCCCCCTTTGTACAAAAATATTTAAAGTCAAATTTCAAAATATTTACTAAGGCTGAGCAATTTTAATATTTGGTGAATAACTCCTCCCATAGTCATTCAAAACTGGGATGGCAATTCTAGTCACATTTATGTTTTGTTTCACAGTAATGTCACATTTTACCTTAAGGGGGGCGTTTTCCCCCACTCTACCCTACATGTACCTTCGTTAAGTATAAAGGTTCTCATTTGCTACAGTGTAGAGGTGTTAGTGTAATTATCTCTCTTGTACTCAGAAACGTCCTTGATGGAGAACTGCAATTAACCAACTAGAGATAGCCTACTGTGGCTTATATCCCTCAAAATACAGAAATCTAGACGCTGCACAAACTCTTAGTACACAAATACTGGTTATGAGCCTGTGGGTCAAGTCTCCAGCTAGTTCCTTTTTTTTTTTTTTTTAAATGACACATGAGGTTCTAAACACTCCTGCTTCATCACAACGCCCACGAGATCTGGCATATCAAAAGTCACATTTCTCCATCAAAATCTCCAAGGCGAAAAGGAAGCCTGGCAACCACAAATACATAAATTGCCATGAAATAAGAGGCCACCCACAAAGAAAAAAAATCCCAAATCTTCGACAACCACTGTAGCTATAGGTCTCACATGGAGCAGCTATTTCTGTACCCTTAAATAAACAATGATTAGTCTCAGAGGGGAACAGAGTGTGGGCTTTGCTATGGACGAGTTAATGGTTGTTTGGTTGGTAAGCATGATACCTCGACTCCTGGCCCCTGTAATCAATAGGCAACTGAGAGATTGCAACAGCATTCAGCTTGTAGGCTAGTCCTATAAGAAGGTACAGCACTGATATTTACTTTATAATGCCAATGGATTTTAATATAAGCAGAGACTGAAGACATGACTAGAACAACAGATGAGTTTACTTATTTGTTTATTCCCTATAACTGTTTCCACGCCATACTTACTGCAAACTATTTACAGCCCAGACCGAACATGAGGGACACTTCACTGACCACTGCCTCTCACCACGTTAGTTGTTTTAGAAAGGACTCAACAATTAATAATTAAAATTTAATAATTTCATCATACATAATGTAGGCCTATACTATACGCATGATTAGTATTGCACATATTATGTAACTGTAAAAAAAAAAAAAAAAAAAAAAAAAGATTGGTTTGACTTAGTCAAAGTAGGCTAAGTTTAGCCTAACCTAGTTGCTTTAATTTTAAGTTCATTGAAATGAATGTTCAAAAAAAATGTAGTTGAAGATGAAGGAGTTTGGTTTAATCAACAGAAAACTAGTTATCTGAACCACACAATTTATTTAATCTAAGTTGATTTGACAAAAGAAAAAATGTGATAAATCATGTTTTTTTTTGTGTGTGTGTTTTTTTTTACAGTGGAGATAATATTTCACACATTTGCTGTGTGTACTTGTTGTTGGAGGAGGATATGCTTCCCCAGTTGAAAATAAATAACTTTAATAACTTGAATTCCACTTGAGGGTAATTTTCACCAAGAATTTCATTTAATTAAGCGATTTAATATAGCAAGACCCCGCTGGTTTAGCTTAGCTCAGGAATTCTCTTAATGTCTGTTGGAGCTAAAGCATGACTTTCTTGTTCCAGCTGCAATTTAAGGTTAAATAAAAGTGCTATGAAAGTCCAAACAACATGCATCAAAACGTTATTAAAAATATGTAAAATATCTGTTTTAAAACTGAGGCAGGACCTAGGCCTAACAGAATACAGATCCAATTAAGGCTCTGTAGCCCTTTTGAGGATTTGTTTGACAAAGCTGCAGCCCGCCTGTCATCTCCTATGATGTCAGCGGCATATGAACACTGATAGGAGCCCGCTCAGCAGCCCCAGTAGCCTTCACCTGTCCGCGTGCCCTTCATACCTGCACAAATTTAGTCCTCCGATTTGCAGGGTTTCTACATCGTGGACACGATGTTGTTTTACGTGAGTTGCAGCTTGCTGCTGGCACTGGTGACTTTTCACGGCGCCGCTGGATCAGAAATGGTGTTCCGTTGTCCGAGCTGCACTGCAGAGCGCCAGGCGGCTTGCCCGATGATCACGGAGCCGTGCGCGGAGATTGTGCGCGAGCCGGGCTGCGGCTGCTGTCCGGTGTGTGCCCGACAAGAGGGCGAGCTGTGCGGCGTTTACACACCGAGATGCTCCAGTGGTCTGCGGTGTTATCCCAAGCCGGATTTGGAGTTGCCCCTGGAGCAGCTGGTTCAAGGGCTCGGGAGATGTGGACGTAAAGTAGACACTGAGCCCACAGGAAGCGCAGAGCCTCGGGAAGTCAGCGGTAAGTGATTTAATGGGTGCACAATTATGCTGCAATAACCTATTACTGTGATAAAGTTATGAATATGGGATTTTCATAATTTGCCTCTTCTGTTTTTAATAAATATGCCTAAATAAATATATAATTGGCCTATCAGCTGGTTTCTTGGAACAATTGGGCTTATAGCCTATAATGTCACATTAAAATTAAACTTTGGGCTTATTTGTTTTTCTTTTTCTCGTGAACAATTTTGAAATTGATAAAAACCTACAGCTTTGTGTGTGTGTGTGTGTGTGGGGGGGGGGGGGGGGGGGGGGGGGGGGGGGGTGTAAAGTTTGCAAAACTTTAAAATAGCTACTATGCCCTGATAGCCCACTTGTGACAGAAACTGTAAGCAGGTTTTTTTTTTTTTTGGCTGTAGGCTACCGTGGCACATCATCGATATTTGATGAATTGGTTCGAACTCAAACACTACACATTTTAACAGCCTGTTAAATATGCACCTGCACCAGTGCGATGTCTTAAGTGTTTTATCTCTCTGAAAGAAAGAAAGAAAGAAGAAGAAAGAAAGAAAGAAAGAAAGAAAGAAAGAAAGAAAGAAAGAAAGAAAGAAAGAAAGAAAAGAGAAGAAAGAAAGGGGAGTTTCTGGAGAACTGGGGACTATGGAATGCATGATAGCTAGACGGATTTTGCGCTTTGACCCTTTCCTGCAGTAAATTTATCATTGTGTGTTTTTGCGCGTGTGTGAAAGAGAGAGATAGAGAAGATGGGTCTGAACAAGCAGAACAGGAGGACGGGTCTCGACGCAGTTCAAGCAGTCGCGCCTTGAGGATATTTTTATTGGGATGGCCAGATGAGTCCATTCAAAATAGTAAGGTGGCACACCAATTTATTTTATTTTTTTTAAATATTTTTCCTAACATTTGAACTACTGCATAGCTTATTCAGTAATGCACGTCTCTAATTAGCCTACATAAGTAGATATCCAGAATGATGACATTCAGGCGTGCTCGAGTGAGTGTTACGTTTGATTTTGTGTCCACGGGAGGTTTGTGAATCGATTTGACGAATCAGAATTCTTCTGTTAACTTTTGGTGAGATGATATGAAATTTCGACTAACAAATTAGTAGATGTTCCAGACAATTAATAATGGCTAATATAATATAACATTGGAAGAGGAAAGGAAAGCAATTTTGATTCTGGAGTTTATAGCAAAACTGTAAATTATTATAGCACCACTTAGTGGTGGATAGTCAAGTCAAGTCACCTTAATATAGGCCTAGTGGTTTTGGCAATGCAGATTGTTTTAAAGCAGCTTTACAGAGATAAAGCATGATGTTGAATATGATGTAAAAAATAATGTTGTAATAATATGTTAAATATAAAATTAAATCTCTAACTAAGCAAGCCAAAAGCCAATGGCTACAAAGGCAAAAATGGCGACAGTGGCAAGGAACCAAAACTCAGAATGGAGAAAAAAAAAACTTTGGAGAAACCAGGCTCAGTTGGGGGGCCAGGTCTCCTCTGGCCAAAGAATGAACACTGTATGATTATGATTCAGGCAGTATTAAAGGTCAGAAGTCAGATTGGATCCGGATACAGGAATTGTCATTAACGTTTTTGCTTACCAGCAGCTGTGGCTAGTGGTTCCCTTTTGAGAACATTCACTTCGTATCGCGTAGCAATACACTATGGGAAAACTCCTTTTCTCAAGAATTGAAGCATTTATTTTAAAACACTGTGCAGCTGCACAGCCAGCACAGCACAGAGCTGTAGCTCGTTGATTGGCTGGGCTGTGGGAACTGCACAAACCTATGGCGAAGAGGCGAGGACGAGCAATCCTAACAGAACGCTTCTCGCCTCGCATGCGCCAGAATGGGCAAGGCTACTGACAATATAAGCGGCCCATTTTGTCATAGGAATCAGATTTAATCTCCTTCAGCGATCGGCACGTCTTCGCTGACTCTCCTGCTAGAAGCCTTCACCGTCGCCTTATCCCTGCCTGGGTCATATCTATGGTCCTCAGGACCCTTAAGGGAGCCCCGTGTTTTTCCCTCACTGGAAGACGATAGAGAATTAGGTCTACTCTGCTCTGTTAGGGCTCTCAGAATCTATCTGGAGCGTTGGCCGTACCAAAGGGCTTTCGGTCATGAAGCAGAGATTATCATGATGGATATTGGACGCTACCTCTCTAGCCTACGCTTCTATGTTCCTTCAATGTCCCACAAGCGTCAGGGCTCATTCCACTAGGGGCATGGCCTCTTCATTGGCTTGGTCCAGTGGTGTACCAAATGAAGACATTTGTGCGGCGGTCGGCTGGTTTTCGTCGTCCACATTTGTAAGATTTTATAATTTAGAATTGCCAGCACTGCAGGCACGAGTTCTTTCTATTTGAAAAGAGGTCTTGGCCCCTGAAGGACTTTGACTTTAGTTCTACTATAAGCCTCGAACTGCTCAACCCCTTGCTATTAGGCTTCACGTTCGGGTACTGTCGCTTTCGGCGGGAAGTGTCCTGATAGGATCACACGTCCTCGTCGCTTCGCCATAGGTTCATGCAGTTCCCACAGCCCAGTCAGCGAGCTAGACAGCACTGTGCTGGCTGTGCAGCTGCACTGCGTTTTAAAATAAAGGCTTCAATATTTTCGATAAAATTAGTTTTCCAGTTTTCCCACGCAATACTCGTTCCCTACTCTCAGGAAACCAAGGTTCATAAGTTGCAAGTCTTCAAAGACCTTTGAAACTGCATTGATTTGGACTTCAAAACGTTGGTTGCCATTGAGTTCCATTATTTGAAGAATAATCCAGAATTTTTTTCCTCAAAAAAATAATTTTCTCTTCCACTGAGACATGGATATCTTGGATGGCATCGGGGTGAGTATTTTTCTAGGAAATTTTCATTTTTAGGTGAACTAATCCTTTAATCTTTAATATTTGGCCACTTATTTACCATAGATATGCTACAGCTTGAATAAGAATATGTGGTCATCAAAACACAGAGCGAGGGTTTAAACTTTTATTTTGAAATAATTTTGCATATCTAGAAACATTGATGTATTCTCCTGTTTTTGTGTAGGTTTATTAATAATTTACATTACAAATCTGATGAAATGACACCGTGTTCCCAGATTAACCTTATTAGCTACCCAAACTCACAGCAAACTCACAGATAATAACAGTGCAACACTTAGCGCATCAGACTTTATATGCATTCCCAATTGCACGTTATTGGAAACCCAAACAAACAGAGAGACAGAGTTGTAGAGCAGCATTTACTGTGAATAGAGCCGCTCTGAAACACTGGAAGAAACGCATAACCTGCATGCATGTAAAAAAAGTGGCATGTTTCCCTCTGAAATATATTTATTTAATTTAATCTAAAATAAAACCTGCCAGAGTGGCTAGTGAATGTGACTGTGTTACACGCCACTGCTGAAATCCACCCACATTTGGCGGGTGTTAATGTCAAGCCCTGGGTGGACGGATGGATGTATATCTGAGAAAAGGGTGTGATTTGGACTCCAGCACTTTTGTTGCTTGGATATAAGGCCCCCAGTTTATTTAATTTCAATCTAGTGAACTAATAGAGATCTGTGGTTTTCAAACTGTGGTAAGTTCACAACCAGTTGTATGAAAGTGCCTTCAGGTGTGTGTTTATATTTCTAATACCTGATTTCTTTTTAAGTTGCCCATTGGTTGCCCTTAATGCGCTTAAAGTTGGTATGAAATGGAAGTTGCAATTGTATTTTCTTCCCTATCGTGATGTATATTCAAGTGAAATGGGTTTCGGAGCACAATCAAATGTCAGGACATGATTTTGTCCATTGAAAATTGATAGGTTCATTGGATTGTTGTGGTACTTGATATTGCCGTGATCTCTTGTAAGTGACAGGCTATCCCGCCTTCACGCCAAATAACTTCATCAGAGAAGAGAAGGAGGAGTGGCTTAGGGGAAGTTATTGTGATTAAAGATTACGAGGGCACATTCATTTTTAAAAACAATAATTATGTGCAATATTCAATAAAAAAGAATTGTCAGCTTGAAATGCTTCTAAACACACAAGAGAATTTTTGAGACTATGCTGGCCAAATTCCTAAATTATTATTTATTCGTGTGATTGAATTTGATTCCAAACTTTGAAATTATTTGCAAAATTTGCTGCACTCGCATGTCTGACTCTTCTTTATGTTATACTTATGTGTTATACTACAGCTGCATAAACATGGTGTCAGAAGATACCTAGCGCGTTCGTTCTTGAGTTCACGCTGTAACTGCTGATTTCAACCATTTGTACGGTTATGGACGCTGATAATGCTGCGGCCGCGCCTCGCCCGTCTAGCGACGTACCAGCCCACATCGCGGCTAACATACCTCCGCCGTCACCGATAAACATGAATGGAGACTGTAGCGCTAACTGGGACTTATTCAGAGCAGAGTTTGAGGATTATGCACTGGTCATGGGCCTGGTTGACAAGACCAGGGAGGTCCAAGCTGCCACGTTGAGAAGTGTGATGGGATCCGAATGCAGACATTTTACCGGCACAATTTGAATCTCACAGACGCGAAACAGAGATGCATTGAAACCATCCTAGATGCATTGGACGGATACTTCAAGCCTGCCAGAAATGTCATTTATGAGAGGTATGTGTTCGGCTGTTGTAAACAAGAGGAAGGGGAATCCATAGACAATTATGTGACCAGATTGAGAGAAAAAGCTGCAACTTAGTAGTAGTAGTAGTAGTAGTAGTAGTAGTAGCCTTTATTGTCACTAGTCACAAGTTCCAGCGAAATTAGCCATCAACCTGTCCATACAATCACCAACTTGTGATTATAGTGGATTGAAGGATGACATTATTTGTGACAAAATAGTACGGGCATTACAAATGAAGGGACCAGACGCAGGTTGTTAAGTGAAAAAAAATGAACACTGCTCACAGCCATTGAGATGTGTCGCACAGCTGAACAGACTGCGATGCATATGAGAGCGATGGATACCGCGTGCATGCCTCCAGCCGAAACGGTTCACGCTGTTGCTAGGAAACCTTTCAAGCCTAACCAGTGAAAGCAGAGTAATTCACCAAGACTCTTAGACACAAGCAAGACATGCCGATACTGTGGTAATGTGCATTCAAGAGGAAGGAATCAGTGTCCAGCATACGGCAAAACATACAGACTCTGTGGAACTGACAATCACTTAGCTAAAGTGTGTCTTAATAGCAAAAGCAGAACTACAGAGGGGAAGCTCCACTGCATTGAATATTCCACGGAGGAGCCGGTTGGGGACAGTGATGATGATATTTACACAGTTGAGTCCATTAGCACGGTGCACATGAAAGGGAAGAAATGGTTTGTTTCCCTGTGATTACATGGCAAGTCATTGCGTTGTCAGTTAGATTCAGGGGCCACATGCAATGTGATGAGCTACAAGGATAAAGTGAAGGTGGCACCACACACACCACTCCGCCCCAGTAACATCAAATTACGGCTGTACTCAGGGGAGTCGCTGGACTCTGTGGGTGTTTTTGACACAGAATGTGTGGTCAAAGGAGAGAGATACCAACTGTCATTTGAGATAGTACAAACAAATCAAAGTCCGCTTCTCTCAGGATCTACTTGTGAACAGCTAGGCCTGATGCAGTTCGCAATCCCAGATGACGTGTTCAAAATGGAACCCTCTGACTAAGGAACAGTTAATTGACACATACAGTGTTGTGTTCAACTTGCCTGTGGAATCTCTGCCCGGTGAGGTCCACTTTGAGCTGGATACCAGGCCATTGCACACTGAGTCCGAAATTTTCATATGCGTTTTTTCGTATTCGTGATTCGGTGGCTCTGAGTTGTCAAAACACCATTCAATCGCCATTCAAACTGCTTGCTACGGATGTGAAAAACGCAGAAAATCGAACCCGATCCAATTCTTTTATGACGGACGAAAGTTTCGGAGGCAGTGTGCAAGCGTGATTGACATAACGTGACGTCATATTTATTGGCCATATTGTGCAATGGCCTTTACACCGGTACAGTGTGCCCCCCTGAATGTTCCAATCGCTATGAAAGCAGCCGTCAAAGTCCAACTGTATGTGTATCAGGCAGAGGGTCATATTGCAGATGTTACAGAGCCAACAGATCGGATTAGCAACATGGTGATTGTAAAAAAAAACAGACAAGCTGAGGATTTGTTTGGACCCAAAGTTCCTGAACAAAGCTCTAAAACGCTCATTATATAATGCCAACTCTGGAGGATGTGCTATACAAACTGCCTAAAGGAAGGATCTTCACCTTGGTTGATGCCAAACATGCATTCTTACAGTGCAAGCTGGACTAAGAGAGCAGCTTCATGACCACATTCTGGACCCCATGGGGCAGGAAACGTTGGCTAAAGCTCCCATTTGGTGTTTCAGTGGCACCTGAGGTGTATCAACGGAAACAGCATGAACTGTTAACAGGTTTAAAGGGGATTGAGCCCATCGCTGATGATATTCTTGTCGTTGGCTGCGGTGACACAGACCAGCAAGCTGAAAGTGATCATGATCTCAAGCTTCAGGCCCTGTTGGAGCGTTGCAGAGAGGTCAAGTTACGTCTTCCTTAAAAAAATTGCAATTCAAGGTCCCCGAAGTGAAGTTCCATGGTCATATCCTTTCATTCACAGGCTTGAAGCCCGACCAAGAGAAGGTGAGGGCTATCATGGACATGCCCAACCCCACAGATGCCAAAGGTGTACAGCATCTCATTGGCTTTGCTAATTATTTAGCCAAGTTTATGCCCCACTTGTCTACTGTTTGTGAGCCACTTCGGCGTTTGCTCGACAAAAACACACTGTGGCACTAGCTACACAAACATGATGATGCAGTTCGCAAGCTCAAATCCATGGCCACATTGATGCCTGTGCTGCGTTATTATGATGTTACTAAGCCTATCACAGTACAAAGTGACTTTAGCCAAAGTGGTCTTATGCAGGAAGGACGGCCTGTCGCCTTCGCTTCAAGAGCACTCACTCCCACAGATAAAAATTACGCTCAAATCGATTACGCTCAAATCGTCTTCGCTTGCCAAAGATTTCACAATTACTTGTGCGGCCGAGAGTTGGTCACTGCAGAGACTGACCACAAACCCTTGATCACTATATTCTGCAAACCACTTCTCAGTGCACCCAAGCGACTTCAGAACATGCTCATGACACTTCAAATCTACAGTCTCAAGGTTGTCTACAAGCCGGGGTCTAAAATGTTCATCAGTGACATGTTGAGCAGGGCAGCTGCTGACTGTACAGGCAAGGGAGCAGTTTACCAGCGGCACGCCATATGTCATCTGCAGAAAGAGCAAGAGGATGTACAACTCATCAACCAAGCAGAATACTTGAATGTGACGGACCAGCGGCTGAAGACAATCAGGGAGCATACTGAAAGGGATGATGCACTACAGGCCCTTAAGGCCACTATCCTTGCAGGCTGGCCTAATGAGAAAGAAAAAACAACACACATCATCCGAGAATTCTGGCCTTATCGAGATGAAATTAGTGGGCAAGATGGTATTTTGTACCTTGGACAGAAAATTATTATCCCCAAGTCACTACGTCCAGAGATGTTAAAGCGCATACATTCAAGCCATATAGGAGGTGACGCATGTTATCGTCAAGCCCGTGACGCACTGTATTGGCCTAGTATGCAAGCAGAAATCAAAGACTTTGTGAGCAATTGCTCGACTTGCAAGGAATTTGCGCACAACCAACAAATGGAAACCATGCTCTCTCATGCCATCCCCGGCATACCATGCCAGATCGTCAGCATGGACTTGTTTAGTCACCGGCAAAAGGACTATCTTCTAATTGTGGATCATTACTCAGATTTTTGGGAGATTGAACTGCTTACTGATCTATCTGCTGAGACGTCATTAAGCGCTGCAAGGCTCAGTTTGCTCGACATGGTCAGCCAGATAGAGTTATCACAGATAATGGCCCTCAGTTTGGTACTCTGTTTAAGTGTTTTGCCTGGACATCACCAAGACATCCTAAATCAAATGGAAAGGCTGAGTCAGCCGTCAAGATTTCTAAGAACCTTCTGCGCAAAGCTATGCACAACAGAACTGACCCTTGGAAAGCAATCCTTCATTGGAGAAACACCCCTGCTGAAGTCAAGGACAGTAGTCCTGCACAAAGGTTAATGTCGCGGAGACTGAAAACGTCTCTTCCAGTAACAAACAAGCTTCTGGAGCCATGTGTTGTAACTGGAGTTGTGGAGCGGCTTCACCACCGAAAGCAGTTGGCAAAATCCTATTATGATAGGTCAGCTCGTGATCTGCCAGAGCTAAACATAGGAGAGAGGATCCGCATGAAGCCCCTTCCAGGGGAAAACCCTGCGCTATGGAGGGTCGGCACCTGCCTTCAGAAAGTGGCACCACACTCTTATTTTGTGAATGTGGGTGGATCCCTATATAGACGAAACAAGAGTGCACCTATGAACGGCAGAGTCAACCACCACACAAGCATTGTAATAATAATAATAATAATAATAATAATAATAATAATAAATTTTATTTGTAGTGCACCTTACATTTAGAGCAAATCTCAAAGTGCTACAGTTTAAGATCATAAAAGCATTGTAAAAATAGACATAGTAGTTAAAAGTCAAAAGTTCTCCTAAAAAGAAAAGTTTTTAGTCCTTTTTTAAAAGTCTCAATAGTTTGAGGTGCCCTCAGATGGTCAGGGAGGGCATTCCAGATCAGGAATGTTGGCAGAAAGCCGATCACCCATGGTGCTGAGCTTAGTCTTGGGAAGAAGTAGACGGGTTGTCATTGTTGAACGGAGGGATCGTGTTGTTGTTTGAGGTGTGAGTAGTCTTTCAGATATGGGGGGGCGTTTCCGTGGATGCACTGGTAGGTAAGAAGGGAGACTTTATATTCGATCCTTGCGAAAACAGGAAGCCAGTGAAGTGAATGGAGAATGGGTGTGATGTGATCATATTTTCGTACTCTCGACAGGATCCTTGCAGCACCATTGGACAGTACTGTACCCGAATTGCCTCTTATGATGGAAGGGAGTGTTGCAGAGGCCCTTTCATCTGCTGACTCACCTCATGCGAAGCCCACGCCACAGGCTTCACTTGGCCCTGTCAAACCCTCATCATCAGATGGTCACACTTACACTAGGGCTGGCCGATTGTCCAAGCCACCCAAGAGGCTTGATTTGTAATAAGTTAGAAATACTGCTGTGGCAGTTTTGGAAAGGAAAAGAACAGTTAATGTAACAAGGACTCTATAGACTCTATAGTCATGGCATTAGTGCCTAACTTGAAATTTATTGCAGTTGCTTTAAAGGTTATGTTGCCTAAAGTTTATATAGTATTTTGTTCGTATTTACTTCTTATTTTAGAAGGGGATTCTTTAGTTAATATTTGTAAAGGGGGATGTTACGGTATGTAATGAATCATGCGATCGGTAGTCGATTGCTTTTGGCTCTTGTCTTCGCGCTGTTCTTTTGTCAATACAGTTGCAGAGCTGCACTCGCATGTCTGACTCTTCTTTATGTTATACTTATGTGTTATACAGCTGCATAAACATTATTGTTTAAAGCTGCAGTCTGCAGTTTTTTCCTCTTTGTCGCCATCTCTGTTTAAAATCTGCAATTGCAGTTATTCGTGGAATTATCAACTTTACATGAGTTGTGCCTCGACACGGCACTACACGGATTAATCCAATGTTTGAGGGGAGTGTGTGGCTGTAAGTCACAGTGCCGGTGTGGATACTGTGACTGTCATTCAGAATCACAGATTATTATTTTTGGATGTATGACCAACATAATAATTTTCACCGGAAAATGTCATCTGAACAAGTAAGTAACATCCAGTTTTGTTCTGACCGACTAAGGGACAAAATCATTGCAGTAAATCGGGCTGATTAAATCTAACAATCGCTTGTTAATGTTCAACATCAGCATTGTATGACTACATTTAATGCCCTTCCGATATTTTTCCTTGTTTTCGCATGGGTCTGGTTGCAGTCTCTTTTTTTTTCTGTAGCCACTCCAAAGACTTTTGCATTTTACAATGGGTGATTCTCCAGTTGTCACTGGTGATTGTCGTTTGAACCTTTCTGGATCTGCCATCAAATTGATATGGTTAATTATATCAAGTGCTGTGCGAAAAGGCTATAAATCTCCTCCTCCAACATCCTCACACGCAATATAGCCTACTAGCCGAGACACCTTTTTTATGTGTACAGATGTGACATAATGACGCAAAGACATGCTTGAATTTCCCGTGGAAATCCACCAGTACCACTGGAATTAAAAACATTATTACAAGCTTACCGTTTTGAACACTGGCTGGATATGTACTTGCTCAAAAAATTATTTTGGATAATTTTTAACCCAAAAAAAGTTACGGACTGCAGCTTTAACAACATGGGAATTATTTAGATTTAAATTTTTCACACACAAAAAAAAACACTTTCAGCTCCATAAAACAGTTTTATATGTACATTATATTTACAAATTATATACAACAGTGCCTACAGTGCCATTATAAAGACTGTAAGTCTGTGTAATATCCCTCATACTTTCATCCATGAAAAATGCAATCTACCCTGACTAAGGTCTTTAGTTGGTGTCTAGGTGGTATTTAGAAGTTTAACAATCACTGGTGTAGATAAATGGACGATAGTTATACAGCAAAAATGGCATACAGCATCTCCACATCATATGCCGAAACTTTAGTGTCAAAATAACTTTAGTGGCACAAACATTATACATTATACAGCAGCACTTGGGAAATGTGACCAAAAGCTCTCTATAAATGCAAACAGCAACTGTGGTCTGTCTGTCTGTCTGTCTGTCTGTGGGCGAATGTCCATGCCCAGTGTGAATAGGTCCATAGGAATCCATTGTTTTTGTTTAAAAAACTGAACATTCACAGAGAATATTTGATCATGGTGCTTTGAAGCCCTACACCAGTGTTCTCCAAATCCTGTTGTGCCGGATGGTTTTCTGGTGAAAGAGAGGAAAACTTACACTTCCTTTGAATCATAGCTGCATTTAGCACCAGGATGCCATTTAAAATTGCCATTTGAAGCACAGATTTGAAATATTGTAATTAATTTGCTATTAAAGTAAATTTTAAATTTTGCTTGTTTAGGTTAGAAGATTCTTGGTAGACCAACTGCTCTGTATTTCCCTGCGAGACCCTGGGACAGGCTCCAACATCTCCGCAACCCTATACACAGGACAAACGTTTCAGAAAATGGATAGATGGATGATTAGATGGGTGGATACCATAAACTCCGAATTACTTAACTCATTTAAGAATGTGCAGACTCCAGCGACAGTCTATAGTTAAGATGGCCACACTGATATTACAATAAATGGGAAAAATTGGAATGTCACGAATAGCACCTCTAGTACAGGGAGTCCCAACTTCTAAATAAAACGTCTCGGGTTATGACTATAACCCTTGTTCCCTGAGAAGGGAACGAGACAATGCATCGAGAATCGACACTTTGGGGGACGCTCCCTTAGCGTGCGCCTCTGAAGTAAAAATGAAACTATTCCAATCCTGATTGGTGTTGCGTCGTGACGTAACATGTGACGGCATAAACCGGAAGCATAAAGGTGACGCTGACGCATAGAATGCCAGCCTCGCGATGAAGCAAGACGCTCTAAGGCCTCGAGGGGCGTGGCAGAGCGATGCATTGTCTCGTTCCCTTCTCAGGGAACAAGGGTTATAGTCATAACCCGAGACGTTCCCTATCGAGGAAACTCGACAATGCATCGAGAATCGACACTTTGGGGAACGAATGCCCACTAGGCCACGCACCGAAAACAGGCCTGCCCCGGAGTGAAACTGATTCAGGCACTCAGCTAGGACGAGAGCACATGTGCGCCAGGCGTACTAGGGAGGAGCAGAATATAGAACCTAACAAAAGTGTGTGGGGTAGCCCAACCGGCTGCCTCACAGATCTCCTGGATGGGAACTCCCGAAAGGAGGGCCTAGAGGACGCCATGCCTCTAGTAGAAAGAGCCCTAACGGCCAAAGGTGAAGGCAAATTGCGCACCTTGTAGGCCTACTTATGGTTTGTAAAGCCGGGAGCCCCTAATAGGTGATCCAAAACACACTACAGTAGGTCCGACCTCCTCCAAGAAGAGGACCTCTCAAGGTAAATACTCGGAACTCTGACTGGCAGAGCAAGGAACCTCTCCTTTTCTGCCGACACATGAGGTGGAGGATGAAATACTTGCAGGACCATGGACCTAGCCATGATAAATTGCACTTAAGGCACATAGCTGGGTCTCGGATGCAGGATGGCCTTAACTCCGCCGGGGGCACATCCCAAGCAAGCTGGCGATAATGCCAGGGCTTGGAGATCTCCCAGTCTCTGTAAAGAAATAGCTAAGAGAAAGGCTATCTTGAACGTGAGGTCCTAGGCGAAGCCGACTGGAGGTATTCGAAGGGAGCCAGGAATAGCCCTTCGAGAACCACCGTCAGGTCCCAGGAAGGAACCCTGGACCTGACTGTCGGTCTCATCCTCCAATACCATGGAGAAATAGTATGACCAGTTGGTGCCTCCCCAAAGGCCCAACATTTAGTGGTGCATGGAATGCCGCAATGGCAGCCACGTACACTCTACGTGTGGATGGGGAGAGATTCGCAGAGAAACGATCTTGAAGAAACTCCAGAACTGAAGCCATTGGGCAGTTAACTGGGCCTAACTCAAGTTCTCTACACCAAGTGGAAAAATATTCCACTTGAGGCCATATAATCTCCTAGTAGACGGAGCCCTAGAGATAAGTATGGTTTCGACCACCCCAGATGATAGACCAGCATCTAGGTACTGAGCCCCCTCAGAGGCTAGACCCACAATTTCCACAGCTCTGGATGAGGATGGAATATAGTGCCCTCCGCCTGAGACAACAGATCCCTCCTCAGAGGAATCTGCCATGGCGGAGCTATTAGGAGTGAAATTAAGTCTGAAAACCATACTCGGGCTTGCCAACACAGGGCTACCAGAAGACGACTGATGCCCTCCTGACTGACCCTCTCCAGGACTCCCGGGAGCAGAGCGATCGGGGAAAAAGCGTACAGGCGAAGCCTCGGCCAGGCCTGTACCATGGCATCCAAGCCCCAGCGGGGCTGGATGAGTCAGGGAGAACCAAAGTGGATAGTTGGACGGAAGTCCCTCGAGAGGCAAACAGATCCACTTCCACTGGTCCAAACCTCTGCCATATCAACTCCACCACCTCTGGATGGAGTCTCAATTCCCTGGCCTCAGCCCCTGCCTCGACAGGATGTCTGCTCTCTAATTCAGAACCCCCGGGACATATATTGTTCTTATAGATAATATTTCCCTTGGGACCATAAAATGATCAGATGCGCCAATCTGGATAGAGGGCACAATCTGAGTGTCCTTTGTCGGTTCAGATAAGATACCACTGAGACGTGGTAACCTTTGATGTCTGTGAGGAAGCTCCTCAGAGCCCTGAACACAGCCAACATCTCTAGGCGATTTACATGCCAAGAATGATGATGGTCCTGCCACAGACCCCTGGCAAAGCGGCCGTCCGAGACCGCGCCCCAGCCAGCGAGGGAAGCGTCTGTCGAAACAGTTTCCCGGCGACATGACACCCCTAACACTGGACCTTGGGACAAGAACCAAGGTTTCTTCCATATTAAGAGGGAACGAAGGCATCTGCGCGTAACCTTTATTATACGGAACAGATTCCCCTTGGGGAAAAAACCCTTGGCTTTTGAGCCATCATTGAAGGGAACTCATGTGAAGCAGGCCCAAAGGAATTACGTTGGATGCCGCTGTTATGAGGACCAGCAGTCTTTGAAATTGCTTTACAATGATGGCCTGGCCTAGCTTTATCCTGGACCCCATGGCCAGGATGGATTCGATACGAACGGGAGACATACGTGCCCGCATCGTAACAGAATTCCGTACCACGCCCAGAAGAGTAGTCTTCTGAGCTGGGTCCAACACCTTTTCGTAGTGTTGAGCCTCAACCCCCGGTTCTGAATGTGGCCAAGGACGACATCTCGATGCCGAACTGCCATATCCTGAGACTGGGTCAATATGAGCCAGTCGTCGATGTAATTCAGTATACGGATGCCCTGAAGCCTCAGTGGAGCCAGAGCTGCATTCATACACTTTGTGAACGTGCGGGGAGAGAGTGCTAGGCCGAACGGAAGAACCCGATATTGGTATGCTTCGCCCCCGAAAGCAACCTCAGGAACCTCCTGTGATATGGAAGGATGGAGACATGAAATAAGCGTCTTTTAGATCCATCGTGACAAACCAGTCCTCGGATCTGATTTGGTTCACGATAATGGTAACAGTAAGCATTTTGAACCTGAATCTCCTCAAAGAATGATTCAAAAAGCCCTAGATCTAAAATAGGCCTCAGTCCGCCATCCTTCTTTGGAATTATAAAGTACCGGCTGTAAAACCTTGACTCCCTGTCTGGTAGGGGAACACATTCTATGGCCCCTTAATTCCAGTAGAGTCTGTACCTCTTGTTCCATAACCCGAGCCTGTTCTGGAACCACTGCAGTCGGTACCACCCCAGCAAACTAGGGAGGTCGGTGACCGAACTGCAATCTGTACCCATATTTTATAATATTTTATAATATACAGGACCCATATAGATATATGTTCGGAAGGCGTTGCCATTCTTCTACAAAATCTACCAAGGGAACCAGCCCCTCGAGGCTGGCCTCGGGTGTTTTTCGAGCACTATTCTCGACTTCCTGAAGCGGTGGACCGGCAGGAAAAAAGTCGATACAGATTTTGTGACCATAGTCGGTGCCCTGTTGCAAGCTTTTGGGCGAACGCCATGGTGTGCGTTCCCTGGAAATCGATGTGGCCCGAAGCGTCAAAGACGGCGGGACAACAACATCTTCCCCGAGGGCACCTGCTGCTAGAACAACCTCGATTGTTCCACAGCGGGGGGCAGCCCTCTTTTTTTTCTTTTTTTTTTTTCGCTTCCTGAAACCTGTCAACGACTGTAGTGACAGCGTTGGAAAACAGGCCAGAAGGAGATAGCGGAGCGGCCAACAGGAAAAATATTCCCTTATTTAGATCTTTAAGAAGATCGGCCTGGTACGCGTGCAAAATCGTCATAGAGTGCAGGCACGCACCAGCCTGACCCTTTATTTATTTATTTTTTTTTATTTTTTTTTATTTTTTTTTTTATTTTATTTTTTTTAAATATTTTACCAAAGGAACCAGGCTCTCAAGCCTGGCTTCGGGTATTAATTGGGATTCGTTCCTGACCCCTGAAGCGGGTTTCCGGCAGGGCTGGACCGAAAAAACGATTCTCGATGGGCGAACGCGAAAGCTGCCTGGCCGCAAGCCTGTGGGGCGGACAGTGCAGCCTGCGTTCGCTGGAAACCGATGTGTCCCGAAACGTTTTTAACAGGGGAAGAGCAACATCGATTTCCTGCACCATATAAGCCCAGCCAACCAGTGCAGAGGTGTCCCTGCACGGTTTGTTGGGCAGCACCGGGGCTTAAAGCAAAGATGCCAGATCAGGAGAAAGAAAACTCACTAAAGCTTCCTCCATCTGTGGCATCTTGCCAAAACCCGACTCTCTCGCACCCACCACATTCGAATAAACATATAATGAATGTGGTGAGATACGTAAAGTGTGGGGTTTCTCCCAGGATCTACACATATATATATATTTTTTATAAAGATCTGGGAAAAACAGTAAGCCCCGGCTCTGAGTTTGTGAACTGTGCTGCAGGAATCTCTCGTCTAGTTCATTTTGACGGGGATCATCCTGCTTATTTTGTGGCCAGCTTATATATTTAAATATTATATATTATATATATATATATATAATTTATTTATTTATTTAATACTGGCCACAGCACTCATCACAACAATACAAGCTCTACATAAGCAGAAACATAAGCCGGCGAGTGTGACTCATGTTGCTCGTTCCCAATGCTGAGCACATCTACCTCCTTATTTATAATTTTGTTTGTTTATAAACATATAGCTCGAGCACTGGGCACTCGTCACGGGCAGAAGCCGCCGCATCGCGGGCGTCTGCGTCGTGAACTAGTGTCATAGAATCTGCGGATGATGAGAGAAAAGGTGCCTCAGCAGTCTCGTTCTCATCCGCGAGATCCTTCTGCGATCTCCGCGATCTAAGCCGTCGCGCCGCCTCAACGGACGCGGGACCCGAATCGCGGGGATCGCGAGCCTGGCCATCATCAGTGAAATAATATAGCCAAGCGAGAGCGCAGCACTCTAATAGGAAGTGCTTTACAGTATCACAGGCAGCCCTCTCGAGGCGCTGACTGTGCGTGCTGCGCCCCTAAACAATACACACACACACAGCAGATGCGTGTCCCCACCCGTGGCATATAATCTTGGGCAGGGGTGCACACACTTAGTGTATTGTTCACTCGCCATAATATAGAGCTTAGCACAGACAAACAACATCAAATAAGACAGACAGTTTCACAGAGAGCGCTTGCTGAAGAGCGATAGCTGGCATTCTATGCGTCAGCGTCACCTTTATGCTTCCGGTTATGCCGTCACATGTTACGTCACGACGCAACACCAATCAGGATTGGAATAGTTTCATTTTTACTTCAGAGGCGCACGCTAAGGGAGCGTCCCCCAAAGTGTCGATTCTCGATGCATTGTCGAGTTTCCTCGATAGGGAACAGTCAATAAATGCAGAGTGAACTGACTTGAATAGATCATTTTAACAATAATAAATATAAACTAATAAAAAAAAACTATATTAATAATACTTACAAGTTATGAGTAACATTATGTAAAATGATCAGTTTAAGAAACACTGATCTGTAAAACACTGATTTACTGATGAATAAATGTATACTTTTGTTAAGCTTTTTAAAAATAGTACTGACCTACCAAATTCATATTTTTCACACTCACATTATTTATTAAAGAGAGTTCAAATAAAATAAATAAAAAGAACAATTCACCCATTCAATGTGCAATCCTGTCAGGGTTCATTAAAGGGTACCTATCATGGAATTTTGAAAATTACCTTTCATGTAGTGTGTAACATAGATCTAAGTGAACGCAAACATCCTGCAAAGTTTTAAATATGAAAGTTCACCGTATACAAAGTTATTATCTCTCAAAAGTAAGAGTCGACTCTGAGTCGTTGATATGAATCGATAGACGAACGATGCACTTTCGTACGTCACTTGTCCAAGTTATTTGAATAAGATACGCCCACTCATTGCATTAGGAGACACCAGGGAAAACATCATGTCGACGAGACGCTGCTGTGTTTTGAAGTGCGACGCAAAAGCAAACTTATTTCATCTGCCCAGTGAGGAGCATTTGAAGACAGTGGCTACAGTTCATAACTATACCACAGAAGTATTATAGCCCGAACTTGTTCTGTGTTCGCGTCATTTTGAAGATGATTGCTTCACAAACCTAAATGCTATAAAGTATGAATTTGCGAGCCGGCTGATACTGAAGGAGGGAGGTTCAGTACCGAGTTTATTTGGATCAGCTTCCTTCTCCGAATCACAATCTGTAAGTAGGCTGTTGCTTTTATGTTTGTATCATGTTCTATAATTATTTTGTGTGTTGTGTACGCACAGGCACAGCGCAGCTTCTAGCAGCTAACTTAGGTCTTCAATGTCAATTGTATTGAAATATGTGAAGTGTTTGTCGTTGTTAATGGAGTTGTCACAGGGCTCTCGAGTGTCACGCATCACGCATTGAGCGTGACAGTCACTCATTTCGGTCTTTTGTCACGCTCTCCGGCCACACATTGTATTTCTCACGCTGATAAACTATTTGTAATATATTTAATATGCCGCAGTGCCCAAAACTCACTCACTGTGGAACCGGCAGGATTCAAGCGCGTCTCCTCCAGTGTTGCCAGGTCTGTATGTATGCCTATGTTGTTTGTGTAGTGCACGCTGGTTGACGCGATTGTTTTATCCACTGGAAAATGATTGTTATTGAGGAAACACCCGGGAACGCTATTTGAATATTTTTGGCCGTGATTGGGTTAGTTTGATGAGCAATTGGGCTGGTTTTGTTGTGCAGACCTGGCAACCCTGGTCTCCTCTGGTGTTGTTCGTCTGGTGTTGTTAGCCAATCAGAAAATAGCACTGTTGTATCTGGGTAAGATCTAGCGCAACAACCAATGACACCCCGTCGGCTGGGTGTCTAACATATCACCACAGTATTAGCGTCACGCAAAGGCGGGGTTTGGAAAAATGACTCGCTAAACGATTCATATGGGAGTCGGTGAGCAAATCAGGTAAAAATAAATGCATATTATAAGACAACAAAAGTGTTTTTTGTCATTGCATGCTTGTAAAACTGTTGTTGGGGACTCCCAGAACAATATTAGGAACATTTTAAATGCCATAATAGGTACCCTTTAAGTCACGGACAGGGCAGAGTCAAACAGAGAATGGTAACAGGCAAACATAGAGGTAGTACAGAACAATAAATGCTGGACTGACAAGGTAAAATGGCTTAAGACAGTCCAGTCCAGTCCACAACACAGCAGTCAAAGGGAGAATTATAGGTGAGGAAATGAGGAACAGGTGTGGCTGGTAACAATCAGTAACTAAGAAAGGAAACCAAAATCAAACACAAAATGTATACAGAGTAGCCTACTTAGAAAAACAGGACAAGCAGAGAAAACCCAGAGATCAACTGAGTCTTAACAGTATTGAACTATGGAACCCATGGATAAGTGACTAGTTAAGGACATCTCTTGACGGGGAAATTTAATGCTGTACCCCTCAAAGGTCCAAAATATACTGGTATTCCCTCCATCCCTGGGCTTGGAATCCAGCATCCTCCT
Source organism: Chrosomus eos (assembly GCA_036326025.1). Taxonomy (NCBI): domain Eukaryota; kingdom Metazoa; phylum Chordata; class Actinopteri; order Cypriniformes; family Leuciscidae; genus Chrosomus; species Chrosomus eos. The sequence goes on along the minus strand of CM070828.1, from coordinate 13,958,000 downwards.
TACAGTGTACACTGTAAAAGCTTCTATAAAATGGGGGATGGAGAAATGAAAGAGACAATGGGAGAAATTGGACTGAGACAAATAGATATGATGCAGGAGACCTAAGATACCAGGTGAACCAAGTGGAAGAATTGCAGTCGCACCACCACCAGACTGAGGACCTTAACAATTAGATGGACTAAAAAACTGCAATGCCAAGCTGGCACCATTTAGTTTTTGGTAGAGAGCCATAACCTTTTTCATACAAATGTATCAGGGTGTGTAGCCCTTCTTAAGCCTGGAAAAGCAGCTCCAAGTAAAGTGACGTTAGCCATTTTTTCAATGTCGGGCCAGTGCGAGCCAGGGCTAACAATAGCCACGTTTCCACTGTCGGGGTTTTCTGGCCCGCCGAATACCATGGTCCAAAGCGGGCCATCTCGGGCTTGAGGAGTGGTTGTGAACAGAGGTGGAGTTTACCTGAGCCGGGAGACGGCAGCTCCGGATGATTCCATATGGCCTACCAGCTAACATCAGCATTAAGACTTTTAAAATAATTTACCTCTATAATTTACCACTTTCATGTTTGAATGCCTTCTGTTTGTGATCCGATATGGATTCTGATCACCGTACAAGGTAGAAATATGTATATGTGATGCAAAAGACTATGCATGCTAACCATTAACATAGAAAACATGGTAAATATGAACGCTTGAGGAAATCAGATAAATAATAAAGGCTATCACAATCATGTTTTTTTATTTTATCTGTCAGTTGTCTACGTCTAGTCTCTTTATACAGGACTATCATAAAATAAAGCAACTTTTTTTGGGAGCTTCCTCTGTTTCTCTGACTGAAAATATAACTGTAGCCTACTGGGAGAGATTGCTAAAGCTCATCAGGTCGTATTTTTAGTGGCATGTTTGTAGAAATTATCATTCTTTCTAAGTGTGATATAAATGTGTCCTGTAACTACCAAATAAACAGAAACAGCCTCGAATGAATAAGTGTGTCTTCTTTCTTTTGTAAAATAGCCTAGACCTAACGGTAAACCACTTTATTTCTGTGTGGCTAATGTCCAATTTTGACACAAATTAATTCATTATGATCAATATATCACTTTTTATTGTAAACCTGTGGTAAAACATTGATGCTTGAGTTTTAAATGTTCAAGTAAACATCAAAAATGCCAGCAAACGGTCGCTTTTATCATGTTTGGAGAAAAAAACCTTGGGAGAACCCAGGCTCAGTCAGGGGGCCAGTCCTCCTTTGGCCAACGAACGAACAGTGTATGATTATGATTTAGGCAGCATAATAGGTCAGAAGTCAGATGGGATCAGAACTTTCACGATATTTATCCAGTTCATCTGGTTAAGTTCGGAGTCATCACACCGGTGTGGAGATGAGTGTGTTGAGGTGTCCATGAGGTCTTCACAGTGTTGATGAGGCTGGCACTTCAGGGATGTGTTGTCGTCGTGTCCATGCAATGGTCCTTCATCAGATCTGGATATGGCCTGGAACCGGCGGTTTGCAGTAAACCTCGGAATAAACAGAGAGACTAATATTAGCGTAGACGCCGTCCTTCTTATGATGTACAAAGTACATCAGGAATTATGGGAAGTGCTTCAAGCTTTCAAATTCCTCCCTGTACACTTCTCGCTGTACAGTTTTGATTATAGTTGACTTAGCCTGTGATATCTCCACATCTAAAGTCTCGGTACATTTGGCGCTTTTCCACTCCATGGTACGGTACGGTTCGGTTCGGTACGGCACGCTTTGGCGCTTTTCCACTGCATGGTACGGTACGGTTCGGTTCGGTACGGCTCACTTGTGGTGCTTTTCCACTGCATGGTACGGTACGGTACGGTGCGCTTCGGCGCGCTTAAATGGTACCTGATCTGTTGAGGTTCCAAGCGTACCGTACCGGTACTAAAATGTGACGTGAAACACTGCAGATCACTGATTGGTCAGACAGACAGAATCGTCACTACCAGCGTCATTGGATTTGCGACACGAGACCGCTATACAGAGTCATATAACCAGTAGACAACACCCAACACGGTAGCACCTGTGTTTTACTTACTTGAAAAAAAAGAAGAGATCAACACTTTAAAAAGGAAATGGCTGAATCGTGGTCGAGGTGCGGACAATCCTCTCGTTGGTTGCCTAGGAGCGGGTCCAGCGAGAGCTGGATGGGGCAAAACAGAATGAAAAAGTGTTCCAAGTAGCAGCTAGCTCAGCTCTTAGCCGCACACGGCTATCACCGGACCTACAAACAGTGTAACGATCAGTCCCACCCACTTTGAATGGGTACTAACTGCAGTGGAAAAGCAACCGAGCTAGCGAACCGAACCGTGCCGTACCGAGTCGTACCACGCAGTGGAAAAGCGAAGCCGAACCGAACCGTTCCGCGCCGAATCGAACCGTACCGAACCGAGCGTACCATGCAGTGGAAAAGCGCCAATTGATGCCATTTTCAGCAAATATTGTTAGATTGTGAGAACGATTTTGCAATGTGAGTAAGTGTAGTGAGAGCCCTCACCAAGGATCTCCAGCTTTAGAAACGTTCAAATCTGCTTGAGGCTAGTGACTGCTCTGTGATGTTAGTTGCCATTGTGTTCACTTGAGAGCGAATTTCAACATCCTCTTCTGCTTTGACAAGCCCATACGACTCTTCTACACTACATGCTATAGTCACATTCCTCAAGAAATCCTGGACCTGAGAACCAGTTGGTAAGGGATAAGTGGGCTGCTGCCACAAACCTCATGGCATGATCTGCTGGGTTCTGTTCAGAACAGACGTAATGCCATTGTCTAGGTTCCGTGGTTTTTCTATGCGTGAACCCTATTGGCCACATGCATGTAGAATCTTCGCGTCACATTGTGAATGTAACCGAGCACTATACGACTGTCTGTATAGAAATGAATGTCGTGAAGCTATGTGTCAATTTCTCCTTTTATGAGTTCCATCAACTCAACAGCAAGCACCACTGCACATAGCTCCAGGCGTGGAACAGTGTGAGCAGGAAAAGGGGCCAACTTGGATCTTCCCATTACAAACCCCACATAAGGCCGTCCTTCTAAGTCTATTACTCGTAGGTACGCTACTGCAGAAATAGCTGAAGTAGAAGCATCTGAGAAAATGCACAGCTCTCTGCGCTGAGCTCCACATACTGAGGTTGGGACATAAGCTCTTGGTATTTGCAATTAATCAAGTTCAGCTAGAGATGAAGTCCATGCTTTCCATTTGTCTATTTTGTCTAATGGAAGAATGGTGTCCCAAATGTGTTGTTGAAAGTTCTCTCACAAGAGCTTTGCCTTGCATGGTGATTGGACAGACAAACCCGAGAGGATGATACAAACTATTGACAGTGGAAAGGATGCCTCTTCGAGTGAAGGGTTTGTGATCCTGAGAAGCTTTGAATGTAAAGTAGTCTGCCTTTAGGGTTCCAACTTATGCCGAGGCTGCGTTGGAGGGGTATTGGGTCTTTTTCAAAGTCTAAGTTTTTGAGATCTTTGGCTCTCTCACAAGATGGAAAAGCTTCCATAACCGAAACACTGTTGGAGGCCACTTTGTGCAGATTTAAGCTTGACTTCGCCAACATAGTCTGTGTGTGCTTAAAGAGATCAATAGCTTCTCTTTCTGTAGGGACGGATGTGATGCCATCATCAACATAGAAATTGTGGAACACAAAATTCTTGGCATCCGTTCCACACTCTGATTCTCCACGCTCTGCCGCTCTTTTTAGAGCGTATATAGCGACAGCTGGCGAAGGACTGTTGCCAAATACATGTACAGTCATTCTGTAATCAATGATCTCCTTTTCCGCACAGTTGTCTTCGTGCCACAGGAAACGGAGATAGTTGCGATCCTGCTCTTTTACTTTGAAACAATAGAACATCTGTTCTATGTCCGCCATCATCGCTATCTTCTCCCTATAGAAGCGCAACAGTACACCTAAAAGTGTATTGTTAAGGTCAGGTCCGCTCAGTAAAACTTCATTGAGGGAGATCCCTCTACACTGGGCACTCGAATCAAAGACCACCCAAATTTTGACAGGTTTGTGAGGGTGGTAAACTCCGAAAATTGGCAAATACCAACATTCTTCCCCCGACTGCAGGGGTGGAGCGGGTTCTGCTTGCTCATTTTCAATCACCTTTTGCATGAAATCAAAGAAATGTGTTTACAGCGTACTCTCCTAAAGAAACCAATATGAAATGAATTCAGCCTCTGCATAGCTTGATCTTTATTGTTTGGGAGTTGAATTCTTGGAGAGCAGAATGGAAGTGGCGCTACCCAATGGTTATCCTCACCAAGGTACACCTCTTTATCCATTATGTCTAGAAAAACTTTATCCTCCACAGATAAAGCAGCTTTATCATCCTCTGGAGATCTGAAGAACACATTGTCCTTCAAGCTCTTTGTATAGCTCTCACTGGTTTTTGAACATTGAGAACATGGTGAATCGGGCAAATATGACAAAAGAGGTGACTCACCCCGTTCTACGATGTTGATGCTTTTTATGCATGGAGAGAAGAATGAATTTCGTCCATTTGAAAGTACGTTGGTCTTGTAAGCGTTCAGGCTAGACTGCCAATGAGTCCCATTGAGGCAAACTTCTCCCTCTATCACCCAGCCTAAGTCCAAGCGTTGTGCATAAGGTGTGTTGTGAGGTCCGTTGTGCTGTTCACGCACATTGGCCCTCATTTATCATTATTGCGTAGAAACGGGCGTATATGTTGGCGTAAGATTATGCTTACACTCCTCTCACCGCCTGATGTATGAAGCTGTGCGTACCTTTGAAATCTAGGTGTACGCAATACCTGTCCTTGATAAATGCAGTGGCTGAAAACGATCGTCATTAGAATAACACGCCTCTAAATATTCAAGTCTCCGCTTCCCCCACGCCCTCATTTTACGCCAATGGACACACGGAAGACGGCAAAGAAGAGAAACTTCTCCGACGTGGAGATCAAATTACCTATCACAATGCATTATTTTACAGCACGTGTTTTGAAACAATTAGCATTTAATATCATATCACGTACAATAGTGATGATGATGTGTGGAGTTCCATTCATTCACATAAATAATTGCATGTCCATTTGTAATATTCTTATTATTATTCGTGTTCGCATTTATGAGGAAAAAACAATGATACGGACGTGAGCGCTCTGAAAGCGGCACTAAAATATATTTTAAAACTTTCACAGAGACATCGAACAGAATGCACAAAACCTCTCTTTAAACTGAATTTCGTTTTGTATTAATTGTATCTTAATTTTACTTTAAGTTTCAACAACCAATTACCTGGATTTAACAAATAAGAAGTAGCCTAAATAGCAGATGATAGATAATCATGAAACGGAGGACGCGTGAACTGAGCTCATCTCATAACCAAAACTCAGAGTATAAGGTACCCTACTTGCCTCAGACAAAACAATTCAAAACGAAAGAAAACAGACTGCAGACTGCTCTGCTTATGTAATCTGAAATGTGCATTTCTCTCTGGCGCGTTCACGCTACTGCGAAGATCGCGAGTCAGCATCTCTTCATCTTTGCAGCCGACACAAAGAAAACACTTCTTTATTAATAAACAATTAAAATATCTCCTTGCTATATTTTACATATTCATAATCATTACTTTTGCCGGTTCTTTGTGACAGATTTTTACACTGAAGTTTATAATTAGCCTACTATTTTTTTGTTTTTTGTTTTTTTTTGTCATATGTTTTAGTTTGTCAGTGCGTTTTGTGGTGTTAGGAATTGTTTTTCTGCGCATTTCCGCACTAACTCAAACGTGCGTACACCACCTCCTGAGCTGGCGTGGGATTTGAGCGTGCCGTACGCCAACGTCCATATTGATAAATCTCAAAGTCACCGTGGTTTTGGGTGTACGCCAGGTGTACGCTGGAAATTTGGTGTACGCACTTTTGATAAATAAGGGCCATTGTGGACACTAAGAATGTCTCGTCCCAAAATGAGAAGGTTTAGGAGTGCTAGGATCTAAAGGTGGTATTTTATCTGACACCGTAGTGAGGTGAGGGAAACGCAAAGCTACCTCGGGTGTAGGAATCTCAGAATTGTCATCCGGTAAGGTATTACACTCTATCAAGGGCGGAAGAGCAACAACGGTTTTCCCATCAAGCGACTCAATTTTTTCAGTGTAAAGAGGGAAGAACCACTGACGATGTTGAACAGATCAAAGAACTGTTCTTCGCCAATGATCTATTACTCTGTTCATCCAGCGTAAATGCGTTTGGCTTTTTTGCGTTGATTAGAGGGGTAAATGTTTACAAGACAGATCTTTGTACAAGACTTGGGTTTACTAGCATCCCCGCAAATCTCAGTGCACTTGTTGTTAATCTCAGCAATGTCCTCATCTGTTTTTTTCATAAATTGATCTGGTGTTGATACAGACGCTTCAATGGACCACGGAGCAGGACCCGGATGCATGGCTGCCATATGTCTGTCACTGTCACATTCTTTGCACTTAATAGATGCTCTGCAGTCTCTTGCTACATGCTTTGTGGAAGCACAACATCTAAAACAGATGGACTTTTCTTTTAGATGAGCTTTTTGTTCGTCCAAATGTTTGCTTCTAAAAGTGTAACACTTGTGAAGTGGATGAGGCTTGTTGTGTAAGGTGCAAACCTTGTCTGGGTCTACATTCTCATCAGAGTTTCTGTTTTGGCTTGGTCGTGAAGCCATTATTTCAGTTTTTTTTTACAAAGACAGATGTTCTGTTGTTCGACCTGACAGCTCCTTCGAATTTTGTGATGTTTAAACGACCAGTTGAAGGAAACGCAAAACTAGGATCGTTTCTGGTTCTGGCTTGTCTACAAACAAATTCGACAAAGAAGTTGAATGGAGGAAAATACACTTTATGGTCCTCCTTATACCTGGAACCTTGTGTAATCCATTTGTCTTGCAGACTGAATGGGAGCTTTTCTACGATGGGGTTGACTCCCCTCGCTGTGTCCAAGTAAGTGAGTCCAGGTAAAGTGCAGTTCAAGCAACAAGTCTCCAAGGTCTCTCAGGCGACAGGTGTCTTTGTTAGTGATGTGAGGAAAAGCCTCTAGTCTCCTCAACATTGCCTGCTCGATGACCTCTGGACATCCGTAGCAGTCTTCAAGGCGACGCCATATCATGTGTACTCCTATGGCAGGATTATTGACATGAACAGATGTAATTCGTTTGGCATGGTTAGATGAATCGGGACCAAGCCATCTGATGAGAAGTTCAATCTCCTCTCTGCTTGTTATACTGAGTTCACTGGTTACAGCTTGAAAATATGTTTTCCACGCCCAGTAATTTTCTGGACAGTCGTCGAATTGGAACAGGCCAGAACTCACCATTTCTTTTTTCAACAGATATGTGGCAAAGTCTTTTGATTGTGATGGTGTTGGAGTAAAGCACTCAGCAGGGACTTGAGAGGGTAGGCCTGACCCATGTGGCATTCTTACAGCATCGTTTCGACACCTTTCTTCATCAGCTCTATCAAATGGATCAATTTTTACATTTGTAAGAGAACACTGGTAGTTGTGTTGAATTGTCTGTTCCTGTCTCATAGGAATTGTCTCAGCATTTGATTCCTCCTTTACCATTGGAGGGAGAGAACTAAGTGAGCCTGCAACAGAGCTCCACGTCGCATAACTTGAGTTCTCACTTGCTTGTTGTGATTTAGGATTCAGATTAGGAGCATTTTGTAGCTTTGAGTGTTTCTGCACGTACTCTCTAGTGCGTTCAGCTCTGCTTGAAATGTATGATTCTTTTTATAGGTCGACACTTGCTCCATTTTCTCCATAAACTACAGCTTCATAAACTGCAGCTTCTGTGGATGCTGCTACAGCTTCTTTCTGCAGTTTTAACACATATAAATCAGCCTCAACCTCTGCTTTTCTACGTGCCGTTACAGCTAGTGTTTTCGGTTGATATTCTTCGATTTGAGCTCTTTCTCTCATCATGATGGCTTCCTTCTCTGCTTAAGAAGCTTTTACTTTGCATGCTGCTGCTTTAGCTCTTGCTGTGGTCGCAGCCGCACTAGCTGAAGATCTACTTGAACGATGTGATCTGCTTGACCGTGATTTTGCTTCTAGCGCTTGGTCAGCTTCCTCTGCTTTCCTGCGAGCCTTTGACTCGTCCATCTTGTCATTGCATTACTGACTGTAAGCTGGATGAAACTGTATTTAGTTGTCTTCACCCGCCGAGCAGTCGATCTTTTACTATTCTGTCCTGGCAATGGTGTTTTGAACCGAGCGTTGACAGATAGCTAACAGAAATAAAGCTCCATCACACGTTCCTCTTTGTGCTTATGTGATGCACACTTTACTTTACGTGCTTCCTGTTGCGTACTGTTGAGCAGCATAATGCCATTTTGTTCCACTAGGTGTCATACACGATCTAACTTATACAAATCAAAGTACAGCTTACAAAGAAAAACTAACAGCGTACAGAACAGACGACGAAGACTTAACAGAGCAGCCATCAAGTGTTAAACAGTATTCTAGGGTATTACATGTGGAAGTTTTTTGTCCAATAATTAGAATCTCACTTTTTTCAGAATTTAGTAGTAGGAAATTACTGGTCATCCAATTTTTTTATATCAGCTATGCATTCCGTTAATTTTGTGAATTGGTAAGTTTCGTTAGGTTTTGAAGAAATATACAGAAATATACAGCTGACTGATCATCAGCATAACAGTGAAAGCTAACTCCATGTATCCTAATGATATCTCCTAATGGTAGCATGTAGAGAGTGAACAGCAGCGGTCCTAGTACTGAACCTTGTGGTACGCCATACTGAACTTTTGACCGATGAGAAATCTCTTCATTTACTGCTACAAACTGATAACGGTCAGATAAGTATGATTTAAACCATGCTAGTGCAATTCCACTAATGTCAACATAGTTTTCTAGTCTATTTAACAAATGTTGTGGTCGATAGTATCAAATGCAGCACTAAGATCGAGTAACACTAATAGCGAGATACAACCACGATCAGATGATAAGAGCAAATCATTTGTGACTTTAATGAGAGCAGTCTCAGTACTATGATGCTGTCTAAATCCAGACTGAAAATCCTCGCAGATATCATTTCTTTCAAGAAAGGAACACAGTTGTGAGGATACTTCTTTTTCTAATATCTTTGACAGAAAAGGCAGATTCGAGATCGACCTGTAATTGACTAATTCTGTAGGATCAAGTTGCGGTTTTTCAACAAGCGGTTTAATCATAGCCAGCTTAAAGGTTTTTGGTATGTATCCTAGAGACAAAGCAGATTAATGATATTTAGAAGAGGATCTATGACCTCTGGAAGCATCTCTTTCAATAGCTTAATCGGTATAGGGTCTAACATACAAGTTGTCGATTTAGATGAATTAACAACTTTGCAAAATTCTTCCTCTCCTATAGCAACAAATGAATCAAAATGTTCCTCATGGAGACTACAATGCACTCCCTGATGTGATACTGTAGTAGATGGTTGCTATAATTTTGTCCCTGATATTATATTATAGATCTTATAAGTGAAGAAGTTCATAAAGTCATTACTGCTGTGTTTCTTAGAAACTTCTGGGCTTGAAGCTTTCTGTTTTGTTAGTTTAGCCACTTACCTAGGATTATGTTTATTTTCTTCTAATAGGGTTGAAAAATAATCAGATCTAGCAGCTTTTAAGCCCTCTCTGTAAGCAATCGAGCTCTCCTTCCATGCAATCCGAAATACCTCTAGTTTTCTTCCAGTTGCGCTCCATTTTTCTGGCTGCTCTCTTAAGGGCCGGGTGTGCTCGTTGTACCACAGCGTTGGACTATTTTTTTTTTAATCTTTTTTAAGCGCAACGGAACAACTGTGTCTAAAGTGCTGGAAAAGAGAGAGTTAAACGTTTCTGTTGCAATATCAAGTTCTTCTAAGCTATCCGGGATGCTGAGATGATGAAACTTTTTAGGAAGATTGTTAATAAAGCAATCTTTAGTGGCAAAAGTGATAGGTCTAACATATTTATAATGTGCCAGGTGGGGCCAATAGCCTCGGACCTCAAGGCGAAAATCAAGCTGTGTTTCCACTGTGGGGCCAGTAGCCCCGAAGCTCTACCCTAAAACCTGCCCTTAACATGCCTCCATAGAACATGTCATACAACCCATAATTTAACCAGCATGGCGCTAGCTGACTGACAACTAGCTAGATTGCAAAATGAACATGACTAATTTTGATTTACGATAATTGTTTTTACAATGACAGTAATTTATTTATTTGTTTTAGGAGTGCACATCAATCATGCTAAAGATGAATCAATCAATCAAAGTTAAAGAGAACACACATGCATAATTGTTCAGTCATGCCTGTTCCATTTATTTGTGAGCACAGGAATACACAAAACCGTTTCATTAAGGCTTTTAATTCCAAAGGCTTAAACATTTAGCAAAATCTCTCACTTTTACTGTTATCTTTTCAAGCATACCAACAGAGGAGCTCACGGACAGAAAACAATAGTTTTATTAGTTAACCGAAGTATATGTAATTTATGACATATGCAGATGTAGAAATCCAGTATCAACAAAGGCACAGGCAAGAGACAGGTGGACCATGAAACCAAATAAAAACACAATTATAAGCATGGATGGGTTGTCTTCTTCAAGTTCTTCAATCAGTCTCTGGTATTTTCCATAAGCATATATGTATTTATTATGGCAATTGTTAGCATACTAAGTAGGATTTAGCAATGCTTGCAATCAGAAGTTTCAGAAGCAAAACACTCGCTGATGTCTGAAAGTGTGTTTTGAGCTGATTTTTTTTTTTTTTAAATGTCTTAAATGTTGAGGTTAGCTGATAGCCTAATATGAAAACATGGGACATGAGCAGCAGTGTTGACCCTCTCCTGACTCAGGTAAATTCTGCTTTTGTTCATGACCACTTGTCCAAGCCCCAGTTGGCTCACTTTGGACCAAGGTATTCAGCGGGCCAAAAACCCCTTGCCATTGCCCCCCAAGGAGGCCCCATCAAGCCCCAGAAATTAAAGTGAAAACGCAACTGGCCCTGGCACGCACTAGCACTCTCCCTTTTGGCCTGACAGTAGAAACGCGAATAATGTTGAATGAAAGCTTGGACTGGGGGAAAGCACAAGGGATAAACAATGGATGCAAGGGTGGCCTGGCCATAAAGGTAAACTCAAAAGGCTGCATCTGAAAGCTGAAGCAGCTGAATTGTTGCCGCACTACCCTATCACATGCAGGCGGCATTTGCACATGAAGGTACCTCATGAAACTGATTTCAAACAGGTTTCTGATCATAAAGGTTTAATGATCTAGATTCTACACAAAAAAAATACAGAGCTTTTATTGATAACTAAGCAAATATTAAATTACTTCAGTGCTCATTTCTAGCAAGAAATGACATAAAAATTTCAAAACATTGATAAGTACAAACAATCTGCTCACCAAAAGCAACTTTCAGACTACTTTGTTGTTGTTTTTTTATAGCTCAATGCACAGGATAATGGGATATGATAGACAGTGAAGGATACATCTATGCTGCCTTCAAAATTCAATAGTATATCAGTAGACAGGGTTTAACGCGATCATTAGATTCAGACGTGGCTTATTGCCTTCCTACCTTTGAATGCTGCCTGCGGAGGAAACATTTTTCAGGTAATGATCCAGCTGTCGCTAACACTCTGGTACACTTGTTTACAGTTGATATACTGTTAACTTTAAAATGTTGCACTCATTGCACAGCATGCTTAAAAACAAATAGTAAATAAGGAAATTGTTATTCTTAAGAATGTTTGTTTTTTGCCTGTAAGATCTTAAAGGGATACTCCCCAAAAATGAAAATTCTGTCATCATTTTCTCACCCTCAAGTTGTTGCAACCCTGTATGAGTTTCTTTCTTCTGCTGAACACAAAGGAAGATATTTTGAAGAACGATTGGAACCAAACAGTTGTTTGGCACCATTGATTCCATAGTAGAAAAAAATACTATGGAAGTCAATGGTGCCAAACAACTATCAAACAACAAAAATTTCTTCCTTTGTGTTCAGCAGAAGAAATAAACTCATACAGGTTTGCAACAACTTGAGGGTGAGTAAATGATGACAGAATTTTCATTTTTGGGTGGAGTATCCCTTTAAAGTGTATAGCTTAATGACATGTTGAGTGGTGGGGTGGTGGAATGGGTAATGGAAAACTCCCATTGTAGAGTTTTGGCCACAATGGAAAGCACTGAGAGTGCTGACAGAAAAGAGCAAGTAGGTTCTCATAAATTGGTCTCATCTTCATCAAGAGGAAAATGGCTGGTGACCCTCTTACCATTTGCAGTGACCCGAAAAAATAGGCCTCACAAAGCCCTCCGCACCTGGCAGAGGGACTCAAAAATAAACGGACTGCTTATGAGCTGTTCCTACAGGGCTGTGGATAAGCGGTACCCGTTGGACTAAAATAGAGCAAACTAATCCCCCAGTTTTCTGCAAGAGCGGGTATGGCTGCCACCCCCCCAGGGCTACTCAGCAACTCAAATGCCAAGAATCTTACTGTGTCTATGTCCAGAATAAACTCTCTAGCTCCCCGCAGCAGCTTGGAGATAACACCAACAATGTGAGAAATGTTGAGGCGAGTGCACTTGGGGTGGGAGCAAGCAATGGTTTAAGGATCTCTTTGGAATTTGTGGAGGTGGTGTTTTTTTTCAGGATTTTTCATGGTATAGTTATAGTTCATACATGTTGGACTGGGATGAGGATGTAGGGCAACATCGTTACCCCAAGGGCCAAGGCCCAGATTATGGTTACTCAGTGAACTCTGTTAGTCACTTAACACCTTTTAGTCAAGCTTGTACTGTCTTGCCTGCATGCTGTAAAGCAAACCTCTTTGTCTCTAATCATTGAACATGTTTATATAGACACCAATACGCTGATAACTCCCAAAATCAACCAATAACCTGGTAACGCAAGTAAACCATGTTACCAAGTGACGTCAAAACCTAATAATTTGTATATTTTACTCTGAGTTTCCATTTGTTACATGGGATGTGATGTTAAATATATAAGCAGTAAATACTTCTACTTTGACTGCACAAGATGAGAACACATAATTATAATTTCTTGGGTAAAGAAAGACTCAGAGTTTTGCAAAATGCTTGCTCTGTCTGGATGTGCTTAAATCTGCAGTAAAGATGCATTCCTGTTACATTTCACATGCACACCTCAATAAGCCAACAGAACGCAGATTATTTACATGCTGAGCAAAATCGGGGTAAGGGGCAAAAATCTAGCTGTGTCAATGAGTGTGTTTACATGCACGTTCTTAAGCAAAGTAAATGAAAAATACAACTAAATGACAACAACAGTTGTTAAAACACTAACTAAATAATTATTCAAACATTACTGTTTTTGCAATCATTAAGCTCTTACTCATCACAGTGGAATAATCTGACCTGTGTGGCTGTAGGTGAAGAACTTCAAATGGTGATGTGGCGTGTGATGCATGTGAGGTTAGTGGATATTAATAATGAAGACAGGGAAATGATGGCTGGAAACAGCACAGCCCTCCGTAGGACTATTTTGAGTTTAATTATGAAAATGGAAAAAGCAAAGGCATTATCACAGCCAATTATATGATTTGTGGTGTTAAAATTGAAGGGATAAAATCCCACAAACCTAATAGAGGAAAGTGGCTTTAGAGCACAGCAAGGAGTACAAAATTATTCATGACCCAATGTTTGGAAAAGAAGAGTACCATCTATAATGAAGCCTGTGCTAGAAGTAGCTGACTTTAACCCTGTGGTTCCAAATACTTGAGGTTTGGGCGACAAACATATAATCAATATAAGAAACTTAACTTTGATATTCAACAACCTTTTAATACTGCTCTTGCTGCTGAACCAATTAATTCAATGAATGTGCTAAAAAGGGAAAATGGCAACTCATTTCAAATGCTATTGTTATTTTGCACAAATTTGCTAAACTATGCAAATATTCAGCTGTTTGCACTTGCTTACAAGAAAAGTGTGCTTAAATATAAATGTTTTTTCTTATTTTCAGCTGTTTGGGATGTGTTCTGATTATTACTAAACTGTATTATTAAAACTAAAATATATAAAAATGAAATAGTATAGTGTCAGTATCCACAAAACAAAACCTTAAATCAAAGTTACCTGAAAAATAAAAAGAATAAATATAATATAATATAATATGGGCAAACTACTTTGAAAATGCAAAACTAGCCTGGGTTAAGACAGGATCATATCCATTATATTATCAGATCCATTATTATATATCATTATAAATGTCCGACTTGTCCTAAAGCACATCAGCTTTTCATCAGCCCTTATCCACTTTCATTGGGAATCCTAATGAATAATTAAATTGGCAGGACACTTTTGTGCTATAACACTTATGTATAAATCTGCCCAATCTGCTTACTGATGAGGACCTAGAAACAACCAAAATATATACCTTTATTCTGATGGTAAAGAAAAAAAAAATAGCCTTGTAAAACCCATAGGATATTAAATTAGTGTTGCAGATCCCTATCTTATGGTTTTCACTGCCATCCTTTCAGTGGATACTAAAACAGAAATGTTTTGATCCCAAACAGATGTAGAGGAGATTTTTTTTTATTAAGGCAAGGAGCGTGTAGTTCCCATGTACCATGTGCTGACTACCATGCCAGAGTTCCAGTGCAGAGTTTGCACTGGGTGATGCCAGATAAGATGGTTGTGATTAGGCTTGTTGGCATGACCCTATGCCAACAAATTGGCATCCCTTCCAGCACTGTAAGTTCTTTACCCATTCAAATCAGCATGCATTTTGAGCATCCATGCAGTTATATCCTCATGGCAGATGTAAAGGTAATGGAAACAACTTAATAAAAACACTCTGCCCCCTGCTTGTAAAAAACGAATCACATTCGTTTTGCATGCATTTGTTTCCTGCTTGACAGTGATGATTGGCCCTCCATGTGGATTATTTTAAGAATTGCCATCCTCTGAGTATGCGTCCCTCCCCCTATTTATTTCCTGAAGGACTTGGAAAACATCTGCAGATTAAAAAAAGTTCCTTCCACTTTCCACTGAATGCTTGTACTTGTGGAACTTGTGAAGACATCCAAAAAGTCCAGTACAGCTTATTAATGGTGGCTTGTGAACAAAAATAAAACATGAAGATAAGACATGGGACATAAAGCTGTTCTCGGTATGACCAACCTAAGTAAGATTGTAACATTTACTCAGTATGGTACAAAAAGGGTTCATGGTTTCTATGTATGGTAAAAAGAGAAGAGGGCTCAATTGAGCATGAAAAAAATATTAGTATACAACTGGTATGCAAATCTATTCAAATAATACAGTATATAGGGTAACACTTTACAATTAGGCCTATGTCCAATTTGTAACAATATAATTTACAGTTTTTATTCATTTTTATTTTATTAGTTAATAGTACAATTTATTTGTTTGTTCATGTTAGTTTTGTCCGGGTTATGTTGAGTTTAATTGTCTTTTTGTTCATGTATTTATCTTGAGTTTTCTTTCAAGGGCCATTTTCATACACGACACCGTTTTCAACTAAAAATGTAAAACTTCTTTTGCCTATTGGCTGTTCATTTACACGACAACAGCATTTTAGGGGCCTGAAAATCCAAACTTTTGAAAACATTTTTTTAAAGTGCAGTTTTTTTTAAAACCGCATAAATAACAAAAATGTGAATTTGTTAAAACGGTGACATCATGTGCATGCATGCATATTACTTGTTCAGTCTATAAGCGCATAGTTTTTCTTTACAAAGTGACTTCACCAACCACTGGCCTGGCTTGCAACATTTTTAGTTGTTTCTGTGTGAACAGTTTGGAAAATGGTGTCGTCTGTACATGGAAAATGTGAAGGAAAAACATTTCCATTTTTAGTACATCTTTGTCGTGTAAACATACCCTCAGTTTAGTCTTGATCATTGCCTTGTTAGTTTCCTTGGTTACTGATTAGTTACACCCATCTCCTTTAGTTCCCTGTTTTGTTCAGTTCTTTGTAGGCAATTTTGCTAAGTCATTCAAATGTGCAGCCTCTGCGAGAGGAGGGGAGAGTGCACTAATCTTCTGTGTTTAGATAAGAAGGGACACTGTGTGCAGGACTTTAGTGGCATTTTGCTTGGTGGGGTTATCCCCCTTTATTCCAGGACTTTAGTGGCATTTTGCTTGGTGGGGTTATCCCCATTTATTCCAAAATAGACTGTATAGTTTCTCAGGAAAGACAGAAATGCTTTACCTTTGGTGTGGTACTCTTGCATACAATACCCCTAATTTCATTCCACTTCTGTAGAACCTGCTGGGATACTAGCTTCAAAGAGATCACCACTGAGGTTAAGCAGCAAGGTCTTAAGAAGTGTTGACGAGTGGAAAATGAAGAGTGTTTTTGTTATTACCTGCTGTTCAGTCTTGCTATTTATTGCAGTGGTGTGCTATGTTTTTACCCGTGCATATTGTGCCTTGGTAAGAATTTTAAAACACTCCCGGACGTCTAAGAAACTTCAAAACTCTGACTCTTAAAACTCAATAGGATTTAGTCATTTTGGTAACACTTTATTTGAAGGGGTGTGCATAAGACTGACATGACACTGTCACAAACATGACATGACATGTCATGACTGAAGGATTCTTTATGAATGTTTATGACTGTTGTCATTAAGTGTCATTCGGTAAATTATGACACTTTTAATGCAAAGTTGACATTGTTTAAAATGTCTTTGTTATGACAACTTGACATTAACCAAGAAATCATAACCTGTCAACCTGTCACAACTTTGGCCGTCATGACACCATTATAACTGTGTCATGAATATTACCTGTCCTCAAGTAAAGTGGAACACATTGTACTAGTTATAAAGATGTCATTAAGGGTTATTACACAGTGAAATGCTTTAAGTTTGATAATTAGACCTATTATGACATATTTGTGACAGGTTGACAGGTTATGATTTCTTGGTTAATGTCAAGTTGTCATAACAAAGAGATTTTTGTCTTTGTTAATGTCAAGTTGTCATAACAAAGACATTTTTGTCTTTGTTAATGTCAAGTTGTCATAACAAAGACATTTTAAACAATGTCAACTTTGCATTAAAAGTGTCATAATTTACCGAATTACACTTAATGACAACAGTCATAAACATTCATAAAGACTCCTTCATGTTCATGACAGGTGTTATGTCATGTTTATGACAGTGTCATGTCAGTCTTATGCACACCCCTTCAAATAAAGTGTTACCGTTATTTTTAGTAAGTTATTGGTCATCTTTTTGAGTCTCACGATTCGATTCATATTGTAACGATAAGGCAGGAATGAAGCGGAGAGAGAATCCAAATGCAAGCACTATTTTAATGACACAAACAGGTAAGCCAGGGCTAATAACAGAACATGAACTCAAGACAGGAACAAGGAACAGCAAACAGCTACAACGACCAACAAACCACAACTGAAACACAGAGGTATAAATACACAAGCAGACAAGCTAAACAAGATAACAAGGCGGCGTGGTTAATCCAAGACACCTGGAAAGACTAATCAACAAGACGGAACACCTGTGGACAATGAGCAAACTATTAGCAAATGACAAGACACATGGCAGGATGACGTGACAAACAGGGAATCACGTGACAGACAAGACAAAGTCCACACTGTGGGTTGTCAATTCTGAATACAATTTCGATTCAAAATACTGTATGCATAGATTTAATTCTAAACTTTGAATCTTATTTTTATTCATTTGAACTCAAATTAAAATGAAACTGAAAAAATAAAAACGAATAATTTCATTTAAAGGATTGGTTTAACTTTAAAGGACAACTCCGGCTCAAAATAGCCCAACGCTAACACGGTAGCATATTGAGGGTCCCTACGTGCAAACTGAAGCATTGAGGGACCCTCAATATGCTACCGTGTTAGTGTTGGGCTATTTTGAGCCTTTTTTATTTTCATTACTCTATGCCCTATATACTAGCGTTATAAGCTAAACAGTTTTTAGAGATAAAACTCTTTACATTCGATAATCATGAAAACAAATCTCAGAGAACGGTTGACTATGTATTAATGTGTAATTAGACCAAAGGTTCATTGTGCGCCGGAGTTGTCCTTTAACCAAAAATGAAGGAAACAGTGGTGTTTCAGAGTGCCTGAGTGGAAAGATTGATGAACTGTGCATGTCCTCTTCTGGACCCTTCACAGAAACGGCTAATCTAAAACAGTGGGCACACTCTTTTGTATGGAAGCTTGTTTCCGCCACTATATAAATAAATAATAATTGTGACTTTTTATCTCACAATTCTGACTTTTTTTTCTCACAACTGCGAGTTTACATCTTGCAATTCTCACTTTATTTCTCAGAAACTTTATAACATGCAATTGCGACTTTATATCTCGCAATTCTGACTTTATAACACGCAATTCTGACTTTATATCTCGCAATTTTGACTTTATAACACGCAATTGTGACTTTATATCTCACAATTCTGACTTTATAACACGCAGTTGCGACTTTATATCTCGCAATTCTGACTTTATAACACGCAATTCTGACTTTATATCTCGCAATTTTGACTTTATAACACGCAATTGTGACTTTATATCTCACAATTCTGACTTTATAACACGCAGTTGCGACTTTATATCTCGCAATTCTGACTTTATAACACGCAATTGCGACTTTATTTCACGCAATTCTGACTTTATTTCTCAGAATTGCGTGAAATAAAGTCGCAATTGCGTGTTATAAAGTCAGAATTGCGAGATATAAAGTCGCAACTGCGTGTTATAAAGTCAGAATTGTGAGATATAAAGTCACAATTGCCTTTATTATTTTTCATTTTGTGGCGGAAACAAGCTTCCATATTTTTGTCCTTGAAACTTTTGTATAAGAAAAAACAGGCCTCCAACTGATTAAAAAAAAAAATCAAACTAAAAAACAATGCTGTATAAATTAAATTTACATTTATTCTTATTAAAGTTAGAAAAGTGATTCAGTCAGCAGTGAGATATTTTCTCTCTTTTTTGTTGTTTGATTAACATTAATAACGACAGCAGTTCAATTTAGATGCTGTCACTTTAAGTCTGCACAGATCCAATATACTCATGCATTAAGTGAACATTCACTTAAGACATAAATGAATGCTTACTTGCAAATTCATGGTTCTACAAATCTCAAGCACTCTCAGAGAGTTGCTCATATATACTGAAATGAATTCTCTTTCACTGCTTTTTGTGTTTCAACGCTTTAAAATGTGTTTCAAGCTTCCGTGAACGCGCAGCACAGCAACGTCACATGAGCATAACCGCAATAGAGAGGATAGTCTAAAATCTCTAGTGGTTGACATTTCTACCGGCTAATCATGTCTACCGGTATATCGACCACCCTTATTTCTTAACCATCTTACGCATCTCGATTACTAACCAATTAGTTTAAAAGAGTCACCCAGGGCCATTTCTATGAAGTTATTAGATGGAGAGAGAGTTTTCTTTTTTCTTTTTATCCAAACCATGTCTTTATTTTACCCAAATGCACTTTAAAAGACATAATATTGATTCATATTTTATAGTTGTCGGGACAAATGTTGTGGTAGTTGCATATGCCATTGCATACAATTCCATGCACAAACGTTATTCGTCTGTGCATGTTATGTATTAATCATACATAGAGAAAAGTCGCTCAAGCTGTGGGTAACATGAAGCTAAAAGTTTGTTGTCACGATGAACAAGAAAATTTGACCCTGGATCATTCAAACGGCAAACCTCCAGGCAATCACTGATTGTAAGGAGGGAAAAAATGGTTACTGCCACAGAGACCTGAGGGCAAAATCATCCATACAGCTGCAGCAAAGGACTATCAATTTCCCATCTGTTTTAAACCACAAATATTTAGAATATCTCTCAAAAGAAGAAAAAAGATATACAAACTGCACGTTTTAAGCACTTGCGATCCATATACAGCACCTGCTGCAGTATTTCAATCAACATTATATAATGCTTAACCTGAAAATTACTTAACATGCCCAGATTTACTAAAACAGTGATATTAAAAGAACAAATTCAATATACTGTACACCTTATTTATGATCCATACAATTTACAGGCAAGCATATTATGTCCATAATATATGATTAATAAATTCTTTACATTTTTGCACGTTGTGTTCATATAATGGGTTTGTCTGCTTGCCTGTGCGTAGTATGTTTCTGTAAGGTGTTTATTGAATTTTGTGTTGTAATATCACTGACTTAGTACATTAGAACACAGAATGATGGCTGTAGTGAAGCGTGCAAAGAATAGTCTTTAATTGTATTTTCAAACACAATAAACAGGAGAATAACACAGAGAAATACAACCACATCGATGATATACAGGACAAGGAACAAACTAAAACTAAGGGCTTAAATACACAGAGTAAACAAAAGGGCTAATGATAATGACTAATTAACAGGACAACAGATGAATGGGATCAATCAATGAGACACACAGGAAAACAGAATCTAAACACAATGAAAATTAAATCAAAACCAAACAATACTCGTGACAGGTACTTAGGTAAACCTAAGTAACTAGCAGCCAACGAGTGACGGCCTTGTTTTGTCCTCAAGGTATGCGATCCTATACGGGTGTTACATCCAATTCTATGAATACTAGATGCATAGCTGCTGACATATTTTTTGTAGACCAATATGGATATTAATCGATTTTACAAGACACATTTTTTGACAAATTTTAACTCTCAACATTTTTTATGTCCTATTATCAGGCGAGGTACTGGACTCTTTGGACATTGGTCTGACTGAGGTTCCTCCCATAAGGAAGCCCACCAAAGACAGTCCACGGAAGGAGAGTGCTGTCCTTCAACACCGCCAGCAGCTGAAGACTAAGATGAAGTACCACAAAGTAGAGGACCCTAAAGCACCGCATGCCAAACAGGTAGATGATATAAAACAAAACCAATATTTTTTTTTTTTATCTTTTCCTTGAGGTTGTGTCAATGGTACTGTATCTTAGATCTTGTGGAATTGCAGAGAAGTTTATATTTGCCTAAAGTGTGTGTATATTTTCTCAGAGTGGGATACTCATTTATGCATGATAATGTTGTGAGCTGTAGGTAACGTCTAAAATCTACCTTAGCTGTTCCAAACCCGGACAAAACAGGTTGTTCCAATAGACTTATGCTTAATAATTGTCTCTGGAGCTTATTTATCTTGGCTGAGGGCCTTGACCACAATACAGTGACTGAATCGGAGCAATCTGCAGACTTCAAAATGCACAGTAAAATGTGCAAAGAACTTTTTTCAGGCTTTACACACACACATATGCTTTGCAGGTTCTATTTTCAGGTCTTGTTACCTTAAATAAATTTAAAACATCCACAAATGACACAAAGGCATTAGTAAGTTGAAGTGATTTTAGTGCTGTGTATGCACTATAGATTTTATTTAGAGAATAGCTAAAATTTACTTCCATGTCTTTAAATCATTGGCTGAGTAGTAGTTCTAAAAAAGTAGTTCTGGGGTCAATTTGATATTAATGTTAAACATAGCAACCTGACTACTTATGTTCTATCCATTGAATTTTCCCTGAGATATTTTCCACCTCAGCTGTGATGATTTAGTGTACATTATCTTGGCCTAATACACAACTTGATAATTCAAGTGTTGAAAATCACACTTTATAAGTACTGGTATTGTTCAAACTTCTAAATATTTTAAACAATTCAAGACACAATGCTGTTAATGTATACTTCAATTGAAGACAAAAATTCAAACACATTTACATATTTTAGAGCCAGTGTCAGCAGGAGCTGGACCAGGTGCTGGAAAGAATCTCAAAAATACCCTTCAGAGATAACAGGGGTCCCTTGGAGGACCTCTATTCCCTGCACATACCCAACTGTGACAAAAGGGGGCAGTACAACCTGAAACAGGTATTTAATTCCCTTTCCAGCAGCATCAAGTTCAAAGCAACACACATTTTTGTAGATCTGGGTATTTGACATGAAATAAATGTGACTTGCTGTAATCCACCTAAACCTATTTTAATAAGCATTGTGGTAATTCTTTGATAATTATTGTTCATGCAGGCAGCTTTTAACGCCTGGTATTAATTGAGTGATTACATAGAATATTTGTACCCATTTAAAATGTATTTCACATGGCAGGATTTGCATTTGTATTAACATTGTGTAGCCAGATATTAAAAATAAATTAATACAAAATTTAAAGAAATGTTACTTTTACATTCATATAAATTCGGGTTGAGGTTGTTTATCTAATATATTATGTCAACCAACCAAGCACAGCTTACCTCACTCCACTGACAATTCATCTGGCATCCCTCCTTCTCCCCATCTCCACTTTATGTTCATAATCTTCAGGCTTCATATAGCCCCACGTTAATTAATGGTGTGTCAATACAACCCCCTCCCCCTCCCCTTCTATCAAGCTCTAAAATGATATGATCGTTGAAGTAATTAATTAACTGTCCTCATTCACTTCCATTGTACGTGCTTATTTAAAAAAAAACATTAAAATGTGTTTGTATTAATCAACATTTTGCCACAAATCCTGTCAATTGAGCTTAAAGTTTCTGGTTAATCTTTGTTCTTAAAACCTATTTGGACTATTTTGTGTGTTTCAGTGTAAGATGTCAGTGAATGGGCATCGTGGTGAGTGCTGGTGTGTGAATCCACACACAGGAAGACCCATTCCCACCTCTCCACTGATAAGGGGTGATCCCAACTGCAGCCAGTACCTTGATGGCCTAGAGATGGATCCCTCTGTGGACCCTGAAAACTAAAACAATCCTAAACCTTCCCATCTTGACCTTCAAGCCTACAAACCCACAACCATGCCCCCAAAAGTGTTTCACACTCTCTAAACAAGCTACAAATATACCTTGTGTTTATGCATTTTTTGCGCTTGTAGATTTGAGATGGTTTGAAACATGTTACAGTTAAACATATTGTTACAGTTGAAGTACTAATATAACTGAACTGATAGTACTTAAAATAAATCCAAGTGATGACATACAGTTGTGGTCAGAATTATTGGCACCCTTGGTAAATGTGAACAAAGATGGCTGTTTTGGAGAAAAACATTTATTAATGTGACACCCCACCCCCCCACCCCCCCAGGCTTTTTACAGGCTTTTTTGTTCATATTTACCAAGGGGGGCAATAATTCTGACCACAACTGTATGACCAGAGGACTGATGTTAGCAGACTGATAATATTACTTTTCTGTAGGAAATTAACTAGAATTGTAAACATACCTTTTTAGTGTTACTTAAAGGTACTTAAAACTGACCTTAAACACTTTTACATACTTAGTATCTTGTGCTAATCATAATGTGTATGGTTGTAGTTCTCTCATTGTGTTGCTGGTGCTATTCGTTTCAATACATTTCTTTAATAGGTTGCCCCCCTCTCACATGACGAAAAAGGTAAGGGGTTTTTACTGGATAGGACAGTGTTCGTCTTGACAAACACACTGAAGCGCTACGTCATAAAGTTAAAAAGAGCTAGTTCCTTACCTTAAATGATTTACATAAATAAAATATATGGGGTTGCTTATAGTCTTGAACTTTTGGCTTAAAAAAAACTGATGTATGCTAATAAAAGTTGTCAGTTTAATTTTTTTGTGAATGCATCTGGAGTGTTCAAGCCATTTAGTACTAGGGCTGCGTCCTAAATCGCATACTCTCTTGAGTAGGTACTTATTTTGAATAAGAAATTACTTCTCAACCGCTAAGAAACTGTTCTATATAGTATGAGTGTGTGTAGTATTAATATAATCTGGACATACAATATTCAGTTCTGTCACTTCACTGTCATTTACAAATCCTCTCCAGAGGCCTCGTGATATAGTAAGTGTCCATTGTTTGCACACTTCAGAATCTCACCGGAAATAGTAGGTCATACGGGAACCTTTTGCCTACTCTTCTGAGTACTGGGAATTCGGCTACTATATAGAAGGGAAGTATCCGATTTCAGATGCAGTCCAAGACTACGCAGTTTATACTAATGCAGTTGTTCTGTTACAATTGCATGTAACTACTGACATCTGGTGGTCACACTAAGGAAGAGAAAACAATTATAACTGCATAAAAACTCATTGAAGATGTGTTGAATAGATACAGAGAGATGTTCACTAAAATTGTAACTTAACATTATGGCTTATTTGTGCAAGTTTTATTCATAATTCAACCTTTCTGTTAGGTGTTATTGTCACTTGCTGTTTTGACCCTATGTTTTACATGTACACAAATAAAGAATATTTCAAGGTATTATTTGTAGTTAGAAACTGAATGAATAATCATCTCTCCAGTGATTTTTTTTTCCAAGTAACCAACGTTATAAAAATATGAAAACATGCTGCACATTTTTATAAACGGAAAAAATAATTAGTGATGCACCAATGAAATATTTGAAATCACTCCCTGGGGTGTGATCGATAGACTACACAAACAAAATTAAAACAGAGATTTTATTCTTATATCTGAATATCTTTATATTTATATTTTTATTACATACATGTATTGTCTTTACAAAGTAGACAAAATTAAGAGTACATAAATTACATGAATAAATATTGCACACAGATATTTAGATGTCATATACATTTACCCACCCATGTCACTTGATTTGGGTTTAACTTAAATGAGCTATTAAAATTCAATTATTAGAAACTTTAACTGAAAAGGTTATGGAAAAAATTTCCATCTCACCTCACAAAACTTGTCACACAGGTCTGCTTTGTATTTTTGTCTCATACTAGTCATACGAGCCTAATTTCCCCACATGGAGTGGTATCGTTCAGAATTATTTCCATGTTATTCAATATTAAAAAGAGGGATACTGTCCTTTAAAAATGCACTCACTCTTGATGTTGATGACAGAGGACTTTCTAAAATTCTACAATCAGGGAACAATTCTAAACTACTGTCAGCCTCTGATCTGACACTAAGTCACACCATGCAAATAATCTCATAAGCACCAAGAAAATATTCATACTATTAGGAGGAAAAACTGGTTGCACCAAATTCAAGTAGGCCTATGTGGGCCAAAACCTAATAGTACCTTTGGTATTGTACTACTATCGCATTTTCATAATGCAAATAATCTCAATTTGCCTGCTTTTTAAGAACATTGAATTTGCTTTTTGAATCTACACTCCTGCAAACTAAAGGTCAGCATTTTGAGTGTTTGTGTTTTGCCTTTGTGGCCCCTTTGATGCCTTTGATGTAAATCAGTATTCAAATATTTGAGTAGAAAAAAGGCACTGAAATTTCCATAAGAACCCAAGGACCCTGATCTGTTAAAGTTTGAAAAACTAGAAAAATGGCTGGTTGGATTGTCACCATTGTGCATTCAAATGGTGAGTCTTTCTTATTCTATGGTGATTCATATAAACTACATGTTTATACATGGGTCTAAGATTAGTTGTGCTTAGCTTTTTGTTGCGTTTTTACAGTGCACTAAAACAGTGGTTATTAGAATATGAATTTTCCTATGTGGTTCAGGTTGGCAAAACAATGTGGCAAGACTATAAAGTTCTTTGAAAAGGGGTCAACAAAAAACAGAGTCTGTGAAGACTATACAAGTACTCTTCAGTGAGTAAGTGCTGTGCCACGGACAAAAGCAGAGTCATATGAAACAGTAATATTAAAGGGATAGTTCACCCAAAAATTTTACTTCTTTCATCATTCACTCACCTTTTTTATTTCAAACTTGTATGCATTTCTTTCTTCTGTCTAACGCAAAATAATGATGTTTTTTGTCCATACAGTACAATGAAAGAAAAATGGGTCCAGTGTTGTTTTTGACTAGCCTGACTACGTCAGACTTCCTACTTCCACTAATTTCATTTCGCTCCTGTAGTCAGTCTGAGATAGCAGCCTATCTTTCTGTTTTCCACCGGCCTGAAAACAGCCGGGCCAATCAACGAACAGAAGGCGGGCTGAAAGCTGTGACGTAGTCGCTAAGCGCCGAGTTTAAGAGTTAGGTCAGAGAAATCGAAAACGACCGAGGATAGGGAGACGCGGATGCAATTCGCTCTGTTGTGGAGAATATTCCCGGCATTAGCAAACTGAAGCCCGAAGAAGAAGAGTGTGTATTAAACATTTTGAATGGAGGTGATGTTGTGGCTCTACTCCCTTTGGGAAAAGTTTAATTTATCAACTATTGCCGATCGTCAGCGAGAAACTGGGGAGCCTTTTGACAGGTCAGTGTCTCCTTTCTTTTCCAGGTCTTAAATACCGTAAAACTTCAAATAATAGCCCAGGATTTTATTTGTCCAAATCATCTAACTGCACTGGCTTGTATTTGAGACAGGCGTCTATATGAGACAGGCCTTTATAGTGTTGAGATGTTGTTCATTGAGATGTTGTTCCTAGAGTCTCTAATCTCTTAAAATCTCCTAATGCTCCACGTGAAACTGCGGTCTTCCGATCTTTTACTATCTTGTCGATTGATTTTGATTAATATTTGCGAGGGAGAGAGAGCAAGACCGCGCTCGTGTTGTTTGAAGACCTGAGAGTGCGCGCGCGGCTCTCTCTCTCTCTGCTCGTTTGCACCCTGTCAAAGCGCAGCAGTCATTCTATTACATCACTCACCGATCAAAAAAGTCGTTCACAGCCATGTTCACTCCGGTATTTCGCTCGCATCATCAAGTGTTTACAGCAGGTGGAAGTTCGATCATAGATTTGAGTTCGATGCATGATGTCTGTGGTTCGATGCGGCTGTGTCAGCACATAACATACAGTCAGGTCCATAAATATTGGGACATCAACACAATTCTAATATTTTTGGCTCTATACACCACCACAATGGATTTGAAATGAAACAAACAGGATGTGCTTTAACTGCAGACTTTCAGCTTTAATTTGAGGGTATTTGCATCCAAATCAGGTGAACGGTGTAGGAATTACAACAGTTTGTATACGTGCCTCCCACTTTTTAAGGGACCAAAAGTAATGGGACAATTGGCTCCTCAGCTGTTCCATGGCCAGGTGTGTGTTATTCACGTGTTATTCCCTCATTATCCCATTTACAAGGAGCAGATTAAAGGTCAAGAGTTCATTTTAAGTGTGCTACTTGCATTTGGAATCTGTTGCTGTCAACTCTCAATATGAGATCCAAAGAGCTGTCACTATCAGTGAAGCAAGCCATCATTAGGCTGAAAAATCAAAACAAACCCATCAGAGAGATAGCAAAAACATTAGGTGTGGCCAAATCAACTGTTTGGAACATTCTTAAAAAGAAAGAACGCATGGGTGAGCTGAGCAACACCAAAAGACCAGAAGACCACGGAAAACAACTGTGGTGGATGACCGAAAAATTCTTTCCCTGGTGAAGAAAACACTCTTCACAACAGTTGGCCAGATCAAGAACACTCTCCAGGGGGTAGGTGTATGTGTGTCAAAGTCAACAATCAAGAGAAGACTTCACCAGAGTGAATACAGAGGGTTCACCACAAGATGTAAACCATTGGTGAGTCTAAAAAACAGGAAGGCCAGATTAAAGTTTGCCAAACAACATCTAAAAAAGCCTTCACAGTTCTGGAACAACATCCTATGGACAGATGAGACAAAGATCAACTTGTACCAGAGTGATGGGAAGAGAAGAGTATGGAGAAGGAAAGGAACTGCTCATGATCCAAAGCATACCACCTCATCAGTGAAGCATGGTGGTGGTAGTGTCATGTTGTGGGCATGCATGGCTGCCAATGGAACTAATTCTCTTGTATTTATTGATGATGTGACTACTGACAAAAGCAGCAGGATGAATTCTGAAGTGTTTCGGGCAATATCATCTGCTCAAATTAAGCCAAATGCTTCAGAACTCATTGGACAGCGCTTCACAGTGCAGATGGACAATGACCCGAAGCATACTGTAAAAGCAACCAAAGAGTGTTTTAAGGGAAAGAAGTGGAATGTTATGCAATGGCCAAGTCAATCACCTGACCTGAATCCGATTGAGGATGGATTTCACTTGCTGAAGACAAAACTGAAGGGAGAATGCCCCAAGAACAAGCAGGAACTGAAGACAGTTGCAGTAGAGGGCTGGCAGAGCATTACCAGGGATGAAACCCAGTGTCTGGTGATGTCTATGCATTCCAGACTTCAGGCTGTAATTGACTGCAAAGGATTTGCAACCAAGTATTAAAAAGTGAAAGTTTGATTTATAATTGTTAATCTGTCCCATTACTTTTGGTCCCTTAAAAAGTGGGAGGCACGTATACAAACTGTTGTAATTCCTACACCGTTCACCTGATTTGGATGCAAATACCCTCAAATTAAAGCTGAAAGTCTGCAGTTAAAGCACATCTTGTTCGTTTCATTTCAAATCCATTGTGGTGGTGTATAGAGCCAAAAATATTAGAATTGTGTCGATGTCCCAATATTTATGGACCTGACTGTACGTCATAAATAAACTTATCTGATTGGCTTACGGTTAACCAATGATTTTAAACTTCAGAAATCGCCCCCTAGCGAGAGAGAAAATACTTCTCTATTATGCTATGCCAGACTCTGTCTACGAAGCAAAGTGAAGTAGCAGAGTCTGGTATTACCAGGCTAGTTTTTGACCCCACTGACTTTCATTGTAATGGCAAAAATTCTTTGTTGTTCAACATGCTAAACATATTTTATTTTGTGTTCATTTTCATGTGAACTATCCCTTAAAGCTCTTTAAGCTCATTAGACTTTCTACGGTGTCTATGACATAATGTACAGTGGAAACTAGTCTATGACTCCCAAATGATACTTGATACCCACCAACCAATGAAGATTAAAGAGGACAATTTCAGGATTCAATAACTGATGCTTGTATTTTGCTTTAAAATAGACTGTTTTTATATATCGGCTTATATGGATGTTCCACAAATAAAGGTCAGACTCTTTAAGATTAAGATTAGAAATGATTGGCAAATCACATAATATGGTAGATGAGAGTGATAGAGTGATGTTGTTGTTGTTACGTGACCGAATTTAAGTTGTCTCATTCATTGTTGCTACCGTTGCTTTCAAGATCTTTACACTGGATGTTGCCTCCATTAAAATCAGTGCCCGGCATTTGAACTCCATGTTTGTCTACGCACCAGCAGATGCCTCGCTTGCGCCCCCTGGAGGGTTTACACTAACAGAAAATGAAGAAAGCAAAGTAAGCAAAGTAATTTGACCATGCCCTCAGCCAAGAGTCAAGTGTTTATAGGAAAGAAAACTTTCCGACAACTAAGCTTGCCAGTAGTTGACATCTATAAACATGCTGAAGTGCAAAACTAACCTGTTTGCGCTTGAAGAAACCTTTCTTATCACAGTTGGGTAGGTACAGTGAAAGAGCCATGACTCTGGGGTTGTCCTTCATTCTCTGGATAATTCCATCCAGCTTTCTTCGGCATGGACCCTGCAGTTAGCATACACATCATTAACAGAACAGTCTGGAAAAGGTGTCAGGCATTTATAGTAAGTTGTAAAATAACACAAAACACCATGAAAACATTTGGGTTTTTTTCACTGACATCAGATAAAAGTTGATTTAAAAAAAACTTACAATGTCAGACTGATGTTTGTCACTTCCCAAGAGTGGGTAGTCCATATTTGTCCTGAGTTTAGCCTGCTGTCTCTTCCGATCCTTTTGCATGGCCTGAGCCTTTTTGCTGTTAATGTGGTCTCGTTGGAATAATGGAACCTTAGCCTGGGGAAGCAGATCCTCCGTTACCTCTGTAACCAGGGCGTCTTCGTGTGACTCTTGATCTAGGAAGAGGACAATAGTCAAATGCAATGGCATACTGAGATTGGCATTGTTTACGTAACAAATACACCAGGGTTGCTCGCACTGGATTGGTGTGCTTAGTGTGGATTACAGTCAATTTTCTCATTATCTATCTACAACAAAGACTTCCTGCACTGTCCTTACTAAAAATAAGTTAATTCAAGTGTGCTTTTAGTATACCTCTTTTAAACTAAAAAATAAGAAAGTATACTTTCAGTCTACTTTTTATGTACTTCTCAGGAATATACTTAATGCGCTTCTTAGGTGCTTCTTAGCACTTAAAGTGAAATTGAACTCTGGTCAATTTTAATTTTTGTGTAAATTTGGAGTGCTGTCAGTACAGAGAACAACGACAAAAATCGGTGTTGCCTACAACGTGTTATCCTCTTTTTAAAATTTACACCCTGTTGACTTAAACGGGGCAAGTTTTAAACCTGCTTTAAACCTCTTGACATCCTTTATGTGTCATTTTAAGTGAACAGCCATGTGAGTGGTTTTATTCAGAGTGAACACGGTGAATCTGACTGCAGTAGATGTGAAAGATATGAATAAAAATGATGTTTATTCAGCCAGCTCACATACCTGTATTTTCTTCCTGTTTTCGGTCGAAGTCCACAGTAGTCAATTGTCGAGTTCGTGCGCGCGATCATTGGTAACTAGATTACTAAGGATCGCACACGCAAACTCGATAATCGACTACTATGGACTTGGATCGAAAACAGGAAAACCTGCCATTGACTGGGACACTACATTTTACGAAATAGGCTAGTACAGAATCTCCGGATACCAAAACACAGGTGAAAAGCGGAAACAAGTGATAGAAGATTGCTTACGCAACTGTAAAATAGTGCGATCATCAAACAGCATATAAGTTCAAAACTGCCTGAAGTTACCTAATGAAATTTCGACCCAGGAAGGGTTAAAAACTGTGAAGCTTTGGGGGTGTTGATGGACTTGATCTACTCCATCGGTGTTTTGATCATCATTCTGAATTCGATCTGCCTGGAAGTTGTCTTTGGCAAAAATGTGTTGTTGTTTTTTTAAATGTTGCATTTTTATTAAACTTACCCTCATTCAAGTGCTAGCCATTTTTTAAAATGGAACCAATAAAAAAGTACAGTTAAAGGTAGGCCTATATTTCAAGTATAAAAAATAGGAACATATTAGTATACTTAAAGTGCTAAAATAATATTGTGGCGTGAGGCGAGGCCGGTGGAGTGATTAATGATGATCGACACCTGTGCGACGCACCGGTCTCGTATCTCTCACGGAGGAGCGGAAGCATGAAGGAGGAGCGACGACAGTGGAGATCGAGAGAGGCCAGTCTTGGACTATTTTATTTGATTTGTTATATGTGACAGCAGGGGCTGCTGTCTTTACTTTAATTTTGTATTGCTTTTTTTTATATTATTATTAAAGTTTGTTGAATGTTCGGCAGTTCCCATCTCCTTCTTCCCATAACATCTAACTACGTTACAAATATAGTAAACTATAAACATTATGTTATGTTCACTTAAAAAAACTTAAAAGTATACTTGCAGTAAAGAACTAGTAGTTTACTGAGAGTATACTTCAAAGTGTACTTTCATAAACTAAAAAAAACTAAAACTTAGTTATAAACTGCTTGTGTACTCAAAGTTTACTACTCTTTCACTTGGTATAGTTAAAAGTGTAGGCCTAGTTTTATACACTAAAAGTGAGGCAATTTAGTCCTAAGTAGTACTGAAACAGTTCACTTCTAGTCCATTGATATTTGTATACTTACTAAATAAAGTATACTTAACATATACTTGAACTTTACTTAAGTATACATAATAAAATGAACTTGAAGTGTACTTATTTGTTGTAAGGGTTATATAAATTTAGAATATTGTGGCTTAGTTTATTTCTGCAATTGATCCATTGATTTTAACAGATGCATAGCAAGACTAGTATTTAGCATCTGAATGCAAGCCAGAACTTTTCAGAAGAGACAACAGATCAGCAGATATTTTTTAGCTGTTGGCTTTCTCCAGGTGTCTCATAACAGTAGCTCATTGTTAAACTTTTTAGCGGAAATCACTCAAGTCTGCCAGAAAAAAAAAATAGCTGTCATGCATATTTCACTGGCCATGCCTTCCAAACAATACAACCATAAACATAAATGCACCCTAGAAAAGTTATACAAATTCCAAAAAGTGAAAGCCAGGAATTTCTGAATACACAGTCCTATGAAACCTATCATGGCTATTTCGGAAGTTACAAATCAAGCATGATAATAAAGTCCTAAACAGTTGGAACTCAACCACCAGCTCTTTCTTTTAATTGAAAGCATAGATGCCAGATGCCAACTTCAATTTACCCATTCTAGACCCTCTTCCTCTCTCTTACACGTCACTGCATTGCCCAGCTGTGAGTAATCAGATGCAAGGGCTTGACCCCTTCCTCGCCCCTCTGCGTCTTCTGTAGAGAAGCTAAGCAGCCAGGGTCACAACAGATGAGCAAATCTCCCAAGCCATTTGTGACGACATCACTGACAAATCAGAGAAAAAGCCTCAGCAAAGCTTTGAAATCATTGAATAAATCAACATGGTGCTTCCGCTTTCTTAATCTGTTGTTTTATCTTCTGCCAAGCCTTAGTTAACCGGATGTCTTATTTGAGGGATATTATGTTTTATTTTAGTGATGTTACGAGTGCACTCCCATGTCTCATAATCTGGGGTTATTGTTCTGGGAATGCATGCTAATCTGAGATCTGTGCAGCCCTGAGAGAGAATGTGTTATACTCTGCTTATTCTCTGCTTCTTCTGTTACATGTTGCCATTATTACTAAAATCTTATTTGTACAGTAGCTACAAAGGTTGCAACAAATGAGTGCATTTACACAAACTGTTTAATATACAGAGCCAAAAGTTATTGTGGCCACAAATAAAGGAATAAATCCCGCATTTTATTAACATGTGAGCATTTTTTGTTAATTGTTACCTCATTTCACCTAATTTCATTTTTACATTGTAGCAAATTGTGGCCATGTTTTATTTTCATGCTTTTAAAACTTGCATTGTCCTTTTAATGTGTCTGATGAGAGTGCTTTTATGGGCAGAGAAAATTTGCAAGATAAATGAGCTTTATTTAGAATTGGGAAACAATTCCATATGCATGGTTTGAGTTTTCACAATGCAAAATAGAACTCAATCAAATTGTTTCTGCCAATAATAACAGTGGCCATAGATACGTCTTCTCACACATAAAACAAATTCTTAATTTGTTTCATATCTTTTTTTTTAATGCCTGACAATATAATTTCTGAATACAAATAATTAAATTAATAAAAAAAATACGAGTATCATTATTACTTTTGATACTAGGTGGGTCCGAGTTTATAGCCTTACCGTTTTGCAGCATTGCACCATTACACAAATTTCGGAGGTGCAGAGCCTCCTTAGAACAGCCTAAACTCAGGTGTGTAAACTTTAAGGTTTTTTGATTGTTTTTTTTTTTTTTTTGTATTCTGAATGCTGCCTAATTCTTCCAAGTCGTTCTCTGTCAGAAAAGCCTTGCATTAAAGTTTTAACGATTTGTAAGATGATAATTCCGAATGACAGCTGCAGCAGCTGTTTTCAGTAAATGTGACGTGATCGCATAATCAGTTTTAAGGGTGCTGCAGCTGACTTAATCGCAGATTTTTGCAAAGAAAGGCAGAGGAGGCTAAAGCTTGTGAAAGGCAGTGAGATAAAGAGGATGACAGAGAGATAGATCTAAGGGTGTGTGGGTGGGGGTTGCTAGGAAAGAATTTGATTTGAATACTAATTCTGTATTCAATAAATGCAAAAACTCATCAAGATAATAGACTATAATACATCCTACAAGATTGCCTGCTATAGCCTTGAAGTCCTGACCTAGATAACTCAGCATAGATAGATAGATAGATAGATAGATAGATAGATAGATAGATAGATAGATAGATAGATAGATAGATAGTAGATAGATAGATAGATAGATAGATAGATAGCATACTTTCTTTTGTATCCGTTCGTTTATTGCATATAAAACAAATCTTTTGTATTTCAATAAAACTTACCCTTCGGCATATGAAGTGGTTTGTGTAGACCTAGTTTCTCGTTCATGCAAACTCCTTTGCCGTAAAGCAGAGCGTGTAACGGCTTTTCCTCTCCGCTCCGAGGCAGGCAGCGCAGTCCCTGTCCACATGTCCCCGTGTAGACTCCACACGCCTGCCCCTCGGTCAGTGCGCAGGTCAAGCAGCATCCGCAGCCGGGCTCCTTCACCACCTGACACCCCATCCGCACCGGTGGACACATGGACAGCGCCTTCTGATCACACGGCTCACAGGGCACGTACGAGGCAGAAAAGCCGGGTAGACACCATACAAATGTAATCAGAGTATACAAACTTAGCTGCATGGTCCTACTGTAGATAACCTATTCCAGTAGCCTTGAATTAGCCGAATTATTTTGTGATATCCTAGAACGAAAGTAGCGTCCAGTTAAAGGGAAGTGTATCGGTGTTTTAAAAATAGCAATTTATCAATCCTCTCACCTCTTGATAGAAGAATCCAATGGTCATAGTCTATAAGACATGAGATCTAGTTAAAAGGCAAAGTCGTGAGATGAAATTGAATGGATTTCGGGGGAAGATAAACCTCAAAAATACGTGTAGGCTAATCAACAAATTCACCCCTATATTAAAAAAACGAAATCAATATGTCCCGGTTCTATTAGAAGTCCTGCAGCTTAATCAAGCGAACAGTGTTCACCCTGGAGAGCTGCTGTCAGTATGAAGCTCTGCTCACATTAACCGCGGTGGAGGGAGGCGCATGCACTTCATTTAAAGGTACTGGTGCTTCTTGGGCGGATCCCAGAGTGATGCTGTGCTATTTAGCGCAGGTTCAGATTAAGCGAAATAGCAACAAAACAACGTGAGAGATAATTGAAGACTACACACCAGTAAAGACATAAAAAGATGACAAAAGTACGACGTAAAATTAGGAATTGCTCTAAATTTAATTATTTTGTCTTTAAAATAGGCCTAGTTTAAAGTTACCATGAAATCAGAATGGACCATTATTTTTATAATAATTGATTTATGTGTGCAGATCTTTTTTTATTTTTTTTTTTTTAAAAAAAATTAAAAATGTTTTTAGCATGTGCCCTTGTAGCCTTTAATCAAAGCAGAGTGGTGCAGAGATGACGCATTTTACCACTTCCAGTTCCATCGTCCATATGTCAGTGGTTTTTTTTAATGGGTTTTTGCTTGAAATAAGGCCTGGTGAACACAAGATATTTCACATTTTTTTTCTACGACATAAAATACATCAGTAATATACTAATATTGTAAAATACAATATTAGTATATTACTATGATTTATTTAAAGGATACTTCAGCTGTGGGAAGATGAATGTGTATTTAATAGTGGTCATTTATGTAGTAGAAATGTGAAATTATTTTTGAATTTGAAGCATTCTAGACTGAGAAAAGGCAGAAAATGTATGTTTTACTCATGTGGCTGAAAGACAACAACTCCCAGAATGCACTTGCTTTGCTGCCCTTACGAGGCCACTCCCAAACCACGCCTACTGGTTACAGGCGGCAGAATCCGAAAAATGGATACAACTAGGCTTGCTTTGATACATCGTGAGTTATTTGATAAATATTTCCATCGAAATGGTGCTAAATTGCGTTGTACCGGATGAATATGTACTTAGCCTAATGTAGCTTAGCTCTGCATATGAACTGTTTTCTTCCAATTGAAATCACTATTTCTCTAAGCTAATGCATTATCTAGGCTACTCTAGTAATCCATACTCTAGTAACACTAAAGGTTTATAAAAAGAACCACACAACCAATTGAGTTATAACTTTTAATCAAAAAAATTATTAATATTAACATTTTTACACTTAAAGTTCTGCGGATTCAGCGATCTCCTCCAGAAGAAAATGGCATCGCTGATATTTGCGACAGCAATAAGACTCTATATCTGTTTCCATCGGCGCACAGTGAGAGCACTGACACCGCCAGCCCGCCCCAGCTCGAGTCTGGCCGGGCTCAGGTCTCGCTCCGGCCGCCTCTTGTTCCTGGTCTTGCTCCGGCCGCCTCTTGTTCCTCCTCTCCCGTGACTGTTTATCGCTGTATTGCGCCTCGTACTGGTCTCACTCCGGCCGCCTCTTGTTCCTCCATCTCCCGCGACTGTTTATCGCTGTATTGCGCCTCGTACTGGTCTCACTCCGGCCGCCTCTTGTTCCTCCATCTCCCGCGACTGTTTATCGCTGTATTGCGCCTCGTACTGGTCTCACTCCGGCCGCCTCTTGTTCCTCCATCTCCCGCGACTGTTTATCGCTGTATTGCGCCTCGTACTGGTCTCACTCCGGGTGCCTCTTGTTCCTCCATCTCCCGCGACTGTTTATCGCTGTATTGCGCCTCGTACTGGTCTCGCTCCGGCCGCCTCTTGTTCCTCCGTCTCCCACGACTGTTTATCGCTGTATTGCGGCTCGTACTGGTCTCGCTCCGGTTGCCTCTTGTTCCTCCGTCTCCCGCGACTGTTTATCGCTGTATTGCGGCACGTACAGGTAGCCGCGAGCAACAGATCTTCGAAATCCCCTTCTGCCATTTCAACTTCAAAACTAT
The DNA here is from genome assembly GCA_036326025.1 of Chrosomus eos. NCBI lineage: Eukaryota > Metazoa > Chordata > Actinopteri > Cypriniformes > Leuciscidae > Chrosomus > Chrosomus eos. Next base: position 13,921,625 of record CM070828.1, on the reverse strand, counting down.
CTTCCGCCATTGTGATTAGCCTACAATACAAACTTTCTACACAAACCAAGAGGCGAGGCCTGTTAGCTTAGCTTCTACAGAAAGATGGCTGACAATATCTTTACATTCTGTGAGTGAGATCCCGCCCCATATGGGCATGGTGAAAACATGCGGAACACTGGCTGTAGTCTTTAGCCTTTGGCACAAAAATCCTCAGATGACGCAAAATGACGATTTTTGCGTCATCGGAGGATTTTTTCCAGACTAAAAATGAATTTTTCTCTCATATCAGGGGATATGGGGGGGGGGGAAGCAGGGTAATTCGAAAAAACTACTGGTTTTCTACTGATACAAAGCTTAATGCTAAATCCTGAAGTAACCCTTTAAAGCTTTTACTTGTTTGGTTTCTAACAAGTGGCTAAATGGGACTACTGTCACGGTCACCAGTTCACCACCTCCTCACTACATTTCCCATCATTCTCCCTGGTCCTCACCTTGATGCACTTCCCATCACTGAGATCGCTGTCACCTGTCACCTGTCTTCATTGATCATGATCCAGCACTATATAATTATTCCCACTGCAGTTCACCAGTGTCTGGTTTTGTTGTTCCCTCAAAGAACCCTTACCGGCACGATACCTACCAGAACTATTTGTCTTCAGTCATCTGCTTCCTTCATCCGTCTCCAGTCATCTTGATCTCCAGTTCTGAACCTGCAACAGATAAGACCATTATTCATCCAGATATCCATCCTGAAAACTATATTCTTCAGTTACTCACCTGCTTCCATTGCGATCACATACTTCTGCAAATAAACCTGTTTATTTGTCACTTTATAAACTTGTCACTTTTATCACTTCTTTTATCAAGAATGGACAAAACCATTCTTAGCCGAATGAAAAAACTCATCTATTCCCTAGTTCGGTGGTTCTCAAACCTATCCTGGTGTGGCAGGGCGTATTAGATCCCGCCCTATTAATTGTGGTGAGGGAAGGGATTTGACAGCCTATCGGCAGCAGCCCTGGCATATTTAAGTAGGAGTTCAGGCCACCTGGGGATGTGTCATTGTCATTGTCACCTTTGTTTGGGTGCGCGCGCATCTCTGCTGGAGCCAGACTAGGGTTTGGATTTGTGCGACGTCGCTGTTGGGTGCAGGCTGTCCTCATCAGAGTACAGCTTATGTGTTTGGTCAGATGGAACACCAGTACAATTGCAGTTTGCCTATTATAGTGAGTGGCTGTGAGTAGCTGAGTCTTCTGTGGGTCTAGCGATCTCCCATTGGAAAAGTGCGTCAAGCTGTTTGTGAGTGGTTCATCTCGGTGGACTACGGGACAAAATGCTCCATAAACAACTTCGTTGAGACTGCACTGTTTTGTTCTGCTGCCACTAATCCTATGTGATCGTTTGTTATTTTGATGTATTATTCGTTTTCTTTTTTCTGTTTTGTTGAAACTTGCTTTAAGCCAATGCTGGTGGTCTAAGTGCGTGGCTAGTCTCTGAGCCGTCATTTAACGCGAGACGTGCTATACGATTGTGTAATTTAGCCTAGCTACCTTTGGTAATATTGCCACCAGCATTTTGGTTATTTTTGCTCTTTGATCAGTGCTTTCTTCAGGACTGGGAAGAAATCAGCTATACTCTGTTTTGGATTTGTTTTCTGTGATTTAATTCATTGTTTTCATTTTGCATTGTACTCTATTTTTGTTTTCTTGGTAATGTCTTTATTGCCATTTCTATGTTCATTTGTATAGTTTCTTTTTGTTTTTATTTTCTACTGCAGGAGCTGGGGTCCCACGGCCGGAATGCTCATCTTTTGTGTGGTGGTAGTTCTTCTTTATCGTGTGCAGTGTCCACTTGAGTGTGATAGTGTGATTAGACTGCACGGGTGTGTGTGCGTGAACGTGTGCCCCGTAAAACTGAACTCAACAGTGATTTCTCTTTGTTGGAAACCCCAGCCCTGCTGTTATAATTTGGTATTTTGCTTTGCAGATATACAATGTTTTTTTTTTGGTTTGTGTTTGTCTCTTTAATTTGAAGTGGGTCTGATAGTGTTTGATGTGGGTCTTAGTGTCCAATATTTTAATCCATATTTACCAATAAACATTTGTATTTTTGTACTCGCGTCTCTGTCTATCTGTATGAGGGAACCAAACCTTTGTGCTTTACTCGATGTTTAGTATTTTCCCTGGGGTTAACTCCAAGGGTGGCGTAGTCGGACTTCTTTATTAAATCAATTTGAGTTTGTGTCTCAACTGTACCACCTCGCCACATTTTGGCGTACAGTCGGCAGGGTTTCCACTTTTGGACAGAGACGTGGGTGTGTACTGTTGTTTGTTGTTGGTTTTTTTTTCTCGTCGTTTTTTTTCTTGTATTTTAGGATTGACTTTTCTGAGGAGTGGCAGCAGAACAGCAGTGCACGTCTAGTGTATCAATTCTGGCCCTTATTGTGGGCTGATTCTTCCGTTGGTGAGTACCTCTGTAGTTGAAGTATGGAGGAAGAATTACAAGAATTGAGTTCTGATTGAAGAAATGATTGTTCTGCTTAGAGCAGACAACGAGAAGTTGCGTCAGGAACGGGTTCTCGTGCCCCCAGGTCCTGTTGATGTACCCCCTTCTGTACCTGGGCCCTCTGTTCCTCCGCAACCCAGTAATGCTGATGTTGAGGTCACCCGACCAGAACGATTTGTTTTTGTACCACGAGATAGGAAGTGCCCAAAATTCAATGGTGGGGTTGGCCTTAGCATTGAGGAGTGGGTTGAGGAGGCCCAGGCTTGTATGCGCGTTCGTCACCTTGCTGATACTGATAAGGCGTTTTATTTGTTTGATCATTTGGAAGGGGAGGCAAGAGAAGAGATTAAGTACCGCCCAGAGGTAGAGCGTAAAGACCCAGACAGAATTATTGCAGCTCTACTGGAATTGTATGGCTGCTCACAGTCATACGTTTCGTTGCAGGAGGCCTTTTTCTCGAGAAAGCAACAGGAAGGGGAGAGCTTGTTGGAGTTCTCCCTTGTCCTGATGGGTCTATTTCAACAAGTGAAACAACGATCTCCTCACGGTATGTCAAATTCACCTATTTTACTCCGAGACCAATTTGTTGAACATGTTTTTGATAGCGCCCTCCGTCGCGAATTAAAACAGTTGATACGTCGTCAACCTGCTTCAACCTTGTTGGAGGTTCGTAGCGAAGCCCTTAGATGGGAGAGGGAGGGCATGCCAGGAAGCACAAGGGCCGAAGTCATTCTGTTCCTTCTGCTCATGGGATCCAATATGGGGTGCAAGGGAATCCATTTATCGGCGCAAGTAGTTCACTTGGGAATTCTGAGTTGGCCGAGTTGAGGGATATGCTTAAAAGCCAACAAGAACAGTTAACTAAACTCACACAAAGTTTTGCTCGTTTGCAGACCCCCCAGTTGCGGAGTCAACCTCCTAGACAAGGGCCTGTTATATGTAGGAGGTGTCAAAAGCCTGGTCATTTTGCTAGGGAGTTTGACGGTGAACGCGCCCCTGCTCGTGTTCTGTTTTCCTCGCGTTCTGTCCCGTCACTAGCTGGAGGAGGACGGCCTGGCCCATCAGCGACGTCGGGAAACTAGTCCCCACCGTGATTCAGGGCCATAGCACGGATGGGGAAGTAACTGGCTCAAAAGTTTCAAATGTGTCAAATTTAATGTCATCTTGCCCGCACCTTGTTGTATTGATTGGTGGAGTTCGAGTGCCCTGTTTGGTGGATACTGGCTCCATGGTAACTACTATCACAGAGAGTTGTTTCCAGAAACATTTTGAACCATGGGGTCAGGATCGACTTAAATCGTGCCAGTGGCTACAGCTTCGAGCTGCTAATGGTCTTTCAATCCCCTATATCGGTTACATGGAATTGGACGTCGAATTATGTGGTCAGTTGATTTCGGAGTGTGGCGTGCTTGTTGTACGGGATCCTCCTGGTGGCTTGTGCACTCAGGTTCCAGGCGTGCTGGGAATGAATGTTCTTGGCCGATGCTACCGGGAGCTTTTTGGACAACATGGCCGGCCCTCTTTGACTTGCCTTCGACCATAGAGGTTCCAAATTCTGTCCTACAGGCGCTGCAACATTGTCGTTTAGTCGATATTCAGTCTCCTGAGGTGAGTTCAGGAAGGGTTAGGGTGCGAGGACGGAGACCATGTCGCATCCCGGGTGGCATGATGAAGTTTGTGGCAGCTACTTGTTCCGAGCAATATGCCAATAGCACTGTTCTTTTTGAACCTCCAGTGTCTGGGTTACCGGCTGGTCTGTTGGCTTCTACGGCATTAGTGCAGGTTACACGAGGTACTGTTTATCTACCTGTGGTAAATGTGGGAACAATTGACATGTTGCTCTATGCCAACACTGTCCTTGGTACACTAAATAATGTTTGCGTGGTTAGCTTGCCATCGGGAATTAGTGAGGTCAGGTCTGTAGCGGCCACAGTGGGTTCCAAAGCCCCTGAAGTGATCCCTCTTGTTCAGGAACAAATTGAAGCACTTGACCTGTCTGTTTTATCGGATGTAGAACAGGGCCAGGTAAAGGAGCTGCTTTATAGGTTTCAGTCTGTGTTCTCTACTCATGAGGGTGACTTAGGATGTACAGGGTTGATTTCTCACGACATTCCCCTGCTAGACACCGTTCCCATCCGGCAACGGTATAGGCGTATACCTCCGTCGGAATATGAGGTGGTGAAGTCCCACATTAATCAGCTGTTGGAGGCGGAAGTTATAAGTGAGAGTTGTAGCCCGTACGCTTCACCAATTGTCCTTGTTAAAAAGAAAGACGGTGGTCTACGTATGTGTGTCGACTACCGCCAGCTAAATTCAAAGACCCGAAAGGACGCGTTCCCTCTGCCACGCATCGAGGAATCGTTGGACTCCTTGACAGGAGCCTGCTGGTTTTCCACTATGGACTTGTCTAGTGGATACAACCAGGTTCCTGTCACTGAGAGAGATAGGCCTAAGACAGCATTCTGCACCCCTTTTGGGTTGTTTGAATGGAATCGCATGCCCTTCGGGCTTTGCAATGCCCCAAACAACTTCCAGCGTCTAATGGAACGGATGTTTGGGGACCAGCAGTGTAGGTCCTTACTCTTGTACCTTGATGACATCATAGTCTTTTCTTCCTCGGTGCCTCAGCAGTTAGAGCGGTTGAAGGTTGTTTTGAGTCGCTTAGAGCATGAGGGTTTGAAGGCTAAATTGAGTAAGTGCGCATTTTTCCAACGCGAGGTAAAGTATTTGGGACATGTTATTTCAGCACAGGGAGTATCAACTGATCCCGGTAAAATCGAGGCGGTAGCTAATTGGCCACGCCCCACTAGTGCGTCAGAGCTGCATTCATTTTTAGGCTTTGCAAGCTACTATCGCCGTTTTGTTGAGGGGTTTGCGAAATTGGCAGCCCCTCTTCATAAAATGGTAGCCGCATGGGCTGCTGTTAAGCCTAGGACACGAGCAGGGCAGGGTTTTTCTAGTGCCTGGACCGAGCAGTGCCAGCAGAGTTTTGATGAGCTGAAGAGTAGGTTTACCACCGCCCCAGTACTCGCCTATGCCGACTTCTCCTTGCCTTTTATCCTGGAGGTAGACGCTAGCCATGGGGGTCTAGGGGCTGTCCTTTCTCAGGAACAAGGAGGTAAAGACGGCCAATTTCGTATGCTAGCCGCAGTCTAAGGCCCACTGAGCGCAATATGTCCAACTATAGCTCCATGAAGTTGGAGTTTTTGGCGCTCAAGTGGGCCTTGACTGAGAAATTCAGGGAGTATCTGTTAGGACAGCAGTGTATTGTCTACACTGACAATAACCCTCTCAGCCACCTGACTACTGCAAAGCTTGGGGCTACAGAGCAGCGTTGGGCTGTGCAGCTGGCAGCATTTAATTTTGAGATCCGGTATCGGTCAGGGAGGAGTAACCGGAATGCTGATGCGCTTTCCCGACAGGACCCTGCTAACCATAGGATAATGAGAGGTTGGCTACCCGGGACTGAGGTTCCAGAGGTCCTGACGGAAGCATCAGGGGTAGACCTGGGTGTACAAGCTACCCAAGCAGTAGTTTCTGTTTTGCCTAGTTTGGTGGGGGACATGAGGGTGTTGCAGGAGGCAGATTCGGTGATTAAGGAGGTTTTAGTGTTCTGGAGGCTGGGAACACTCCCCACCTCTGAGGAGCGCCGACAGCTGTCCCTGACTGCCCGGGTTCTACTGAATCAGTGGGATCGGTTGCTGGAGAAGGAGGGTGTTTTGCATCGTCGTGTGTTTCGTTCTAATGGCGGTGAAGAGATTCTCCAGGTAGTTCTTCCGGCTGTCCTGCATAAGGAAGTTTTGACACAAATGCACCAGGGACATGGGCACCAGGGAGTCGAGCGGACCACCGAGCTGGTGCGGCAGCGCTTCTACTGGCCACGATTGACCTCGATGTATCCCAGTGGTGTCGGGAGTGCGAGAGGTGTCAGGTCGCCAAGGATACGCAGCCAGTGGCCCGCAGCTTTATGGGTCATTTATTGGCCTCTAGGCCAAATGAAATCCTGGCCATTGATTTTACACTTCTGGAACCATCTCGCTCAGGGCTGGAAAGTGTCTTGGTGATGACTGATGTCTTTACCAAGTACACCCTTGCAGTCCCTACTCGAGACCAGCGAGCTGAGACCGTGGCTCGCACATTGGTGGCGGAGTGGTTCTACAAGTTCGGTGTCCCTGGTCGTATTCATTCTGACCAGGGCCGCAGTTTTGAGTCTGCCCTAATACAACAGCTTTGTAGTCTTTATCAGGTCGAGAAGTCCCGCACTACGCCATACCACCCGGCCGGCAATGGGCAGTGCGAACGTTTTAACAGGACGTTACATAATCTCCTGCGCACCTTGCCCCTCTCCCGGAAGACAGATTGGGTCTCTGCTCTCCCTCAAGTGCTTTTCTGCTATAATACCACCCCTCATCAAGCGACTGGTGAGTCACCTTATTTCCTGATGTTTGGCCAAGAGCCAAGGCTCCCTATTGATTTTCTTTTGGGTAGAAGTCAAGAGGTGGGGTCTGGTAGCATGAATGAGTGGGTGTTAGAGCACCAAACCAGGTTGCTGGTGGCCTTTGAAGGGGCCCGAGACCATTTAAAGGTAGCGGCGGATTGTCGTAAGAAGCAGTACGACCTGCATGTCAGAGATGCACCATTGGGGGAGGGTCAATTGGTTTACCTTCGGGATTATGGCGTGAGAGGGCGCCATAAGATCCAGGACCTGTGGAGCCCAGTGGTGTATCAGGTGGTGAGAGCACCACAAGCAGGTGGGTCTGTGTACACAATTGCACCAGTGGAATGACTTAAGTAGGGTAAAACGTGTCCACTGCTCTTTGTTGAAGACCCGTATACCCTATACCCGTAGACCCGGATGTTCCTGCTGAAGTTTCTGCAGGTGCCCCTTTGGTGGTCGACTCAGTACCATCAGAGGAATCGCCATCTGATGAGGTTGACCTGTGGGTTTTGGTACCTGAAACTCCACAGGCTGCCGGTGGTTTGGCACTAAGGGATCTAGTGGCATTACCGGCCCAAGCTCCTCGATGGTCAACCGATAATATTGGCCCTACAGCTTTAGTGGCCCCAGGACAGCCTGGTGTGGTTCCTCTGGATCCAGAGTTGGTAATGGAACCCTTAACTGTAGATCAACCTGGTAATAGTGAGATTGCCTTGAGACGGACGGGGCGAGCTAATGCTGGTCATCATTCTAATCACACCACCTCCCTCGGACAGCGGAAGTGGTGAGGGGTGGTGCCTCTATGGTCTCCTCTGTGTCAAATTCTGTCTCTGCCCTCTTCAGGCCCTGGCACTAGGTCATTCCTTGGGGTGAGTGGGCAGTTGGTCCATCGTCGGGGCGACGTTGCAAGAGCTAGGGGTAGATTGTGGCAGGGCGTATTAGATCCCGCCCTATTAATTGTGGTGAGTGATGGGTGTGACAGCCTATCGGCAGCAGCCCGGCATATTTAAGGAGGAGTTCAGGCCACCTGGGGATGTGTCATTGTCATTGTCACCTTTGTTTGGGTGCGCGCGCATCTCTGCTGGAGCCAGACTAGGGTTTGGATTTGTGCAACGTCGCTGTTGGGTGCAGGCTGTCCTCATCACAGTACAGCTTATGTGTTTGGTCAGATGGAACACCAGTACAATTGCGGTTTGCCTATTATAAACGAGGCTGTGAGTAGCTGAGTCTTCTGTGGGTCTAGCGATCTCCCATTGGAAAAGTGCGTCAAGCTGTTTGTGAGTGGTTCATCTCGTTGGACTACGGGACAAAATGCTCCATAAACAACTTCGTTGAGACTGCACTGTTTTGTTCTGCTGCCACTAATCCTATGTGATCGTTTGTATTTTGATGTATTATTCGTTTTCTTTTTTCTGTTTTGTTGAAACTTGCTTTAAGCCAATGCTGGTGGTCTAAGTGCGTGGCTAGTCTCTGAGCCGTCATTTAACGCGAGACGTGCTATACGATTGTGTAATTTAGCCTAGCTACCTTTGGTAATATTGCCACCAGCATTTTGGTTATTTTTGCTCTTTGATCAGTGCTTTCTTCAGGACTGGGAAGAAATCAGCTATACTCTGTTTTGGATTTGTTTTCTGTGATTTAATTCATTGTTTTCATTTTGCATTGTACTCTATTTTTGTTTTCTTGGTAATGTCTTTATTGCCATTTCTATGTTCATTTGTATAGTTTCTTTTTGTTTTTATTTTCTACTGCAGGAGCTGGGGTCCCACGGCCGGAGTGCTCATCTTTTGTGTGGTGGTGGTTCTTCTTTATCGTGTGCAGTGTCCACTTGAGTGTGATAGTGTGATTAGACTGCACGGGTGTGTGTGCTTGAACGTGTGACCCGTAAAACCGAACTCAACAGTGATTCCTCTTCGTTGGAAACCCCAGCCCTGCTGTTATAATTTGGTATTTTGCTTTGCAGATATACAATGTTTTTTTTTTTTTTTTGGTTTGTGTTTGTCTCTTTAATTTGAAGTGGGTCTGATAGTGTTTGATGTGGGTCTTAGTGTCCAATATTTTAATCCATATTTGCCAATAAACATTTGTATTTTTGTACTCGCGTCTCTGTCTATCTGTATGAGGGAACCAAACCTGTGTGCTTTACTCGATGTTTAGTATTTACCCTGGGGTTAACTCCTAGGGTGGCGTAGTCGGACTTCTTTATTAAATCAATTTGAGTTTGTGTCTCAACTGTACCACCTCGCCACACTGGCATACCCCCAACACTGCACGTTTTCTTTGTCTCCCAAATCAAACACACCTGATTCAACTCATCAGCTCATTAACCCATGTGATAATGAGCTGATGAGTTGAATCAGGTGTGTTTGATTAGGGAGACAAAGAAAACGTGCAGTGTTGGGGGTACGCCAGGACAGGTTTGAGAACCACTGCCCTAGTTTACAGGATATCGCAGCAATAGCAAATGACAATAATCAAAGTCCTGATGGACAAATTCAACTCCCGCCATTTTTTTTTCTTATTCACCATAGTCATTTAATTTGAATTTACTTCACATTTAGGGAAGAAAAGACTACAGTACTGCAACTTCCATTTCATATCAACTTTAAGGTATTGATGTCGCTCACAAATCTTGACATTTTCAGGTCTGTGTACGTTTTGAGGTTTTGTTTGTAAAAAGAATTGAGAAACAAAGGAGTTATGTTTGAATTAAAAAAAACAACTTCAAATCATTTTCTTCACTAAAATAATAGTAGGCTACAGTATGAATTTGATTAGGTTAACACCCTTTCCTTCTAAAGGTTGTCTGTTCTTTCTGTAACAGCTTAACATGCTAAAGAAACAGACTGTATTAAAACCAACAGTGATAAACTGAAACAGAGGGCTATACAAATGAAGGAATAATATGATTAACTAATCTAGACACAGGTTAACACAGTCAGCACAGCAGCTAAGGAAACGTCTCAGGTTGTGAATGCAACCCAGTTCTCGGAGAAGGGGAACGAGACGGGTCTGTGTGTTGATACTATGAACGCCTTAAAGAGAAACATGCAGGTTGGACACCCCTATATAGCATAGTGTATGTTGATGATAAAACAACTAGATTTTCTGAACTGGAGTAATATATATAATATATATATATATATATATATATATATATATATATATATATATATATATATATATATTTAGCCATTAACGATATTTTGAGAGAAATTGTGATAAAATAACTTCCGCATCTATAAAGCACTAACCGGAAGTGACGATGGGCGAGGGATCAAGTTCAAGCTCAGGTTACAATGGATGTGAATGAAGAAACCGAGTTCTCCGATGTTGACGAGCATGCCTATGATGGGCCACAGGTAGGGATGGGGCCGATCCGATCCAGTATCGGTATCGAGACAGATACCAGTGTAATTCATGTATCGGATTTTCCCGATCCAACCTGCGGAGATATCCGATATCCTGGTGAAATGACTCCAAAAGTGATTCCCGATGGCTAGTCTGCTAGCTGGCTGCAAACTGTGGACTGGATGTCCTGAACAGAGGCGCGGCTCAATGAGACACGGAGACCCCCCTCATGAAATCCATTCCGCAGTTTGCAGCCAGCAAGCAGGATAGCATTGAGCTGTGTGTAAATACTTCACACTGGAAACACCGCAGAGCAAGACAGCAAAATGCAATGTTTGCAAAGCCGTATTACTTAAACCATCTGTCTGTGATGCAAAAAATCTCAAGGTCTATAATGGGCTCTATGCACGGCGGTATTTCCGGTGAAGGGTTAAGGATGCTCGCTAACTTCCGCCGATCGTAAAGTCCAAAGCAATACCAAGAATTTATATTGAATTTTATACTCCATGGTTATACTAAAGAAACGTTAGTCACAAAAACAGACAAAACAGACATCCCTCGTTGTGTTTATGCTTCTTTTTAAAATTATATTAAATAAACATAACTATTACATAACATATTAAATAAACATAACTATATATAACTATATATAAAATTACATCTAAACATATGAAAGATGTGTTTCATATGTTTCAAAGATGAGAGGACAGTACATTTTGAAGACTCTGCCATAATCCCGTTTTCCTCCGCTTTAATCTCCCAACCGGAAACGGAAGAGCATCCTTGCATCAAATCCAGAACTTATGCGTGCATATAGCCTATTCTCCGGAGTGAAATGTGCGTTACAAACGACAGAGTGTGTGGTGACAGACGCGACAGTGAAGTCTACTCTCTTCACCTGCACAAAACGCACCCAAGAACGAAAAGCCTTGTTTTTAGAAGAAAAATGATGGACACGATTAGCCTGGGCTGCGTTCAGCGCCGACAAAACGTTGCAGAACGTTTTTTAAACAGAAACGGTGACGGGTTGAACGCACTGTTGTGATGACGCAAGAGTTGCAACTACGTCAGCTGAGAAGGCTTTTTGTGTTCTTTGTAAAGAATTTTCGGAGCCTGATGAAGTCGGTATAAATATGTTTAATACTACAAAATATGCCGATGTTACAGTCACTGCACTTGCCGCCCAGAACACAAGAGAACATCCCAATCGAGTGAAGGGATTTGTGGAAACTGAAATGGAAGCACATCTTTCCTAATAAAGATTAAAACACATCTATTTAGACTCACATACTGACTTTATTTGTTGTGCATACTGTTTTATTAATACCCTGTATTTTCTTTCTCATTTTTAGGAAAAGCACTTTACATGCATTGTTTATTTCTATACCAAATGTCATACACTTGCAATGAAGCTAAAAATATAAACAACTACAGGGGTTGGACAATGAAACTGAAACACCTGGTTTTAGACCACAATAATTTATTAGTATGGTGTAGGGCCTCCTTTTGCGGCCAATACAGTGTCAATTCGTCTTGGGAATGACAGTCCTGCACAGTGGTCAGAGGGATTTTAAGCCATTCTTCTTGCAGGATAGTGGCCAGGTCACGACGTGATGCTGGTGGAGGAAAATGTTTCCTGACTCGCTCCTCCAAAACACCCCAAAGTGGCTCAATAATATTTAGATCTGGTGACTGTGCAGGCCATGGGAGATGTTCAACTTCACTTTCATGTTCATCAAACCAATCTTTCACCAGTCTTGCTGTGTGTATTGGTGCATTGTCATCCTGATACACAGCACAAAACTGTGCTCTTACCTTGCTAATTGGACCTTCACAGTCTGCTCTTATTGGTTCAATGTGCAATTAATGAAGATTGGGCACCAGGCTGGTCCAATTTAGCCATGAAACCTCCCACACTAAAATGAGAGGCGTTTCTTTCTTTCTTTCCTTTCTTTCTTTCTTTCTTTCTTTCTTTCTTTCTTTCTTTCTTTCTTTCTTTCTTTCTTTCTTTCTTTCTTTCTTTCTTTCTTTCTTTCTTTTCTTTCTTCTTTCTTTCTTTCTTTCTTTCAAGGATAACCCCTTGAGATGTACCATCTCATTTTCGAGGGGGTCCTTACCATAATGACAAACAAAACAAGATGATAAGAGTAAATATTAAAGATAATTCCAAACACAAAAGTACAAAAACATACACACACATTCACACACCCACGCACACTCAACAATCAACAATGCTCCCCGAAACTAGCCCCCCACCCCCTCACCAGCCAACGATGCACAAATTATGCACAGACTAGGTATGAAAAAATAATAATAATAATAAAATAATAAAATAAGATAATAGAACAATAATAAATAAATACATAAGTAAATAGATCCCTCTGCAAAAAAAAAAAATGAGATAGACATTTGTACATAAGTATACAATACACCCCCTTATAAATACATCTGCTTGCATGCACAAGTATACAATCCATTTTGTAGACAAATACACACCTATATATAGTACACTGGACAGTGAGTAGTATAAGACCTAAAATAGTTCAGAAACACGAGCAAAGTGTTTGAAAATGCGTAATTAAAGTTGATTTAAAGATATAAAGAGAAGTGATCGACCTTAGTGAGGAAGGAAGGTTATTCCAATCAGATGGAGCTTTGAATTTAAATGCTCGACGACCAATTTCTTTACTGATTCTAGGTGTTACTAGAAATAGTTGGTCCGTGTGCCTTAGGTTGTATTGAGAGCTGAAAGGAATTAAAAGGTCTTTCAGATATGACGGAAAATTAAAATGAATACATTTGAAAATGAGTATTAACCAATGGAGATGTCTTCTGGTCTTTGGTGTAGGCCAGTTCAATGAATCATACATTAAACAGTGGTGGGTTCTATAAAGACACAAATCTACAAAGACTATTAAATAAAACATTAAGAGGACGGAGATTTGTTAGAGAGGTGTTACCATAAATCACATCAGCATAGTCCAGTATCGGGAATATTAATTGGGTTATAATTCTCTTACGTACTTCTTGTGAGAAGCAGTCAGCAGAACGATAAAGTGATTTCAGACAACCAAATGTTTTCTTGGTAATAAAATTAATATGAGATAGGATAGCTGAGAATCAAACCAAAGGCCTAAATATTTGAGTTCCTCAGTTTTTTCTATTGTTGTTCCATCAAGAAAGCAAATAGACCAGTTACTTAAAGTCGAAGGATCGGATCGAGTGCAAAACAACATATTATTTTTTCTTATTCAAAAGAAGCTTGTTCGAAGAAAACCATCCTTGGACCAAATTGAAATCAGATTGGAGGGAGTACTGAATTTGAGAGATATCTGAGCTAGAAAAGTATAATACAGTATCATCTGCATATAAATGAATTTGACAATCAGAACAGATTTGAGAAAGATCATTAATAAAGATTGAGAACAGAAGAGGACCTAAGGATGAGCCTTGTGGAACACCTTTATCACTTATCTTGAAATCTGATTGACTTCCCTGAAAGGAGACACATTGACTTCTATTGTGAAGGAATGAATTAAAAAATAATAAAGAATTCAAAGAGAGACCAATAGCATACAATTTGTCTAAAAGAAGATAATGATCAACCATATCAAATGCTTTTGAAAGATCAATAAATATAGCACCCGTAAGCATATTGCTGTCAGCTGCTGACAGTATATCATTTGTAAATTTTAAAAGAGCAGTGGTGGTTGAATGGCCAGGTCGAAAACCTGATTGGTGTGAAGATAGCATGTTATGGTCAGTAAGATATGAAGATAATTGAGTAAATATTAATTTTCATTAAATATTGCATTTCAGTTTCATTGTCCAACCCCTGTACATCATTATGTGATATCCTTATTTTACAATAATACTATGACAATGTTTCTAATATCCTCAGTTTTGGTATCGAAAAACATTTGTAAATTATTCCATTGTGCGAGTTCACTTTAATACCACGTGCTGTATATACATGTTGCTGCTGATTGGACTGCAGTTCTGACACGCCCACCAAACAAGAGAAAACGCATCTCAAACCCCGTTGCACACCGGTGCAAGCCGTTTCCGGGAAACATGACGTTCAACACGGAAACCGTAGCAAAACGTTGCACACCGTTGTGATCTTGAACGTGCCCCTTGTTCTACCAGACTCTCGTACATTTCATTTGTACAGTCTGGCACCGCTCCATTGACAAGCGTTAACTTCCTTGTAGGCGGGTATTCTATTGAAGTCTAAAACTATTGGATCTGCCCAGAGTCACTCTATCTGCCATAACCAATCGCTAACGTTTGGTCATGACATATGTCTTTTCCCGAACTCCGTGGGAGTATGGCCATAAACACAAAACTAAGCAAAGATTGTTCTTGCTCCGGCTTTAACTTCTTAATAATTCGGCAGCGTTGCTACAACGGACCGAATGGCTTCACTCGCATCTGTCTCCTCTGCCATTACTGAATTACTACAACTCAAAATAATGCACGAGTCGACATCAACGTCATTGTTCCCAGCCACTCCCTATGTTCGCTGATTGGCCTGGTAAAAAATTGATCGAATAAAACCAAAGTCTACAGCACAATCCCAGACATACTGAAGGAAAATGAAATTGAGCGGAAGTGCGTAGGAGGGCGGAGCCAGTCTAGGACACAACAGGCTGGAATTCGTGCAACAAGCACAAACACAACAATTTACCATTATGGCATCTCTAAAATTCGATCTAAAACTTTCTCTGTCTCTCACTACCGCTCTAATACAGTACAGCTGAATGCAAGCTCTTATTTGCCTCGGCCTACGTCATATGACGTGTTGCTAGCGGGAAAGGCGTATTCCAGAGCCTAGCACATTTTCATCAAAATTTCTACATCAAATGAGATTGCATTAGTAATTTCTACATACCTGTATGTGTTTTTAAAAGACCTCTTCAGACAATATCAAGTGTTAATTCAGTTATAAATTCAACCTGCACGTTGCTCTTTAAGTGTAACTTTCTTTTAGATGAGGAAGTTTTGACTGATCCATCCTGGCACCAGATAGGTCTTAAGGCCAATTTATAGCTACACACGTAGGCGACGCCGTCGTGAGCATTTATACTTCTGCGTTTAGGTCTGCGTTGCTCTGCAGTACAGCGCCGAAACGATAGTTGGCGGTGGAGGGTTTTAATGTTCCACTGTGTTCAGATTCCTCGCGACTGTTTTGAGTTTAGGTTACTACAAGCAATAGCGACTGAAAGAGAGCGGATCATTTTGGAGTTGGAGCTTATCGAGGTGGAAAAGCAGTTCATTTTTAGTTTTTTTAACAGTTTCGCTGTACTTAGAATTTAAAAATGGCGGGCGGTGCAGAAGAACACGCCGGAAATGCGTAAGAGGAAACGCGATGCTACCAAGCCGACCAATCACAGATCTTGCAGTCCGTGTCGTTGCGACGTGTACAATTTTCTGTAGTTACATTTTTGAGGAGGTGTGCGTCAGGTTACGGCAAAGGGTACGGCATATGGTACACGTCTGTGCGTATGCTACGCCGTACCTACTGCGCGCACCCGACGCAGAAGTATAAATTGGCCTTTAGCCTGAAACCCCAGAAGCAAGGCTATAAGGGAAATGCACAAAATAACCTAAGCCATGTTATGCTAAGCCTGAGAGGCTCATTGGGAGCAGTCTACCAAAGGGAGCATGTTAGCAGTCTGTACCTCCAAACTCGGGTTACTGAGAAATGCGACAGGAAAAGAGTGGACAGCAATTTCTAAGTCCAACTCTACTCTGCCTTTACTGCAACCTTGGTATCATCACTATCCAAGGGGGAGCATATATATCGACCACAACAAATAAGGTAGGGAGGTAACGAGACCATGGGACACATAGTGGTACCCAAAGAGGTTATCGTAAACCAGACTATATCCCAAGGGAATTGCAGGGGAGCTTAAGCCCTACTTAAAATCCCAAAATATAACGGGGAGAGCGGTAAATAGGATAATGGGATCCATTGGAATCCACCCATACCCCTTATTCCCAAGTCTAGTCTACATTTTAAGGTAATCATTCCTCATAGTATCACAGCTTGTTTTATTAAGTTAGGAGTTATAAATAAGTGTGAGAATAAAACTGCACACAAATGTAAGTGTGCAGCTCTCACAAACCATTGGCATGACCACGACGCATCCCTTTTGCTCAAAATATTGCTGTTTTTATGAAACCTACCCACATTCAAGTGTTGATAAAAAATAATGCATGAGCTGGAATTAAAAAAAAAAAATTAATGCATGTTCAGATATTCACTGAACTTCATGCATTTTCTCTGATCGGATAACTATCCAATCGTGAAAAGACTGAGAAAGGGCATTTTTTCACATTCCAGATAAAACTGGACAAAATGTATCTGGTTTTTGAAGCCACATATACAGGTGCTGGTCATCTAATTAGAATATCATCAAAAAGTTGATTTATTTCAGTAATTCCATTCAAAAAGTGAAACTTGGATATTATATTCATTCATTACACACAACCTGATATATTTCAAATGTTTATTTCATTTAATTGTGATCAGTGTTGGGAAAGTTCATTTTCTACATGAACTAGTTCAAAGTTCAGTTCACAAATTTTAAAATGAACTAGTCAGTTCATAGTTCATACTTCAAAAAATGAACTAGTTCATAGTTCTTTTTTCTAGTTCATAGTCCATATGTTGCTGCGAGCTTCTTTTTTATTATTATTGCCACTGCCCATATACAACCACAGACAGCAATTATTTTATCGACTGGCAAAGTTTGCACAGAAATGTAAGATTTTTCCCATCCTCACCGACCTTGTCATAAAACTCGTTTAAATGATCATACGACGCCTCCTCGCTCGCTGCTTTGTCGACTACATGCTGCTTTTTGTTTTGAAGACGCGTGCGGCGGTGCGTGCGACACTGGTGGCTGATGTTGCCAGATTGGTGTGTTTTTTTCGCTACATATTAAGGCATTTTCACCTGGAAGACTTTATAGAAATCTGGCACCCTATTGAACGAAGTTAAACTGAGAGAGCGTGCGTTCACAGACACCAGAATGAACGCGTTCACAGTAACGTTCATCAGGCAGTAATTCAGTACGTTCAGTTCACGTTCGCCCAAAATTTTGAACGAGTTCATGAACTATCGTTCATTGAACGCGTTCAGGCACAACACTGATTGTGATTAAAACTGACAACTAAAGAAAATCCCAACATCTCAAAAATTTGAATATTGCTTAAGACCAATACAAAAGGATTTTTAGAAATGTTGGCCAACTGAAAAGTATGAACATGAAAAGTATGAGCATGCACAGCACTCAGTACTTAGTTGGGGCTAATACTTAGTTTGGGGCTTCTTTTTCCTGACTTACTACAGCAATGTAGCGTGGCATGGAGTCGATCAGTCTGTGGCACTGCTCAGGTGTTATGAGAGCTCAGGTTGCTCTGATAGTGGCCTTCAGCTCTTCTGCATTGTTGGGTCTGGCGTATCGCATCTTCCTCTTCACAATACCCCATTGATTTTCTATAGGGTTTAGGTCAGGCGAGTTTGCTGGCCAATTAAGAACAGGGATACCATGGTCCTTAAACCAGATACTGGTAGCTTTGGCACTGTGTGCAGGTGCCAAGTACTGTTGGAAAATAAAATCTGCATCTCCAGAAAGTTGGTCAGCAGCAGGAAGCATGAAGTGCTCTAAAACTTCTTGGTAGACGGCTACGTTGACCTTGGACCTCAGAAAACACAGTCAGAAAGCTGACCAACACCAGCAGATGACATGGCACCCCAAACCATCACTGACTGTGGAAACTTTATACTGGACTTCAAGCAACATGGATTCTGTGCCCCGTCTCTTCCTAGACTTGGGACCTTGATTCAAAGGAAATGCAAAATGTACTTTCATCAGAGAAATAACTTTGGACAACTCAGCAGCAGTCCAGTCCTCTTTGTCTTTAGCCCAGACGAGACACTTCTGACGCTGTGTCTTGTTCAAGAGTGGCTTGACACAAGGAATGTGACAGCTGAAACCCATGTCTTGCATACGTCTGTGTGTGGTGGTTCTTGAAGCACTGACTCCAGCTGCAGTCCACTCTTTGTGAATCTCCCCCACATTTTTGAATGGGTTTTGATTAACAATCCTCTCCAGGGTGTGTTTATCCCTATTGCTTGTACACTTTTTTTCTACCACATCTTTTCCTTCCTTTCGCCCTTCTATTAATGTGCTTGGACACAGAGCTCTGTGAACAGCCAGCCTATTTAGCAATGACCTTTTTTGTCTTGCCCTCCTTGTGCAAGATGTCAATGGTCGTCTTTTGGACAGCTGTCAAGTCAGCAGTCTTCCCCATGATTGTGTAGCCTACAGAACTAGACTGAGAGACCATTATAAAAGCCTTTGCAGGTGTTTTGAGTTAATTAGCTGATTCGAGTGTGGCACCAGGTGTCTTTTGAACATTTTCACAATATTCTAATTTTCTGAGATACTGATTTTGGGGTTTTCATTAGTTGTCAGTTATAATCATCAAAATTAAAAGGAATGAACACTTGAAATGTATCAGTCTGTGTGTAATGAATGAATATAATATCCAAATTTCCCTTTTTGAATGGAATTACTGAAATTAACTTTTTGATGATATTCTAATTATATGACCAGCACCTGTATACATTTTACTCCTCATAGAATGGTAAAAACTAAACATGTGATAGATACCCATATATGACAGCGCTACTAAAGCATGCATTGCCGCAGAGGAGTAGCTGACAGTACTGATCCACTTTTGTGACACGACTGAAGCGTGGTGTCGCACGCCTCTCCACATTTGTAAGTTGATGGGCGTTCTTCAAGTTTACCGCTATGGGCGTGGTATTGACCCAGCGGCCAGTCAAGACTATAGTAGAACACTTCTATTGGATAGACGCGTCGCGTTTGGCGGATTCATTTGCATAAGGATGGGCATCGGCCAGCTTTTTGACTCGCAGCATTTTTCCAAATGAAGCGCCGCCTTCCCGGGATGCTTTGCGGGCACATTAAAGTCACGTGACGTCACCCATAGGAATAAAGTGGAGTGCGGCTCGACTGAAGTGTCGCACGGACAAGTGGATCAGTACCGTGAGCCTCTCTTCAGCAAGCCGACTGTCACATTTTGGTTTTGTTTCATGTCTGTTATGTGATCCCTGTTGTAGTCATGTGATCCTTACATGTGTTCTGTGTTGTCATTGGTTGGTGGGTTCATTGTTAACAGGTGTCCCTTGTCTAGTCATTAGTCTTGTGTAGTTAAGCCCTCATGTTTTCCGATTTTTGTTCTTGTCTGTTTTGAGTTCATGCCATGCCACGCTTTTGTTTTATGTTTGTTCATTTTTTCTAAATAAACTGCACCACTTGGGTTCTCTGCAACTTGCCTCCAGTGGACTCAGTTACACCGACGTGCAAGCTGCCACAAAGTAAACTGAAAGTTCAGCGTCACATTCTGAAGCTCAACACACAGTTGTTTTCATTTAAAGTAGTGACACTAAATTATTTTACCAGTGCTGATGCCGCTTTTTTGATCTTGAAATTGGCTGATGATAAATAAAATGAAGTTCATATATTGCTTTCTTTGACATGAACTGTTGCACAGTGAATTGAAGAATATATTTATATTGTTTTGCTGAAACACATTTATGTTCCCAAATGTAAATGGAACGGTTTTAACAAAACAGATATATGATCCATTAAAACGCATGAATCACTATGAATAGGTAGGTAGCACAGTGATTAACTCAGAAACTTAAAAATGGCACTTCATGTCAAAAAGGTTACCGAACCCTTCTCTAGAGACCTGCATCTCCATTGATATGCCCACAAAAGCTAACAATAGTTGGGAAGGGAGGTAAATAGAATAGAGGGACACAATGTGGACTGCCCACCATAATTCCACCTATTATCAACACTAAGGTGTCCTTGTCTAGAGGGAAGCTTTCTAGCCTAGCATAAACTACAATAAACAACTGGAGAGCGCGGTAAAAGAGGAATGCGGGATGCATAGCTTTCTACCAGTGGCGGGCTGGCATTTCACACCTAGGCCTTCTGTTCTACCTGAAATAATAACTTTTAATAGTGTAGCAGCACAAAGACTCTCTATATTTGGTGTTTTTTATTTTGCACCGGCAGTTATTGGGTTAATGCTGTGAGTTTGGAAAAGGCCGGTAGAGAGAAACGAGCGCGTGAGTTCAGCTGGTGCGTTTGTGTACAGTGGTTCTTGCGTTCCGAGAAACGGAGCCTCCCTTATCTTGTCGTTCAATGGTTACAATAGTCCCTTTCAGACGTTACAATAGTATGAACGTTTCGATCAAAAGAAAAATTAAGAAGAAAATCATATTCACCACATGAAAAAAAGGATTATACTCACCAAAACAACTGATTATTTTTTACACAAAATCCTTCCTTATTTCTTAACTTAAGAAGACTTCAATTACTCTGTTGTACTGTACAGGTTATCTAACTGCGTTTCAGTTCCAACAATGTCGTGTCTGTCTCGTCATATTTCTAGCATAAGTTTTAATTCGCTGAGTGTCTGCTCGACAGAAGCAGTGGACACAGTCACCGCAAAACATGGCGATGTGTACAGCTGACCCATGCTCTCACACAGAGTTTTGAACAAAATCAATGAGATCAGCGGGACTTTTGCCTTCAAAATCATTCGTGGCATAACTTACATTAGTCTGTTTTTACCCGGACAGATCGAATAGAGTTGACCGTGACTCTGCCTTTAGCTCAGGCTGAATAAGGGATTTTTTCCGGTAGGATTGAACATGCTGGGGGTCGAGGAGGGAAATAAACATACATTTGTGGATTTGAAAAACTATTAAATCTACAGGAATATATTTTAGTTTGCAGTTCGCTACAAATGTGGATACTATAGACCTTATGTAGCCATGCCCCTTTTCAGCGCTGAGCTCGTTGTCTTTTGACTTCCGGTCTGTATTTTCACAGCGATCTTGCATAGTTATGAATGAACAGCTCGTTTAAAAAATGTCCAAGGTCCATTTGTTAAGACATATGCTTTACAATGCTTATGATAAACATTACAATGCTCATGATAACGTCCGTTAACTATAAGTAAATCAACTTCACCAGCTAATTACTCCTGGACAGCGATGCCATAGAAATATACATAGCGACCGCAAAAACGGAATTTCAAAAACAATATTCTAAAGATGGTGGCGCCCTCGTTTCTCTGGTGCATAAGGTCTATACTACCAGTAATAGTACGCGCTCTGAGCATCCAATCAAAGAACGTGAAAATGCCAACGTTATTGTATGCCTACTAGATGGCCCCGCTGCAGTCAAAGCGAAATCTGATTGGCTGATTAAATCTGACTGCTTATCTGATTGGTTATTAGCAACGGTTTCATTGCCATTCATTTTAAGCTACAGGCGCCTGCACTATCGATTCTGAAGGCAGATTTATTTGACCCTGGCAACGCATGATGGCTGAAATATGATTGGATAAAAGCGCTAAAATAAACATACACTACTGGAAGCAGCGCAACCAAGAGAAAAGCTATGAAATTAAGAGAATGATCTATTGGGAATAATTTAATACTCATTCATGGAAAAAATATATTAAAGTGCTAGTCAGTGATTCTGATAGTGTTTAGGCCAGCAGAGAAGGCCTTGCTGGCCCTGACGGCCCACCACTGGGAAAGTTTCTACCCATAGTGATTCTCTTTACCAATCTTTGTGCCTAATGTTAATTGATATCAACACATCCATATAGTGCATTATCCTCTCTTATATGAATTCTCTTTTTACATAAGGGAGAAAAAAGAGAAAACATTCCACTGTCTTTTTCATAGCTCTACCCTGGTAAATAACCTTCAGAAATTCAAAGAGGGATAAAAACAGTGATCAATCTCTGTTTCGCTATTCCACTCTACAGCCAGGTAAGGGGGTGGGATGACATACAACTGTCCTCCATAGAAATGTATGTATATATAAGGCCCTCCCTGTTAAGCTAAAGGAAACTGCTCTCTCTCTCTCTGTCTACTGTTTCACTATTATGATTAGCAGTGCTTCATTATGTTATGCACCCTGGTGAAATATGCATATGTGTGCGTGTGTGTGCGTGTGTATATATATATATTTTATATATATATATATTTATATATACACACACGCACACACACACACACACACACACACACACACACACACACACACACACACACACACACACACACACACACACACACACACACACACACACACACACACACATTTCACCTGGGTGCATAACATAATGAAGCACTGCTAAGCATAATAGTGAAACAGTAGACAGAGAGAGAGAGAGAGCAGTTTCCTTTAGCTTAACAGGGAGGGCCCAATATAAGCAAAGGGGTCCATCTCACCGTGATCAACATCTTTGGCAGCCCTCACATTATTCATTCCCTGGACCTAAGTCCCAAAAGAGAATGCTGAACAACTCATACTCTTAACATTAGTCCATACTTGGTGCCCACGTCCTTGCAAAGCATGATTAAGCATGGTTCTCTTACGAGAGTATCTCTCGTACTGCGTAATATCTTACGCTATGGGGAAAACTCTTTTCCTCGAGATATTGAAGCCAAAAATTATCCTTAATTTTAAACATGCAAAACGCTTTGCAGCAGCAAGCAGACAAGGGCGAGACGGCTCGCGCGCCCATTGGCTGCCTTGCTGGAAAAGCTGCAGCCTATCGAGGTGAGGCACTGCGTGACGTAATGACGAATGGGGACGCTTCGCGCCCATTTCGTCATGTCCCGCCAGTAGAGGCGTGGTCTCGCCCTATAAATACCCCCTCGATAGCTGAATTTCCTCTGATTTTTCTACTCTTCACGCGAAGCTCACGCATCGCTGGATCCAGAGTGAGAAGCCGCGCCGTTGACTTGTAGCCTTATCAGCGGGACGTGCCATTCTGAAGTCGCTGGCCCAGCCGCCTTCAACCGCCGTACCTGCTGCGCTTTCCGGCGTACTATATCCTTTTACTCTGCTAAGTGTGTGTGTGTGTGTTGCTTACGTGACGCAACACCTATTCTCTGTTCTAAAAGAGCTGCGTCTTTTTAAAGATGCCTTTCTGTGGCTCGTGCCGCTCCCAACTCAGTGATGAGGACCGTCACGTCATCTGTGTGTCCTGCCTGGGTCATGAGCACGCGGCTATCGCGCTCGCGGATGGTGGATGCCCGCACTGCGAACTTCTGCCCATGGTGACTCTGAGGACTCGCCTGGCGTCGTTCTCTGAGCCCGCGTCTCAGCCTTCTCTGCCGCGCCGCAAGAAGCGTCGCGCCCAGCGCGCTCCCGAGCCTTCTCCAGCCCGCCAAAGCTCGCCGGTTCGCCCGCCTGCTTCGCCGGCTTCACTTGAGTCGCTCCCGGACGGACAGTGCCCGCCGTCTGCCGCCGCTTCCGCTCCCGAGTTGGACGAACCCGCTGAGGTATGCTCTCTTGTGGCTTCTGATAGCGAGGATTGGGCGAGCTCTGTGGACCTCCCCCCGCTGATATATCTAGCCAACCCTCTGGAAAGAGACCCGGCATTGAGGCTGAGCTGATGCGTCTGCTCACCCAGGCCGTGGAGTGCATCGGCCTCGAGTGGGAGTCTAGGTCTAGGGCCGCCCCCTTCCTTCCTAAGCTCCACGACGAAGTCGCTAAGTCATGGACTGCCCCTTTCTCCGCCAGGATGCGCATTTCCACCTCTGCGGCTTTTTCCTCTGTCGTCGGCGCGGGAGATAAGGGATATCTCTCCATTCCTCCTGTGGAGGCGGCGGTCGCGTCGCATCTCTGCCCGCCCTCTGCGGGACGGCGCGCGCAGACGACGCTTCCTTCCAAAGCCTGCCGGGTGACGTCATCACTGCACGGGCGTGCTTACACAGCCGCTGGACAGGCGGTCTCAGCGCTGCATACTATGGCGATCTTGCAGATCTACCAGGCCGACCTTCTCCTTAAATTGGACGAGGAAGGGCCGGGCGCTGTCAGTGTGGCGGATTTACGAGGCGCTACGGACCTGGCTCTACGCGCCGCTAAAGCCGCTGCTCAGGCCATGGGGCGGAATATGGCCTCTCTCGCCGTTGCTGAGAGACATCTGTGGTTGACGCTGTCTGAGATGACGGAAGCTGAGCGCTCTGTATTCCTCGACGCGCCCATTTCCCCTGCGGGCCTCTTCGGATCTGCCGTCAAAGATTTCGCGGACAGATATTCTGAGGTGCAGAAGACTTCGCAGGCCATGAAGCACTTCCTTCCGAAGCGCTCGAGCTCCGCTGCAGGTCGCTCTAAGCAGCCGTCTGCTCGCAGCTCGCAGCCTCGGCCTGCATCGCCCACAGCCGCCGCTTCACAGCGCCGCCAGTCCCGGGATCAGAGACCGCGCTCTCGCTCTGCTGGACGCCGCCCCGCTCAGCGCGGGCCCAGGCCTAAGATTGAGCTCAAGCCCGAGGCCTCGAAGCTTTCCTAGCCACTCTAGGGAAGCGACGGTGTTCGGATCCCGCTGCGGCCGGTTCCCCACCGAAACGATTCGCTCGTTCAGTTCCTTGCGATGTGACTGTGCCAGTGTATTTAGCAGTGAAGCAGCCGGTGTCTCAGCCCGCTTGCCTGCACACAAAAGCCGTTTTCATGGCTACCCAGATAAATCCAATAAAGAGTGTATTTTCTGGTATACCGGCCACGGCCGATGGTGTTATGAGTGTTTTAAGAATGCCCACGCCCCAGTGCCCATTCCCACACCCAGACACAGCCCGCCACGGTGCGAGGCTAGCACACATAAATCTGACTCAGGTCGATTGTGCTCACAATGTAGTGAATGCGCCCATACAATGCCCGCTCACGCTACATGCCGCGTGTCCCTTGGTTTCTGTAAAAACGAAACCAACACACGTTCTATCGGCTCCGACCGAAAGCGTGTACAGTGCAGTAGATGTGCCCGTAAGTTTGCGCCCACATCCCCCCGCAAGCACGCCGAATCCCACGGGATTCGCCCCGCTCACTCTCGCTGTGCGTCCCGCCATAGAGAATTTGAGCGCGGCCAGGCTGCCCGCTGTGTTCAGCGCGCCCCCCGCCTCGAACGCCGTAAACACGGCGTTGTGTTCCCAGGGTACCGGGGCTCTCGAGCCGTTGCCTGGTCACGGCCAGAGCCCAGTCTGCATTCTACCTCTAGCTATTCACGCAGAAGCGTGGTCAAAGCTACCCGGGGTATCAGACTGGGTGCTGAACACTATAAAGAGAGGCTACTCGCTACAATTCGCACGACGTCCCCGCCGTTATACGGCGCGCGTCGAGACTACGGTGAGAAGCGATGTATCTCATCTACTTCGAGCCGAGATAGCGAAACTGCTGAGCAAGGGGGCCATAGAGCCCCTTTCTCAGGCTCAGAGCGAAGGGGGCTTATACAGCAGATATTTTCTGGTACCGAAAAAAGATGGGGGCTTCAGGCCCATTCTAGATCTGAGACAGCTGAACAAAGCGCTTGTGAAGCGCCAGTTCAGGATGCTTACGACCAGGGGAATCCTCGCGCAAGTGCGCCAAGGGGACTGGTTTATGTCAATAGATCTGAAAGACGCCTATTTCCAAATACAAATAGCGTCCCATCACAGGCGATTCTTGAGATTCGCGTTTGAGGGCCAGGCATATCAATACACAGTCCTGCCGTTCGGCCTGTCCTTGGCACCCCGTACATTTACGAAGTGCATGGACGCGGCTCTCGCACCCCTGAGACTTCAGGGCATGCGAGTTATGAACTACTTGGACGATTGGCTGATTCTAGCTCGATCACGGTCAGAGCTCATAGAACACAGGGCCACA
Organism: Chrosomus eos; assembly: GCA_036326025.1. Lineage (NCBI taxonomy): Eukaryota > Metazoa > Chordata > Actinopteri > Cypriniformes > Leuciscidae > Chrosomus > Chrosomus eos. The sequence continues at coordinate 13,895,570 of CM070828.1, read as the reverse complement.
CTGCTCGAGCACCTCGAGAAGCTGGGCCTGACAGTCAACTGGGAAAAGAGCTCGCTGTGTCCCAGCCAGAGAATTTCTTTCCTGGGAACAGTGTTAGACTCGCTGTCCATGACGGCACGCCTGTCACCGGAGCGCGTACTAAGTATTCAGCGCGTCGCGGAATCTTTCCGCCACGGCTCTATAGTCCCGCTCAGACAGTTTCAGAAAATGCTGGGCCTGATGGCCGCAGCATCCTCTGTACTCCAGCTGGGCCTGCTTCGCATGCGCCCACTGCAGAGGTGGCTGAAACCACGGGTCCCGCCCCGGGCTTGGACCACGGGCCGGTGTTGCCTCAGGGTCGACCGATGGTGCGTTTCGGCCCTGGAACCCTGGAAAGTAACCAGCTGGTATCAGACTGATGTGAGTCTGGGGACCGCCTCAAGGGTGAAAGTGGTGTCTACGGACGCCTCCACCACGGGGTGGGGAGCGCTGCTCGAGGGCAGACCGCTGGCTGGCCTATGGTCAGAGCGGGAGAAGCTCCTTCACATAAACTGCTTGGAAATGATAGCAGTCGACAAAGCGCTACGGCGCTTCCGTCCCCTGATAAAGGGCCACCACGTCTTGGTCCGGTCGGACAACACGTCAGTGGTGGCGTACATAAATCGCCAGGGCGGCGTCGGGTCCACACGCCTTTGCAGGCTGACGGAACCCCTCTTGGTCTGGGCCCAGCGCAACCTCCTTTCTCTGAAAGCGGCGCATGTGCCTGGGCACCTGAATACGGGTCCAGACAGGCTGTCCAGAAGCAACGTCCCGACAGGAGAATGGTCGCTGCATCCGCAGACGGTCCAGCTGCTGTGGGAGACGTTTGGCAGAGCGCAGGTGGACCTGTTCGCGTCCCGCGAGAACGCTCACTGCCCAGTATTCTTCTCGAAAAGCAGGGACGCGCTGGCCCATGCTTGGCCCAGCGGTCCCCTGTATGCTTTTCCCCCCGTCTCGCTCCTGCCTCAGGTGTTGGAGCGGATCAGGGAAAACGGATGCCCAGTGCTGCTTGTAGCTCCGCTCTGGACAAACCAGGTTTGGTTTCCGGTCCTGATGCGGCTGGCCAGCACTGCCCCGTGGCCTATACCATTGAGGAGAGATCTCCTCTCTCAGGCAGAGGGCTCGATTTGGCATCCTCGCCCGGATCTGTGGTCCCTGCACGCATGGGCCATCAACGGGTACCCGCTAGCCTCCCGGAAGGAGTGCTAAACACGATCGCGCAGGCTAGAGCTCCGTCTACCAGACGGCTCTATGCCTCGAAATGGTCGGTGTTCTCTACTTGGTGTCGAGCCCGTGGCCTTGCACCTGTGGACTGCGGGGTTAAGGAAGTGCTTGCCTTCCTTCAGGAGCTGATGGATAAGGGTAGGACCCCATCCACGCTCAAAGTTTATGTGGCGGCCATAGCAACGTTTGCTAAACCGGTGTCTGGCCAGTCACTGGGGAAAAACGACTTAGTCGTGCGTTTCCTACGAGGAGCTCGGAGGTTAAACCCTCCCAGGCCCCCTTCAGTCCCGGCTTGGGACCTTTCCACGGTCTTGGAGGCCATGAAAGGCGCCCCGTTTGAGCCGATCCAGCTGTCGGACATGAAACACCTGTCCCTTAAGACGGTGTTTCTATTGGCTCTCGCTTCAGTGAAGCGTATAGGGGACTTGCAGGCGCTTTCTGTAAGCGCGTCATGTCTGGAGTTTGGGCCTAACGACTCAAAGGTCGTACTCAAACCGAGGCACGGCTACGTGCCAAAATCCCTCAATACACCGTTTAGGGCCCAGGTAATTTCCCTGTCTGCCCTTCCGGTTCTCAATGAGGAGAGGGACGCGAGTCTCCTTTGCCCTGTCAGGGCGTTAAAGGCTTATGTGTCCCGCTCGGCTGGGTTCAGACAGACCGAGCAGCTTTTCGTGTTGTTTGGCGGCCGTTCTAAGGGACTTGCCGCTTCAAAACAGAGCCTATCCAGATGGATAGTGGATGCCATAGCGCTGGCTTACACTTCCAAGGGCCTGCAGTGCCCATTGGGTGTCAAGGCGCACTCCACGAGAGGCGTGGCCTCGTCGTGGGCATGGTATAGCGGGGTCTCCCTGCAGGATATCTGTACGGCTGCGGGCTGGGCCTCGCCGTCTACATTTATCAAGTACTATAACCTGGAGGTGCCCGCCTTACAAGCTAAGCTTCTGGCGGTCTGAACTTCGGGCTTATCGGCCGCCATGCGGCTTATGTGTACCCCTACGGGTCTGTTACCCCTACGGGACTTTTATGAGGGAGTGATGCTTCTAGCCTCTCCTCCTCTACTCTGTGTGAGTTGTGGTGATTGTGCACTAGATGCGCCCGGGCTTGGCCCCGGGACTCTGGTGTTGGATCCCTGTCCGCACGGCGTGTTGCATGGTGTTCCCCATAGCGTAAGATATTACGCAGTACGAGAGATACTCTCGTAAGAGAACGTACTCGGTTACTAACGTAACCTCGGTTCTCTCTAGAGAGGGAACGAGTACTGCGTATCTTGCCGTGCTTGGAATACACTCTGGTTCGCTTCGGCGTTGAAAAATCAGAGGAAATTCAGCTATCGAGGGGGTATTTATAGGGCGAGACCACGCCTCTACTGGCGGGACATGACGAAATGGGCGCGAAGCGTCCCCATTCGTCATTACGTCACGCAGTGCCTCACCTCGATAGGCTGCAGCTTTTCCAGCAAGGCAGCCAATGGGCGCGCGAGCCGTCTCGCCCTTGTCTGCTTGCTGCTGCAAAGCGTTTTGCATGTTTAAAATTAAGGATAATTTTTGGCTTCAATATCTCGAGGAAAAGAGTTTTCCCCATAGCGTAAGATATTACGCAGTACTCGTTCCCTCTCTAGAGAGAACCGAGGTTACGTTAGTAACCGAGTACGTTTTAATCTGTGTCCGCTCTACTCTCATGAAGCAGGAGAGAGTGGTAGAACTATATGCAGCTCTATCCACCGCTTGAATGTCCATAAAGGCAGAACCAGACCTCAGCGTGTGTATTCTATCTTCTATCCTGATCGGATATCTACATTTACAAGAGAAACAAAAAAACAAACAAACAAACAAACAAACAAAAACACATAACTTATAGTCTGAGAAAAGATGCTTGAATGCACCAACTTGGTTGTAACATTTTGTCTGAAATTTCTGCACATTGCTACAAATTTAAAACAAAAAATTACAATTTTGTATTTTAAGATTACTTTTGTGGGCTATGGGGGTGGTGGCACAGTATGCTATTTTGCACAGTAGGAGATATAATGGTACAGTGCATATATTAGATAATATATGTTTTTTTTTATATGGACTGTCAGCAAAGCAAATGCTAAAAAAAAAAAAAAAAAAAAAAAAAACACTGAAAACAAAGACATACCATCAATCTAACAGACTCTTTGGGTGATGAATCCTCACATTTGACAAATAATCGTCCATTCAAATTCACCCAATACTTAACATTGAAGTAAAGACAATAGTGGTCATGAGAAATCTATAATCATGCTATTTACAGTGTATAAATGTCCAAGCTTTCAAAAACAGTATTGGAAAGTGCAGAGCTTAAAGACGTTTGTAGCTCTTAACTGTTGATGCAGTTGACCTTTACTCCTAATATTCTCAAATATCTCATCTCATACATATGATGCAAGTTTCTGGACAGCAGTGCATCACTGCTGAGGTCACTGGGCAACCCAATAAAAAATTTGATGTTTCAACAAGGAACCTTATAACCTTCAATTCAGTTCATGTAACATGTTTTTCAAGAGGTCACATTTGCCCCTAGCTAGATGCTTTAAAACAAAGAGATCCATTCAGGAGCAAACCTGCATGGCCTGACTAACAACCCTGTAAGACCCAAATATAGAAAAAAAAGAAAATAATTTTTTTCCACCTGTCAGATGTTGTTGTAGGATGCCTCTGATGCAAATAATGAAGGATTTTTAAAAAATATATGTTTTAGTAAGTTTTTAAAGAAATGTTGTAATATTGCAACGTTGGGCCTATTGGGTAGCAGAATTTCAGCATTTTCACTCACACTGTCAGAACAAATATACAGAATAACTAAGGTCTTATTTGAAGTGTGGATTGCTTACATAGCTCCATAACAGTACAAATTATGAATAATAATAATAATAATCACCCAACAGTCATATTTTTATGAGTTAGAATTTATTAAAAATAAACAAAATATAAATATTAAATATTTCTATTGTACAAAATACAAAACCGATTGAAAACTGTCAAAGAAACAGTGCCCAGTTTTCACTTGCAATGGTAGTCCCAAAAGCAGTTCATTTCCTCTAAAAAGCAGAGAGGGAGATTGCACTTCCTGCAGAGCGTATTCGAATATCTTTTTTTGCATTGTCTACAGCAGGTGTGCCCAACCCTGCTCCTGGCGATCGACTGTCCTGCACAGTTTATCTCTAACCCTGATCAAACGCACCTGCCTTTAATTTTCAAGTAATCCTGAAGACCTTAAATGGTTGTTAAGACCTTAATTGAAGACCTTCAGGTGTGTTTGATTAGGGTTGGAGATGAACTGCGCAGGACAGTCGATCGCCAGGAGCAGGGTTGGGCACACCTGGTCTACAGCGTCCTCTCATTCTGAAATGAAAATAGTTGTTAGAGTTAGAGTATGTTCAAGTATAAATAATTTAAATGTAAATGAATCCTATTTATGTGATACATTCCACTGAAATCTGGTGCTGGTACGGTTACCGCAATACCGTGGTCACGTGATGCCTACAGCGGGTCCACGCCTACCTCTTCACCGTCATCACCACAAAAAAACATTGGCCTGCTCATGTGTGCACGTTTTATATGGATTCGTTGATCCTAATGACATGGATTATGTCTAATGACAGTGTGTCTTACATGGATTCAAGGTTTTCTAAACAAAACTTATCATCAAAAGATGGAGCAAATCCGACCTTTCGCGAGTTATGGAGCGCAATGTTCCATTACACATAATAACATTACATTCGTATTAGAGATGTGCAGATGGGCTATTATTTCATCCACAACCGCATCACAAAACTCATCATCCATCTGCCATCCATCCGCACAAACATTTTTTGACCAATTTTCAAAACGCGGTTTACCGTTATACTGCGGGAATATCTTGCTTTTCAACCACGGTTAGAAAAAATCGATACCGTCCCAGCCTTACTGAAGTCACACAATTCTAAAAGGAATATTCAAACCCCCAGACCTCTTACGTCCCCACATTCCAGAACATTAACACCTGTCCCTGAACAATGGACCATGCAACCCCCTATATGTCTAAACATCCACACCTGTCCTTGAATAACCATCCTCCAAAGCACTCCACAAACAGTGTCTGCCTTGCTACAAGCAGATATTTGGGCAAACAAACAAAGCCCAGATAAAAAAAAAAATATTTATACTGCTAACATACAGGAACAATTTCAAATACTGGTGCAGAAAGGACTTAAAACACTGCAACCAGAAATAATTTATTCATTTAAAATAATTAAAATCTGATCTAAACAGAAAATGATAACAAATAACACATTTAGATATTGTGAATCATCAAATACATTGTGTTTCTGTAAGTAATTATCCTATATGTGAAGATTTGAGAAGTGCAATGCCTCCATGTAATGTGCAAGGTGCACATGCTATTTTGACTACCATTATATCCCAACGTTGTAAAATTACAACAAAGACATAACAAGCTAAAAATCTAATTTGATGCATGCATTCCATAATAACCAAGTATTTACATGAACTAGACATTCTAACAATGACAAAAAAAAAATATTTCTGGGGTTTTACTTACTTTAATGTTGAGATATCCAGTCCAATGAAACAAGGAGATGCACTTCCAGGAAAGTTTGCAGGTTGTATGAGTTCATGACCTTATGGCAAGACCTATATACACATTTACTATCCAATGCCATTGCAAGGGTAAACAATAGGACCTAATGGCTATGTAAATGGGGTTTAAAAAAAAAAAAATTGCAGATGTGTTTTTGGAAGAGCTAAAAGTGATGTTGTAATTTTACAACCACGGGTCTTACAGGGCTAACAAGGTTATTCTACAACACTGATGGATATAACATATGAAATAGGGCAACATAGTTCACACAAAGACACTTTGTTTATCTTATTTTGTATTCCTAAGAGTGTATATTCTGAAGGTCTATTAAGATTGAGAGGTATTTTCTAGAAATGAGTCTGAATGATTAACACAACAGCTAAAAGACAAATTATAATTTCTTCCATAAACTAATGTATAAATGGGTGATTTAGATGAATGATTTCTTATTCACACAGGAAACAGGTTAGTGTGTGCTCATTAGTCATGTCAAGGATATAGGCATTCCTGTAGGTCAAAGAGAGCATGACTAGCAGCCAATGGGTTTAATAGGGAATGCATACTGCTAAAATACAGTATATACCTTGGCTAAAAGTGTCTGCAAAATGCATACATTTATATTATCATTGGGAACCCATAACATGCTTAATGTGGACCCTGCCCATTGCTTCAATAAAGTGATAAAGGGGACAAGAGCACACAGGAGCCTAATTTTGCTTATGTTCAGTGACAATTATTGCATATTATGTGTTGCATTTGATTATTTGAATTTTTGTGTATTGATTGTAAACTTTATTTGTGTGTACTAATCAGATACATATTCTCTATATTTACATTGAAATATGTTAAAATTGTACACTGGCCCTTTAATAATTGTGACTGTAAGTGATGTGGTTGTGCATCCTTTTAGGAAATAGAGTGGAGTCGTACAGTTTTCTTTACCGCATCCCTGATATTTAGGATATACGATTATATTTTGTTTATTTTATTTTATGTGTTTGATTTATTTACGAGTCTAGATTAAAGGAAGATTTTAGAAGAAGAAAATGGTGTATACAAATTGTTATTTTTTTTTAGTTTTCTGCAGACATACAAAGGGTGTTACAACAGATGTAAAATGAAACAAGTTGTCTGAAAGAAAATCAAGAAAAATCAACAGAACCGTTCCACACACCAGTATAGACCCTTTATGAACTAAACTGAGAATGTTTTTCCACTGGTCATCAGAAATGTCAATGCCCAATTCTTGCTTCCAGGTTATCTTAAGGGAGTCAATCGGAGAAGGGGTTAAGGAGATTATTTTACCATAAATGGTTGAACTCAGTCGTCTTTGACCAGAGTCGAAGGTGAGAATTGAATCAATTTCTGATTCGGGTGGACGATTGGGAAAATGGGGAAATAACTTTTGAATAAAGTGCCTCACTTGAAAAAAAATGAAAAAGATGACTATTAGGAAGGTTCAATTTAGCTGATAAGGAAGAGAAAGAGGAGAAGACTTTGTTTTCATATAGGTCGTTTAGGGTAGAGAGACCCTTAGCTGCCCAAATATCAAAGAAGCTGTCTGCAAGGGATGGGGAAAATAAGTGATTATTTGAAATTGGCATATGAATTGATGCTCTATGTAGACCAAATTGTTTTCTGAATTGATGCCAAATCTTAATAGTATTAATAACTATTGGATTGCTCAAGATTTTGTATACCCCAAGGGGAAGCTGGGAGCAGATATTAGAAAGTAAATAACGAGAGGAAGACATCTCTATATGCACCCAGGGCGGACTAGAGGCACAACTTTTAAGGCCAACCCAATATAGTAATTTATGGATGTTACATACCCAAAAGTAGTATTGAAATTTGGCAGAGCTAAACCCCATTCAGATTTGGGAAGCTGAAGAACTGACTTCCTGATGCGAGCTGGCTTCTTATTCCAAAGGAATCCATTCAATTGTTGATCTAAATTAGTGAAAAAGGATTTATTAATGCAAACTGGAAGATGCTGGAAAAGATACAAAAACTTCGGCAGGATAACCATTTTAATAAGGTTCACACAACATATTTCAGAAAGGGAACTCCACCTAGCCATATCTGACTTGCATTTTTCGAAAAATTGCGTAAAGTTCTTAAAAAACAAGTCTTTAAGCGAACCGGTGATAAATATCCCCAAATATTTAAACCCATCTAAGGCTAACTTAAAGGGGAATAAAGAATGAGGAAGAGATTTAGCCAATTGGTTAATAAAAAATAACTTGCTTTTTTGAAAGTTTAACTTGTACCCTGATAGGCAGTCAAACTGTTCTAGAACAGATAGTATAGGGGGGAAAGAACCTATGGGGACGGAGAACTACAATAACAAATCGTCTGCATAGAGGGAAAGTTTATTGTCCAAACCATGGCGTGTGATGCCTTTAAATGCATCATGACTTCGAAGCCAGATGGCCAAGGGCTCAATAGCTATATTAAATAACAAAGGTGAAAGCGGGCAGCCTTGACGTGTCCCCCGCTGGAGCAAAAAGGGTGGCGATCGAACACCGTTGGTATATACCGATGCAGACGGGGAAGCGCACAAAAGCCGTATCCAAGAAATGAGTTTGGGGTTTAAACCCGAATTTTCCTAACACAAAGAACAGGTAATCCCACTCGACCCTATCGAAAGCTTTCTCAGCATCCAATGAAACTATGACTTCAGGGGTATTAGATGAGGGAGAGAAAATAATGTCAAGTAATCTCCGAGTATTGAAGAAAGAATGCCTATCCAATGTAAAGCCTGTTTGATCTAATGAAATTATGGATGGCATTACATTTTGGAGGTGGAGAGACAGAATTTTGGCTTGTATCTTGCAGTCTACATTTAACAGAGAAATCGTTCTGTAGTTACCGCAGGAAGTGGGATCTCTTTCTTTCTTCAAAAGCAAAGATATAGAAGCCATATACAGTGTCGGTGGGAGTTGGCCTTCTTGAAATGAATTATTGTACATCCTCACTAAAATTGGAACTAATAAAGTGGAATATGCCTTGTAGAATTCAACTGTAAACTCATCGGGGCCTGGGGATTTCTTATTTTGCATTGAGTTAATCGCTTCTTTGACTTCTTGGGAGGAAATGGGTCTGCCCAATTCCTTAGCCGAATCTTCATCAATTCTTGGAAATATTAAAGAATCTAAGGGATTGGGGAACATTATCGAAGCTGAAGACTGCTCAGTGGTATAGAGGTTAATGTAAAAGTCTAAAAAAAAACTCTGTTGATCTGTCGTTTTTTTGTAAAGGGCAGGTGAGGGAGAGACGGCGTGGGCGTGAGTTTCATCAAGTTTGAGGAGTTTGTCTAAGATATCCTGTCTTTTAGTCCTTTCAGCCTAACACATGTACGAAGTGAAGGAAATAATCTGACCTCGAACAAAGGCTCCTTAAAGAGTTTCTGTATCTTGGGGGATACAGACATTTAACAGGCTGTAGGGGGAGGGGCTATGGGGGAGGGGCATTATTTGGTTGCAGTTGATGAGAAACACTGATGGGGTGATGGGTCATGTAATCAGGTTATGTGACTTTATGCTAACATTCCAAAAATTTGTATCAAAATCCAAAATGGCAGCATACGTGGACAAAGACACTGGCCATGAGATAAGCATTTTTATATTTTTCACGGTTATGATATTTTAGAGTGATTTTGTTTTAGAAAATAGTTTTTTAAGGATAGTTTTACATGTTCTTGTTGATATTTTCAAAACAATCTTCTCACAACTTTGATTATCAGGCATTGAATGTCTGTATCCTGGGGAATACAATGCCCATTTAAGGGTATTTAACAGGGCTGATCACTCACAGATATTCTTATGTTTTGAGGCCTGTTCTCTACAGATATTGAATAGGATAAAGGTTTTGGATGTGTCAGGATGGCCAGACATCCATCATGTGTCAGAAGTGCAAAGTGAGGCTTTGCCTGTTCACTGGACAAAATGCTCGCAACTGTTTTCTCAGCCTACATTGCCCATAGAATATATATGGTGTGGGGCACCACAGGGAAGATGGTAGAATTAAAAAAACAAAACAGGAAAAAGGTGTTTTAAAAATCGGCACATGAACTGTTAAAAAAATTATGAAATGTTAAATGTATATCCTACATAGGCAATGCATCTTGGGAGAAAAAGTTCAGTTTTTTCCAATTTTTCTAAAGTTGTATGTATAACATGAAAAAAATTAGCTAATTAATTGTTCATTAAATGTTTTAAAAGTTGTCATATGAACTATAAATAAAAAAAGAATACATTGCAAAATGTTACCCTAAATGGTTTATGTATCTCGGGAGATACAGAGTGTAACTTATAAAATAAAGGTCATATTTTGAAAAAAATGCATGAACTGTCTCATTTTAGTATAGATACATACAAAAATAGCAATGAATCATTTTTCCATCAAATTTATTTATGCTTGCCCCTTTAAGGGTTAAGGGCTTCCCATAAGAATCCACTGTTGACCCCAGGGGTATCATTGAATTCAATGTAATTACTAATTTGAGTGGCCACAAAGTTCTCAAACTCATGATGCGCTAATAAATGGGAACTACATTTCCAAAGTGATGGGGAGCTAACACTAAGAAGAAGATTAATATCAAGCGAGGTGGGAGCATGGTCCGAAACAACTATGGGGTGATAGCCACTAGCGGTAACCAGATGCAACAATTTATTGTCAATCAGGAAAAAGTCAATCCGGGAAAAGGTTTGGTGTGGCGGAGAAAAAAAAGAGAAAACTTTACTCTGGGGGTTTTTAAACGTCCAGGGGTCCGAAATTCCTAGATGCTATGAGCAATTAAAAACTACTTTAGCAGAATTCGATAGATTAATTTGCTTGGAAAACGACCTGTTGAGAATTGTGTCTTGCACTAGGTTAAAGTCGCCTCCTATCAGTATATGATGATTGTCCCTATTTGGGATTTTAGCAAAGAGGTTAACGAAGAATTGCTCATCGTCCCAGTTGGGAGCATAGATAGAGACTAGGACTACTGAGAGGTTCTGTAACAAGCCCGATGACATAACGGCCACTGACATCCTCAATAATATGTGCTGGCTCAAACAATATATTCTTGGTAATAATAATAATAGCAGCCCCTCTAGCTTTGGCCGAGAATTTTGAATGAAACACATGACTCATCCAAGGCTTTTTGATTCGTCGGATATCTGAGGTTTTAAGATGTGTTTCCTGTAGAAATATAATATCCCCTTTCAAATGTTGCAGCTGCGTCATTACCTTACCAATCTTAATGGCCTTATTCATTCCTTTGGTATTCCATGAAATCAGGCGCACACCTTTACTTATCCTTGACGTATCAATAGCCATCTAGAACGATGCATAATGTTGTAACTGGAACGGCATGGCCTTCTGCAACAGGGAGAGAGAGGAAAAGGAGACAGAGGAAGGAGAAAAAAACAAAACAAAAAAACATTTTGTGGCCTCGAAAACATTCCCCCAAAATACGAACCTTGTCTGAGCAACACGGCTCAACGCTTTACAGCGATACAAGACTTCCGACGTCTCTCTCCCACCACCTTTGAATGTCAACCCCCCCACCCCCCCCCCCCCCCCCCTTTGAAATGAAAATTTCAAGTGAACAACGACGAATGGATATATACCATACACACGCATCTATATATAATATATAATATAAGCAAACAACAAAAAATAAGTTGTAATCATATCAAATGTACATTCGCCAAGAGAGGAAAAATGAAAATATTCGAATACTCTTTATAACCATTTTCATATATATTTGAATGGGCACATACTATAAGCACCACTACTATAAGCATCACTGCAAATTCTTACGAGCAAAGAATAGGCGTGGTGCAATAGAAGTACAAATACAAAATGAATACAAAGAAAACAACTGTAATAACCAAGTACTGCCTGTCATATGTGCATCACACACAAACTGTAGACATAGTACTTCAAGCTGAAGTTCTAAGCCTAGTTGTGACATAAACTGTAAACTTGTCCCTCAAATCTGATTGGTGAAATCACGTTCACCTAGACATTACAGCTGTAAAACTGGTCTCTCTGGCACTTGAGTGTGTAAGTTAGTGGCTTAAAAAAATTATAATAATAAATAATAATAACTTGGTACGCCTGTAAATGTACATTGATCTAAATTAAATAAATCACTGAAACTAAATCAATGAACTAAGTGGACTCAAGGGTGTAACGTTATACTAAAACAATGCCTCCATAATGCTAAATAAAAGACATCTATAAATCTAGAGTTACCACTTTCATATGCAACAAACAAACGTTATAATATGCATATCTAAGTAAATATGGAAATCCAAGCATTTAACGAATACCGCTTCTTGAGTCAGTCGATCCAGTCCTGAGTAACTCCACAAGTCACTTCGAGTTTAGACCTCAGCAGGACGAATGGATGCAATGTAGTCCTTGGCTTCAGTGACTGATGTAAATCTTCTCCTATCACCATCCTTCGTTACAATAGTAAGCCTGGCCGGAAACAACAGCGCTGGTTTTAGGCCGAGATTGTGCAGCTCAGATAGCACCTCTCTGTACTTGGAGCGTCATTCCATCACCTCCGGCGCGTAGTCTTCGTAAATAGAAATAGGTGTGTCGCGGTATTGAAGCTTTCCCCTCCTCACTCTGGCCTCACGGATGATCTTTTCCTTTTGTTGGAATTTATGTAGCCGGATGATAACAGGTCTGGGCCTCTGCCCCGGCCTCGGTTTATCGGACAGCGACCGATGGGCTCTATCACATTCCGGTGGAGATTCCAGTACTCCGTCCCCAAATACTTCCGCAAATAGTTCTGAAAAGAAGATAGATGGTCGGGGCCCTTCAATGGATTCAGGTAGTCCAATAATTCTTATGTTATTATGCCAGCTACGTGACTCGAGATCCAAGACTTTGGCTAGTAATTTAGCGTTGCTCTCTGTTAAGATACCACAAGTCGTTTCCAAGCTCATCCTGTGCATCAGGTGTGTCTCGAGCGAGGCAATCTTCGAAGCGTGGTCCGTCACGGCAGCTTGAATTTGGTCTAGCTTTACCTCGAGTGTTGAAATGGCAGTATTAAAGTCTGCAAAAAGAGCGACCCGGTGTTCATAAAGAAGGCTAGCGATGGCTGCCATGTTAACCTCTTTGCCGTCGTCTCCACTCGCCTCGGCTTTCTGATCCTTTTTGCTTTGTTTTGTTGTTTTAGCTGCCATAATTTGATGCCAATATGTATGCAACAAAGATATTGCCCACTTGGTAGTGAAGTAGAAGAAATAGTAGGGGTTTAAAATTATTATAGACAAAAAAAAAGTGGGAGCGAGACTTAACGCGTGTCTACGCCATCTCACCAACCCGGAAGTCCCCGAATTGGTTTTTATTGGACAAAGAGCGAGTTGACTGAAAATCTTGTGATGCGCACTCACAGTTAATGTCCATTGATGCCACTGGAGCGATATAGTTATTATATTATATATTATTTTATCTTATATTATATTATATTGTTGTGTTACATATCTTCTAATTACACGGAAGAATGGATCATGAATTCTGTTTGATTAGTACAAATTATTTGGGGTAGCACTTGCAGCAGATGCAGGGATAAAAACGTTATAATTATAGAGATAATTTTGTAGTCAACATTCAAAAGTGAAATATATTTATATAACTACTACACATCAAGGGGTCTGTCTTTCTCTGTGATCAATGCCAGTGACAAAGTGGCCACTAAAAAAGCCTCACTGTACAGTGTACATAATTTGTAATTCTGGTCCAATAGATATAGAAAACTTCTTATAAAATACAACAGGAAACCATTTGGAACCCAGGGGTTTGCTGCACTGTAATCATCTGCCTGGGTTTATGGCAATAGGAATGTTGAAAAAATGTGGTTCTGTTAAGGGGTCAATCATTATACTCCTAAGTTTAAGATCAAACGTTGAGAGGGGGTCTGAGGTATATAATAATATTATGTAGAATAAAATGCTAAATACAATGTTAAATACATTTTACTTATCCTCTTTCAGGAGTTTCAGCAATTTCCATACAGAAAGAACCAATTACTGTTGCCAGGATACAGCAGAGGCATGAGCTTGCACAGTCACCAGAACCAGTGCTAACCCAGAGCTGTATTCTCTTTTGGCTGTTCTGCATACTGTGAGAAAATGCCAGGCTAATCTAATCATAGTGGATTTGGTGAAGTGCTGAAGATTGTGTTTGCATGATTGTGTGGTTGACTGAAAACTCCAGTCTAAAGATTCATTTGTCAGCATGCCACATTGAGAATCTAGCAGTGTTAACAAGGAAGTCTAGCTTAGTGTTGTTAGATAATACATATATGAAAGACAGCAGCAAAGAGGCAGACATCATCAAGTGATAAATCGAAATGGACTTGGACCTGGATCTTTTGAATGCTGATTAAAAATCGAATTAATGTAAAGGGTTAATTAATATTTCATTTTATTTTGAAGGGTATGGCTTTGCTAATTTATAAATTGCCTTACTGCCTTATATCCTCTGTGTGTGTTTTACTACATGTAACACATGATTCCATTCTAAGGAACAATTTAGCATTTTTTTTTTACACATTATGTTCGAGTAGCCTAATTGAGGGGCCGTTTACACAGCACCGTTTTCAACTAAAAATGGAAAATGTTAAATGTATTTTGGCCATCCGTTTATACGACAGCAGTGTTTTGCCTGAAAACGCAAACTTTTGAAAATGGTATTCAAAATGTAAATTTGTGAAAACAGTGATGTCATCCGCATGCATATTACATGTTCAGTCTATAGGTGTTGGTGTTTCCTTACAAAGCGACATCGCCAACTACTGCTGCCATGCATAATAGTGTTTTTAATTGTTTTTGCTGATGACATCTTGGATCACTATCTAGGCTTATGTAAACTTCATTTAGCCAAGGCTGCAAAGCAGACTCTGTGTTACAAATATGTTAGACCTATCACTTCTGCCACTAAAGATTACTTTATAAATAATCTTCCTGATCAGTTTCATCATCTCAGCATTCCAGATAGCTTAGAAGAACTCGATATTGCAACAAACTTTTTTTTTGCAACACTTTTTTGCACGAACTCTGTTTTCCAGCACTTTAGGCACACAGTCAGGCCCTTAAGAGAGCAGACAGAAAAATGGAGCGAAACTGGTAGAAAACATAACTGGGTCATTCCTGGGATTCGGTAATATTTCAGTCCCCTAGATTTTTTAAAGTGGTGGTTCACCAAAATGAAATGTTAAAAGCTTTTCACAATACTTTGGTATGTCCTTTATAATTAATACAAATAATTATTGCATTTAAATAATTTTTATCATTAAAAAAAATCTTATTTCTGTCTTACAGCAAGCATTTTGTCATGTCCCTGAGGTTCTTCGCTGAATTTGTACTTTGAAAATAATTAATAAAATGTGCACAGTGTCTATAATTTTTAGCAATAATGCAAGTGTTTATTTGTGTTCTTTGCTTTCGAAAATAAAAAAAAACAAAATGCAAAATATTTGATAAAAAACAACTTATAAAGTTACGTCCCTCAGTCTGAACTCAACCCCGTCACGCCAACCATTCTCCGCCCATAATAATTTAGACTCCACCCATATGTGACATCATTCACAGGAAATTGCATCATTAAGCTCTCTTCAACAGCATGGTGCAGAAGAAGAAGAGTGATATCACACTTTTTATTCATTTTTTGAGGTGTATTATAGTCAGGGAGGGTACTGTCAGGCTTAACAAATCAACCCCATCACATACAATTAAGATGGAAAATGATGACTTTTCAAAATTTTATTTTAATCCATAAAAATCTAAAATATACTTATTTCATTGGCTGCCATGTGGCCCACTCTTCTACACCACATTAAGAGCAGTGGCCATTTTGAGCAAAAAAACTCAACCCCATCACACTCAACCCCGTCACATATGTCACAACCCCGTCACATATGTCATTGTTTCGGGGTTGTAAACTTTGTGACAGGGTTGAGTTATTCACTTAATTTAATCAATGATTTCAATTTAAAAGTTTAATTTCAGTAAATATATTATTACCAACTCATATTTTAACGCATATTTTTGTTATAGATAAAATATTTGATATAATGTTTCCACTTAAACTTCAACATGCATCCTAGTCAGAAATGGCACCCATTTCAACAGCAGAGAGGCAAAGGCAGTTTCGTGCACGCAGAGATGCTGACCCAGAAAAAAGGGCACAGTACCTTGAGAGAGAGAAGCAGAGATGGAGAAGGAATGTTGAGGCAGGAAAGAAAAAAACAATTAGTGACCTAAGTAAAAGAGCGCACAGCGTCAGAGGCGTAAAAAATGGAGAGCAGCATACACAAGAAGCAAGGAAAGAAGAGAAGCATTAAAGGGATACTCTACTGGTTTTTCATATTAAACTATGTTATTCCCTTAACTAAGACGAGTTGATACATACCTCTCTTGTCTCAGTGCGTGCACTAAATCGCTGTCTTGCGGCGAAACTTTGTTAGAATTTATCTCAGCCCTGTTCATTCAATACGGGCCTTGAAGAGAAGCGACCAAACACCTCCACGTTTTCCCTATTTTAAAACCGTTACTAAAGTAGTGTAACTCGACCTAGGACGGTGACACAAAATAAAACGTTGCGCTTTTCTAAGCGTGTAAAATGGATAACTATATTGTATGGCAGAATACCATAGCAAGTGCTTGGGAGCACTTCGACTTGGCGCAGTAATATCATCTCTCGTGAAAAATCCTCTCCCTCAACAGGATTTTTCTGAGATAAGATCTAACAAAGTTTTGCCGCAAGACAGCGATTAAGTGCACGCACTGAGACAAGAGAGGTATCTTAGTTAAGGGAATAACATAGTTTAATATGAAAAATCAGTAGAGTATCCCTTTAAGAAACATAAGCACTCCACCACAAAGTCCTGAACATATGCCAGAGCTGCCACGACAGCCACTGTCAAGGTGAAGTGTAACAGGCAGAAGAATAATAAGTTGAGAGTAGAAAATTAGTTTAGAGCATGTGTAATTGAAAGTCGTAAAATTAAAATAAATCACTTGCTAAAAATATTTAAATATTTAATTTGTTTATCTGTATGCCATGTGACTATTAACCAACATCAGAGAATTGGGGGGTTCTTCATATCAATATTTGAGTTCAAGGGGGTTCGGCTAACAAAAAAAGTTCTCTTTGTTTAAATTCTCACTGCAGTTCAGATAATAAAGTAAAAACGAAAAAATTAATGTCTTTATTACATGGTTGCCTAAAATAAAATAGTGTTTTGTTTGAGTCTCAAAGAGAGATTTTCGTATTAAACAAATACAAATTAAAAGTAGGCCAATGTGTCCTTTCAACCCTGTTACAGTATTCAACCCCATCACAGTATTCTCAACCCTGTCACATTAATATTTTTGGAAAATAAAATAAGGAAGACAATTAAAAATTAAAGCATTTCTTGCCGATTACCACCCGACATGTTTAGGGCTAACAAAGTAAAACTGTGGTTTTAGTGAAACATCTAAATATTTTTTTTTCTTACTAAAATAAGGAGACCACGGACAAAAAATTTCGATATTTGTAACTTCCATCACATACAAATGTGAAAATTATCATAAATGTTACATTTGAAGTCATTGAATTGGTATGAGGGACACATGAGCAGTAGGTAGAGGTTTGTTTTATAACAAGTTTTGTGTAAAATCCTGTTTAAACTAATTCAATTTTGTCTGTTACGGGGTTGAGAATAAAAGGTGTACAAATCTGTAAAAAACTGAAAATAATAAAAAGTCTTTAATGCCTGAGATGGGAAATATGATTTTTTGAAGGTTTGATATGTACCTAATAATGTGGGGTATTTAGAATTGTAATCATATGTAGTTAAAAAATTAAATATGTCCAAGTTGAAATATTACCGAATCTCAGGAATGACCCAACTACAGTGTACTTTGCATTTCATGGAAAGAGAGCACGATTGCATACAGATATGCCTTTCTTTTAATAAGGTTGAAAAATAAGCAGATGAAGAGTTCAGATGCAAAAGCCTCTAAGTGCCATCTGAAATTTTCGTCTAAAATGATCATTTTTATCAAGCTCGTATATTTAAGTTCAATAATTTCACTTAAATGGCAAGAACAATTACCCATTTATTGTCATTTAAGTGAAATTACTGAATTTAAAATATACGAGCTTGATAAAAATGATCATTTTAGATGAAAATTTCAGATGGCATTTAGAGGCTTTTGCATCTGAACTCTTCAGATCTAGCAGTTAAGGCCGCTTATTTTTCAACCCTATTAGAAGAAAATAAACAAAACCCTAGGTATTTATTTGAAACCATGGCTTAACTAACGAAAAATAAAGCTTCAAGCCCAGATGTTTCCAAGCAGCACAGCAGTAATGACTTTAACTTTTTTACTTACAAGATTGCAAATATCAGGGAGAAAATTATAACTATGCAACCGTCTACTACAGTATCACATCAGACAGTGCAGTGTAGTCTCACTGACGAACAATTCGATTCATTCATTGCTATAGGAGAGGGTACATTTTATAAACTCGTTAAATCATCTAAACCGACATGTATGTTAGACCCTATACTGACTAAACGATTGAAAGAGGTGCTTCCAGAGGTCATAGATCTATCTTTGTCATTTGTGCCAGTTGTGTTAAAGTCTATGTTGTTTGAGAGGGCGCACGGTGGTTGACGCACAGGAGAGGCCGTGGACACCTCGGTTAAGTGCTTGGAGCGACGGAAAGATTGTCCTCGACGCTGGCTCCCGCTAGTGTGATTTCAGGTCACCCCAGACAAGCTAAATTAAGGTAAAGCAAAGTCATCCACTTAGTATAAACCACAAGAATATTAGATATTCTCCCGTGACATTTAAGAGTGTCCACCCCTTTTCTCAGAAAACCACACATAGTCGGCTCAAGCCCTCTTAGTTCCCGTAACCCTTTCTGTACTATTGTTTACTCTGTCTTAACAGATCCATTAATTCCTATTGTCTAATCTCACTAAGTTTTTTTTTTACCTTGCTATTTCTTCTGTTACTGTGTTCTGTGTGAACTGTGCCTTCCAGGTCACCAGAGACAGAGCCTACAGAGACACCCAAGGAGAGCTAAATAACAGACTGACAGCCGAGCCGGTAGCACCAACCGTGACCTACTAGGCTCCGGTCCTGTCAAAATCTTTATTTAGGCCCTGCGCTGACCTAAACAATTTGTCCCTACCTAACTGTTTGCATCAGTTAGTCAAAGTACCGTAAACGGCATCGCCGTATTAAGGGTATAAGCGCATAAATTGTAGAAACAAATTTGCATTTGGTCTGTTTGTGTGTGTGTGTTGTGCTCCTCTCGCCTGCAGTAAGCCAGCATGTCCCGGTCTCCCAGCCCCGCAGCCCACTGGGACAGCCTTGAGACATGGCTGAAGGCCATGACAGCCACCGTCCTGCCCGAGGATACCGGCGACTCCGAGGCCCGGGACCAGGCGCAGCTGGACACCAACCTGGACCTGCTGATGAGGCACGACCCAACTCAGAGCTACAACCACAAAGAATGGGCCCGAATCGTGGGAAACCTGGCCCACACGCTCGTCGCACAAGCCCGCCTTCACGAGAGACACGCGGCACGCCATCGACCTGGAACAGGAGACGGCAACTCTGCGGCTCCAAGCGGAGGAGGCCCGGCGTGACCAAGCAAAGACCCAAAGTCGGCTAGATCAGCTACTACTCGAGAACGAGGAGCAGGACGAGGAGGAAACGGACCCAGAGTCACGGAAGGAAGTAGAAGAACTTCAAACTGCTCTGGAAAGCCTTCGTCTAGACGCCGACCAAAAGGAATTAAAAGAAAGAATAGCCAGAGAGACACTCACCGAAAAACTGCAACAAGGTGAAGCTCTCCTTGAGAGAGCAAACAATGAACTAAAAGAAAGAGACGCCAAAGCCAAAGCCTGTGAGAAACACTTAAAGGCGGCCAGAGCTGAAATCAATGAACTTATCCAGCAAAAAGAACTTTATAAAGATGAACTCGAGGCTGTCCACCGTGAGTTAAAACACTCCTATAAACTTCCGAGTGACCGGGAAAGGGAGACACACACTACAAAGTTTTCTCCGACCGGTCAGTCTGCACACTTCAGCCAAGAACACAGAACGGTGAAAGGAGACGGACATCCACCGTCCCAGACATCAACGGACAGCCTGCAAGAGCCCTCGCCCTCAGGAAAAGGAGGTGCGTCACAGCCAACCCTTGCCATGTACCACGGCATGGCCTTTAAAGAACTTGACAAGCTTGCTAGGAACATTCCTACTTTCACCCCAAATCCTGCTAGAGGCCACGATGTGCACGCCTACTTGAAAGACATTGACTTCCACTTATACACTGTTCCCCATGTCAGCCCGTGGGACAGATTATACCTGCTTCGGATTACGTCTAGTCGGGACGTACGCAGTTTTCTGGATCGCCAACCAGATACCGTCAAAGCGGATTACCAACAGCTGCGACAAGCGTTCATCAGGGAATTCTCTGATCCAGACATCGATCAAGGACTCATCACCGCGATGAGCCTTAAGCAGGCAAGACTGGAAACACCGCAGGCCTTTTATACTCGCCTCCGACAAGCATACTTCGGGGAACGGAATGATCCCAGGATGGAGGAGGATTTTAACTTCCGAACTTTGTTTCTCAGAAACCTGCATCCCACGGTGAGCCATCACTTAGGGGTCCTGGCCTGTCCTCGAACAATGTCTACCCAGCAACTGAGGGATCTCGCCCACAAAGCGTTTATCAAGCAGAAAATTGTTTCTGAAAAGACTGTAAAAACTCCCTCTATCTGCCCTATCACTGATCAGCATTCAGAGCTGTCACTAGAGGTCACCCCACGACACCACACTAACAGACTTTCTAATAACGAGCCAAGACCGTTTCAGGCCAGCAGAGGGCAACACAGCTACGAGGGTGCTCGTCCTAAGCATCAGGGCGAGCGCCCTGAAAGATCATACAGCAGCCCACGGCACCCCCACACCCAAAAAGGGGGGGCCACCTGGGAAACCAGCCGACGGCCCAGACAGAGCCGGACTCCAGCGACAAGAACGTCCAGTCCAGACAGCCCGCAGCGAACTCCCTCTCGGCAGGCCTCCAGCAGATCCAAGCCCAAACCCAAGCCGGCTGCAAAAGAAAACAGTGAGTCCACGTCAGAGACCGCAGAGATCCTGAAGATCCTAAAAGGGCTTCTTCACAAGAAAACTGACAAAGAGGACAAGACTCCAGACTCTGCGTGACTAAGGTTAAGGATTAAAACCCTTCCTGACAGCCCCCCTACTGAACCAAGCACCCCGAACACTGTTCTCCTGACACAGACCACAGAACCAGCTGTCATAACACCAAGTGACAGTGACACCCACTCGCTGCTGTCAACAACCGCACATCCAGAAGCGGACAATCCAACACAGCATACCAGTGAGAAAACCCCAGAGATACCAGAAAGTGCTGTTTTGGTCGTGTGTCTCCCCAACGAATCCCAAGACACTGACCCTAACTGTTTATCGATCGCCACACAAGCCCCGACACTAAAACTCCTAGAGAACCTGGTCGAAAAAGGACTAGCACGCAAACTTTATCTTTCTATCACATTGGAAAATGTGGTGAGGCTCGAAGCTCTGGTCGACACCGGATCGGACCTCACTTTGATATCAGCTGAACTCTTTGAAAGACTCAGATTTGAAGCTCACAGACAGAACAGAACTCTAAAATCTCAGAATTGTGAGCTGAATGTGCGATCTTACAGCCAAACTGACATCCGGCTTGAACAAATAGCTCCCCTTCACTTAACCCTTGGTCACATGAGCTTGCTACACCCCGTGTACATTTCACAGATGAACACGTTTCCCCTTCTCATCGGCAAAGATCTACTAGATCGCTTCGAGCCCCTGCTGGACTTCAGACAACTGAAGATTTGGGCTCAAGTGCGAGAACCTCTCCCCTGTCAGCCACCCAGGTCAACTGAGCCAGACTGTCAGGTCACGGGAACTGTCACCGCCAGCCACGGTAACACAGGCTCTGCACCTGAGCGAGATTCAAGTTCGTTACTCTGCACTTTTCAACTCCCCAAAGACTCTGAGTCCTTCTGCCCCAAGGTCATCACCGACCTGCAGCTGAATGGTGTAACCACTACTGACATTGTACTCGCCCTATGGGCCGACAATTCTGCTATCAGCCTGTCACTTTTCAACGAGCTAATTAAAGTCACACCAGACCTTCCTTCTGCAAGCAAACGCACACGCTTCCCTTTGAACTCATGCCCATCAAACCTGGTGACTGCAAAAGGTATCTGTGCTTTGAACTTGAACTGGAACCATCGGTGCCTGACTCATTTCTACTTGATCCTTCCGGACCTGCCCCACGATGTTTACATTGGAGCAGACATTCTGATTCGCCTCCAGGCGCATGTGGATTTTATTAACGAGGTACTGTGGGCCCCACTGACTTTACAGACAGCTGTTGTTACTACACACACTGACAATCTTCTGTCAGGCCAAACCATCCCAGAGGTTTGCACTCTAATCAGCGAACAGGCAACTGAAGTACCTGCTTACACCAAAGGGGTCGCTGTTCGGCTCAACATACGACGTGGCCAAACCCTAAACAACACACTGGGTTTCTTTCAACCTTCACCCGAATGCGTTGAACTTGGACTCACACTTGAAGCCACATCCCTCACTGAAGTGTCATCTCGTGCAGTCTACATCCTTTTCAACAACTGCATAGCAGTGGACATTGCAATTCCAAAAGCCTATCGGCTAGGATGGCTTGTGAGCTATGATTTTCCTGATTTTGAACTGACTTTACCTGTCATTGGGCCCATTCCAGCTTCAATGATACCAGAAGGATACACAGACGACACACTGCGCACAGCACCCTTCAAAATCATCTCCATCGCCTCAGTCATGCCGATGGACAAAGATCAAGTCTGCAGAACGGAACTGACGGAGGACCAACACCTTGCCGTATACACAGTTTCCAAACAGCCTATCTGCCAGACTGAAACACCTGCTGCACCCACGCCTGCAAACACCACGGGCGGTAGGGATGCACCGATCCGATATTTGTATCGGATATCGGCTCCGATACTGCCATTTTTGTCGGATCGGGTATCGATCAGATGAGGCCGATCCAAATCCGATATTGTGCGTTTACTATTCTGTGATATTGTTAACCCCCACAAACGGCACAAAAACGTTCTAAAGCACCATAAAGTTTCCGTGCACTCTTATTATAAGTGTTCTGAAGCCATTATATAGTATAATGTGAGATAGAAATTAATAATGAAGTCATTAAATTCAAGATCACGTAAACTTTTCCCTCCGCTGCGGCTGTCAGTCATTCTCCATTCAGCATGCAAACAGCACGTCGCGTTCGGGTACGACAGCAGTCAACAATAATAAAACTCTCTCCAAGATGATTCAATGTTAGCTGTTATTATACTTGATCTGTAGATAAAGCTCTATGGTTTCGCATAAAACAACTTTATATTGCTGGACTTTATTGCTGTAACTTAATCATGTTACTTTCTACCGGGTGTCTGTTAGATCACAACACTAGAGAGTCAGAGCACTGTCATTGTTCTTAACGCGGACAGTAACTGAAATTTAAAACTGTTAAAAGAAACCGCTGAATAAACTATTGCATAAGTAGATACTGTATAATACACTACGCATCGATATGTATTTCCTTTGTGCTTTGAACCGTTCAATGCGGACTCGACGCGCTGGCGCTGTGACTCCATGTGGCTTCAAGCGCATCATTCTGCGCTCGAGATGCGCATAAGCTTATCATTCTGCGCTCGAGATGCGCATAAGCTTATCATTCTGCGCTCGAGATGCGCATAAGCTCATCATTCTGCGCTCGAGATGCGCATAAGCGCTTTGTGCGTTCATATCATAGTGCAGTGACGCAATAAAAGAAGATTATTATATGAATAGCTTTTCTTGTTCTGTCCTATCTATTATATGTTGCTGCCTCATTAAACAGCTGTGCTATACATTTAAAACATTTCTCAATTTTATAGTATGGCTATATCTAAATATCTTTTTGATTTTTGTTATCTTGTTTTTCATTAATGTATTTTACAACAATACAAAGAGCAATGTGTAACGTTTTACCAGATTTATTGTTACACTAATTGTCTCTTATTTGCTCCCCACTAAATGTTTTTTTCACTAAATGTTCAGATTTTATACAATAATTGTGCACTCATGATTTTTCTAGACTACATTTTATTGCTGAATTATCTAGTTTATAATAGCATTTTTTGTCATAGATTATGATCATATTTTTTTTTCTTTATAATGAAGTTGTCTGTATAAAGTAGATTGTGTTTAACACACAAAAGAGTGAATATCAGTTCAACACACAGAGTTATAGAAATTCTACTAAAAAACTGTGCTGGTATCGGATCGGTATCGGGTATCGGTCGATACTCAGAATTTTGGGTATCGGATCGGATCGATTCTGAAAAACATGGTATCGGTGCATCCCTAACGGGCGGTTCACCCACAGAGGAGCCATATCCAGGATTTGAATCTCAAGTTCAGCAAATTCTAAAAGACGCCGATGCAATCAAAGAGGATGCAGATCTACAAAGACTCAGACAAGTCCTTTACAAATTCAAAGCGTCATTTGCCAAAGACTCTCTAGACTGTGGTCTCACTCACCTTCACACCGTGCGCTTTCCAACGCACCCTGACGCTCCTCCCACCTTTGTCAGACAGTACAAGATCCACATCGCATCACATGAACCGGTGCAAGAAATCATTGACTCTATGCTTCAAAAAGGTGTAATTCGCCCATGCAATAGCACCTATTCTGCTCCTATCTGGCCGGTAATTAAACCGAACGGCAGGTGGCGCCCCACCATCGACTACCGCAAGCTGAATCAACAGGTGCCACTGTCACGATGGCCCATGACCCAGCTGGAGCAAGAAATACCCAGAATCAGAGGAGCCACCATCTTCTCTACACTCGACGTAGCTTCAGGTTTCTGGACCCTGCCAGTACATCCAGAAGACCAGCACAAGCTAGCTTTCACGTTCGGTAACAGGCAATTCACTTTCACCAGGTGCCCCTTCGGCTATGCCAACTCACCCGCTGAGTTTAACATCTTCCTGAACAAAGCATGGCCCGATGCGAGAATGAGAGGAAATCTCATCTATGTGGACGACGTGCTGATGAAGAGCACAACAGTTACCGAGCACCTGGCAGAAATAGACTATGTTTTGAACCAGTTAACAGCTGCAGGCGCCAAGATCGCCCTCCACAAAGGTCAATGGTGTCGAACCAAGGTCAACTACGTGGGACTGCTGATCGGGTCGCGGGGTATCGAACCACAGTCCAGCCGCATACAAGCTGTTCAAAACATCAAACCACCCACCAACCTTTCAGAACTGCAAAGCTTTCTGGGGGTGTGTAACTACTCACGGCAGTTCATAGAAAGCTACTCAGACATTGCAAAGCCTCTAACTGCCCTGCTGAAAAAAGACTGCCCATTTGTCTGGACACCCGTCCAAGACAATGCCATGAATGAGCTGAAACATCATCTGTGCACTAGGGGTTGAACGACTTCAGATTTTTTGAAGTCGACTAATATGACATCAAAGTCGAGTCGACGTCGACTAGTCGATGACGTCATTCATAAAAACACAAGAGATGGGACTGCTTTGCAACATGCCACATTTTATTAATTAAATTAATTAATTAACAGAAAATTATACAGACACTGACAGACAGTTCATAACGGGGCCGTTTACAACTGGTCACTTCATGCGTTTTTACTGATCTGATTTATCAAAACGATTCCATTTACTCCTGGTCACATAAATATGTTTTTGCAAAACGGATATAAATCCGATCTTCAAACAACGCGCTATATGCCGATTTAACGGAGTTCACGTCACCAATAATGCGCTGCATCAAAGACCGCAATAAGAGAGACAGCACTGGTAAGATTATTTTGTTTCTTTACTTTTAACGAAGATGATTGTGTGTTAAGCGTCTGCGACTTACTGTCACTTTGATTTGCGATAGTTTGCACGTTGGCTTGATGAATAGATGCTCGAGCTGCTCATCTGTGGTGATGCGTGTTGCAGCTTCATCGCTATAATACGCTCTCACATTTATTTTTAGCATTGTTGGGAGAAGTCCAATTTACATATGTGGTTTCAACAACCAGATGCATTTACACTTGTCCAGTTTCGTCTGTTAAGCGGCCCAGTCCTCCTCCTGAAGTGGTTTGAGCGATCGGATTTAAATCTGTCTCGAATGCGTTTCGGATGGCATTTAGCCTACATCTGGTCTTTTCACGATCGGATAGCTATCAGACCACAGAAACACATGAAGTGGCCAGGTGTAAACAGCCCGCTGTTTACATCATCATCATCATCATCATGATTATATGATCGCATTAGTGATGCGCAGATCCAAGTAATAATATTCCAATTAATTGCGGGTAAATTAGAGGTAGGCTACATAAATAAATGAAAAAAATAATGTTTTAAATAAAGAGACTGAACTCTAATTTCCTGGTAAAACAGTGAGCGTGCGTCATGCTTTTACTTTCGTTTTCAACAATATCTAGTGTTAGGTTAGTAAAGTATTTACACACACACTTGATGTACTGTACCAATGCTGCTTTCTTGCTGCAATGACCCTCTGGGCTCTTCATCTGTTGTCGTCTGCAACATGTTAGTATCAAAATTAGCGCAATCAAAGTGTCACATGATCAACGCGACTAGTCGACGTCAAGCTTAACCCCTTAACTGTCACTTGCCCGTATACGGGCAAACTAAATTTACTTCACTATATTACTATTAAATCCTAATCTAGTCATGACAAATGTAACAACATTAGGTATTACATTAACATTAGCTCAATGATATATAGGGAATTTGAATAATTAATCATGAATATGATTAATATATT
The DNA here is from genome assembly GCA_036326025.1 of Chrosomus eos. Classification (NCBI taxonomy): domain Eukaryota; kingdom Metazoa; phylum Chordata; class Actinopteri; order Cypriniformes; family Leuciscidae; genus Chrosomus; species Chrosomus eos. The sequence goes on along the minus strand of CM070828.1, from coordinate 13,868,786 downwards.
GCATATTACAGTTAAAATATCGAAGTTGAAAATAGATAGATTGTACATATGAATGATCAATCACAACAAGTTATAATTCCTCATTCATATATCAATGGTCCCTTTCCAAATCGATTATATGAGATAACCTTTAATGGAATTAATTTAGCTATCAAACCGTTTGTCCAGCAAACGGCCGTAAGATTAACTTATCAACTTCTCAACAAGGTTATCCCTTCTTATAAACTCCAAGAAATATCAATCTTCTGGCCGTGAACATTAATTTTCCTGTGTTTATAAAATTAAACTACTCAAAGTAGTCAATAATAAAAGCTTTTGTAGCTAGGATCAAACATTTCATTGACTTTGTAAAATGAGCATCTCAAAATCAATCAAGAATATGGTTTTAATAAAATGAAACTACGGATACAGAATTCTACATTTAAACATGGGGTACAGTAAGTAAAACTAATAAGACAAACGAATAACAAACTGGAGTGAGAGAGAGAGATTGAGTGAGAGAGAGAGATTGAGTGAGAGAGAGAGAGATTGAGAGAGAGATGGCAGTATGGCAAAAATCACAGACAGAATGAACCTTGAGAGACACTAAGGAATAAAATCACATTAAAAGTTCCATAAAACTAATACTTGCACAATGGTTCTCTTTGAGTTGCTGAGGAAAGCCGCGTCTTGCGTGTGTGTGTGTCCTTAAGAGCGGGTGCGTGCTTTCTCGTCTCTTCCGGGCGAGTGCGGTCGCGGTAGGTTCAAAAAGTCTCTTTAAGATTGAAGTTGCCGATTTCGTTCATTTCACTGAAACTGAACGTAAGAAAAAGTCCGAAGACGAAAATAAAGAAAGATTAAAGAAAAAGAAGAAACACGGTGTGAAGCTCCCTAAGGAGCCATGGTACCGGAAACCTCTCCCAGGGAAAAAGCTCTCTGAGGAACTTCATGGGGGTCAGTCTTTTTATGGAAAGACTGGGTCACGCCCCTGTCAGAGAATCTGACGATGTAAGTTTAATGTTCAAAGTTTGTGTTGTGTGCGTAACTGTGTGTATGTGATTGTCTTCCGAATTCATTCGGAGTCACAATGTCCTTTCGGTCACATGTAGTAAACAGGTCATTCCTTTGTTTATTCATTAGAGAAAAACGCTGCGTGGCAAAATCAGAGTCAATGATTTGATCAAGTCCCAAACACCATTCCTTTGATTTGTCAATCACAGTAAGACAGAGCTGTGTTTGATTAACTAGCTTCCAGTGATTTACTCAAGAAGAAATGAGCTGTGTTAGCAGATCAGGATTTTGCTGATTCCAAACATCTGCCAGACACCCTGCCAATGTCGTTACAGTCCCCCTTTTCGTCGGATGACGTCCCTGTGTGGACATCATCGGACGACAATCATCACGACGGCTGATGGCAGGTGACTCATGATGGTAGGATATCAGGTGGACCAGGCTGGTAAGGCGGCAGGTGGAGCTAAGAGCTTAGGATTCAGCTCGCTGCGGTTGGGCGTGGTCTCTGACTTGGCACCCCCTTTCCGGGGATTCCGTCTGAACCCTTCAGCCACAGCTTTCGTGAGCTTGACTGTATCGCATCTCGTTGAATCTTCTTTGCAGAGTGAAGGCCAAACCTAGTGTCAGAGTGTGGCTGATTACCATAGAGATGCACCGCGCAAAGTCATTCAGTGGCATGTTGAGAGGGGTACCTCTCCGGGCTGTCTGGGCTTGAGTCTCTTGGTGATGGGGGTCGGCTATTTCTGGGTCGCCGGCTGCCTTCCCAGAATCTTTCAGAGCGCTCGCTCTGGTGCCTTGAACGAGCACCATCACGGTTGTGCTGCCCTCTGCTGGCCTGGAATGGTCTTGACTCTCTGTAAACTGGGCTATGGTGTTGTGGGGTGCCCTCTAGAGGCAGCTCTGAGTAGTGTTCAGAGACAGAGTAGATTGTGGGGTTTTTCAAAGTCTTTTCGGACACAGTCTTTTGCTTGGTGTACGCTTTGTGGGCCAATTCTCTTAGCTGTTGGGTAGACATGCTACGGGGACAGGCCAGGATGCCCAGGTGATGACTCACTGTGGGGTGCAGATTTCGGAGAAACAAAGTTCTGAAGTTGGAATCATCCTCCATGCCGGGCTGATTCTGGGCTCCGAAGTAGGCTTGCCGGAGTCTGGCGTAGTAGGTCTGTGTGGGCTCCATTCGGGCCTGCTTGAGGTCCATGGCTGTGATTAGTCCGTGGTCTGATTCTGGATCAGAGAATTCCTTAATGAAGGCCTGCCGCAACTGCTGGTAGTCCGACTTGACTGTCTCTGGTTGACGGTCGAGGAAGCTGCGCGCATCACGACTAGACGTGATTCTGAGCAGGTACAATCTGTCCCACGGTGTTACGTTGGGAACAGTGTGCAAGTGAAAGTCTATGTCTTGCAGGTAGGCGTGCACATCATGGCCTCCTGCAGGGTTTGGAGTGAACATAGGGATGTTTCGGGCCAGCTTGTCAAGTTCTTTGGGGGCCATGCCGTGGTTAGCGGCAGGGGTTCTCTGGTAGCTGGCTGGTGACATACTGAACATGGGCTTTCAACCCCCTTTTCAACCTTGAGCTCGTGGCTGAAAGGTGCGGACTGGCTGGTAAGGGGAAATTTTGTGGTGTGCGTTTCCCCTTCCATTCTGCAGTCTATAAGAGTGTTTCAACTCTCTGTGAAGAAGGTCAAGTTCATCTTTGAGATCGTGTCTCTGTTGAGTAAGTTCATGGATTTCAGCTCGGGCCGTGTGTAAGTGTTTTTCAAAGGCCTTTGCCTTAGTGTCTTTCTCTTTTAGTTCAGTCTTTGCTCTCTCTAGGAGAGCCTCACCACGTCGGAGTTTCTTGTCGAGTTCCTCTCTGGTTTCGTTCTCCGACTGTTCTCTTTCGTCTGTCTCTAGACGAAGGTTTTCCAGGGCGCTTTGAAGTCTTTCTACTTCTTCCTGTAGCTCTGGGTTTGCTGCATACTCTGTCCCACGCTGGTCGTGGGTCTCGCGGAGTAGCTGATCTAGACGACTCTGGGTTCGGGCCTGATCCTTCCGGGCCTCCTCCACTTGAAGCTTTAGCGCTGCTGCTTGCTGCTCCAGGTCGATGTTGCTCCTTTCGCTGAGCCTTGCCTGGGCGACGAGGTTGTGTGCGATGCTTCCGACGATTCTGGCCCAGTCTTTGTGTTTGTAGCTCTGGGTTGGATCGTGGGCCGTGAGTCTGTCCAAGTCGGCGTCCCACTGCTCTTGGCTCGGGGGCTCTGAGTCACCGGCATCCTGGGGCAGGAAGGTGGTTGTCATGGCTCTCAACCACGTCTCGAGGTTGTCCCAGTGGGATGCGGGACTGGATGCACGGGACATAATGGCTCACTGTGGACGAGAGAAACACAGCACACCCACAAAGAGGCCAAAATGCAAGTTTTGTTGTAAGATTAACGAATTATGCTAATACGGGCTATGCCGTCTATGAGAATTTTGGCTAACTGATGCAGACAGTTAGATTGGGACAATTTGCTCCGGTCGGCGCAGGGCCTAAACAAAGATTTTGACAGGGCGTCAGCCTAGTGGGTCACGTGGTGACGCTAGCTGCTCGGTGGTTGATCTGTTATCTAGCTCTCCTTGGTGTCTCTCGTAGGTTCTGTCTCTAGGTGAAATGAAAAACAAACCACAACAGAATTGAAAAGAGAGAAAAGAGAGCTGAGTGAACTGACTTAGCGGGAGGCAGCCATTAGGTAGGCTGGGCTGGGATTTAATTTAAGTTTTAATTCAAATTTAGTTTGAACCAAACTCAAAGTAAATGTACCAGTCAAAAGCAGGAAAATTGTCTAACACTAAATAATATTCGCACGAGCAAAGCTGTAAATGCTAATAATTATTGAGAATTTAGATCGGCTAATTCACTGGTCATGTGGATTTTAGCAGTAAGAGAGCATTATCTGAAACGGCCACGAGATGGCGTAATTGCGCTCATGCGGGCTGAAGTCAGAAGGCGGGGCGTAATTTGAGACTTCTAACCGCCCTCTAGTGTTTAGTCAGCGGAATTACAACCACTTTTTACTGTGATTCAATAGCTAAGAGCTTTCAGCTCGCGTCACGCGCTGATTTTCTGGAATAACTCACAAATAAACGAACAAAGGTTTTAGGACCTTTGCGGTGCTAAATGGCACGAGCGTGTAGCAGGATTTCTTCGCTGCAAAAACACCCAAATGTGAACAACAGGAATTTTCCGTCTGTTGGTTCGACTCCCATACACATTACAAATATAGCACTTATTCAAAATGTATTAGGTTTAGATTGGTTAGCTAAGCCAATTTCAGACCAGGAGTTTATCGTTTCCTAACGACTATAATATCGGGCCTTTCTACTACTGAAAAGAGGAATCTCGCTCTGATCAGATTTACGTCTCGCACTAAAAAAGAGATTTCTTCGTCTTTAATAGGCGGTTTTATTAAAAATATTAAAATGTCAGGCCTTTCTACTACTGAAAAGAGGAATCTCGCTCTGATCAGATTTACGTCTCGCACTAAAAAAGAGATTTCTTCGTCTTTAATAGGCGGTTTTATTAAACATATTAAAATGTCAGGCCTTTCTACTACTGAAAAGAGGAATCTCGCTCTGATCAGATTTACGTCTCGCACTAAAAAAGAGATTTCTTCGTCTTTAATAGGCGGTTTTATTAAAAATATTAAAATGTCAGGCCTTTCTACTACTGAAAAGAGGAATCTCGCTCTGATCAGATTTACGTCTCGCACTAAAAAAGAGATTTCTTCGTCTTTAATAGGCGGTTTTATTAAACATATTAAAATGTCAGGCCTTTCTACTACTGAAAAGAGGAATCTCGCTCTGATCAGATTTACGTCTCGCACTAAAAAAGAGATTTCTTCGTCTTTAATAGGCGGTTTTATTCAACATATTAAAATGTCAGGCCTTTATACTACTGAAAAGAGGAATCTCGCTCTGATCAGATTTACGTCTCGCACTAAAAAAGAGATTTCTTCGTCTTTAATAGGCGGTTTTATTAAAAATATTAAAATGTATCACCTGTAGAGGGATTTCTGCATCTCTTAACAGGACATTTGTAATATTAATACTGTGTTGTACTGAGCATTTAACAGTGATAAAAAATGTCTATGCATATTTTAGCAGCTGTTCAAATGTAACGTTACTACTGACTGACATCGGCTTTTTGCCTCAGTCCGTTAGGAGTGAGTTCGCGTTTTGCGACTTCTCACACTTTCATCATTTCAAAATGCGTGTGCACAAAATTATTAATAACCATATAAACAGATTGAAACTGAATTTGCTCATAAAACAAAGTTTGAAATGCCCGCATTCTCCACCAAACTGTAACAACATTAGGTATTACATTAACATTAGCTCAATGATATATAGGGAATTTGAATAATTAATCATGAATATGATTAATATATTGCATATTACAGTTAAAATATCGAAGTTGAAAATAGATAGATTGTACATATGAATGATCAATCACAACAAGTTATAATTCCTCATTCATATATCAATGGTCCCTTTCCAAATCGATTATATGAGATAACCTTTAATGGAATTAATTTAGCTATCAAACCGTTTGTCCAGCAAACGGCCGTAAGATTAACTTATCAACTTCTCAACAAGGTTATCCCTTCTTATAAACTCCAAGAAATATCAATCTTCTGGCCGTGAACATTAATTTTCCTGTGTTTATAAAATTAAACTACTCAAAGTAGTCAATAATAAAAGCTTTTGTAGCTAGGATCAAACATTTCATTGACTTTGTAAAATGAGCATCTCAAAATCAATCAAGAATATGGTTTTAATAAAATGAAACTACGGATACAGAATTCTACATTTAAACATGGGGTACAGTAAGTAAAACTAATAAGACAAACGAATAACAAACTGGAGTGAGAGAGAGAGATTGAGTGAGAGAGAGAGATTGAGTGAGAGAGAGAGAGATTGAGAGAGAGATGGCAGTATGGCAAAAATCACAGACAGAATGAACCTTGAGAGACACTAAGGAATAAAATCACATTAAAAGTTCCATAAAACTAATACTTGCACAATGGTTCTCTTTGAGTTGCTGAGGAAAGCCGCGTCTTGCGTGTGTGTGTGTCCTTAAGAGCGGGTGCGTGCTTTCTCGTCTCTTCCGGGCGAGTGCGGTCGCGGTAGGTTCAAAAAGTCTCTTTAAGATTGAAGTTGCCGATTTCGTTCATTTCACTGAAACTGAACGTAAGAAAAAGTCCGAAGACGAAAATAAAGAAAGATTAAAGAAAAAGAAGAAACACGGTGTGAAGCTCCCTAAGGAGCCATGGTACCGGAAACCTCTCCCAGGGAAAAAGCTCTCTGAGGAACTTCATGGGGTCAGTCTTTTTATGGAAAGACTGGGTCACGCCCCTGTCAGAGAATCTGACGATGTAAGTTTAATGTTCAAAGTTTGTGTTGTGTGCGTAACTGTGTGTATGTGATTGTCTTCCGAATTCATTCGGAGTCACATGTCCTTTCGGTCACATGTAGTAAACAGGTCATTCCTTTGTTTATTCATTAGAGAAAAACGCTGCGTGGCAAAATCAGAGTCAATGATTTGATCAAGTCCCAAACACCATTCCTTTGATTTGTCAATCACAGTAAGACAGAGCTGTGTTTGATTAACTAGCTTCCAGTGATTTACTCAAGAAGAAATGAGCTGTGTTAGCAGATCAGGATTTTGCTGATTCCAAACATCTGCCAGACACCCTGCCAATGTCGTTACAGTCTATATATCGTTGGAAAGGTCTAAGACTCCTAAATAGATATTTTAGCGTTGTTTTTTTCTTACAAATTAGGAATGAACAGTAAAATATGAATTTATGACAAGAGTGCGCCTCAAAAAAATCGACGTCATTACAGGAGTTTCTGACCTTTGTCACAAAAAGTCGACGCACACACTTTTAATAATTAAAACTTTGGTTTTTAGTGCTAAAAGTTCATAATAAAACATAATCTAGTATTTGTCAATAAAAAAAAGATAAAATTATATTTCAAAAAGTAAAGTAAGAAGTCCTCTAAAAAGTATAATATATATTATATAAATATATATAATTTTTTTATTATTATTATATCACATATTTTAGTAGTTATCATAAATTAGGTATCATTTGAAAGCTTACGAACTCAGAATTCATCCTGTGAAAACCGTTTTGAAATTGGACGTTGCGTTACCATAGAAACGGTATTTTTTTATTAGGCCCCTCCCCTTTTGGGCATCATCTTTCATAATTTATTATCAAAACCTTTTCTAATCTTGACAAAACACATATTGTCAGAAAGGTCTGAGTCTCAAGGTTCCATATTTAGTGACAGAAGTGATATTTGGATAGAAATTTATTAATTTGTTATGGCAGAATGCATACAATTAAATTCAATGGAATTCAATGTCACCCGGTGGCAATTTTTGGTATAACGCCTAAACAAAATCTCATGGGAACTTCAATTTTTGTGATATCAACTTTAACCCTCTGAGCCCGACGGCATCGTCGACGACGCCACAAATCAGCTCCGAGAAATTATGATATAACTCGACAACAGATTTATCGATTTTCTTACCGTTTTTTTCCAGCAGAAAGCAAACGAGCTAGCCATCACGGGGGTGTCTTTGGTGTCTTTCTAGCCTTTACAGAAGGTTTTCTATCCAGCCTGGAACTTGTGCATCCTTTCTGAGTTTTTCAGCCATAAATCCAAACGTTTATATCCAACTTTGATACACTTGAAGTCCATAATTTATAAATATTCCGTCATATTTGCCGCTAGCTCGATGCTAGCTGCCATTTTGGATATCCACGTGATGGTTTTTGACCAATTACAGGCTGATCCGTCGTAAACATTGGTGCGTCACTGGGTCATTGCGCTCTCTCCAAGGGAGGGAGGGAGAGAGAGTAGCACGGAGACGCAGGTTTCACAGAGAATCACAGAGAAATGGATCTAAATCGAGCGCAGAATGGATTTTCAGGAGAACAGAGCTTTTTGACAGATGAGGAACTAGATTACCAGGATAGACCCAGCTGAAGTGCCATTTATTTATTTACTGTAAAAAAGTATTATAGAAGTATAAATGTAGTATAAAAGTATAAAAAGAATAGAATAAATAAAAGAATAAATAAAATAAATAAAATATAAATGCAAAGCCTGTGATGTGGCCCTCTTTGTGATTGCTGATAGGAACTGTTTTGAGGCTTGGCACCAGTGAATTTCATGAAAACGCCTGGACTTCTTTTGGAAAAATGTAAATAGTTTTGGTTCTGTACAAGTTATAATATTTATTCCTGTGCTCCAGGACTCCAAAGACATGAGCAAACTGTTTTCCAGAGGAAATTTGCTTAGCTTTTATTTATTTGTGTGTGATTTCAATAAATATTTGAGTGATTCAATTTCCGATTTCTTTTTTCATCTGTCTTTATGGTCCCATAACTTATTTTACATTCAGGTGACATCAATGTAACACAGATATGCTGAAAGTTCAATTTGTCCTGAAAAAAAAGAGGTGTGTCAATTGTCTGTACACAAAAGGGTTGATGTTTTACAAGCTTTTTTAGTGAATAACACCAGACGGAAAAATTATTGTAAAAATACCCTTAGGTCTCAGAGGGTTAAATTTGGAACACAACTTGGTTAGATATATAGCTTTCATTTTATAGTAATTTTAAAGTAAAACATATTTTTTAAAATATTTATTTTATATTAAAAAAATATATTAATAAAGTATATTTGATTTGCTGTAAATTATAACTTCCATAACTTTTTCATACTTTAATTTTTTGAAGTGCTTTCACTTCAGTAATAATCTGCTGATTGTTTTCTTTAAAACAAGACCAAATTTAGGTCTATATTCCAAAGCATTCTTGAATTACAACCATTTAAGTTTGTATAGTGCATTTTAATGTCAATTATCAAAAGGGGGGGGTGACAGGTAAAGGGTTAAAGCGTCACGGCACTGCATTAAGGTCGACTAGTCGACTAATCGACTAGTCGGTTGTAAAGATTCTGGGGATCTAATCCATGGGGAATTTGCATATCATAATTAATAATTGGTAATTAGTACTTATTCATACATGTTTGGATTAGATCAGTCTTACATGTTAATAAATCTCCCTCTAAAGGAGAATGTCATTTTACCTGAATGTATACATGTGAATCCTTTCATTTTAACGACAAGTTGATTGCAGTTAATTACACAGATCACGTCTTACAAAGCAGGCAAAATTAATTTAGCTCAATTGTCAGAATAATATTGTGGGGGTTCCCCAATATCATCTTACTTTATAGGATGTCAGGAAACGCAATTCTCTGGCCAGAAGAATTGGGCTTCCTGCCCTATAACGAGTACTCTTTAAAATATTAATTATTTAAATAATTAATTCGTAAAGCTTGTAGCATAAGATCTTTTTGGCACTTAAGAGACTTGAGAATGAGCAAAGAGAATGAATCAATCAGTCAATATAATGTATTTAATAAAGGCATGTCTACTTATATAGTTATTACGTTACACGGGATATATATATATATATGTATTTACAAACACAGACATAGACAATACAATAAAACATCAATGAACGAGAAATGCGTAAAGTTTGGGCAATGGATAATTTACCCGCGTGAGCGAGTAAGAGAGAGAGAGAGAGAGGGGAAAATTTAGAGAGTTGCATGGTTGCAGTGAGATTAGGAAGACCCGATGATCTTTCTAAATAAGTTAGCAAATTCACATAGACAAACGGAACTTTGAGAGACAACAAGACTTCAACAAATCTTAAAAACGTGATCAAACACGGATACTTGCAGAGGTTTGGTACTCTTTGCATGGCTTGTGAAGAAGCGTGGGTGTGTGTCTCCCAGCCCGGCGCGTCACGTGCGACGTGCCTCTGCTTCAGAGAGAGCGCGCGTTCGTTTGAATGTCCCTTAGCTGGCTTTGCTGAAGAGATATGTCACGCGGTGTTCTTTTCACTTCGTGGAAGTAAAACAGCGTCGAATATGAAAATAAAACTAACTTTAAAGAAAAGAAATAAAGATCCCAAAGGGGAAATCACGCAGAGTTACGTCATGGCTGGTGAAGAAACGCGTGTGCGTCTCTGGGTCCAGCGCGTCTCGTGGTTACGGCGCTTGCTTCTCCTGTGCAGGGATTTCGACGATTGGAATTAAACACGGGGGCTTATCTAGACTGAAAAACACAAACTAGAAACAAAATGAAAGAACGGCGAAGAGCTCGCCGGAGGCGCGACGTTACATGATGAAGACTAGGATCAGGAAGAGAGAGGGCAGAGCTGGGAAGAACCCTTTTTCAACTCGGCGAAGTCCAGCCTCTTCCCATTGACTCGGCCAATCAAGAGGTTGAAACTCGCAGGCGGGACTTCTGGTTTTATGACCCGTTGTTCTCTTAAGCAAGGCATTTGAAACCCTAATTTCATCGGGTGATTAAAAGCAGAATCTTCATAATTATTATAATCATATGTGTAACAAAGTTTTAGCAGCATGTGATATCAATGGCTAACTGGGGAGCGAAGATTGGAGCTCAGAGACTCCAAGCTTGCCACAAATGGATTTGGTTAAACATTAGTAGGCAAGGCTTGAAACATTATCCCAATTTTCGAGAAACAGACCAACACATACAAGACAAATCGTAAGATGAGATTAGATACATTGTTCGTACACTTCTAAAGGGGAAATATAATAGAATATATATAAATGAATGTAGAATTCATTAAGTGTAAAACAATTCATAATGATAAAGTCATTGTTATTTCACTGTAACAATGACAAACAAAGCACACATAGAACACATTGAATATATTTATTTAACACATAATATATTTGTTTAAACAAAGAGAAGATTCTTTTCTCTTTAGCATTCACTTCCTGTGGCACATTCCACATTCCAGTCTGTAGTGGTTCTTACGTGTGGGGGATGTGTGTGTTTGTGTGTGCGTGTGTGGCATATACATTCCAGGCCTCCAGTCTCTCTGGAGCCTATAGGATTTAAGTCGATGATTCAGCCAAATACGCTACACGGTTCAACCCCTACTGTGCACAGCTCCATGTCTGGCCTACCCTGACCCACAAAAAGAATTCTACTTAGAAGCTGGATTCTCCAACCACTGTCTCAGCGCTGGCCTGTACCAACGACACGATCAAGACAAAAGAGTTGTAGCGTATGCCAGCAAGACACTCCTTCCACCGGAGACTAAATTCTCAGACTGTGAAAAAGCGCTGCTTTGCACTGTATGGGCCATACAACTGTTCTCCAACTACATTGGAGCTCAGAAAGTTATCATAGAGACTTGTCATCAGCCTGTCATGTTCCTCAACAGCCAACGCATCCGCGATGGCATGGTCACCAATTCCCGCATTGCCACGTGGTTAATGGCCCTCCAAGGGCGCAATGTTGAAGCAAGGTATGCCCAGAACCACAAATCTGCGCTAGGCAACGGCCTGGCTGCCTGCCAGAACTGCTCTGATAACGCACCACCTGTAACGGCTAATGTGGAAGAACCACAACAGCAGACATGTCACAGATACTTCGATGACAACACATGCCAAGGTATGCCCACAGCTTACGTCGATGGATGTTCCTACAACCAAGAGAACATCCGCCAAGCTGGTGCGGGTGTGTTATGGGTAAATGATCTGCCATGCCCACCAGAACACTTCAAGCTGGGGCCTCAGTCATCACAATATGCTGAGGTGGCAGCGATTCTCATAACTATGCAAATCGCAGCGACACATAACATCAAAGAATTCCTTATCTGCACAGACTCGAACTATGCCAGACTAAGTTTCACATGCCACCTTCCAGGGTGGAAACAAAATGGCTTTAAGACGTCAAACAGCAAGCCTGTCAAACACCAACACTTGTTTCAGGCATGTGACGACCTGACTAGACAACATGACATGATTGTCTACTGGAAGAAGGTGAAAGGCCACTCCAAGCAACCGGGCCTCGACAAGGACCTGAATGACCGAACCGATGCCCTTGCCAAGACTGGCGCACTGCACGGTAACCTATGGTCACCTCCAGCCCAACCACCAGCCTTTGATGTGGCAGTGCTAACCCGCAGCAAACGAACTTTTCCTGCCGCACTGCCTGCCTCCCAGCCTCTCACTCTGACTCCGCAGATGTCAAACAACGACATAGCAGACATGCAAGCCTCTGACACGTCCATAAAGACTTTTCTAAACCACCTCTCTGACCCCTCCAACCACCCACTCACACCGTCTGATCTCACTGACAACCCGTGCCTCAGACGGCTGCATGACATCAAGCACATGCTGCGTGTCATTCACAACATTCTGTGGTATGCACCTGAGGACAACACAGCGCCAAGGCTTGTGATCCCTCAGTGCCTAAGGGGGGGTGATGTTAATGTACGCTCATGACGCCCCATGTGCTGGACACCACGGGACCATGGCCACCTATAAGACACTGAAGCAAGTGGCATATTGGCCCCGCATGCAAGAACACGTGGCGGAATATGTCAAAGACTGTCTAATTTGCTGTCAGTTCCAACCTGCAAATCCGAATCACAGAGCTCCACTGCAACGCAGAAGAGTCACATTCCCCTGGTCAGACCTCCAAATCGACTGGGTAGGACCTCTGCCAAGGTCAACAAGGGGCAACAAGTACTTCCTCACAGTCGTGTGCCAGTTCACAAAATGGGTAGAGTGTCTTCCAGCATCCAACGACACCGCCCAGACCACAGCATACCTTCTGATGAATCACATCTCCTCCAGATTCGGATTGCCAATGAGTGTCAACTCAGACAGAGGTACCCACTTTACAGCTGAGATTATGCAGCAGATCTGGAAACTCCTGGGGGTCCAAGTTCAACTACACATCAGTTTTTAGCCGATCTCATCTAGCCAAGTTGAACGTTCTAACAGGACTGTGGTTAGTATGCTGAGAAAGTATGTGGCCGCCAACCAGAAGGACTGGGATGTGAAACTCCCGCTGGTGTTAATGGCCCTCAGGGCCACTCCCCAGGACTCAACTCAGGTGTCTCCCTTTGAACTAATGACTGGACGACAGATGACACTGCCACTGCACCTGTTGTATCAGCCAGGGGACTCCAGTCTCATCACAGCCTGCACCACTCACCAGTACCTCGATGAGCTGCACCAGCATCTGAAATCAACCTTTTCTTTCGCCCAACAACAGCTTCAAAAGAGCGCAGAGGGCCAGAAAGCCTACTATGACCGGAAAGCGTCACACCAGTAACTAGCCGTGGGTGACAGGGTCTGGTATTACAGCTTCGCACAGCCACCACGCACAGCCTCCCAGCGGCTGTCAAAGAAATTCCTGCCCCACTGGACAGGACCTCATGAAATTGTTGACAAACTTTCCCCAGTGGCGTTCCAAATCCAATTGAGCCGGGGACAGAAAGACCCAGTGCTCAAATGGGTTCACCGCAACCAAATTAAAAGACATTCTGCTGCTGGCAGAGAAAGGCGGGGAGGGGCCAATGCAAACTAACCTGATTCCCCTCCTAGGAGCGAAAAGACTGTCCTGCCAAACCAAGGACAACTCTCGCTGACACACTGCTTCTCTCTCTCTCCCTCTCTCTCCACATCTCCCCTTTCACCTCTAATAGGATGCTGCTATATTTTGCAATCTTCTGCCTTCAGTCGACCAGAGGGCAACCGCCACCTGACGTCATCACACCAGGTCCATCGACAGGCATCGTACTGAGGGAGCAACCAGGCCTCCTGATCACCAACTGCCGGACCCACACCCAGAAGGTGTACATTCGACTCGACCCCCGCAACGTGTACAGAGCACATTACCCCAGCGCAGTAGCCCAGTACAGCTGGGCCGGAGCCCGATGGACAGAGGATGCCATCGCCCATGCCGAGGCCAACGTCAGACACATGCTGAACCAACTTGAAAAGATGACCGCCCCAAACGGTTCCTTGGAGCCCTACTGGGAGCCGCAGCTGCAGTGGGAACTCTGTTCAACATTGGTATGTCAAGCGTTAACGCTGTTAACCTAGCCACCGTGAGACGACATGTGGCTGAAATTCAAACAGAGATTCCACAGTTAAAAGAGCAGCTCACCGTGCAGAGTGCTTCTCTGCAGACCATCGGAAGGACCTTAAGGGGAACTGTGGTCATTCTCAACACCCACAGCGTCATGTTGAACCAGACTGTGAATTCCATGAAACAGCTGTTCACTGTTTTTCAAAATGACTTTGCCCAAACTCAACTAGTCACCGCCCTGATGACAGACATGTTGCGGGAGGTGAGCTCATCCATTGACAGCCTAGCCATGGGTAGGATCCCACCCTACCTCATACCTCTGAGCCTTGTCCAGAATGTGCTGGCTTCCGCCATCACCACGCCAGCTGATCCGCTCCAAGTACACCTGGCCTACTCTCTGGGCAGCGCCATCCCACTCTATGTCGACCCAGAGCAGAGAGAAATGGGATTCCTCCTGAACTTACCCATCATAGAGTCAAGCCGAATCTACAGACTCAAAGACATTGTCAATAGCCGCGTTTCCACTATCGGGCCAGGGCCGAGCCGTGCTGGTGCGTGCCAGGGCCAGTCGCGTTTCCACTGTCACTTCCGGGGCTTGAGCGGGGCTTCCTCGGGGCCAACGGCCAGGATTTCTGGCCCGTCGAATACCTTGGGCCAAAGCGGGCCAGCTCGGGCTAGAGGCGTGCTCAAGGTAAAAGGCGGAGTTTATCGGTGTTATGGACTGTTATGATCTGAAGCAAGACGCACATTTCACTGTTTTGCTCCTTTAAGGAAACTGAGTTGTTTAAATTATCTTCTTTAATTAACTGTCTGACTAGCATTAAAAAGTGGTTATGTGAGAACTTTTTGCTTCTCAATTCTGACAAAACAGAAACACTAATAATCGCCCCTGAAAGTAAAATCCCAAAGATAATACAATATATTGGTGACTTAGGCCCGTCTGTCCAACCGAGCCTCAGGAGCTTAGGTGTTGTCTTTGAGTCTGCTATGTCCTTGGAGCTGCATTCGAAACAATTAGTTAGAAACTGCTTTTTTCAACTGAGGAACATTTCCAAATTAAGATCATCTGTGACTAAAGGTGAGTTAGAGATGATTATTCATGCGTTCATCTCCTCCCGTTTAGACTACTGTAACAGTCTTTTTACGTGTTTGAGTAAGAAGGAGCTTCATCGTCTCCAGGCTGTTCAGAACTCTGCTGCAAGGCTTTTAACCCACGTTAAGAAAAGAGACCACATCACACCTGTTTTAGCATCCCTTCACTGGCTACCAGTCCAGTATAGAATTCATTTTAAAATCCTGGTTCTTACCTTTAGAGCCTTGCATGGCCAAGTCCCTACCTACATCACTGACCTGATACAGCTCCACACTCCTACCCGGAGTCTCAGGTCTTTAGATCAGAAGTTATTAGTTGTTCCCCGTACCCATTTTAAAACTAGAGGGGACCAGTCATTCCAGGCAGTCGCTCCCAGGCTGTGGAATGCTTTGCCTCTTGTTTTACGTTGCGCAAATTCAACTGATTCTTTTAAAAAACAACTGAAGACTTTGCTCTTCAAGCAGGCTTTTGGTTAGTCGAGGGGTTGTTATGGTTGTTTGTTGTTTGTATTTTGGGGAATGTATTTAAATTGCTCTTGTATTACATTTTACTGTGAAGCACTTTGTGATGTTTATCTGTGAAAAGTGCTATATAAATAAATTTTACTTACTTACTTACTTACTTACTTACTTACTTATATCGCGCAAAATAATCGCTGCTCGAAATGGAGAATCGCCTGTAACGTTACTGGTCTGTCGAAGATACCAAAGCTATTCTGAGCATTTGGGCAGAAGAATGACGGCGTGTGAAGACACGAGGACGTTATAAAATACATCGATGCTGAACTTTCTAAGCTAAGCATTCAGCGAGCAATGCTTCAACTTCAGGAAAAAGATCAAAAAAAGAAAAGGAAAAAAAGTCGCGGGGGCAGTATTGTACAAGGCGATTATAACGCACAATGGACAAAGCGGAGCTCAGACAAGGGACTTTCCATGGTTCGACTTGATATACGGTTATGCTGGGTCACCGTCCCTCTGTTAGAGGCGACTCGCGAGACAATCGGGACACTATTGCAGCCACGGCCGGTGAGTTAATATACATGCTATCTTCCTATTATAAATAAATTCATAATACCCGCTGAAATGGGTTGGGTTGTATTGTATGACGTTTGATCCAGAAAGGCGTGTTAGGGCGGGGTTTTGGGCAGCGCTGCAGGGCTACTGGCCCGGCAGTGGAAACGCGAGCCCGGTGCTTGAGGCCCGAGGCCAGTGGCTCGGCTCGGCTCGCTATTAGCTCTGGCCCGGCCCTGGCCCGACAGTGGAAACGCGGCTAATGTCGGCTTCTGGAAAGGTAACACGCACATCAAGATCCGCACCCCAGAAGTGGTAGCTTACCACGACAGCGATCCACAGCTGTACCTGGCTCCAAACCTGCACATGTGCACCTTGACGAAAGACATTCATTATCTCTGCCCTAGCAAACCCTTCCTTAGAGATAACACTGATGGAATCTGTAGACTGCAAACCATGTCCAGCGACAACCGCTGCCCTGCTGAAGCCAAACCTCGCATACAAGTGGAAGAAACCCGAGCAGAGATCATCGGTGACCGGTGGCTCGTCAACACTCCGGTACTCACTGCCACTCTCACCTATGACCAACATGACACCGCCACCCGTGTCAGCCTGCTCAACCAGAGCATGTGGATTCAAGTACCTAAAGGTGCCATCCTCCACGTAGACGATCTGGCATTGTATCATCTTCCAAGCCACGAGTACGAAACAGAATTGGAAATTCCCTCCTTCTTCAAGGACCACAATTTCACCCTGGGTCCAGAACTGGAACTGGAAATTGAGACAGGGGGGTCACAGCTAATTGACATTGCTCCTCTTGACTCCGCCCTACAAGCTTTGTCTCGACAGCCCATTTTGACTGCTTCACCTGTTGCCCGAGCCTGGACCGCAGCCGACACTGCGCTTTGCCTCTCTATGGTAGTCAGTCACATCCTAACACTGGGCTTGGCTTTCATCCTGTACAGGAGACTCAACGAGACACGAGCATCTACCATCAGGATCACCAAAGCCGTGTCCGGAGGCTTCCGACGAAACCCCCGGAAAGAGGATAACACGCCAGAAGCCGCAGGCAACCTCATTGAGCTAAGCCCTCAGCCCTGATAATCACCTGTCATCCGAATTCATGATTCACCTTCCATCCTCCCATGCAATGATTGTCGGTAGACGATCTCTCCCCAGGGACATCATCTCCCGAAAGGGGGGTAACTGTAGAGATTTTAGATTTAGATTCATGTAATTCTCTTCTAATTGAATCACGAACTCGCAACAAATTTAAACTCAGAACAAAGAGCCCTGGCTGACACACACACATTCTTGAGGCCATATGGTCAACTGATAACGACTCACCAGTCCCGAACTGGCGTCTCCGAGTCTAGAAAGTACATTCTAAAGGTGTCATTTATGGTGATAAAGGGTTCCTGAATGTTGGTACCAACAGGCCTTCCTCATTTCTCCCCCCTCCTAGCGGAAATCGGGCCAGGGAGAAGCGCAAGAACAGACATTCCCTTGTCTTCCCGCCCACGTGTGCGTACGTTAACACATTAACACACGCACACACACACATACAGATGAACTCTAACTTTCCCTCCTAAGTCGCTACTAAAACATCTTTGGTGTTAAAATACATGTAGAAGAACTGTAAATGTGCAAACTTACCCTGAGAGTGTTATCATGAATGTAAGATACTTCTGAATGCTTAAACTTATGCCTTAAGATATAATTCTGCAATAGTATGTCTGTAATGTGTGATGTGTGATATTGTTGTAATCCTACAAATCTGATCTATCTATTAAGCTGTATATCAATATCGTAAAATGTATAATCACATGTATATGCAACTTCCAAAGTAAGCTTAATTTTCTACTTGGTCATAAATTCATATTACCGCTGATCTCCACCCCAATCAGGGGGCGTACGCGCTCCTCGATATGGGATGCTATCATTGGCCGGCGCGTCTTACCCAGGCGTGCCTAGCTCATCTTTAAAATCCCCAACTCAGAGACAATCGCTCTCTGTTCGTGTGTACCCTGTTACTGTGTATTCTTTGTAATCTTCGTATTTTATTTTAATGTTCCTGTTTTACTTTAACTTCGTTTCATTTTGCGCATAGCCAGTCCGTCCTTAGTGTTCTCGTCTCCCGACTGAGACCTCCACGTGCGTTTGTAAGTCTTCCAGCACTCCGGTGAAAAGACTCCCTTCACGCATACAGAACTAAGTCAGAACGTTTGAATCTCCCGCGAATCAACCACGCTTGGAGCCAAAGAAACCCGCCCTCCATCTTCTGGACGCCGCACGTTTGCCTCTGCACAAACATACAGGTCTGAATGCAAAGCTGTTTCACCTAAATTTAGACGTTGTAAAGTATATCTCCTGTGGCTGTCTCAAAAGGTTCTAAAACTGTGCTAGCAATTGTATTTTCCTTGTGTTTTTCCTTTCTTATTGTTTTTATTTAATTTTGTTTAATCTATATCCTTGTTTTACATATAGTGTAGTTCATTCATTAAACCTCATTTTATACTTTATTGACTCTGTTGTTGTTGCTCATATAACAAAGCCTCTTTAATATAAAGATCCTAGCTACAATCTGATAATCGTTTAAGTGCACAAAACATTGTCAGTAAATTTAAGCTAAAATAGACCATAAGTCATTGTAGCCTCCAGCCGGACTACACGGCGGACGTGTGAATGAGCGAGGAGGGGTCAAATGCTTTGGTATTGTTGAAGATCAGCCATTCCTCTGTGTAGGATGTATATTAATAATTAACCATAATTCGTTGTGTTTAATTGTTATATACTTACCCTGAACAGACGGGTATGCTCTACAACCCTTCGTTGGGTAATTTAAATACGTAAGGACCCGGTTCAAACTGTATTCAATAATTTGTGATCATAGATTAATAATTATTGAATATCTATCCCCAAACCTAAAATTTATAAAAGAGCTTATGAACCCTAAAAACCTTACAGTATGTCACCAGCCAGCAGAGAACCCCTGCCGCTAACCCCCAAAGAACTTGACAAACTGGCCCGAAACATCCCCATGTTCACTCCAAACCCTGCAGGAGGCCATGATGTGCACGCCTACCAGCAAGACATAGACTTTCACTTGCACACTGTTCCCAACGTAACACCGTGGGACAGATTGTACCTGCTCAGAATCACGTCCAGTCGTGATGCGCGCAGCTTCCTCGACCGTCAACCAGAGACAGTCAAGTCGGACTATCAGCAGAGGGCAGCACAACCGTGATGGTGCTCGTCCAAGGCATCAGAGCCAGCGCTCTGAAAGATTCTGGGAAGCCAGCCGGCGACCCAGAAATAGCCGACCCCCATCACCAAGAGACTCAAGCCCAGACAGCCCGGAGCGGTACCCCTCTCAACATGCCACTGAATGACTTTGCTCAAACTCAGCTGGTAACCACCTTGATGACTTGGCATTGTACCATCTTCCAAGCAAAGAGTACAAATTAGAACTAGAGATTCCACCCTTCTTTAGGGATCGCAACTTCACTTTCGATCCAGAACTGGAAAAATGCATTCAGGAAAGCGGGTCCCAGCTAATTGACATTGCTCCTATCGACACAGTCCTCCAAGCTTTTTCCCGACTGCTAGTCTTGACTACCTCACCTGTTGTCCAAGCCTGGACCGCAGCCGACACTGCGCGGTGCATCTCTACGCTAATCGGCCACACTCTGACACTAGGTTTGGCCTCCACTCTGCAAAGAAGACTCAACGAGATGCGATACAGTCAAGCTCACGAAAGCTGTGTCTGAAGGTTTCAGACGGAATCCCCGGAAAGCTGGTGCCAAGTCAGAGACCACGCCCAACCTCAGTGAGCTGAATCCTATAAGCTCTTAGCTCCACCTGCCGCCTTACCAGCCTGGTCCACCTGATACCCTACCATCATGAGTCACCTGCCATCAGCCGTCGTGATGATTGTCGTCCGATGATGTCCACCCAGGGACGTCATCCGACGAAAAGGGGGACTGTAACAACATTGCCAGGGTATCTGGCTGATGTTCGGATTTAGCAAAATCCTGATCTGCTAACGCAGCTCATTTCTTCTTGAGTAAATCACTGGAAGCTAGTTAATCAAACACAGCTCTGTCTTACTGTGATTGACAAATCAAAGGAATGGTGTTTGGGACTTGATTAAATCATTGACTGATTTTGCCACGCAGCGTTTTTCTCTAATGAATAAACAAAGGAATGTGACCGAAAGGACATGTGACTGTAAAACCGCATTTTTCCATCTTAAAAATATATCTAAATTACGTCATATGCTCTCACTGACAAATGCGGAACAATTAGTTCATGCTTTCATGACCTCAAGGCTAGATTATTGTAATGCTCTACTGGGTGGTTGCCCTGCACGCTTATTAAACAAACTACAGCTAGTTCAAAACGCAGCCGCTAGAGTTCTTACCAGAACCAGGAAGTATGACCATATTAGCCCGGTTCTGTCAACACTGCATTGGCTGTCTATTAAACATCGTATACATTTTAAAATATTGCTGATTACTTACAAAGCACTAAATGGTTTAGCTCCCCAGTACTTGAGCGAGCTCTTAACACATTATAGTCCTTCACGTCTATTGCGATCTCAAAATTCTGGCCAGTTGATAATACCTAGAATATCAAAATCGACTGCTGGCGGTAGATCCTTTTCCTATTTAGCACCAAAACTTTGGAACAATCTTCCTACCATTGTCCGGGAAGCAGATACAGTCTGTCAGTTTAAAACTAGACTAAAAACACATCTCTTTGGCTTAGCATACACATAATACATTATAGATTTCTATAATTCAATGTTAGGCTGCATAGATTAGATCAGCCGGAACCGGGAACACTTCCCATAATTCCTGATGTACTTTGTACATCATAAGAAGGATGGCGTCTACGCTAATATTAGTCTCTCTGTTTATCCCGAGGTTTGCCGCAGACCGCCGGATCCGGGGCATGTCCGGATCTGATGAGGGACCATCACATGGACACGACGACACGCATTATCAGGGCTGTGAAGGCCCATGGACAACTCACCACACTCATCTCCTCACCGGCGGGATGACCCAACCTCCAACCAGATGAACTGGATAATATCGTGAAAGTTCTGATCCCATCTGACTCCTGACATTATGCTGCCTAACTCATAATAATACACTGTTCATTCGTTGGCCAAAGGAGGACTGGCCCCCCGACTGAGCCTGGGTTCTCCCAAGGTTTTTTTCTCCATTCTGCCACCTGATGGAGTTTTGGTTCCTTGCCACTGTTGCCTTCGCCTTTTGGCTTGCTTAGTTGGGGACATTTAATTTTCAATTGAACAATACTATTACAACATTGTTTTCCTGTTATCTCTGTAAAGCTGCTTTGAAACAATTTGTATTGTAAAAAGCGCTATATAAATAAAGGTGACTTGACTTGACTTGACTTGACTCCGAATTAATTCTGAAGGACAATCACATACACACACTCACAGTAACGCACACAACACAAACTTTGAACATTAAACTTAAATCGTCAGATTCTCGGAAGGGGGCGTGACCCAGTCTTTCCATAAAAAGACTGACCCCAAGAAGTTCCTCAGAGAGCTTTTTCCCTGTGAGAGGTTTCCGGTACCATGGCTCCTTAGGGAGCTTCACACCGTGTTTCTTCTTTTTCTTTAATCTTTCTTTATTTTCGTCTTCGGACTTTTTCTTACGTTCAGCTGTAGTGAAATGAACGTAATTGGCAACTTCAATTTTAAAGAGACTTTTTGAACCTACCGCGACCGCACTCGCCCGGAAGAGACGAGAAAGCACGCACCCACTCTTAAGGACACACACACGCAAGACTCGGCTTTCCTCAGCAACACAAAGGGAACCATTGTGCAAGTATTAGTTTTATGGAGCTTTTAATATGATTTCATTCCTTAGTGTCTCTCAAGGTTCATTTTGTCTGTGATTTTGGCCATGCCGCGATCACCCCCGGTGATCTCTCTCATCCTGATCTTTAGTTTCATTTGACTCGCTCTCTCTCTCTCACTCAACCTCTCTCTCTCTCTCTCTCTCTCTCTCTCTCTCTCTCTCCTCTCTCTCTCTCCTCTCTCTCTCTCTCCTCTCTCTCTCTCTCTCTCTCAATCTGTCTCTCTCTCTCAATCTCTCTCTCTCACTCAATCTCTCTCTCTCTCACTCCCGTTGTTATTAGTTTGTCTTATTAGTTTTACTGTTTACTGTACATACATGTATCCCATGTTTAAATGTAGAATTCTGTATCCGTAGTTTAATTTTATTAAAACCATTATATTCTTGATTGCTTCGAAATGCTCATTTTACAAAGCCAATGAAATGTTGGTCCTAGCTTTTATTATTGACTACTTTGAGTAGTTTAATTTTATAAACACAGGAAAATTAATGTTCACGGCCAGAAGATTGATATTTCTTGGAGTTTATAAGAAGGGATAACCTTGTTGAGAAGTTGATAAGTTAATCTTAAGGCCGTTTGCTGGACAAACGGTTTGATAGCTAAATTAATTCCATTAAAGGTTATCTCATATAATCGATTTGGAAAGAGACCATTGATATATGAATGAGGAATTATAACTCGCTGTGATTGATCATTCATATGTACAATCTATCTATTTTCAACTTCGATATTTTAACTGTAATATGCAATATATAATCATATTCATGATTAAAGCTGCAGTCCGCAGCATTTTCCCTTTTTGTCGCCATCTCTGTTCGAAATCTGTAACTGCAGTGATTCGCGTAATTATCATATTTACGTGGGTTGTAAATCGGCATGAAACAGCGCGGATGAACACAGAGTTTTGAGGCGAGTGCTGCTGTCAATCACCGCGCTGTGTGGATACTGTCATTCAGAATCACAGATTCACTTTTTGAAAGCTTGACCAACATAAGAATTTTCACCGGAAAATGTCTTCTGAACAAGTAAGTAACATCCATTTTTGTTCTAATCAACTAAGGGGGAAAAGCATTTGACATGACAAGCGATCGTTAGATTTAATCAGCGCGATTTACAGCAACCGTGCAAATCATAGCCTACTTTGTTCTCAAATTGTTCATGTTAACAACATCACCATTGCGTGACTAACGTTATTTAATGTGTTTTATGATTACCTGTGTAGTTCAGAATTCATATTCTCCATAGCTAAACGAGAAAGGCACAACAAAGGAAACTCCACAACTGTGTGAATTAAGAAAACGTACTGTTACACGATTGAACTATTGAAATGTCTTACTTGTTCAGCAGAAAAGCCGTCTCTTCTTCCGTTTCGAACCCCTTCAGGAGTTCACGCACCTTTCAAAAGCCCCACCGATGTGTATCCTTGTGTTCGCATGAGACGGTTTCTTTCTCTTTCCACCTTAAATCCGAAGTACAAAGTCTTTTGGGTTTTATAACTGGTTAATCTCCAGTTGACACTGATGATTGTTGTTTGGATCTTTCTGGATCCGCCATGAGTTTAATCATGTAAAGTGCTGCGAGAAAAGCCTATCTCTACATCTCCCTCACGCGCAGTATAGCCGGCTAGCCGAAACTCCTTCTTTATGTGTACGGATGTGACGTAATGACGCAAAGACATGCTCGAATTTCCCGCGAAAACCCACCAGTACCACTGGAATTAAAATCATTATTACAAGCTAACCGTTTTGAATCTAGCTATGGCAAGCAGATAGTTTTGAACACTGGCTGAAGATGTTTTTTTTTTTAAATAATTAATTTGGATTATTTTTAACTTAAAAATGTTACGGACAGCAGCTTTAAGTATTCAAATTCCCTATATATCATTGAGCTAATGTTAATGTAATACCTAATGTTGTTACAGTCTGTCACAGGGTCCTCCACACCAGCCATCACACCATCAACACCTGATCACCCAGCTCTACCCATCTGATCCCAATCACCCGAATTCTAACTCAACGCACCTACACCAGCTCATTATCTAACCCTTCTTAAAGCTACACTGTGTAACTTTTTTAGTTTATTCTTAGCTAAAAACACTTAGTTCTTTCAAAAATATATGTGCTCATTAATGTATATTTACTTCGTTCAAGTAATAAAGTATTCTTGTGAGTGTATAATATGCCATTGAAAATACGGGTAATGGGTTCTAATGTCGGTCTCCATGTTGCCCCTCCATCTTGAAAGTACATTAGCCAAAGAGGGACATACCCGTTTCTAAAATAACCTCATCACTTGAAGGAACACTCATGGACAAGGTCGAACTCGAAGCCATGTTAATCTTGGACTACATTGGCCACCGTAGGAGTTAAAACGAAATCGGAATTGAGAGGAACAGAAACTAATATTCACTGGATGGTCATATACCTTTTCACCGCTAGATGGGGGTAAAAATCACACAGTGTAGATTTAAGCCTGCACTCTACACACAGAAATTGTCTGTTCTCGTTGTTGCCACCACACTTCAACTTACTTGACTACCTACCTGTTGTCCTTCGACTTGTCTGATCTGACTTCTTCTGCCATCCGTCTTCAGTCATCTGTCACCTTTGTCGTCAGTTACGTTGTCAGTTAGGAACCTGGGTGTGCTCTTTGATACCAATCTTTCATTTGAAAGTCACGTGTCTAGTATCTGTAAAACCGCATTTTTCCATCTTAAAAATATATCTAAATTATGTCCTATGCTCTCACTGACAAATGTGGAACAATTAGTTCATGCGTTCATGACCTCAAGGCTATATTATTGTAATGCTCTACTGGGTGGTTGCCCTGCACGCTTAAAAAACAAACTTCAGCTGGTTCAAAACGCAGCAGCTAGAGTTCTTACCAGAACCAGGAAGTATGACCATATTAGCCCGGTTCTTTTAACACTGCATTGGCTGCCTATTAAACATCGTATAAATTTTAAAATATTGCTGATTACTTACAAAGCACTAAATGGTTTAGCTCCCCAGTACTTGAGCGAGCTCTTAACGCATTATAGTCCTTCACATCTATTGCGATCTCAAAATTCTGGCCAGTTGATGATACCTAGAATATTAAAAGCGACTGCTGTTGGTAGATCCTTTTCCTATTTAGCACCAAAACTTTGGAACAATCTTCCTAACATGGTCCGGGAAGTAGACACAGTCTGTCAGTTTAAATCTAGACTAAAAACTCTCTTGGCTGAGCATACACATAACCCTTACGAAAGGAAAATATATTTACCAATATATTACTTGAAATATATTGTAATATGTTGTAATATATTATTTTTTCAATATATTATATATTGGAAATACATGGAATAATCATTAATGATGCATATATTATACAATATATTATATATTCATGTAATATATTGCAATATATTGCAAAATATACAAATGATTGCCACTTTCCATATATTGCAATATATTGAACATGAATAATATATATGTGTTTATATATTGTAAAATATATGCAATTTTATATTTATAAATAACCACCACAATGTATTGCGATTTATATGGGAAAATGTATTGATAATATATGTAAAGATATAGTGTCACATGTATGTTTAATATATGGTAGAATATATTTTAAATATATGTAAAATTATATGGAAATATATGTACATATTGTAAAATGTATGCACAATATATGTGCACATATATGTGAATATGTACATTTAATGTATTTACATATATGGAGATATATACACATGTAACATCTAAAATATATGAATACTTAATTATGCCACTGCAATAGGCTAAATACGCAAACCTTTAAACCACTTCATGTCGTGCTCAAAGTAATTATTATTCAAATATAATAATTATAGTCTACTCATACACAGCTTCAGCCAATCGTCAACATAACCACTGGGTCTACTCTTCAGCACAATGGTGACCCCAAAAACCAGATATACCAGAAAACATTTAAAATTCTAAAATAATAGAACAATAAACACTAAAGATCTCCCACGATATTAATATTAGTTTTCCTTTATTCTCTCAGGATCCAGCGATGCGAAGAGCTTCGCTAAAGAGATGAAAATCAGGGATTTCAGGGCAGCCAATGAGCACGCTAGACAGCCTGCTCCAGGTCTGCTGGCTGCTGCAGTGCGTTGACAATGTATACAAAATTAAGGATCATTTTTTGGCTTTAATAGATTCATCTTCTTGTGATATTGAAGCCAAAAAAGTATCCTCAACACGTCTAGCCCGCCAGAATGGGCGTGGCTTAGCGTATATAAGCGGGGGTGGTAGGCTGAAATCCCTGATTTTCATCTCTTCAGCGAAGCTCTTCACATCGCTGGATCCTGAGAGAATAAAGGAAAACTAATATTAATATCGTGGGAGATCTTTTAAATAAATAAAAAAAGTGAATAAACTTATCTTAATTAACAGACCAATTTCATAAATCATGTTTCTTTGTCTCTTTTCATTCCGGTAAAAGTATATTATCTATGAATGTGTAATATTACATAAATATAAATGAAAAATCTGCTAAATAAAACAGTAAAATTCCGTAAAACTACAGTTTATATATATATATATATATATATCAATATATATAAATATATATCTATGGTCTATGCATATATTGCAATATATTGGAAAATATAAATATCAAATCCCATGTATGGAAATATATTGCTTAATATATCGCATATATTTTCCAATATACTGCAATATATTTTTGTTTCGTAAGGGAACACACTATAGACTTCTATAATTCAATGTTAGGCTGCGTAGTTTAGATCAGCCGGAACCGGAAACACTTCCCATGATTCCTGATGTACTTTGTATACCCGAGGTATACCGCAAACCGCCGGATCCAGGCCATATCCAGATCTGAGGAAGGACCACCACCTGGACACGACGACAACGCATCCCTGAAGTGCCAGCCACATCAACACTGAAGGCCTCATGGACACCTCAACATACTCATCTCCACATCGGCGTGATGACTCCGACCCCAACCAGATGAACTGGATAAATATCGTGAAAGTTCTGATCACATCTGACTCCTGACATTATGCTGCCTAAATCATAATCATTCACTGTTCGTTCGTTGGCCAAAGGAGGACTGCCCCCCCGACTGAGCCTGGGTTCTCCCAAGGTTTTTTTCTCCATTCTGTCACCTGATGGAGTTTTGGTTCCTTGCCACTGTTGCCTTTTTCGTCTCTCTTCGCCTTTGTCGCCATTGGCTTTTGGCTTGCTTAGTTGGGGACATTTAACATTTAATTTTGAATTTAACAATACTATAACATTATTTTCCTGTTACTTGAAGCTGCTTTGAAACAATTTGTATTGTAAAAAGCGCTATATAAATAAAGGTGACTTGACTTCATCCTGCGATTCATGCACTCTTCACCACCTGCAATACAGGAAAAGACAAGCAACGTTTAGTTAAGTGTCTGCAATCAATCTGATGGTCTCATACTCACTCGATATCCTTGCCTGCTTCTCATCTCATGAAACCTGCAAATAAATATACTTACTGGTTTGAATTCTCTGTCTCCTGTTACTGACATCAGCACTATTTCTTGATAACTAAAGTGCATTAAGTACAAATCTAGATCCAATTTAGCAGACTTTAAATAAATCAATTTAGTATACTGAAAGTACAATTGTAGGGTTTTTATATTAAATGCAGAATTATGCATGTATTTGTTGTATACTAAGCATAAAATATTTTGGTACATTTATTTTTCACTAGGGATATCATGCCAAGAATCTTTTGACTAAAATGTTTATTAGTTTCTGTGACATTTATTTATTCATTCTAACTCTTAATTATTTAATTTTACTCAACAAACTAGTCTGTTTTTTGGGAAGGTTACAACTTCAGTGTTCAACATATTGTTTCAGAAATGCAAGCAATTAAAGATATCGTACAACTATTTGTAAAAGGACATTGATTATTAAATTAGTTTTTAAAAGAGGTATATTATCTTTAAAATTTCATATTGACTTGAATCAGATTTATTTAGATCAGTTTGCACCCAGATGGTGCAACTGATCCCTAACATGGGGCAAAATGAGCCACAGGAACACTTTTTAATATAATAAGCTATATTTTTAGAATCCTTTGTCATAGATGCATTTTGATTATTTAAAATGATAGTAAACATCCTGAAATTAATTTAGAAACTTTCATTGTACTTCTGCCTCGTTTTCCCTTATTTTGAGTTCCACATACGTAAAAAAATGTCTCATCTTACCCTACTACCCTATAGCTATTTATTGTGAATATTGTTACTTTTCCTCGCCATTCAAAACAATTTTGATAATCCTAATTTAATATTTTTCCCTTCATATATCTATAGATCACTTTTGGTTGCAACATTCATAACACATAGGCTACACTGTTTGAAGTATGTTTTTAAGACACATACATACAGAGATACATACAAACATGCTATAAACAGAATGTGTAAAATTATCTTTTAACCCTTAAACACATACCTACTTCTCATTATTATTTTTAAGTTAGATATCAAGTATTACTCAATCAATTAATTCTCCTTAGTATTCCATCTTAGTATTCTTCTTTCTTCTTAGTATTCCTCAATCAATTCAGTATTCCTCAATAATTTTTTTGTATTCCTTAATCAATTCATTATAAAGAATAGAAACTTAAAAAAATAAAGAAACTTATAAAAGAATGTGTTATTTCATTTTTGAAAAAAAAAATATATAGGGTTACTGCACAAAAATAATGGAATATTTGATGACTGAATAAATGCAATTCACTTTTATTTTCACAAAGTGGCAATGTCTGATATACAGATTGATGAAGTGACGTTTTACTCATAGTTACTGCAGGCAGAAAACAAAAGAGTAGGGAAGTATCAACAGCAAAACTTATATAAATAGCTCAGCGATATACTGCAAAGCAAGTACTGAAAGCAATTAAATATTTGCGTCACTGTCACTTGATGGTGGATCTGGTGAAGAAGCTGTCAGATATCAAAATATTGATTTTGAAGATGTTTAAAATTATACTTTTGAGAATATGTTAAAAAAATCACAAATATGAACCAGATGCTGAATGAACTGGAAAATGAGCTGTGATGAGGGTATAAAATATCTACTTAAACTGAACCCTTCCAAGCTCCAAACGGTAACAATATATGGTCCCTTTTACGAAGTGTCTATTTACACCAAGTGCAAATACCCGCCTTGCTGGTAGAAGCTATATACACAACTCTGCTCACCAATGTCTGTTTGGGCTAGACAAAAGCACAAAAAAAACACTAGCAGTGGCGTTGGGAGTAAGGCATGTAGCAGATGCATCTTACGTGAGTTCGAACCAGAGTTCAAATCCACCTTATGCCGAACTCGTTCTGCTCTCTTTTTCCCATAGCATATCAGATTGGAAAGTTTTTTTTTATATAAATATGAAGAAGATATGTGAAAAGTGGAATTAAAGTGCCTACCGGTTATTTAATAATAAAGTGTTTATCAGGTAGGTTAGGGAAAGGTGTAGGGAGGGCTTTTTTTGTCCTAATAAGGTGGCATTTATTTATTAAATATAACAATTTACCCTCAATATTGAATTATTGCATACTGTTTTATAATGTACTAAAATCCTGTTGAGCAAATAGTATCTAACTACCATTTATACTTGTTGCAAAGAAAATACTGCTATTTTTACATAGTTTAAAAAGAATCTATCGCTATTTTCACTTAATGTAAATAGCATCTATTGCTTTTTGCACCTAGTGTAAATAGCATCCATTGCACCGCTGATAGCACCGCTGCCTTATTTTATTTTTCAGTAATTGTTAATCTAATATCAGTTGTTTTAAATTATCGCGTTATGTAGAGATCCATCCGTGTCAGATATAGATCCAGGTCACTAAAGACTCTATGAAAATATATGAAATATGAAAACCTAAAATAGGCCTTCAGAGAAAATTGATATGTTTGTCAAGTGGGATAGTAGGCTTGTTCGACTTCATGCAGCTCTGCGCAGACCGATCGGTGGCTGACTTGAAACAGTGCATGCCGGTTAGAAATTTTGTCCGACTTGATGCAGCGCTGACTCCACATGACTGTGACGTATGCTATAAAAGTACCGCGAGAGCGTTTCGAGAGCAGCCGCAGGATTCAGCCAGCGCAGATTCTCAAGAGCGGCTGCACAGGTTCTGATGACGACACAACTGATCCACGATTGGCCGGATTCACTGCATGACAACGATCAGTGTGTTTCGTGTTTATTCGGTTTATTCTCACACGTCTTTAGTTCCACTAAAGCTCAGAAATCATTGTTTTATAACAGTGTGACGGCCCAAGTGGAGTCCGCACAAGAGCGGTAATGTGTCATCCACCACACACACACACCACACACACACACACACACACACACACACACACACACACACACACACACACACACACACACACACACACACACACACACACACACAGACATTCATTCATTAATTTAAGAATCATTAAGTTTCTTTCCTTATTTTGTCAATCACATTTATTTAAGTATAATGGGACAAACACACGGAACAAACAACAACATTAATTCTTTATTGTTAAGTTTACATTTACAACACATTTTTATTTACTTTGTTACTGATTTGAAGTGCACGCAAATTAGTTA
The DNA here is from genome assembly GCA_036326025.1 of Chrosomus eos. Taxonomy (NCBI): domain Eukaryota; kingdom Metazoa; phylum Chordata; class Actinopteri; order Cypriniformes; family Leuciscidae; genus Chrosomus; species Chrosomus eos. Next base: position 13,838,175 of record CM070828.1, on the reverse strand, counting down.
CATTGTACCTGTCACTTATATTTGTTTCTATTTTGAGTTTAAGTTTACTGTGACCTTCAGGCATGGTCCACTGCGGCCGCATCCTGGCGCGATGGAAATTAGAGTCCGAGCAGGAACGGAGATTTTAAGGGATATTGGTTCCGCCCGAACATACCATTGCTGGGAGTGGTCCGGGGGAGGAAGAAACGTCAGTCTTTATTAATTGATTTATTTAGTTATATATTTATGGTATTTGATTTCATGTTGCTTTCATTATCTTTATTTATTATGTATCTCTATTTTGACTTGATTTTGATTTACTTAAGTTTGTATGTTGAATGTGTAGTTAAATTGTTTTCCCTCTTAATTTGTAATGGGCCCATCCTTTCCTTTATAAGCTGTTGCTTTGTTCATTTGAGCAAGTCAGTTTTAGTTTGTTTGGTTGTTTTTGTCTACTTGTTTTCTGACTTCATTTTCTGTTTGTTTAGTTTATTTCATTTTTGTTGTAAGAAGTTTATGAGTTTGTAAAGTTGTTTATTTTTGGGTTCAAATAAAAACCCATTTTTCATTATAAAGCTTGTGTTCCTTGTTCCTGACCTCTCGGTCCCTCACATATGGTGGCAGTGGTGGGTAGTGATGGCAAGATGAGGCTTCCTGAACCACTGAGACCTCGCAGCCCATTGCTTCAACCAAAGGTTCATTACTCGAAGCTTCATTCAGCATTGCTCACTAGTGACACCTAGCTACTGTGCAAAGAAATAGCAGGCAAATTAATTCATTCTGAACCAATGACCCGCCCCCCTCCCGCTCTGTTTTATTTATTTATCTTCTTCTCACTGTTAATGTCTCTGTAACCTTTCATTTGCAATAATAAAGAGATCTGTGCAGACATTTGTCCATTGCCTGTGTATGAAATAAAATGTTTATCTTTCTGCATTTACTTGTACAGAGACAACTGTCAAACCCAGTTAATTTATTAAAAAAGAAAATTGGATAGGGACAGTATGAACAACAAAAGGGACTGTGTTGAGTGCAGTGCTTATGGTGGAGGTACTCGAGGGAGTGTAATAAAGTAAACTGCAGTAAACACTGCAGTTTGGGGTGAATGAAGGAAGGATTGCAATAGATTTTTATTGAGAAAATTAATTTTTTGAAGTGTGTTGGGGCTTAGACAACTCCTCTTCTTGGACAAAATCTCTCCAGCCTTGGAAAAATATCCTTTCACAAGGAACAGAGGATGCAGGGGAACATAAAATGTCAGTGCCAGCGGAATGAAGATACTGATGCTTCTGTTGAGCCCAGACAGTGGAGGATCTCCTCTGTCTTGCTGGCTCCATTACCAGGAAAAAGGAAGATGTCATAAAAAGCAAACAAATCCAAAAGGGCAATCCAAATTAAAAAGCAGTCCAGTCCAGATCCAAAAATCTAAGCAACCAAAAATCCAAAGCAATCAAAATAATCTTATCTAATTAATATAACAAGACTATAATATAGCTACTATAATTAATAATAACAATTATTAATTATTATTAATAACTATTCTAACCTGATCTAATGTAATAATGTACAGCCCTAACATATGACTCAATAACGACAATGAGAGTTCTCTAACTCTCTGACTCTCTGACACTACAACTGCTTCTACTACTCCTGCAACACCCACAAGGTGGCGCGAGTTTCGAACCCCTTTAACCAGAAGCGACACTCAGACCGAACCGATGACGTTTTCACACAAACCGAGGCCTCGTTTGTCATCAGTCACGTGATTTTCACGTTAACAACACAAGCCTCGAATCGCGGCTTCATCTGGCACGCCCATTTTTTCTCGACACAAGCTCCGATGCCTCGGTTCAAATGTCACATCACTAGTGGTGGGATATTTCAGTCGTTTAAGGACACTAAGCAGTATTTGTTTTTTCTGCCCCTCGTGGCTGATTTTTTTTTCTCTCCTCCCCCCCCCCCCCCTGTCATTATGAGCCGCACCTTAAAGAAAGGTGTGTCTAAGGCTCCTCCTTTGCAGCAAGAGGAAGAAAGGGATGAGGATAACCAGGACATGGTAGAAGGAGCTGAAGGCGAGACAACAGGAGACAGAGAAGTTTCGGTGACTGAGTTGGCAAGTCTGCTTCGAGTCCACATGGCCAGGGCGGAAGGCCTGGAGACTGCAAGACAGCAGGAGCAGGCGGATCAGGAGCGACGGTTTAAGGCTCTCCAGCACCAGTTCAGTCTTTTGCAAATGGAGGTCCAAGCACGCACCTCTCCTAATCTTCACTTACCTGATGTTGACCGGGAGTCCCAGGGAAGGGACGATGTGGATCATTTAGATTCAGATGGAAACTCTGTGGCTTCAGCACATCAGGAGAGTTTTGCTCAAGTTGGGAACAATGTAGGCCCACCATTATCTCAGATGCCTCGATTGGAGAAGCTGAGTGACACTGATGACGTAGAACACTTCCTTATTACCTTTGAAAGGATTGCTGTTGCTTGTAGGTGGACTAAAACTGATTGGGTTTGGCATTTAATCCATTTGCTGACTGGTAAAGCAAGAGCAGCCTACGTCCTTATGGACGTGAACGAGTCTACTGACTATGACAAAGTGAAGTGTGCTATTTTAAAGAAATATGATGTCAATGTTGAAACTTACCGACAAAAGTTCCGTTCCTTATCAGTAGATCCATCAGAGAGTCAAATAGAACTTTATAACCGCCTCAAAGAACTCTTTGGAAAGTGGATCCAGCCCAAGAGGAAACGAGTGGAGGAGGTGAGTGAAATCATCATCATGGAGCAATATCTTAGAATGCTGTCCCCTGAACTCCAGGTGTGGATTCGAGAGCGAGATCCCAGCACCGCAGCGGAAGCAGCGTCTCTGGCGGATGTGTTTGTTGCAGCTAGAGGAAAGAGTAAGCCGTGGGCTTGGAAACCTGTTAATGACCGCCATTCTCTCGACATGCCTCACTTTCAGCAAAGGAAGGTGGAGGGGTCTGGTAAGCCCTACATGGGGAAACCTACTTCAGCCAAATTAAATTTTGTTCTTAAACGACCTCCCATATGTTACCTGTGTGGTCAAGAAGGGCACACTAAACCAAATTGTCCAAAGATCTCAGCTCAGCTTACACAGCTATGTTTTGTACCAAGTAGGAATGTAACCAAATCCCGAAGCTCTTTGAGAACTACAAATGTGGAGATAAATGGTGAGAAATTGACTGCTTTGATTGACACCGGCAGTGATCAAACGCTGGTAAGAAGAAAGTTTATATCACCCTCTTTGATCAGCACAGTCAACAAATTGCCTATCTGCTGTGTACATGGAGATGAGAGACTGTTACCTACCGCCAATGTCTATGTCAAAATAGAAGAGCAGACGTACCTGGTGAAGGTGGGGGTGGCTGATAACTTGTCTTTCCCTGTGATTCTGGGTCGAGATATACCAGTGCTGCTGGAGCTGTTGCACCCGACTCGACAGTGTAATGTGGTGGTGACCAGAGCAAAGGCGAACCAGTCAGAGGGGATTGAACACACACTAAGTACTTTACCTTTCTTCAATGCAGAGATTGAGACCGTGGAGTCGAAGAGGAGAAAGACTAGAAGAGAAAAAAGACAAGAGAAGGTAAAATATGCTGCTCATACAGTGTCTGAAAATATGGCCTGTGACTTACCTGTGAACTTCCAGATGCCTACCAACATCATTCAGATGCAGCAGGAAGAATGCTAGTCTCACGGAGTGCTTCTCAAGAGCTGCAGAGGTGAGAGAGGCCCTGTCCCAAATGGCACACTCCGGACTTGTGGACTTCCTCAGAGTCCACACTTCAGTGACGTCATGAGTGCAGACCTATAGGGCCCTTAGCGCGAGTCCGCGAGGGCGCATTGAGAGGTATTTTTGGGACAGACTCGATCATCACGCCGGAAACAGGAAGACAGTCTGTTTTTTTTTTATTTTTTTATTTTTTATTTAATTTTCAAAATCACAGAGTTTGATATCAAGTTGACATTTCTTTTACATATTTTCTGATAAGTATCACCTTTGACAAGTAAAACATGAGACAACAATAATTTGAAGAAAGGAAAAAAAAAAAAAAAAAAAAAAGAACAAACAGAACAGAAAAAAAAGGGGGGAAAAAAGGATAAAGGGCATCACGGACATATATTAAATTCCTTTAGCAGAGATACAGATCCCTTGTCTTAAATTTGTCATCTGTCTTACTTCATACAAATGAATTTGACTTTTGTATAAAAAAAATTATGTTATTGATTTGTTTCTATTATTAGGAAAATTTCATATTCATCAAACTAAGTGGAGTAACTCAAAACCCAACTTTGCTCATTTCAAAGCAGCCTTTAACATGTATTTTGAGTCTGTAAAGTTTTTTGAAAAATCGGAAGACAGTCTGGTTGTTGTTATGGACAGGAGCTGCAGGTTCGGGGAAATATGCTGACTATTGTTGTTGTGTTTATGACTCAGTAAAGCCCTGACATTCTGTTCTATTTATTTTATGAATCATAATATTATATTATTATATTATTCAGCTCGCTATTATTAGCCTATGTTATAGACATCAACCACTGGTTGATGATCATAATGTTTGTATAAACTTGTGTCTTGTCATAAAAACCGTAATGATAATTACACTTAAATATTTTCTTCTCAGAGCCATGTTAACAATTGTCCGTGAGTGAAATACCGGTATCCTCCCATCTGTTGTCTGATTGGCCTTTCGCAAGGATTCCTGGGTAGTTAAAGTGCGTGGAGCCTGCTTCTATGCGGGCTTCGCGGAAGACCGCTTCAAGGGTACAAAGGGGGCGCTGCTGAGCACACTTCAGAGCGTTAAAATGCTATTGGGACGGCCTACGGACTCGTAGACTCGGCGAGCACGCGCAATTTAAGTCCACGAGACCGAAAGTCCGCATGAAGTGCGCCATTTGGGACTGGGCCAGAGAAACCTCTAGATGACAGTACAGCCAGATATGTGATCACAAAGGGAATACTCTATCGAGAAATTGGGGTCCAGAAACAACTTGTGGTTCCACAGTGTGTTCGAGAGATGGTGTTATATCTGAGTCACTCGATTCCTTGGGCTGGCCACCTGGGGAAGAACAAGACCACTGCAAGAATCAAAAAGTGTTTTTTTCTGGCCTGGTTTGAAAGTAGATGTGGCCCAATTTTGTAAAAGCTGTCCTGTTTGTCAGAAGGTGTCCCTCAGACGTCCGTCAAAAGCACCACTACAACCACTTCCTATCATTGGTACTCCGTTTGAGAGGCTTGGAATGGATGTCGTTGGTCCAGTGGAGAGGAGTCGCTCAGGGAACCGTTTCATGCTGGTAATAACGGACTATTCCACCAGATACCCGGAGGTATTTCCGTTGAGATCCGTGACGGCGAAACCTGTAGCTACTTCCTTGGTCCAGTTATTTTCCAGGGTCGGATTTCCAGCGGAAATTCTAACCGACCAGGGCACTAATTTCATGTCTACCTTGTTGAAACAGGTTTACCAGCTCTTAGGAATTAAGAGTCTGCGTACTACTCCCTATCATCCCCAAACAGATGGGTTGACTGAGCGATTTAACCAGACTTTGAAACAGATGTTAAGGAAGTTTGTCAGTGAAACTGGTCAAGACTGGGATCAATGGTTGCCCTATCTTCTATTCGCTTATCGGGAAGTCCCTCAGGCTTTTCTCCTTTCGAGCTGTTGTATGGCCGTGATGTCAGGGGCCCCTTGGCTCTGCTCCAGGAGATGTGGGAAGGGAGTCCTGAAAAGAAAGAGCCCACTAGTGTTGTCTCCTATGTTCTGCAAATGAGGGAACGCTTGCAGAAGATGACTGTTTTGGCTCAGAATCATTTGGTGGAGGCCAGGAAAAAGCAGAAGACCTGTTATGACCCTATGGCTCGAGAAAGAGATCTGGAGGTCGGTAAAAAGGTACTTGTCATGTTGCCCAGCCGAGAGAGTAAACTGCTAGCAAAATGGCAGGGTCCTTACGACATCAAGAAACGGCTGGGTCCTACGACTTATGAAATCAGTATGCTGGGTCAAGATCGATCTAGTCGGGTTTTGCACGTTAACCTGTTGAAGGAGTGGGTTCCCCGTCCTGAAAAGTTACAGTCACTGATGATTCGTTGTATTGAAGAGGAAGAATCCGATGAGCAGTATCTGCCACAGCCCATTCCTGGGGATATCATCTAACAGATTCCCAGCGGTCGCAGGTACAAGTTCTCTTCACTTCGAAGGTATTTTCTGAATATCCTGGGTTTACCAACTTGATTGAACATGGTGTAGTACTGAAACCTGATGCTGTCGTGAGACGCCAGAGTTATAGGATACCTGAGAAATTCCAGGTGACTATGGAGGAAGAGGTGGATCTTATGCTTCGTTTGGGCATCATTGAGCCTTCGAAAAGTGAGTGGTGTCACCCCATCGTCCTTGTGCCAAAGAAGGACGGGAGTATAAGGTTCTGTACTGATTTTCGATATCTGAACTCAGTATCACAGTTTGATTCCTACCCTAACCCCTCGCATAAGTGACCTAATTGATCGTTTGGGACAATCCCAATATCTGACAACAATGGACCTTTCTAAAGGCTATTGGCAAATTCCACTGACTCCCTCCTCGAGGCCTTGAATGCATTCAGAACACCAAGGGCCTTTTCCATTTCAAGGTTTTACCTTTTGGCCTGCATGGGGCCGTGGCGACATTTCAAGGTTAATAGACCAAGTATTACGTGGTTTACTTTTGCTGCTGCATATCTTGACGATATTGTAATTTACAGTAACACCTGGGAGGAACATGTGCAGCATCTCAAGGAAGTCTTGCAGCGTCTTCAGAATGCCGGCCTAACTGTCAACGCCACCAAGTGTGCTATAGCTAAACAAGAGACTGAATACCTGGCTATGTCATTGGCCAGGTGTTGTGCGACCGCAGGTGAAGAAAGTTCAAGCCTTGGAAAAGTGTGTGGTGCCCCAGACACGTAAGGATCTGCGATCTTTCTTGGGTATGGCTGGATTTTACCATCGCTTTGTCCCTAACTTCTCCAGCAGGGCTGCTCCACTAACAGACATGGTGGGGGCACGTTGTCCGAACCAACTACAGTGGACTGAGGAGAATTGAAAGCCTTCCGAACATCCAGGGAGCTTTGACAACTAGCGCTGTACTACACAATCCTGACTTTGGTCAACCTTTCATTGTACAGACTGATGCCTCTGAGAGAGGAGTAGGAGCTGTCCTACTGCAAGGGCCAACAGAGAACCGACAGCCAGTGGCTTATATTAGTCGCAATTGTTTCCAAGAAAGTACGTTATTCAACAGTGGAAAAGGAATGTTTAGCCATAAAGGGCGTTGGATTGCCAACGATACCATCTACTAGGCCGTGAGTTTACCCTGGAGACTGATCACAAAGCCTTGCAATGTTGGAGAAAATGAAGGATTCTAATGAAGGATACAACGATGGTATCTCGCCATGCAGCCTTCAGATGCAGGATACAACATGTGTCTGGTAAAGTCAACTGTACTGCTGACTATCTCTCCCGCTCTACTGGCGAGATTTCTGAAGGGGGGGGAAATGTGACGGCCCAAGTGGAGTCCGCACAAGAGCGGTAATGTGCGCATGCGCGTGCGGTCTGCGCATGCGCTGCGGTCTGTGTTTGTGTTTGGAGCTCCGTCGAATTGATTCATTAATCCTTGATTTTCTTCTTTACCACTCAATTATAAACAGGCAGTTTCTATTTTTATATCGTGTGAACTTATCCTCGATAATATTCCTTGTAAAAAACAATGGATTGCTTTGATATCGCTACTTAGATCCAACTTTCCGAATCTCGGCTAATAGCCTTTAGCCCGCTAGCATTTCACGCGTGGCCTCGCGCCTATCGAGCGTCGTCTCATCTTACACCAGTTTCTCTGAAAGCTTCTCTGAAAGTACAGACACACGTTGATTGTGCTTAGCCCGCATCAACGGCATAAACGCAGGAGTGCGGTCTGTGTTTGTGTTTGGAGCTCCGTCGATTATCATTAATCTTGATTTTTCTTACCACCAATTATAAACAGCACTTCTATTTTTTATCATGTGACTTTCTGACTATTCCTTATAAAAAACAATCGATTCTTTATGTTTACTGTTACTAATTTACTGTTCATCGTTAAATGGCGAAATATCGAATGTGTTCTACGTTACCTCTGAGTGCAGGTGAGGACACATTCGAGTGATTCGTAGATTGAGCTGGATCGTGGAGAACAGATTCGTGTTCTCTGGAGAAGCAAGCGAGCTGCGAGATCGGGATCAGCTTGAAATCACGCCCGATGCTCACAAGTCATGGTAGTAACCTTTGACTTAGACTCCGACTTCGTCTACTCCGTGCGTTTCTTGCCCAGGAGGACGCGATCATCTCTGCTTCAATCACTCTGCACCTGGTCACGACACGAGCCAGGACCAGAGCAAGAATCACGTCCATCCGGTCTTCGGATTCCACCGGAACCGCTTCTCCCTCTTGCAGTCGGACGCGACGACCGTGACATTTGGGACTTACCATGGTCGCATCCCCTGCTACTCGTAAAGGTAAGGTGCCACTCATGCTTCCTGGTGCATGTGTTTGATGTCGCTGCGCAGGTTCCGAGATCTGAACGTGACGAGCGCGTCGGAGCTGTCGTGCTGCACGCGGGCAATGACATCAGGCTGCGGCAGACGGAGGTTTCTGAAGAAGGACTACAGGAGCCTGATCGAGACGGTAGCAGACATCCCAAGCAACGATGTCGTGTCTGGACGCTTCCACGTACCGACTTGACAAGAAAGTTCATAGATTATTTGCTTTAAATGAATGTTAATGTCATGGTAATGAACAGAAATGCTCTTTGTAAATAATTGAATCTGTTTTGGAGCGACTGCTCTTCGTCCTGATGGTCTGCACCCCAGTAGAGTCGGAGCGGCTGTTCTGTCGACACATCTCCAAGACGTACAGGACCATCTGACTAGTAAGTCAAGTCAAATCATAGTCTTTGTGTCCAACTTAATTGATATAAGTACAATGTAGAACATTATAAGAAACTGTGTCTATTCTCGCTTAGTGAAGCAAACAACAAATCTATGTAAACTAGCAAGAATATTATGGTAATAAACAGAAAATCTAAATATCATGAACAAAACAATTTCAAAGCGTCTCTAACATTAGATCGTCACACCTAGCGGTTATTGTAAATGAAATGGTCACAGATAATAATTTCGATTTTGCCTTACTGAAACCGGCTTAAACCAAATGATATCGGTTAAATAGTCTAACTCACAGGAGATGTTATAAGCATGAGCCGTCTGATCGGTCGTGGCGGCGGCTGTGCAACACATTATAGAATATTCTTAATGTTATCAAAAACTTTCATAGTTTATTCGTTTGAAGTAACTTGTGCTAAATGTACGCTCTTAGATGTTAAGAAAGAAATCCTTATTATCTATGCCTGGTACCGAATATAGACTCCAGGGCCATATGCTGATTTCTGAAGATTTTGCAGACTTTCTCTCAGACCTATTGGGCAATGTCGTAAGTCATAATTGTTGGGATTTAACATACATTAGATATACAATGATGATTAGGCTGCGTTTACAGATCTATTAAACTTATTTGGGTTGAAGCAAAACGTCAGTGGTCCCACTCATCGTCTAAATCATACACTAGTTAATATATCATATGGAACCGATCCAACGATATAATATTATACCGCAAAGTGACGATCTCCTGTCATTACATGTAATTGCATATACGCACTGCTGAATTTGTCATGTTGCACACGTTATAGACCAGCAGAACAATCCTCCACACTATAGAAAGATTCTCAAATAGTTACCTGATCTATCTAGTGCTCAGTGAACCAAACAACAGATGACTAGAGGAAATGACTACAGTATGAGCACCATTTTCTCTAGTACACTAGATATTGTTGCACCAATTAGATTAAAAAGTTAGAGAAAACTAAACACATGGTACAACAGTGCTACCATGCTATCAAGAGAGAAATCGTAACTAGAGCGAAATGGAAACGAACTAATTAGAGGTCATCAGAATCGCGTGAAAACATATGTCACGTTATAAAAGGGCTCTAAAATCAGCCAGGCTGAGCATCTCGCAACTAATTGACATAACCAAAATAATCCAGGGTTTTTATTTAACACGTGGCTAGACTAACAAAAATCAGACATCTCAGAAGCAAAATATTCCTTAAATTATAGTAATGATTATGAAATTACTCAATGAAAAATAGAAAGCATCCGAAACACATTGTTAATGTACAATCTCTATGGTCTATGACTCGGCCTCATAGGCCCACTAAAAACTAACGCTTTACACTATAGGACAGGAAACTAAATAAACTTATCATTGCATCTAAACCAACACATGTTTAATTAGATCCAATACCACTAAACTACTTAAAATGTGTTACCTGTAGTGGAAGAGCCTCTTCTCAATATTATTAACTCATCTTATTTAGGTCATGTTCCAAAATATTCAAGCTGCAGTAATAAAACTTCATTAAAAACCGCAATTAGATCAAATAACTAGAAATTACAGACCCATCTCAAATCTTCCATTTATGTCTAAAATACTAGAAAAATTGTTCGCTCAATTGTGCTCCTTCTTGCAAGAAAATGATATCTATGAAAAATTTCAGTCGGGATTCAGACCGCATCATAGCACAGAAACTGCGCTAGTTAAAATTACAAATGATTTACTCTTAGCCTCTGACCAAGGCTGTATCTCAATACTAGTTCTACTTGATCTTAGTGCTGCGTTCGACACTATAGATCATAAAATACTCTTAGATCGACTACAAAACTACACTGGTGTTCAGGGACAGGCATTAAGCTGGTTTAGATCGTACTTATCAGACCGTTACCATTTCATCTGTTTAAATGGGGAAAAATCAAAGATAACATCAGTAGACTATGGAGTGCCGCAAGGATCTGTCCTAGGCCCTCTGCTATTCTCAATATATATGCTGCCACTTGGTAATATTATAAGAAAACATGGAATTAATTTTCACTGTTATGCTGATGACACTCAATTATATATCTCATCACGACCAGATGAAAACACTAACTTATCTAACTTGACAGAGTGTCTAAAAGATATAAAATGCTGGATGACGTGTAATTTCCTGCTATTAAATTCAGATAAAACAGAGGTATTACTTATTGGTCTAAAAAACTACCCACAAAATCCCTTACAATACAACTTTAATTTAGAAGGATGTCCTGTTACTTTATCCACTACAGTAAAATACCTGGGTGTTATACTAGACCGCAACTTGACTTTCGAAAATCATATTTAAATGTTACAAGAACAGCATTTTTCCACCTTAGAAACATTGCTAAGCTACGTAACATGCTATCTGTTTCAGATGCAGAAAAGTTAGTTCATGCATTCATGACCTCGAGACTAGATTACTGTAATGCTTTATTAGCTGGTTGTCCTGCATCCTCAATAAACAAGCTACAGTTAGTCCAAAATGCAGCCGCTAGAGTTCTTACTAGATCAAGAAAATATGATCATATAACACCAATTTTATCATCTCTACACTGGTTACCTATTAAGTTCCGTATCAATTACAAAGTATTACTACTGACTTATAAAGCTCTAAATGGTTTAGCTCCTGTGTATTTAACAGACCTTCTATTGCCCTACAATCCATCGCGCTCTTTAAGATCACAAAATTCGAGGCTTCTGGTCATTCCTAGGATTATCTAAGTCTACTAAAGGAGGGAGGGCGTTCTCACATTTAGCTCCTAAACTCTGGAATAGCCTTCCTGATATTGTTCGAGACTCAGACTCGCTGTCCCAGTTTAAAACTAGATTAAAGAGCATCTCTTTAACCAAGCATTCACTTAATGCTTACCTTTTATACTACTTCTGAATCAGTTCGAATGCATTAATATTATGAACATCAGCTATGCTAATTATTTCCCATCTGTCTTTCTGCTGTTATCTCGGGACGCTAGTCCCGAGGTAATTAGCGTTCGTCAGCTCCAGTTTGTATCCAGCCTCTCACGGAGACTTCAGATGCCCCAACACCTGTGATGAGACGACTAAACGCCTGTGGAGAGACGACTCGACGCCTGTGAAGAGACGACTAAACACCGGCGATATGTTATGCCTAAATTTATACATGATTAACTAACTGTATTTTTCTTTGTCCATTTCTGAAATGCACTTTCTGTAAAGCTGCTTTGAGACAATGTGTATTGTGAAAAGCGCTATACAAATAAACTTGAATTGAATGTTACACACACACACACACACACACACACACACACACACACACACACACACACACACACACAACACACACACACACACACACACACACCACACACACACTCATTAATTTAAGAATCATTAAGTTTCTTCCTTATTTTGTCAATCACATTTATTTAAGTATAATGGGACAAACACACGGAACAAACAACAACATTAATTCTTTATTGTTAAGTTTACATTTACAACACATTTTTATTTACTTTGTTACTGATTTGAAGTGCACGCAAATTAGTTACATTGTACCTGTCACTTATATTTGTTTCTATTTTGAGTTTAAGTTTACTGTGACCTTCAGGCATGGTCCACTGCGGCCGCATCCTGGCGCGATGGAAATTAGAGTCCGAGCAGGAACGGAGATTTTAAGGGATATTGGTTCCGACCGAACATACCATTGCTGGGAGTGGTCCGGGGGAGGAAGAAACGTCAGTCTTTATTAATTGATTTATTTAGTTATATATTTGTGGTATTTGATTTCATGTTGCTTTCATTATCTTTATTTATTATGTATCTCTATTTTGACTTGATTTTGATTTACTTAAGTTTGTATGTTGAATGTGTAGTTAAATTGTTTTCCCTCTTAATTTGTAATGGGCCCATCCTTTCCTTTATAAGCTGTTGCTTTGTTCATTTGAGCAAGTCAGTTTTAGTTTGTATGGTTGTTTTTGTCTACTTGTTTTCTGGACTTCATTTTCTGTTTGTTTAGTTTATTTCATTTTTGTTGTAAGAAGTTTATGAGTTTGTAAAGTTGTTTATTTTTGGGTTCAAATAAAAACCCATTTTTCATTATAAAGCTTGTGTTCCTTGTTCCTGACCTCTCGGTCCCTCACAAACAGTAAACACTCTTTTCATGTAGTCGCGATGTATTGTGTTATGTTTATCAAAATAAAACTGATTAAAAAACGTTGATAGTAACTGTAGGCTTATGTTGAACTTTATTCTTGTTCAAACAGACGCTGTATGAAGCAGTACATAAAGTATTGAATGAAAATGTCTCTGAAACATCTGTGTATTTTGCAAATATTGCATTTATTTCACTTCAGCTGTGGTAAAGTATACAAACACCACGTGAGCGTTCACTACGGGAACCAGAAAGTGTCCGACTTCACGTCTCCGTTTGCAGCTCCTCCCCGCCTGCACGCGGCTACTCTCGCCGATCGCTTACATCCAGCCGCAGCCGATGTCGAACACACCTATTCCCTTCTCTCTCAGTATAGCAGTTCCTTTGGGAGATATAACAATGATGTCTGGGTCACCCAGACAGCATTGCTTAAGCCATAAAAAAGTTGAAGCATTGTCATTGTTTAATGAAATTGAAGCCACAGCTCTGAAAAGACAAATAACTTAAGCATTAAGTGAGTCACAAGAACTGTTTTTATTTAACAATCCTGTAGTTTATAAAGAGATAAATACCAAATCCCAGAATGATATATGACACTTTGCCTTTATTTTATAGGACAGTTGAGAGTACACGGAATAGTAGGGTAAGACAAGAGTGTAATTAAGACATGACTTGGGTTGAATTCCGAGTTCCTTTGAGCCAATAGTTTGTGTTTTGATTGGTTCCTGTTTTCCTTTGTTCTTTTCCCGCCACTCCTTTGTTTCTATGGTTACTATCATTAAGTTCATTTGTCCCAGCTGTGTATGATTAATTATCTTGTTTCTGTTTGCTATTTAAGTTGCACCCTTTCTAGCAGTCCTTGTCTGATCTCCGTTGTGTTTATGTGTGCTTGCATGCCTGTCAGCTTGTTCCGGATTACTATTGTTTGAGTTTGTATGTATAATTGGAATCTTCAGTCTGTTTCTGAGGAAACCACAGTGTGACAACAGCTCAGTATGTACGGTATAGTATATATACTGTGAAACTCTAAACCAGATCTCAGAACCATTACTCTTTACTCTGTACATTATTCCTGATCTCATTATCTCCCACGTTTTCTCCATTCTTTTTTTGTAGCTTTACTTTAATCTTTAGTCTCTCTTTGTTTCTCATGACACAACATTTATTTTATGTGCTTACCAAGCAAGACTGCCTGCATTGAATTGATGACATCAGTATACCGTTTTGTCTTACAGTTTATACAAATGCACACCCGACCCCACAATCTGTGATAAACTTTCAGCTAAACAACTAAACAGTTGCTTGGTTTACAATTTCCATAAGGACCCCTCCACCATAATTTACACACACTGTAAAAAAAAAAAAAAATGTAAAAAAAATGGTAATTTTCTGGCAGCAGGGGCGCCAGAAAATGTCTGTTAAAAAAAGGAAAAATACTGTCAGGAAAAATACTGTAAAAAAATGGTAATTTCTTATTCTATAACTATGGTTTATTACTGTTATTCTACACAAAAATATCTTTCATTATCTGATATTAAGTTAATTTACTGGCCTATTGAAGTATTAATATCTGTTTTGTATCATTGTAACACTGACAACCACGGTGGTGATGAGTCACATGATCATTTAAAGCTCATTATAAGCAGCTTTCCCACAAGAGAATTAATACTAATATATAGAAACTGCACAGTGTCATTCGCAGAAACATTAAACACCATCATGGTAACGCGATGAAATTTTAAAAATGCAATAAACATTAGTTTAACAACATTAAATGTAACATAAAACCCTAATATACATAACTGATTAAAAAAAAAACTAAGAAAACTATGAAGAAACAGTTATTTCAACAAAAACACATCAAATATGAAGTGTCACGCAGGGAATTGTGGGAATGTCAATTTACGTTTTTTCACTGTAAATTATACAATGAGTTCTTTTTCACTTTCAAAAACTGTAACTGTATTATTTAACCTTAAAACTCACTTGCTTGCTTAATGATCTTCAAGGAAAACATGTTAAATGACTGCTGATTTCTGAAGTTATACCTTCTTTTCTGTGTTTTCTAATTTAACAGAAAAAAATCTGTAAAATATTACGGAATATTGTATGTAAAATTACACACAAACCCTGTAAAAATACAGACAATTTTCTTTAAAAAAACGTAAAATTGATGTAAAACCAAAATACAAGCAATTACCTGTAAATTCAATAGTTGACCTTTAAATTACAGCAAATATCTGTAAAATAACAGGCATTCACTGTATAATGACAAAACAACAAAATTCTGTAAAAAAAAAATACAGACATTACCTGTACATTTACTTTTTTTTTTACAGTGCACCCTTGCAGTCAAACTTGCAAATCATTGTAAAACATTAATTTGAAAACATTATTTTTGAATGAATTGTTTGTTTGATTAATTTCAGTGAGTACATAAATGTCCTAGTCATGTTGATAAATTCTTGCACACCACGATTATTTTGTTACTGTGGTATAAGTGACATTTACAGACTGATCAAATGACATACACAATGATCACAATGCACTTTGACTTTCCCATGCTCCTCACTTACAAATACAGTTTAATGAGTTTTGTTTAGCTCTCTTGCTCCCATTGTTAAGCATGTGCAAAGAAAGGCACTTTTCAGTCAATTGAACAACTCTAGACGCGAGCTGTTTTTCTATAGGCAGTTTTTACAATAGACTCTATACTGATACTATAACTTTTAAATGCCACATATAAATTATTTGTATAATGCATAAAATATACTGACAGTTATGTATAAACAAAGTTGGTAATTCTGTGTTCCAGTAAACCCTCCTCCAAGTACACATATTCCCTGGATATATAGTTCAGAGCTGTTAAAATATTAAAATGTGATGTGTACTGTGGTTAAACTCCTGACTCCAGTGCATGTTCCTTCATAAGGAGTATGTGAATTGATGTGAATGATTAACTCAAAACACTGAATGAAGTGTGTGAATTGCAAATAAAATATTTAAAACAAGTACACAGACATGTTATATACACATAAATAACCTTGAAACACCAGCATTAATTTGTACTTGTATCGTAACCCATGATCGTCAGAAAAGAAAGAGATAAGGAGATAAAAAAACTAAAATAAGCAGTAAGTTATTTCCACTGATATAGCAGATTCTTACCAGATTTGCCATGAAAGGAACATCGCTCAGCTCAAACAGAAGGAAGGAGTTTCATATGTAAGCCAATCATATGTTCCACTGAATCGTGTAACCAGTTTCTAACTCTGTGAACTACATGGTGATGTTTAACAGACCATATCCTCTGGACTGCTTGCTCAGCTGGAGGAGTCCCCCCAGGTCAAGAGATGCTAACTAAAACCACTTATCAGCAACATGTGTTAATTAGCAAAGGTGATAAAGTTGAAGCTCCAGTGAAAGCCGTAATTAATTATGTACAAAAATTTCATTAGCCACTCATTAATCATTTCATTGCTCGGGATAAAACCATGATGTAAGTATATATATATACTATAATATATAGCACTCTTCACAGTGCACGTTTCAAGAAGATTTACAGAAAAATATCATTTACAGAACACAGAAATCACCATTCAATAATCTTTGGCCAGTAAGATTTTTTTTTTTTATATTTAGAAAGAAGATTTGGTAACACTTTCAGGTAAACACATCAAAATTAACACGTCAAGATTAGTTAACTACATTCGTTAACATTAACTAACGATGAAATTATTCTAAAGCATTTACTAGGCTAATAATTTCAACATTTAGACTACCAATACCTGATTAAAATATTATTCAATTGACCTAGGCTAACAGACTAACACCTACAGTCGTAGTCTTTCATTCTAGCTCAAAAACTTCTTTTGCCAAAACCTCACACACACCACAAAACATGTTTTACTCACACCCAATGATTCACAAACAAACTCAATGTGGTTTGTAAATTCAATTCAATTCAAATTTATTTGTATAGCGCTTTTCACAATACACATTGTTTCAAAGCAGCTTTACAGAAAGTGCATTTCAGAAATGTACATAGAAAAATACAGTTAGTTAATCATGTATTAATTTAGGGCATAACATATCGCCGGCGTTGAGTCGTCTCTTCACAGGCGTCGAGTCGTGTCATCACAGGTGTTGGGGCATCTGAAGTCTCCGTGAGAGGCTGGATACAAACTGGAGCTGACGAACGCTATTTACCTCGGGACTGGCGTCCCGAGATAACAGCAGAAAGACAGATGGGAAATAATTAGCATAGCTGATGTTCATAATGTTAATGTATTCGAACTGATTCAGCAGTAGTATAAAAGGTAAGCATTAAGTGAATGCTTGGTTAAAGAGATGCGTCTTTAATCTAGTTTTAAACTGGGACAGCGAGTCTGAGTCTCGAACAATATCAGGAAGGCTATTCCAGAGTTTAGGAGCTAAATGTGAGAACGCCCTCCCTCCTTTAGTAGACTTAGATATCCTAGGAATGACCAGAAGCCTCGAATTTAGTGATCTTAAAGAGCGCGATGGATTGTATGGCGATAAAAGGTCTGTTAAATACACAGGAGCTAAACCATTTAGGGCTTTATAGGTCAGTAGTAATACTTTGTAATTGATACGGAACTTTATAGGTAACCAGTGTAGAGATGATAAAATTGGTGCTATATGATCATATTTTCTTGACCTAGTAAGAACTCTAGCGGCTGCATTTTGCACTGAAGCTTGTTTATTGAGGATGCAGGACAACCAGCTAATAAAGCATTACAGTAATCTAGTCTCGAGGTCATGAATGCATGAACTAACTTTTCTGCATCAGAAACAGATAGCATGTTACGTAGCTTAGCAATGTTTCTAATGTGGAAAAAGGCTGTTCTTGTAACATATGAAATATGATTTTCGAAAGTCAAGTTGCGGTCTAGCATAACACCCAGGTATTTTACTGTAGTGGATAAAGTAACAGGACATCCTTCTAAATTAAAGTTGTATTGTAAGAGATTTTGTGGGTAGTTTTTTGGACCAATTAGTAATACCTCCGTTTTATCTGAATTTAATAGCAGGAAATTACACGTCATCCAGCATTTTATATCTTTTAGACATTCTGTCAAGCTAGATAAGTTAGTGTTTTCATCTGGTCGTGATGAGATATATAATTGAGTGCCATCAGCATAACAGTGAAAATTAATTCCATGTTTTCTTATAATATTACCAAGTGGCAGCATATATATTGAGAATAGCAGAGGGCCTAGGACAGATCCTTGCGGCACTCCATAGTCTACTGACGTTATCTTTGATTTTTCCCCATTTAAACAGACGAAATGGTAACGGTCTGATAAGTACGATCTAAACCAGCTTAATGCCTGTCCTTGAACACCAGTGTAGTTTTGTAGTCGATCTAAGAGTATTTTATGATCTATAGCAGGGGTCGGCAACAGGCGGCCCGCGGGCCAAAACTGGCCCACCAGCAATATTTTCTGGCCCGCCGGATTATTTTGGAATTCCGTTTTTTTTTATTTTTTTTTTATAAGCCTATTTTTATTTTACAATAACGGTTTACAAACAGGCGCCATGTATCATTCGTTCAATAGTCTTTTTCAAAGTAAAAACAAATAAAAAAAACGACTTGTTTGTCCATTATTTCCTGAACTAAAATGAAAAAAAACGAATAACGTTTTCCGTTTTTCTGATTGTGCGCTCAGATCAAAAATAGAAAGAATGAATAACGGGTATAGACTATCAGACATATACGAAGGAAATCATTTTAAACAGATCAAGTACTATTGTGGTAACAGATTACAGCCATTTTAATAAGGGTGTGAATATAGCAAACATGCTCTCCTGTAAGTCTCATTCGCTTACAGTCCGACTTTTGAACTTTTTTATTATTATTTATTCGGGTATAACACACTGATAAATAATATGTATTACCTGATAAAAAAATATTTGCACTAAATGCTGCACAAAACTATTCCACTACTTGAGATAAGCCGTAGCCGCGCGCATCTGACAATTTTGGGTTCAAACACTCACATGAGCGGCTGATCTGCAAACCACACATACTTAACAGTGTTAAGTTTGAAAAATACTGTTTGATAGATGCTTTGTTGCGTTGTTTTACTGATGCTTTGTTACCACAGTTATCTGCGTGCTTCCTCAGCGATGAAGTTCCACATTTGCGGCTATCCAACAAGAAAATGCATGCAGCAAGTCTTTCACAATATTTTCTTCAGATAACTCCAAATTTCTCCCACACACTGGACTTGATTTTTTTATGACTTTTGTCGACAACTTTACAATCCCCACTAGCTATTCTTTTCTTCAACTCCTCAGCATCCATCTCAACAACTGCAGAACGCGGCATCGCGCGCGCGGTTATGAGGAATTTTTAAAAGTGAAAGTAGTAACGTTATAGGTCCTGCAGGGCGTGGCGCGTGGGCACAAATAAATGTGGATTTTTAATTATTTTATCAACTTGAAATACAGCCATATTTTTGTAGATGTGTTCCTAAAAATATGCAGATTTTACTTTTGCATGTGATTGTTTTAAACCTGTGTTACCCGTGTGTATGTTGCTTGAGGGATTTGAGTGATAGACTTTGCCCTATTTAATTTGTTATTTATATTTCATAATTTTTTTTTCTGTGACATTTTTTTTCTCTGCTGACAGTAATAAATAATATTTATATTGACACAAACACAATTTTTGTATAGCATTTATAATTGTTATAGGCTACTTATTCTCTCTCTTTCTGTTAGAGACATTTGAATGAGAGATTCTGGAAATGAGATCTAAATTTTGCGGACCCGTCAGGTCGGGATATAAAAAGCGGGTGAACACAGAGTGTATTTTAAGCGGTTTAATATCCATAGGCCTACTCCGTCTAGCTGGCCCGCCATCTACTGGCTAAAAAAAATATTGGCCCGCGGCCAAAGTTACTTGCCGACCCCTGATCTATAGTGTCGAACGCAGCACTAAGATCAAGTAGAACTAGTATTGAGATACAGCCTTGGTCAGAGGCTAAAAGTAAATCATTTGTAATTTTAACTAGCGCAGTTTCTGTGCTATGATGCGGTCTGAATCCCGACTGAAATTTTTCATAGATATCATTTTCTTGCAAGAAAGAACACAATTGAGCGGACACAATTTTTTCTAGTATTTTAGACATAAATGGAAGATTTGAGATGGGTCTGTAATTTGCTAGGTTATTTGGATCTAATTGCGGTTTCTTAATGAGAGGTTTTATTACTGCCAGCTTGAATATTTTTGGAACATGACCTAAAGATAAAGTTAATAATATTGAGAAGAGGCTCTTCCACTACAGGTAACACTTCTTTAAGTAGTTTAGTGGGTATTGGATCTAATAAACATGTTGTTGGTTTAGATGCAATGATAAGTTTATTTAGCTCTTCCTGTCCTATAGTTGTAAAGCGGTTTAGTTGTTCTAGAGGGGCCATAATTGAGGCTGAGTCATAAGACACCATAGAGGATTGTACATTTACAATTGTGTTTCGGATGCTTTCTATTTTCTCATTGAAGTAATTCATAAAATCATTACTACTATATTGTAACAGAATATTTTGCTCTGGAGATGTCTGATTATTTGTTAGTCTAGCCACGGTGTTAAATAAACCTTGGATTATTTTGGTTATTTTCTATTAGTTTGCGGATATGCTCAGCCCTGGCTGATTTTAGAGCTCTTTTATAACGTGACATACTGTCATTCCACGCGATTCTAAAGACCTCTAAATTAGTTTGTTTCCATTTACGCTCTAAGTTACGAGTTTCTCTCTTGATAGCATGCGTAGCACTGTTGTACCATGGTGCTTTAGTTTTCTCTCTAACCTTTTTTAATCTAATTGGTGCAACAATATCTAGAGTACTAGAGAAAATGGTGCTCAAACTGCTAGTCATTTCCTCTAGTTCATCTGTTTGTTTGGGTTCACTGAGCAGCTGAGATAGATCAGGTAAGCTATTTGAGAATCTATCTATAGTGGTTGGAAGGATTGTTCTGCCTGGTCGATAACGTGGTGCAACATGACAAATTTCAGCAGTACGTATTATGCAAGTTACCATGTAATGATCAGTGAGATCATCACTTTGCGGTATAATATCTATATCGGTTGGATCGGTTCCATATGATATAATTAAATCTAGTGTATGATTTAGACGATCAGTGGGACCACTGACGTTTTGCTTCACCCCAAAAGAGTTTAATAAATCTGTAAACGCAGCCCTAACGCATCATTTGTATTATCTACGTGTATGTTAAAGTCGCCAACAATTATTGCTTTATCGACATTGACCAATAGGTCTGAGAGAAAGTCTGCAAACTCTTTTAGGAAATCAGCATATGGCCCTGGAGGTCTATATACGGTAGCCAAGGCTAGAGATAATAAGGATTTCTTTCTTACATCTAAGAGCGTAACATTTAGCACAAGTACTTCAAACGAATTAAACCTATGACAAGTTTTCTGAGTAACATTAAGAATATCTCTATAGATTGTTGCAACACCGCCCCCACGACCAATCAGACGGGGCTCATGCTTATAACAGTATCCTGGTGGATACAAAACATCACTCACAAACTAATGCATATTGTTCTGCAAATAAAAAACGTACCTATCAAACAAATACAGTATGTTTTACATATACATAGAAACGTATTTCTTCAATGACAAAAATATCCTCCAAGTACAAACTAAAATCTTTCAAGTACAAAACAAAATTCTACAAGTACGAAACAAAAACCTTCAAGTACAAAGCAAAATTCTACAAGTACAAAATAAAAACCTTCAAGTACAAAGCAAAATTCTACAAGTACGAAACAAAAACCTTCAAGTACAAAACAAAATTCTACAAGTACGAAAAACTGTCACGTGACTTTTGGCACTATTTTTCCGCGTCCATGCACGCAGGCAGATTTTCTCACAAATGCAGTTGAGCAACTTCCTCTTCTAGAACAGTAGATGGCGCTAAGATAGGGGATCAATTTCGCGCTAGTCTCTCGGGAGAAACACTATTGTGAAACGTGCTTGCCTTTGCCCATGGGAAAATGAGCTGTGAACAGGTGTGTTTCTGTCTTACTTTATCTATAATTAACCTTATTGAGGTTTTGGTAAATGTTTATTATATAGACAGAAATCCACATTAGCACTTAGTAGCACTCCACTCATAAGGGAATCTATAATCTGAAAGCTAGCTGCCATCATGTTGCTTTTTACATTTTTGTAAAAACGTTTCATTTACTGAATGAGTCTATTTCTTTCGTTCTCCATAAATTAATGAGAACATTTCATTTAATTGAAAGGGTCCCACTTATTCATTCATTTAGTTGGAATTCAGTCAGTGTAACTGTTAATGTAATAAAATAATGAATGAACTGAATGAACAAAACAAACAATATACAATTGTTTCTTAACTTCCCTGTGACGTATGCCCAAATTATTATTTTGGACAGACAAATGAAACCCTCCTTTCAATTAAATTAAATGTTCTCATTAATTTATGGAGAACGAAAGAAATAGATTGTTCAGTGTACATAATCACTAATTTAGTCATTTCACACGCGTCTTATGTAGATTATTATTATTATTTTTTTAAAGTAACATATGACAGAGCTTTCAGCTTAGATTCCCCTATCCTAGAGAGAGAGAAGTGCTACTTAGGGGTAATATGGATTTTTGTCTAGATGTAATAAACATTTTGCAAAAGAAAACCTCAATAAGGTTAATTAGATAAAGACAGAAACACACCTGTTCACCGCTTATTTTCCTCAGCTGTAGGCAGTGTTCCGTATTTCGTTACAGAATACATGCCCAAAAATGTCATTTGTAACGTATTCCGTTACATCACAGGCTATGAAGCACTTCCTACTGAAGCGCTCGAGCTCTGCTACAGGCCGCCTGAAACAGCCGCCTGCCCGAAGCTCTCAGCCGCAGCCTGCACCACCCGCCGCCGCCGCTTCACAGCGCCGCCAGGCCCGAGATCAAAGACCGTGCTTTTGCTCTGCTGGACGCCGCCCCCCTCAGCGCGGGCCCGGCCGAGAATTGAGGTCAAGACTGATGTCTCAAAGCCTTCCTAGCCTCTCTAGGAAAGTGACGGTGTTCAAATCCTGCTGTGGCCAGCGTTGAGTTCTCAGCACACCGGGGCTCTCGAACCTCCGTCATGCCGCGGCCAGAGCCCAGATTTCATTCTACCTATAGCTATTCACGCAGATGTGTGGTCAAAGCTCCCCGGGGTATCAGAATGGGTGCTGAACACTATAAAGCGAGGCTATACGCTACAATTCGCTCAACGGGGCCGTTATACGGCGTGTGTCGAAACTACGGTGAAAAACGAAGTATCTCATCTACTTCAAGCCGAGATAGTGAAACTACTGAGCAAAGGTGCTATAGAACCTTTATCTCAGGCTCAGAGCGAAGGGGGCCTATACAGCAGATATTTTCTGGTACCGAAAAAAGATTGAGGTCTCAGACCCATTTAAGATCTGCGACAGCTGAACAGAGCACTTGTGAAGCACCTGTTCAAAATGCTTACGACCAGGAAAATCCTTGCACAAGTTCGACAAGAGGACTGGTTTATGTCAATAGATCTGAAAGACGCCTATTTCCAAATACAAATAGCGTCCCATCACAGGCGATTCTTGAGATTCGAGGGCCAGGCATATCAATACACAGTCCTGTCGTTCGGCCTGTCCCTAGCACCTCGTACTTTCACGAAGTGCATGGACGCGGCTCTCGCACCCCTGAGACTTCGGGGCATGCGAGTTTTGAACTACTTGGACGATTGGCTGATTCTAGCTCGATCACACTCAGAGCTCATAGAACACAGGGCCACATTACTCGAGCACCTCGAGAATCTGGGCCTTGCAGTCAATTGGGCGAAAAGCTCGCTGTCTCCCAGTCAGAAAATTTATTTTCTGGGAACAGTGCTGGACTCGCTATCGATGACAGCACGCCTGTCACCGGAGCGCGTACTAGACATTCAGCGCGCTGCGAAATCCTTCCGCCACGGCTCTATAGTCCCGCTCTAAAGGTTTCAGAAAATGCTGGGCCTAATGGCCTCAGCAGCCTCTGTACTCCAGCTGGGACTGCTTCGCATGCACCCACTGCAGATGTGGCTGAAAACGTGAGTTCCGCCCCGGGCATGGACCGCTGGTCTGTTTCGACTTAGGGTCGATCTAAAGTGCATTTCAGCTCTGGAACCTTGGAAAGTAACCGAGTGGTATCAGTCAGGTGTGAGTCTGGGGACCGCCTCGAGTGAGAAGGTGGTGTCTACGGACGCCTCCACCTCGGGATGGGGAGCGCTGCTCGAGGGCAGACCGTTCGCTGGCCTGTGGTCAGAACAGGAAAAGCTCCTTCACATAAACTGCTTGGAAATGATAGCAGTCGACAAAGCGCTACGGCGCTTCTGTCCCCAGATAAAAGGTCCCCACGTCTTGGTCCGGTCGGACAACATGTCAGTGGGGGCATACATAAATCACAAGGGCGGCATCAGGTCCCGAAACCTTTACAGGCTGATGGAACGCCTCCTGGTCTGGGCTCAGCACAACCTGCTCTCACTGAGAGCAGCGCATGTGCCTGGTCACCTGAATGTGGGACCAGACAGACTGTCCAGAAACAATGTCCCAGCAGGGGAATGGTCGCTGCACCCCAGACGGTCCAACTGCTGTGGGAAACGTTCGGCAGAGCGCAGGTGGACCTGTTCGCATCCCACGAAAACGCTTGTTGTCAGAACTTTTTCTCGAAAAGCAAAGACGCGCTGGCCCGCGCCTGGCCCCGTTGTCCCCTATATGCTTTTCCCCCTGTCTCGCTCCTGCCTCAAGTGTTGGAACGAATCAGGAAAAACAGATGCCCAATGCTGCTTGTGGCTCCGCTCTGGACAAACCAGACTTGGTTCCCAGTTCTGATGCAGCTGACCAGCACTGCCCCGTGGCCTGTGCCACTGAGGAAAGTCCTCCTCTCTCAGGCAGGGGGCTCGATTTGACATCCTCGCCCGGATCTGTGGTCCCTGCACGCATGGGCCATCAACGGGTACCCGCTAACCTCCCGGAGGGAGTGTTAAACACGATCACACGGGCTAGAGCTCCATCTACTAGACAGCTCTACTCCTCGAAGTGGTCTGTGTTCTCTGCTTGGTGTCAAGCTCAGGGCTTTTTACCTGTAGACTGCGGGGTTACGGAAGTGCTTTCCTTCCTTCAAGGGCTGCTGGATAAGGGCAGAACACCATCCACGCTCAAAGTATACGTGGCGGCCATAGCATCGTTCGCAAAACCGGTGTCTGGCCAGTCACTGGGGAAGAACGACTTAGTCGTGCGTTACCTCAGGGGAGCTCGGAGATTGAACCCTCCCAGGCCCCCTTCAGTACCGATGTGGGACCTTTTCACGATTTTGGAAGCCATGAAAGGTGCCCCATTCGAGCCAATCCATTTGTCAGACATGAAACATCTGTCTTTCAAAACGGTGTTTCTTATGGCTCTCGCTTCAGTGAAGCGCGTAGGGGACTTACAAGCGCTGTCGGTAAGTGCGTCGTGTATGGAGTTTGGGCCTAATGACTCAAAGGTCATACTCAAACCTAGGCACGGGTACGTGCCGAAATCCCTCAACACACCGTTTAGGGCCCAGGTGATTTCCCTGTCTGCCCTTCCGGTTCTCAATGAGAAGGACGCAAGTCTCCTTTGCCCTGTCAAGGCACAAAGAGCTTATGTGTCCCGCTCGTCTGGTTTTAGACAGAATGAGCAGCTTTTCGTTTTGTTTGGCGGACGTTCTAAGGGACTTGCCGCATCAAAACAGAGCCTATCCAGATGGATAGTCGATGCCACAGCGCTGGCTTACACCTCTAAGGGCCTGCGGTGCCCCTTGGGTGTCAGAGCGCAGTCCACGAGAGGCGTGGCCTCTTCGTGGGCATGGTCTAGCGGGATCACCCTGCAAGATATGTGACCTGATCCAGCAAAATGAGTCACAGTGACCCAAATTTCAAAATTGAGATTTTGGTATTAATGGAAAGAGGAGACCATACAATTTAAAATGATATCCTAGTCAAAGTCATACCTTAAATGGTTGTAAAGATATACACATTTTAATTATGGTCGTCTGCCCTCTTTTTCCAATTGAAAACCTGAGAAAATTGCGTTTAAAGTTTTTTGCCCATTTTTTGTTGATATCTTTCAAAATCCATTGCATTTAAAGAGATGAACTATTTATTTTACAGCTTAATTTGACCAAAGACATATATAATGCTATTAAACAGGACTGAAGCTCAAATTATTTTAAAGTTTTTATTTTTGAATAAATATTTTAAAAGGCACTTTTACAAAAATCAGAAAGATTGAACAGAGGTGCTACATTTTTGCGTGTGTGTGTGGTGTGTGTGTGTGTGTGTGTGTGTGTGTGTGTTGTGTGTGTGTGTGTGTGTGTGTGTGTGTGTGTGTGTGTGTGTGTAGGCCTAAGTAGGCTAATGCATTAATAATGCGATGTTAAAAGTGTGTGTTTAACATGAATACGTCTAAGAGTGCATATCTGTAAAAAGAGAATCGCACTGGTGACAACTTTTTTTAAAATAAAACTTGATGATAATTTCTGGATTTGAAATACAAATAGTGAGTAAATGTGTGTGTGGTACAGCCGCTGATCAGTTGCGCACAGCAAATGCACGCAGCATGAGCACTGTGCTGCTCCCGCACCGCATACGCACCGCACACGAGTATGTGCACTCTTGCTGATCAGCAGCAGAGCTTAGGTTAGAAGCCTTCAGTGAGTTCAACGCGTTGGTGACTTTGCTCTCTTTTGACAGCCACATTTCTTAAATTAATATTTAATCTTTCTGATGAGATCTGCTAGCTTGTTTACACCGAGCGCGAGTCTGACAGGAGGGTGGCTAGACCGATCGCGTGCCGGTCAGTCGAAACGGGGCTTCCCATTGCCAAATGATCAGCGTTTGTGTACATTTTCTAAGCTTTTTGATTGGTTGTATACAACGTGCAACACCATATTTGGAGAGCAGAGATAGTGACGTTTCAGGGGATACCTGGGAAATGCTCAGAAGTGATGAGAGGAGTTGAGAAAAGCAATAATTCCCAGCGAATTTAGTACAACTTTGTAAACTTTAATAGTCATTTAAATACATTTACTCATTTATATGGACTATGAAACTTCGGGAGATTATTTTTGAATGTCTTTTGAATGAAATTAGCCAAAAAAGTTTTTTTTTTATTATTTCATTATTTTTCCACATAATCGGCCCATATCTTAAAATAGAACGTTGCGACTTCCGACTCATTTCGCCAGAGCGGGTCACATATCTGTACGGCTGCGGGCTGGGCCTCGCCGTCTACATTTATAAAATACTATAACCTGGAGGTGTCCGCCTTACAAGCTAAGCTTTTGGTGGTCTAGAATTCAGTGCTATCTGCCCCGCTGTGCCGGCCCAGATGCTGAGTTTGGCCTGCATATCGCTCACTGACCAATACAGCAGCTCCACGAGTGTTGACACATGTATGGCCACCCAGTTTAGGCTGAAAGCTTTCACTCTGGCTGCGTGGTTTAATAGTTATATGATTAGCTCCTCTGGATGCTACTTTATAAGGAATGACGCTTCTAGCCCCTCTTCCTTCACTCTCTGTGAGTCTATGGTGATTATGCACTACATGCGCCCCGGGCTTCTGCCCTTGGGACTTTGGTGTTGGATCCCTGCGTAAGATATTACGCAGTACGAGAGATACTCTCGTAAGAGAACGTACTCGGTTACTAACGTAACCTCTGTTCTCTCTAGAGAGGGAACGAGTACTACATATCTTGCCGTGCTTTAAATACGCTCTGGTTCGCTTCGGCGATGAAAAACAGTTTGTATCAGCCTATCGACCTGCTTTATAGGGCGAGATCACGGCCTTTCTGGCGGGATGTGACGAAGTGGGCGCGAAGTGCCCCCACTGGTCATGACGTCACGCAGAGCCGCTCTCGATAGGCTGCTGCTTTTGCCGCAGGGCAGCCAATAGGCGCGCGAGCTGCCTCGCCCATGTCTGCATGCTGCCGCAAAGCGTTTTGCATTGATTAAAAATTAAGGATAATTTTTGGCTTCAATATCTCGTGGAAAAGAGGTTTTCCCCATAGTGTAAGATATTACGCAGTACTCGTTCCCTCTCTAGAGAGAACAGAGGTTACGTTAGTAACGGAGTACGTTTTTTTATGAATGGATGTCAATGGAGAGGAGGCTTCACTCCACTGAATAAACCACTTTTGTGAGGAAACACCTTATCTTTTAAGTAATCGACACCCTGTTCGCTAATCTTCAACATGTTTTACACTAAACAATACTTTTGTTCAGAACGATATGTAGATTTTACTATGTTAAAAAGGTTATTTCATAAGGGAAGGCAGAGAAGGTAATGTCGTGACAGGCAGGACTCATTTACGGCATTACCATAGGACCTAATTTTAGTAATATTGAGTGATATTGCATATTGTCTAAAGAAATTAAATAATAGAGACGTTTTCTTTCTTTGGCTTTGAGGTTTTACCAGTTATGATAACACTTGAATTGCATGACTATTATAACTGCATGTATGCATATGACGCTGATATTATGCACTTTAATGAATGAAGACAAAATTATTAATTTAATTATAAATATTTTGTTGGATATTGTTTAATTAAAATAAAACATGAAGTTGTAACTAGTGATTGACCGATGTTGATTTTTTTTAATAACCAATACCGATTATTTGCATGTTTATGTGCTCGATAACCGATATGCAGAACCGATATTTATTTACTGTTATACTTCTGTTTTTGACACAATTATTACAACACAAATGAACAAACCATTTTTTTTATGACAATCACTCCCTCCTTGCATACAAAAAAAAAAAAAAAAAAACTTTATATTTAATACACAAATAAATAGAGGGGTCTGAGTTAAAAAAATAAAGTGCAAAACAAAATTTTGAAAGTTAGCAGTCTTTCATGTTAAATTAAATCTTCAAATTACAATAAAAACATTTATATTATTACATTATATAATTTATATATAAATTATACATATAATTTATAAGCATCGGCAGCAACAATGTTAATAATAGGCAAAATAAATGTTAAAAGTCTAATGTTTTCATATGGAGAAAATAATTGACGGGAGTCCTTTGCAGAAACGTAATTCATTTCTAATTGTAATTCTAAATGTAATTCAATAGATCATTCTATCTACTACAGCATCCTGGAAGCTTACGGAAAAAAAAAATCGAAAAAAATAACTGACTACGGCGAAACTAATGGATTAAAACACATTTTGGTAAGTATTTTTTATTATTATTATTAACTCAAAAGTGCCTTGTTAGTTTGGTGTATTATAATGCTGTTGTGTTGTTTAAAGGGCTAATGTGTAGCTTTTAGCAGCCTCTAGCGGTGATGTTTCAGATTGCAACCAATTTTTACAAGAGCACTCGTGTGCGTGCTCGAACTCAAGAGTGAGCACTCATGGTATCGCCCACCCCACACTGAGACTTTCAACAAACCAGAGAAAGCATCATAATAGGGATGAAAGCCAACTCCGGGTCTGTTTTTATACCTAAATATATACCTATACCTAAAACAAAGCGGTCTCTCCATAATTCAAAGGCTCTGCAGATGTTGATCCATGTTTTCGTCCGAAGTTGATCCGATTCACGTTTGGCCTGACGAGCTTCAGCAGATAAAACTTTTTTTTGTTTTTTATATTTATGAGGAGTTTGTGTTGAAGTCTGTGTTGTGTTGGAGGCAGGTCGTTTTTTGGTGTTATCAGACTCCATGTAGTTTGCTGCAGTGCCGTCACATAGACTGTATATAAAAAGGAGAGAGACTCAAAAGCGCGCATGCACGTCACATCCGATGGATTTCGCGGTAAATCCGACCCGGGGCCTTCACATAGAAATAGGAATACTGGCCTTCAGAGGTAATAGCAAAACCCGACAAGTGGATCATTGTAATGTGTGATTACAACCCCTTTACACACAGGCAATAAAAAAAGGATTCATTTTAGAAGAAAAGCTACATATAGCACCTTTAACTTATAATATTACAGTAGCCTATATCTCCTATTGTGACTAAAGTTAGTTTGACTTATCCTTTTCACCATTGGACTCTGTCATACTTGATGGTGGCTAAAAAAAGACATCAATCCATAAAAATAATTTTTCGTCTTCTTTGTGCTGCGTGGTAATTGGATACCAACAGCCAATCACAATTGACCTTTAATTTTCCGATTGGTTGATTTTGTGGCACACTTGTAACGCTGTTGTATGTTGAGCAAGCGTGTGTGTCAAGAGTAGAACGCGCACAGAATTAAGAGGTTGAGAGAGAGACAGAGAGAGAGAGAGTATATAAATACTCTCATAACATTCTCAGTCTCTGCACTGTTGTCCTGTTGCTACCCCATTGCCCTTCCAGCGAAACAGCTGTTTTCAAAGAATCGTTACTTGAAGGCAACCTTAGCGTGATGTTGGCCTTTTTAAGATAACAGCGTGGTTGTTGTGAGAGCACGATTTCACGCCAATCTGTAAGCAAAGTCACGTTAGACCTATAGCTTCACAACCCATTAGTTAATGCAGCAGTTTTATTTTATTTTTGCTGTCAGCAGAGGGATGCGCTGTTACACCCCACAACACAGCAACGGTTTACCATGGTTGAAATAGTAATGCAGAATTAATCAAGACACACGACTGAGAGGGATTACGTCTATAAACAGTGCGCAGTAGTCCGTGTAGCAGTAAAGGAGGCAATCAACGGCCACGCCAAGTAATGACGTCACGACGCCCAAGCCCTATTCGCAGTGTTGGGTGGTAGCGTCACTACAAATAACAACCCTTATTCAACAAACTCGAAAAAAGATTCGTTCATTTTGATGAACGAGTTTGAAAAGTAGAGTCACGAACGCGCATCACAGAACAGAGCAAGGCGAGCATTTGTACTTATAAAACTTAAACTTTTTTATTTATTTTTGAAATGACTGATTGTTTCTCTAGATAAGACCCTTATTCATCATCGGGTATCGTTTAAAGACCTTTGAAGCTGGACTGAAACTGTAATTTGGACCTTGAACCGTTTGGGTCCTGTTGAAGTCCATTATATGGAGAAAAATCCTGGAATGTTTTCATCAAAAACCTTTATTTCTTTTCGACTGAAAAAAGAAAGACATTGACATCTTGGATGACATGGGGGTGAGTAAATTATCAGCAAAAGTTTTTTTAAAAGTGAACTAATCCTTTAAAAAAAATCGCAATATAGACTAGTTCTGTGAATATTAGGCTAAACCGCATAAAGACTATTTAAAAGTAATCATGCATGTTCCAACAATGCGTGTCTCTGTGAATGAATGGCTCAGACACACGGATTCATTTAAAGCAACACCATGGAACTTTTCCTCTTCGTTCGCCCTACTGGTTGGAAACAAAATTGTCCATTACCGCTGTCGTAAATAATTTAGCCTACCGCCGCACGCACGCTCACTGTTTATCCAGCACCGGCTTTAGAATGAACGATGTCCACAGACAAGGTAGAGTATGTTACATGATTTCATGAAAGGATGATGTATTGCGACATCAGAAACGAAGAAAAACGAAATAATGACTATTGTAGCGCTTGACGTAAAGCAGTCGAATTTTGTAGTTCTTTTTGTGGTCGGGTTACTTCCGAACCCCGAAGTTCCATAGTGCCAGTGAAAGCGATACAGACCCCCTCAGGCTATGACAGATGTGCCTTTCACCGTTACGACTTGATGAACCACTGATAAGATTTTGGAAACATTATTTTAAGGTAAAAAATGGGTAACACTTTATTTTACGACCCGCAAACAACTGCGTAAGTACACCGAAATTATGGTGTACGTTTCTGTAATTATAGCGTACTTCCGTGTAGGTATAAGGGAACAATATGTTAAGTTTTGGGTAATAAAGGGGTAACAAGCAGATATACAACCTGTAAAATAACTTCGTAAGTAAATTGAAATTACGGTGTACGTTTCTGTAATTATAGTGTACCTCTGTGTAGGTCTAAGGGAACAATATGTTAAGTTTTGGGTAGGCTAATAAAGGGGTAACTGTCACGGTTGATACAGGAGACAGACAGGTGGTAAGTGAAATGGTGTTTATTTAACAGAACAGGCAGAAGCAGACAGAGTTATGGTGAGTATTCCAACAGATGATAATAGGATGAACTTAGCCAATGGATAATGAGAGTCTCTCTTTCCGATGCAGATGGATAGTTGCAGGAGAGGGTTGCAGTAGGACGGCTGGGAACTGAAGATGGCACACGATGAAGAGGATAATCCAATAGGGACAGGTGAGTAGCAGGTAAGTAGCGGGTAAGTCTCTGGTTGAGCAGAGGTGAGTCTGTGTGTCATGTAACGACGAGATCAGACCGTGACTGCAGGGAGAGTGAGTGTTATATAGTCCGTGCTGGTGATGAGATGACGTGATGGAGATCAGGTGTGGTGATGAGGGAATCGAGTGCAGGTGAGGATCCTGGGGAATGCTGGGAAATGTAGTGAATGTAGATGATGAAGGTAAACGTGAATGTGACATTACACCCCCCTCCGGAAAGCGCGACCTCGCGCTGCAGAGGAGTCAAGGCGGAGCAGATGAGAGAGGACGTGTCCAGGGCGGAGCTGTGGGACCCTCGGGCGTCCATGGCGGTGAGACCCCTTCGGGTGGCCATGGCGGTGAGGCCCCTTCGGGTGGCCATGGCGGTGAGGCCCCTTCGGGTGGCCATGGCGGTGAAGACCCTGTAGAAGTTCCAGAATTCCCCAACTGAGCCGAATGGACCCAGAGCCGAGGTGACACCACAGGTCTGGAGGGCCAAGGCAGATCTGCAGGCTCATGGGACCGAAACGGAGAAGGGGCTCTGGAAGCCCGTGGCGTAACCAGTGCGAGGGAGGACGACTGAGGAGCAGGAGGGAAGATGGAGCCCGGTGGAGCAGAAGGGATGCAGGGCAGAGGCACAGCCGGCAGCACGGAGTCCCGAGGTGGAACCAGGGTGACGGCTGACCAATGTGAGGAAGGAAGGAGGAGTGAGCCTGGTGGAGATATAGGGCTGACAAGACCCGGCGGAGGTGAGGGCACAATGAGCCGCAGAGAGGCTGTAGGGTCGGAGGACCAAGGTGGAGTCAGAGGTTCAGGGGATTGAGGCAAGGACAGGGGATCCACTGACCAGGGCGATGCTGAGGCTTGGAGACCCAGAGGCGGCTCCACAGCGATACTGGGGTTTAGCTGTGGATGGGCAGCAGGGTCGACAGGGCTCAGTAGAGGCGAGACAGTAGAGCATGAAGACATCAATAGCGGAGCTGGGAGAGGGAGGCAGGGTGGGAATACAGTTTCAGGCTGGACGGCGGTCTCAGGCTGGACGGCGGTCTCTGGCCGGACGGCGGTCTCTGGCTGGACGGCGGTCTCTGGCTGGACGGCGGTCTCTGGCTGGACGGCGGTCTCTGGTGGGCAGGCAACGGGCTCAGGCTCTGGCGCTGGGTCAACGGGCTCTGGCTCTGGCGCTGGGTCAACGGGCTCTGGCTCTGGCGCTGGGTCAACGGGCTCTGGCTCTGGCTCTGGCGCTGGGTCAACGGGCTCTGGCTCTGGCGCTGGGTCAACGGGCTCTGGCTCTGGCGCTGGGTCAACGGGCTCTGGCTCTGTGAAAAAGTCTATTAGGTCAATGCTGGCAGAGGCCAGCGGTAGGGTCTCAGTGCTGGAAGGGACCAGCGGCGAAGGCTCTGTGCTGGAAGGGACCAGCGGCGAAGGTTCAAATGGGCTGGACGGGACCAGCGGCGAAGGCTCTGTGCTGGATGGGACCAGCGGCGAAGACTCTGTGCTGGATGGGACCAGCGGCGAAGGCTCTGTGCTGGATGGGACCAGCGGCGAAGGCTCTGTGCTGGATGGGACCAGCGGCGAAGGCTCTGTGCTGGATGGGACCAGCGGCGAAGGTTCTGTGCTGGATGGGACCAGCGGCGAAGGCTCTGTGCTGGATGGGACCAGCGGCGAAGGCTCTGTGCTGGATGGGACCAGCGGCGAAGGCTCTGTGCTGGATGGGACCAGCGGCGAAGGCTCTGTGCTGGATGGGACCAGCGGCGAAGGCTCTGTGCTGGATGGGACCAGCGGCGAAGGCTCTGTGCTGGATGGGACCAGCGGCGAAGTGGGCTTGGTGCTGGTAGGTTGTGTCCCGGGTCGGGAACCGACACTCTCCAGACACCGGATCACGGTCTCCCTCCAGCTGAGTCCGGTGGTGTCTGGAAGGTCGATCCGGTGGTGTAATCTGGCCCCGAGCCAGAATAAGGTACACAACCGCTCGTCAGCCACATTACTGACGAGTGCGATGCGAATAAAGCCTTCAACAAATGAATACCAATTTTGGCTCTCCTGAGCCAGGACGATAATTTTTACCCCATCGTCCATCTTGGGGCGGTCTGATCTTCTGTCACGGTTGATACAGGAGACAGACAGGTGGTAAGTGAAATGGTGTTTATTTAACAGAACAGGCAGAAGCAGACAGAGTTATGGTGAGTATTCCAACAGATGATAATAGGATGAACTTAGCCAATGGATAATGAGAGTCTCTCTTTCCGATGCAGATGGATAGTTGCAGGAGAGGGTTGCAGTAGGACGGCTGGGAACTGAAGATGGCACACGATGAAGAGGATAATCCAATAGGGACAGGTGAGTAGCAGGTAAGTAGCGGGTAAGTCTCTGGTTGAGCAGAGGTGAGTCTGTGTGTCATGTAACGACGAGATCAGACCGTGACTGCAGGGAGAGTGAGTGTTATATAGTCCGTGCTGGTGATGAGATGACGTGATGGAGATCAGGTGTGGTGATGAGGGAATCGAGTGCAGGTGAGGATCCTGGGGAATGCTGGGAAATGTAGTGAATGTAGATGATGAAGGTAAACGTGAATGTGACAGTAACAAGCAGATATACAAGCAAATTATTTATAATGTAATTATTTTAAAACTAACAGGTACCTATTATGTTAATATATTCCAGGCAAAAATTGTACGTCTGTTGTATATAAAAATTATAACATTTCTGGCAAAATATGTTCTTGTGCAATTTTACAGGGTAATTTTGACATCTGTGGGTTGAAAATGAAACGTGTATGGCTGTATGTAAGCACAGTATGATAAAAAATGAATTTATTTATTTATTTATTTATTTAAACAGGAAAAGATTAAGAGCAATCGGGCCTGACTCAGTGTAAAACTGATTTTCAGCAGGTTCCTGTTCTGCAGAACATGAAAACACAACAGAACTCCAAGACCATACAATAACAAACACACAACAAGCACACAAACCACGATAGTAAACAAGCATCAGCAGGGGGCCATAAAGCCATCTCAGTGGTCACAGATATACTTGTCCATCAGATGGCTTTTCTTACTGGATTGATTAATGTTAAATCAACACAGAGATGCCAAAATTAAATGTAAAATTGCACAAGAACATATTTTGCCAGAAATGTGATGATAACTTTTATATACAACAGACGTACAATTTTTGCCTGGAATATATTAACATAATAGGTACCTGTTAAAATAATTACATTATAAATAATTTGCTTGCATAGCTTGTTACCCCTTTATTACCTTATACCTACACGGAGGTACACTATATTTACAGAAATGTACACCGTAATTTCAGTTTACTTACGAAGTTATTTGCAGGTTGTATACTATCTGCTTGTTACCCCTTTATTACCCCAAACTTAACATATTGTTCCCCTATACCTACACGGAAGTACGCTATAATTACAGAAACGTACAACGTAATTTCGGTTTACTTGCGCAGTTGTTTGCGGGTCGTAAAATAAATGGTTACCAAAAAATGTTACATAATGTTGCTTTAAGTTACCACACACTGAAGCTCCCATGTCATGAGGCTTGCGATGTTTTCAGCCTATATGAGGACATTAATGGATGAACTTCATCTACACAGCCACTCTGAGTCACTTTAGCAGCATTTTAGCTTGATTTGAGAAAAACTGTCGTCATATCAAAAATAAAACACAGAGAGACTCAAAGGTCTGCATGGCAACCTGTCAAAATAAAAGGTTGGTTTAACCTTTGAAGAAAGTTTTGCTTAAATACATTAAAATGCTACATTTTAATTAATTGGTCATTACAATTAAAAAAAAAAAAAAAGAAGAAATTCCATACGCATGTGTAAGGGTTCTCATCTCCGCTGTCGCAAACATCAACTGTGCGCATGCGTCAGTGGAACCAGACGATAGGCTTAAATGTTTCCCGGCTTGAAACATTTGAAACAAATATTTCCCGTACATACAACTGCCATCTTTGGCATTACGGGTTTTCCCTGTATAGTTGTATTGAGGATTGAGGAAGTGGAATGTCTCATATATAAATAGTCTCTGATTTGGTGCATGGGTTACTCATTGCAGGCTGATTTGAAGCCCACTGCTTAGCCTGCTACTGGTGCACACCAGCTCAGTAGCTCAATTAAAAGCAGACAATTTGAAGTTGCGTCACGATTAGGCCCTGGCCAGTTCGCCTGGTCCTAGTAGTGACCCTCCTACTACATATGGGCCGTTTTGTTGGTGCATCTCAAACTGTTGATGCCCATGTCACCCTGCCTGAGCGTTTTGTTTATATCGAGGAACAGAAAGTGTTCAAACTTTAACGGTAGGTCTGGCTTGGGGATCAATGAGTTGGTTGAGGAAGTGCAGGCTTGCATGCGGGCTCGACATTTATCAGTGGCTGACCAGTTCTTCTTTGATCATTTGGCGGGGGAGGCACATGAAGAAATTCCTGTTAGCCTGTTAGTGAATGGGAAGATCCCGGTAAGATTATTGCCGCCTTAAAATAACTCTATGTGTGTACCCAGTCGTATGCAGGAGGCTTTCTTCTCCAGAAGGCAACAGGAGGATAAGACATGGGTCTCCTGCTTAACCCTCTTTCCAGGAGTCACTAGTGTTGCCGAATGCTGGAATACTGTTGAGAGATAAATTTGTGGAGCATGTTCTTGACAGTGCTCTTCTTCGTGAATTGAACCAGTTTATGCGTCGTCAGTCCACTGCTAGACATTCATAGTGATGTTATTAGGTGGGAACGTGAGGGCATGCCTGGAGGGGCAAGAAATCGTAGCCATTCTGTTCCATTTGCTCATGGTTTTCAATATGGGGTGTAAGGTGGCACACGCCTGCAAGTAGACCGGCTTTCTCAGCCCTCCAAGTTGAGTGAGCTTAGGGAAATGTTACACCTGCAACAAAACCGGTTAACTCAACTTAGCCAGAGCGTCGCCCAATTGCAGAATTCACCTCGTAATGTTCGGCCGACTCATGGCGGCTACTTTTTATGCAGGAGATGTCAAAAACCTGGCCATTTCGCAAGAGATTGCAATTGGGAATGTTATGTTATGTTGTTTATCTGGGGAAAGAGAGACCTCTTGTGGTGACTCCTGATGTAGCGTAATGTTTACGTTGTACTTTTACGTGTCAGTTCTATGTGAAGATCTTTTTCTATCTGGATTTAATTTGGCCTGAATACACGTTTGCCTGTAAGTACGAATTCATACAGTTATCCTGACATCTAGCACTAAGAATTTTACAAATTAAATCCTTTAAGGAAGTTTGAGTTCATTCTAATTGTGTATTTTGATCACATATGCTAAACGTTAGCTTCGTAATGTAATTTCCCATAGAAGTTAGCATTAATCTAGCGCATTTGTTTATGTTTAACAGACTATATTTCAATATTGTATTTGAACAACAACTGTATTCGAGTGAAATACTGAAATGCATTGTTCTTTGCAGTTTTACAGTGCTTCCTGAGTAAAGTTTGGAAAGGATATGCAAGCTTCATTCTTTGTCTTGGGGAAACTGTTAACTATCTGCCGAGCTGGTAACAGGCTAGGCCGCACAATACACACACAGAAGCGGGGGCAGAACAGGGAACGTATTCCTCGCTCACCCTTGATCGATCGAACAGACACCAGGGCATTGGGAGACAGGCAGCCTCATTCAGACGCGGCGTTGGAAAACTAGTTCCTGCCGAGTTGTTGAGCCACAGTTTGGTTGGTGAAAATACAGGCTTGAATGGTTGTGATAGTAACGTTTTGGTGAAGCGCATACATCGTTCTCTGAAGACTCTGGTACGACGGTCAGGACGAGTAACGGCTGGTCACCATTCCAATAATATCTTTCTCGTACCGGGAGGGTTGTACCCTCCACGTACTCTGCATCTAATTCTGTAGTTGCTATTTTTAGGCCTTATAATTGAGGTGGTATGGTTTCCATGTTGGTGTTCATCGTCGAGTCGCCGATGCAAAAGCGGGGGAGAGATTGTAGTGAAGTGCAGTTTATGCATAGCTCCGCCCTATGATTAACCGAGCAGTGTATATAAAGGGCATCCCCAGATTAGCGGGATATCACGTCATTTGGGAGTCATGGTTTCCGGTACTCCACTGCTTTGTGTTTGTAGGTGTTTGTTTGGCATGGCTACGTTTGGGTGTCTATACTGTTTATTCACTAACTTTTCTGCTCACCTGGTATCTGTTCATGGGTACTTATTGTACTGCTTAAGAGGTTGGTTTTCCTGAGAGAAAACACATCCTTTCTCTCAGGCCTATTCATAACTGGATATGTAGCCTTAGTGAGTAAAAAATGTATATGTAATTTGTACAACGTTTGTTTTTATTGATTTTATTATGTTTTTATTGTGTTTCTGTGAGGCACCTTGGTCCGCAGTAATGCTGTTTTAAGGTGCTATATAAATAAAATTGACCGTGACCTTGGTTCTCCTGCGTTGCTGTTATAGTTCCAGTTTGGGGAAAAATGTCGATTTTATGTACAGTGTTGTGAGTGACTGCTTCTCTTCAGCTTGGTATGTTCATTGTATTCATGTCCGTGCGCTGGGACTTTGCATTTATTTGGTGCATGTATGACGCGTTATTTCTCGGTTCAGTGAATTGTATGCAGGGTTGGTTTGCCGGATATCTGACGGGAAGTCCCGCTTGTTGGTATGTAAACCCACTGATGGTCTGTAAATGGTCTGTAAATTCAGGCCTGTAAAATGGGCATTTGATCGCGACATGGCTTAGTCTCGATGCTGCAGTTTTGCTTTGGTTTTGAT
The DNA here is from genome assembly GCA_036326025.1 of Chrosomus eos. Classification (NCBI taxonomy): domain Eukaryota; kingdom Metazoa; phylum Chordata; class Actinopteri; order Cypriniformes; family Leuciscidae; genus Chrosomus; species Chrosomus eos. The sequence continues at coordinate 13,798,992 of CM070828.1, read as the reverse complement.
TGCTTTTTTTTGTGTGTGTGTGTGTGTTCGTAAGCTATTTGACATGTAAACCTCACAATTTAATTTAGTTTAATTTGTTATTCTTTTTTATTTAATATTTTTGTAATTGTCTCTATTGTCTTAATTTGTTTATTGTTATTTGGTTTTCTTTTTTTGGTTTGGCTTACATTTAGTTTTGGAGCCTTAGATTAATTTATTTCTTTTGTGCTTTTGCCTTTATTGTCGGTAAGTGACATTCAATTTATTTCAGTGTTTATTTGTGTTAATTGATTATTGCTGTGAGCATTAACAATTAATGCTGTTGTTTCTTGTACATTTATATTTTGTTATTAATTGCTTTTGTCTTTTGTGTGTGTGCGCGTGTGTGCTTTTGAGATTTGGTGCACGGGTTACTCATTGCAGGCTGATTTAAAGCCCACTGCTTAGCCTGCCCTGCTACTGGTGCACCCCAGTTCAATGGCGAGTCGCCTCATAATTCTCAATGCAGGAAAAACCCTGTTTATTCACAAGACAAACACGCTATTAATCCACATGAAACTGATGAATGTCATCTATAACTGACCGTCATAAAAAGTTTAACTGCGTGCACTGACGTCACTGCCATTACACGATAGGCTGATGTGCCTCATGCGATCCAAGTTAGTTGTTACGCTTTCTCCAATGGGAAGAGATACAAACCCTGACCGTGTAATCTCCCTAAAAACCATCTCTGCTATAAATAGCCTACCACCTGGCCAAAGTAACAGTTGACACGTCACAGAGCAATTTGGGTTAGAGATGTGTGTTCAGTTGCTCAAACGCTCAAGTTTTATTCCGTTTTTTCAAACCTCTATTATTGAATCAGTGACTTCCATGCTCCTGTCAAGTATGACTTGCACTCTTGATGTAAACTAGCTATTGACTATTTGAAAAGGGGGAGAGGAGCAATTCAATAGGTGGAGAGGAGACTCAGTTTCCAGTTTTAGAGGAAATTGTCAACCCATCATACAAAGCTGCGTGTTCCAAGGCACTTCAGTTGGCCTTTAATTAAGGGGGTTTCCTATTGTAATGTTTGATCAGGCACCAGTCCACCAGAGGGAGCCATCACTTGAATATTGAACTGTTACTTCCTGTTCCTGCCACATAATTTCCTGTCTTGTCATTTCCTGTCACTCTGTATTTAAAGGGGTCATATAATGCCATTTTCATACAAGTTAATTTGATTCTTTAGGGTCTAAATGAAAAGTTTGTAATATACTTTCATTAAAAATTCTCATTAGTATTTTAAGAAAACACTCATTTTACCTGGTCAAAAACAGCTCTGTTTTCAGCACGCCGTTTAAGTGCATATGCCTTTAAATGATAATGAGCTTCGCTCACTACGCCCCTCAGTTCTGCGGGCGCTTTGACTCAACGCACGTGGAGTGTTGACTTGACAACAGTTGAGGCCGGGTATATTTTGGAGAAAGAATGGCAGCGGGATTCTCTCTGAGGAGGACACATTTGTGCGACCGTATCAGTTTGAACCGGAGTCGGACCCGGAACAAGATGACGGCCGCAAAGAACTTCAACAATTAAGGCTCGGACAGGACGTTTCTGAATGGTTGGTTAATGTAATGTCATATGTCACTTTGATCTATTTTTGTATGTACTGGCAGGGTAACATTAGAGAGTAACTTAGTGAGATGTACGAACGCTATGTGTTTACTGATGTATACGTACTCAGTTTGTAATAACACAATAACCATAACACGTTGTTCATTATAAACGTGGGAATTCTATTGAGAACGGCGTACATAGAAAACACAACGTTATGTACCCCGAGTGTAAATCTTAGCCGCATTAATCGTGAAGCGTGCAGCTAGCAATTTGCAAAGATTAATATAAAGGTTAATACAATTTTTTACACACTTCTGCTGGAGGTGCAGCAGGAACATGAATAGTTGGTACCGATTCTTTTTTCAGGAGCAGCTTCTTAGCAAAACCAGCTACTGATCCTTGTTAATAAAGCAGTCAATTGACGTTGATCGTGGGGAATATTCCCATCGAAAACAAAACTCAGCCACTGCTCAGATCCTTTAATAAAGACCTGTTTATGGATTCCACTCAGCCTACATCTTCCTTACACCTATGACCGTACTAGTCGATGCATGTGTAAGGTGTTCTTTTTTTGTTCGTTTTTGCGGCATTTAAACATTATTTTAAAAAAAATTTCAATCCTTAAAACAAGTAAAAAGGAGTGCTTTGCAACTCTAAATTACTGCTCTCAGCAACTGCTCTTCTCATTTTTTTTATTTTAATTTACGATATATTTGTTTACGATATCGTGCTTGGTCTGATTAAGGTGTTGAAAAACAATAATATGGTAATGCCTGTTTGTTATTTAAAATGATTTAATAAAGTAAAAAAAAAAGAAGAAAATGCATTGTTTACAACCTTGTTTCAGTCCCTTTCAATATAAAAGTCTTTGCTACTGATTAACTCAAAGACATTCTTTGCTGCCATCTAGTGGTAATGTAACTTTCACTGAAGTCACAATCACTAATGGACCCTTTCTCAATACCAAATATGGCATGTTATTTATATAAACTATTATTTATTAATATGAAATATTCGCTATTAAGAAGTATTAACTTTGCCCTTGGACAAATCGATTTGCTCTGGAACAAGTAATAGATTAATAAGACCAAAGATTGCCCGCTTGAGATACCCTAAATTAATTATACCTCATCTTTAAACACGATCTACATAAGAGCCAGCAGCAAGTTCCCAAAAAAAGGCCGAGATAAAGCTTTTCTACACGTGTGCGCTGAACTGCCGCTGTCGGCCTGAAACTCACATCTCCAAAAAAGTCTGAACAAATTGTCAAATATGCGCTTTGTTTAAACATAAGTCGCATATTTGAGGTCTAAATAACGACATTCCTGCCTAAAAAAAACTCCATGACACAACAACACTAGTATTTATACAATTATGATGGTTTGCTCATCCGCAATAACACTGTGACATTGTGAGAAATGCTGCAAGCGGAGTGATACAAACGATGAAAGGATTGTAGTGATACTGGTAGAATATTCAATATCTGGAAAAGGCTCTCAGCCAATCAGAATCAAAAATAAGAATGAAATTGTATCCACCTTATTTTACAATGTGGAAGTACATACTTTTAATGTGTTAGACTTCCATTTCGCTAGCCGGTATAAGAAGCCATGGTGTGGAAGTGCTCACAAAATACTATTAAACATCGTGATCATCAATGTTTATTACACCCGCGGTGTATAACAAAGTGGGGGGATAAAATGAATAAGTGGCTTGAAATCTTATGAGAACATTTTCAGTTATTTTGTGTTGTGACTCGGAGTAGACGTGTCTTCGATGTGCGTCTCAGCAGCTCGTTTAACAAATGCCATCTCTGCATATGCTGTGAATTTGGGTTGCTTATGACGTTCATATGGGAACGCAATGTGCGTCATTTCACCAGGTTTTTAACATATATATAAACCTACGCCAACACAGGAGAATACATCAATATGCATATGCAAACTGGTCATTCATAAAGACTTAAAAAAAAAGGTTTAAATCAAGTCAGATGTCAAGTCAAGTCAAGTCAGATTTATTTATAAAGCACATTTAAAAACAACTTCCGCTGACCAAAGTGCTGTACATATGTAATCAGTTAGTCAAAATACAATCACAAAATAATAAAGTACAATAGATCATTATATACAATAAAGTATAAAGCATACAGTAGTGGAACGGCCAATGTAACCTGCCTATTCATTGTTGAAAGCTATGGAAAACAGGTATGTTTTTAGCCTGCTTTTAAATTGATCTACAGAATCTGCAGATCTAACAGAAAGTGGTAGGCTATTCCAGAGGCGTGGTCCTACCTCAAGGCTAGATTATTGTAATGCTCTACTGGGTGGTTGCCCTGCACGCTTATTAAACAAACTACAGCTAGTTCAAAATGCAGCCGCTAGAGTTCTTACCAGAACCAGGAAGTATGACCACATTAGCCCGGTTCTGTCAACACTGCATTGGCTGCCTATTAAACATCGTATAAATTTTAAAATATTGCTGATTACTTACAAAGCACTAAATGGTTTAGCTCCCCAGTACTTGAGCGAGCTCTTAACGCATTATAGTCCTTCACGTCTATTGCGATCTCAAAATTCTGGCCAGTTGATAATACCTAGAATATCAAAATCAACTGCTGGCGGTAGATCCTTTTCCTATTTAGCACCAAAACTTTGGAACAATCTTCCTAACACGGTCCGGGAAGCAGATACAGTCTGTCAGTTTAAATCTAGACTAAAAACACATCTCTTTTGCTTAGCATACACATAACACATTATAGATTTCTATAATTCAATGTTAGGCTGCATAGATTAGATCTGCCGGAACCGGGAACACTTCCCATAATTCCTGATGTACTTTGTACATCATAAGAAGGATGGCGTCTACGCTAATATTAGTCTCTCTGTTTATCCCGAGGTTTACCGCAGACCGCCGGATCCAGGGCATATGCAGATCTGATGAAGGACCATCACATGGACACGACGACACGCATTATCAGGGCTGTGAAGGCCCATGGACACCTCACCACTCATCTCCTCACTGGCCGGATGACCCAACCCAACCAGATGAACTGGATAATATCGTGAAAGTTCTGATCCCATCTGACTCCTGACATTATGCTGCCTAACTCATAATCATACACTGTTCATTCGTTGGCCAAAGGAGGACTGGCCCCCCGACTGAGCCTGGGTTCTCCCAAGGTTTTTTTCTCCATTCTGTCACCTGATGGAGTTTTGGTTCCTTGCCACTGTTGCCTTCGCCTTTTGGCTTGCTTAGTTGGGGACATTTAATTTTCAATTGAACGATACTATTACAACATTGTTTTCCTGTTATCTCTGTAAAGCTGCTTTGAAACAATTTGTATTGTAAAAAGCGCTATATAAATAAAGGTGACTTGACTTGACTTGACTACCACTGAAAAGGCTCTGTCCCCTCGGGTGATGAGCCTAGTTTTAGGGACAGTCAAAAGAAGCTGATCTGCAGACCTTAATGCTCTGGCAGGAGCGTAAGAGTGCAGCATGTCCGAAAGATAAGGTGGCGCAGTATTATTTAAACATTTAAAAACTATTAATAAAATTTTAAACTGCACTCTAAAAGATACAGGGAGCCAGTGTAATGAGACCAGCACAGGGGTAATGTTGTCCCTTTTTCTTTTCCCTGTCAGAAACCGAGCAGCCGCGTTCTGTACCCCTTGAAGCCGGCGGAGAGAGCGCCGTTCGAGTCCGCAGTACAGCGAATTACAGTAGTCCAGCCGCGATGTCACGAAGGCATGGACTGCTCTCTCTAGGTCATTCTTGGGGAGATAGGGCTTGATTTTACTAAGCAGTCTTAAATGATAAAAGCTGCTTTTTATCACCGCACTGACCTGTTTGTCGAATTTAAAACCACAGTCAAGAATCACTCCTAAATTTTTTGTGCTGGAGCGAGAAAATGAAGCCAGTGGGCCGATGGCACTGTCCCAGCCCTGCAGACAGTCTGTTTTCCCAAAGACTACAATTTCAGTTTTATTTTTATTCAGACTTAAAAAATTTGAGTCCAACCATGATACCACCTCCTTAAGGCAGTCCTGTAAAGTTTTAATTGCAGTAAAGTCATTTGTGCTCAGTGGGAGGTAGACTTGAATATCATCTGCAAAGCAGTGGAAAGCCACCTTGTGTTTCTTAAAAATGGCCCCAAGCGGAAGCATATACAATGAAAATAAAACAGGGCTTAAAATTGCACCCTGAGGCAGGCCGAAATTTAGTAACATTGTTGAAGAAGAAAGGTCACCAAGCTGAACTGAAAAACGTCTGTTAGATAAAAATGATTTAAACCACTGAAGGGCAGTACCCTTAATGCCCACGTAATGCTCTAGGCGAGATAAGAGTGTGGCATGGTCTACAGTATCGAATGCGGCTGTTAAATCTAAAAGCACCAGAACAGTAGATTTGCCTACATCAGCAGCTAAAAACAAATCATTTAAAACTTTTAAGAGGGCTGTTTCTGTGCTATGCCGGGCTTTAAAGCCAGATTGGAATAATTCAGTGACTCCATTCTCATCAAGGTGAGACTGTAACTGGTCATATACAACTTTCTCCACTATCTTAGACAGAAATCCTCATGAGTTTGCATTTCTTGATGTCCACATGTTATTGTTCAAGAAATTACAGTGGCTTTAACATTTATATCATAAAGAACTGGCCAAATATTAAAGGGATGATCTTCTGTGGGTCTGCCATTAACAAAGTGGAAAGAGCAAAAGTACAGGAATTTTGGCGGTTTCTCACAGACTGAACGGTTAATGCAACAGATACACTGTTGTCTGTTAACTATTTGACTAAAACATAAAAATAACAAGCAACTCACATTTCCATCGTGTTCACACATTACAATAATGCTTTTAACCAAAGCCGACAAGCTTTTTTGCGGTACAGATCATAGGGTGCCCCACATTCAGATCTGGTGTGTGGATTATGGTCAAAAAAATATCTTTCAGGTATTTTTTACACTTCAACCAGCTATGGCACCCCCTAACTGTGCAAAAGATGCAAGTCGACTCAAAACTACGGGTATACAATACAACTACGATTAGCGGAAGTGGCTTACCATAAATACACAAATACAGAAAAAAACACATATTTAAAAAACGGCGGCTCCCACTCTTGCATGAAAAATAAGGTGGATATTTACAGTTGTATTCGTAATTTTTCAAGCCCCATTGCAAATTGGTTTTATTGGCAAAATTTATAGATTTTCAGTAGCCTGGCAAGCCAGACCTACATCAAGATGTTAGGTCTGGGAACTCACAATTGGCATACCTCAATCCAAGGGGCGGGATAAACGGTTGTCTTTCAATATCCCTCGCACGCAATAGGATAGCGCTACAACCAACCAGAGAAACGAACGTTTGTGGCTGAGTGAGTCCCATGCGTTTTCCCACCAGCGGAGCTAGTTGATATATTCAACTTTTGCCGTATCCCGACGTCAACTCCGAACACATTTTCCTTTTTTAAGAATGACTTGTTACGTTCTCTTAATTCCAAGTCCTCCAGAGTCGCGGCCAAAGCCGATTAGAAAGTCCGCTGTTCGCCAGCAGCATCTTCTTTGTTTTCAAGTATCGTTAGTAGGGAAATCCCCTATGGAAATCACGAACCGTCACAACTCTGCCGTCATTATGTTAAGCCCGCCCACCAACTCTATACACAATGCAATTAATATAGCTCAACACAAATGTTTCAATTGGTTTCCCCAAATTCAACAAAAAAAAATAATTTTTTTATGAGTTCTGCAGTCTCAAAATAATTCAACCCCTTCATGGCAATCATCTTTAGTACCTAGTAGAACACCCCTTTGCTGTTATGACCTGCTGCAAACGAGATGTATAACCAGACACCAGCTTCTGGCAGCGTTTCTGAGGATCTTAGAACATTCATCATGAGCAATGGTCTCCAGTTCAGTAATATTCTTGGGTTTGCATGCTGCAACTGCCTTCTTCAAATCCAACTAGAGATTTCCATGGGACTCAAGTCAAGTGACTGTGATGGACACTGTAGAATCTTCCAGGACTTCTTCTGCAACCAAGATGAAAATTGAAGTATGCTTGAGATCATTGTCCTGTTGACCGTTGACCATTGTCCTGATGGAATGACGCCCAAGCTTCAGCTTCCTCACTGACGGCATGGCGTTTTCAATTAATCCATTTTGCCTTCCACACACTGCATGTTTCCAGTGCCAGAGGATGCAAAGCCGCCCCAGAGCATCACCAAGCCACCACCATGCGTATCTGTAGGCAGAGTGTTATTTTCAGCATATGTTCCATTCTTCTTCCTCCAGACATACTGCTGATTTGTAGGGCCAAAAAGTTCCAGTTTTGTTTCATTGCTCCACAGAACAGAATCCCAAAATTTCTGTGGCTTATTTATATGATTTTGAGCCCTTTTCTTCTGCTTTTGGGTTAGTAGTGGTGTACATATTTACCATACCATCTCTGGAAGCCTTTATGTAAAGGATTTGCTTGAATGTCACATGATATGGCTGTCCAACACGAGTCTCGTTTGTGGACTAAACGTGCATAGAGCGCCATCCAGTGTTCAGTTTGAATGAATCAGAGTAAATGAGAGTTTTCAGTGGTGCTGCACAGTCAAAGCACCACATTTTGGGTAAAAATTTTATAAACTGTACTCCTCCTAACTCCTAATTTGATGTAAACATATGAGAATCTATTGAGATTTCTTAGAGATGCAAAGATACAAAATTGCTCTGTCGATACCGATAGCCGATTATTCAGAATGATATTGGCAAATACATATTGTTTTGATTTTTCTTAAAGGGCACCTATTATGGCATTTAAAATGTTCCTAATATTGTTCTGGGAGTCCCCAACAACAGTTTTACATGCATGCAATGACAAAAAACACTTTTGTTGTCTTATAATATGCATTTATTTTTACCTGAGTTGCTCACCGACTCCCAAATGATTCGTTCAACGACTCATTTTTCCAAACCCCTCCTTTGCGTGGCGCTAATCTGCGGTTATTGGTCAGATGACACAGTCAGTTATTGTTTGCGTTTTTAGCCCAACACATAAACAAATTGATAAAGCACAGCAGTACTACAATACGCTCTATTCCTGGCTCGTTTCCACTGAGCAGTATGGTACGGTTCGGTTCGGGTCAGTAAACCATGATCCGGCTAGCGTTTCCACCGCCAACAGTCACCCTACTAGATAGCCGTGGTGTTTGCCGGAAAGAAGCGATCAACGTCATTTTCGTTTTCATTTTCATTTGAATACATTTTTAACATTATAGGCACACAAATGTGGTTCAGGCAATGTATAGACCATATTATTCACTGCCTGTATAACTTTAGCCTATTTATAACAAAACGAAATATAAAACACAACCCTGCATCTTTTCGTTTAAATTTAAAAAAAAATTGGAGGATACTCCAATAACAACGAAAAACATTTCACATATTAAAAATGTCTCCAAAAATGACATTGGAGACCTAGAAGCTGCGCTGAACGTAACTTACACAACACACACACATACTTATTGAGCATGCTACAAAACCCATAAAAGCAACAATTATTTATAATACTTACAGGTTGTGATTCGGAGGAGGAAGCTGATCCAAATAAACTTGGTACTGAACCTTTCTTCAGTATCAACCAGCTCGCTAATCCACACTTGAAAGCATTTATGTTTGTAAACAGGGTATCTGCACATTTTTAACAGCAAATTTAATGACTTTTAAGACCTTTTTAAGTCCTCTAAAAGGCAAATTTAAGACTTTACCATGCAACCACGACAAAAAAAAACAGGAAAATGTTCAACACAACAGTGTTAATTTTGGCAGCCATTTTTGTTTTAGTCTTAGTCTTCAGATGAAAATGCTTATTGGTCTTATTGGTCACATTTTAGTAATTTTGTCTTTCATAGTTTTAGTTGAAAAAAGTCAAACTTCAGTTACCGACATTAATTTTGGTAGCTATTTTATATGTAGTCTTTAGACAAAAAATGACATTATAATTTTTCGCTTTAGGCCAATTCAATTAAGGGACAATATCTGCCCCTTTTAATCGACTTTTTCCAGTTCATTTTTTACCTTTATAAATACTTTTATAAAATAAATAATGCTTTAAATAAAACAATGTTCAATAAATATGCAATGATGGTAAAAACGAGGTGATACTTTTAAACATTAAAATCGCCAGTAGGTGGCGGTAAGTCACTGTCTTTATGAGTGAGTCATCCGTCATCGAGTCATTCATTCATTCAGTAACAAACAAAGTCTTTGGTAACAAAGCAAGTGGCTGTATTTATAAACGGGTCATTGAATCTCACGATTCGTTCAAAGCCACAGATTCGTTCTCGAATCACCGCTGTGTGCTGCAGTTCTGCCGTGGCTTTCATTGCAAAATAGCAATAATATGATCAACATTAAAAACACTGCTAGATATCAGCCTGTATGGGCTCTATGCACGGTGGTATTTCCGGTGAAGGGTTAAGGATGCTCGCTAACTTCCGCCGATCATAGAGTCCAATGCAATACCAAGAATTTATATTGAATTTTATACTCCATGGTTATACTAAAGAAACGTTAGTCACAAAAACAGACAAAACAGACACCCCTCGTTGTGTTTATGCTTCTTTTTAAAATTATATTAAATAAACTATATATAAATAAAAAAATAAAAAATTACATCTAAACATATGAAAGTTTCGTTTCAAAGACGAGAGGACAGTACATTTTGAAGACTCTGTCATAATCCCGTTTTCCTCGGTTTTCCTCCGCTTTAATCTCCCCAACCGGAAACGGAAGAGCATCCTTGCGTCAAATGCGTAACTTATGCGTGCTAGCCTATTGATCGCAGATTTAGTCGCACAAACAGCGCAAGCGGCTCGTGACAGAATAAAGACCAACTGAATGACACTTTAATTCATTTAAGTAGAAAATATCAAATGAAGATCACTGAACTCCAGCTTACTTATCTGTGTTTTCAGATCATCCGCGCTTCTTCAGCAGTGTAGAGAGCGTGAGCGAGCATGGTTGCCAGATACTATTGACAAGACCGGCTAGAAAACGTGTTATTTTAAAGGGGGGGGGGGGGGTGAAACACTCAGTTTCACTCAATCTCATGTTAATCTTGAGTACCTATTCATGGCAAATTTATTCATACATACATATATGATTAACAGTAAATAAGCTTTTCTCAAGTGTTTTTTATAGCTAACTAATGAACTGTGAACACTGGTTAACTTTTCTGAGGTAAATGCAACATTAATTGATATTGTTGTGTGAAGTGTTATTGATGTCTTTTCGCAGTTGAAACACAGATTGAGTGATTACATGAGTCATGAATCATATGGATTTCGGTAAGTTGTACTTTATCTTTCAACATACCTTCTGATATTCATGCATGTTTTTCTAGATATAAAGTTAAAGGGTACCTATTATGGAATTTTGAAAATTACCTTTCATGTAGTGTGTAACATAGATCTAAGTGAACTAAAACATCCTGCAAAGTTTTAAATATGAAAGTTCACCATATGCAAAGTTATTGTCTCTCAAAATTAAGAGTCGACTCTGAGTCGCTGATATGAATTGATAGACGAACAATGCTTTTTCTCTGTCTAGTTGACGTCAACTTGACAAGTTATTTGAATAACTTGCACATGCCACAGACAGCAGTGAAACTTGACAACATCATCAACAGAGTTTATATTTACAACTGTACCCAAACCTTGTGCTGTGTTCGCGTCATTTTATAATGACGATTCCTTTACAAACATAAAGGCTTTCAAGTGTGGATCGGCTTCCTCCTCCGAATCACAACCTGTAAGTATTATTAATTGTTGCTTTTATGGGTTTTGTAGCATACTCAATAAGTATGTGTGTGTGTTGTTTAAGTTACGCTCAGCGCAGCTTCTAGGTTCAGATTTCACATCTGTAATATGTGAAATGTTTGTCATTGTTATTGGAGTTGTCATAAAGAATAGAGCGTATTGTAGTACTGCAGTGCTTTATCAATATGTTTATGCGTTGGGCTAACGCAAACAAAAACTGACTGGGTCTGACCAATCACCGTTATTAGCGTCACGCAAAGGAGGGGTTTGGACAAATGAGTTGTTAAACGAATCATTAGTGAGTCGGTGAGCAAATCAGGTAAAAATTAATGCATATTTTATAAGACAACAAAAGTGTTTTTTGTCATTGCATGCATGTAAAACTGTTGTTGGGGACTCCCAGAACAATATTAGGAACATTTTAAATGCCATAATAGGTGCCCTTTAAAGTGAAAGAAAAGACTTGTGCTCCGCGCTGCTGCTTGAACTGAGGCACTACAGCGATCTGTCACGTCACAAGAGCGTCAAAACACAATTTATTGTTTGAATTTCGTGATAAAATGTACATAATTTGAAAGCTGAGATTTTGTTTCTTATCAGAAGTAACAGAGCACAAAGCTCTTTGTGATTATTGGATGGGAGGCGCTACAACTACTGTTTGATATATGGAAAAAAAAAACATAGATCTGGCAACCCTGGTTGAAATATGGGTGATTCATAGGGTCAAAAAAAGCCTGCATTAACGTTGCTATTTTTTAACTATTAAAGCATTATTGTCGCGTTAATGCGCTATAAATTCAACACAAGAGAGTATTGCAGTCTGACACGTTTTTCCACACCCTTTTGATTGACAGGATATAACCGGCACTGATCATCGGCTGTTTTTAAATAATTGGCCAATATAAAAGCTTTAATCGCCCAATGCCGATTATTGGCCGATACATCAGTGCATCTCTCTCCAAATCCGCACACCTTTGAGCTATAAGTGCTTCAAACGATTTCATGGCGACCGGCTCCTTAATGGGAGCAGCTGACGGTCATAATTCATTTTAAAGGTGCTCTAAGCGATGTTGGGTGACGTCACTTGTTGACGTTTGAAGTACTGTCAAACAAAACGGAGACTAGCTAGACCCTCCCTCCTCCTCATCCGCGCACTAACCCCCCAAACCCCACCCCCAAATCCTTCTTGTCGGTTATTGGCTGGAACAGTTTGTTATGTTTCGTGGTGCGGGTTAGCCCAGTTTGTTTTTGTTGCCATTTTTGGAGCCTGGGGTGTCTGCAGAGCAGTGGCGGCGCCAGAGATTTTCTGTTGCAGGTGCTATGGGGATGCTCAACACTTAATAGACGGTGCTTTGAATTTTGGGCCGATTGTTCGGTTTTGTTGACGGGGGTGGGGGGGGGTTAGACGTTTGCAGCGTAGATTCCGATTACATGCGCTTCATGCGCACACACGCATATTTACACACACACGCAAGGTCTCTCGCGCTCTGTCTTGCGCGCGCTACACGTTTGGAGCTTAGATTCCGATTACATGCGCTTCATGCGCAAAGACGCACATTTACACACAAACACACACACACACCACACACACACCACACACACACACACACACACGCGCAAGGTCTCTCGCTCTCTCTGTCTTGCGCGCGCTACACGTTTGGAGCTTAGATTCCGGGAGATTTGAACTAATTTGCGGCCATCAGGGAGCCGCTATATACGTGAGACTTGGGATGTCTGCAAACGTTCACCGGGCGCCGCGTCCATTGGCCAAAGAAGATCGCCTGTTTGGGCCTCATGTTTTTTAGACTTAATATATATTTTTAAATGATTCTTTAATACCCTTTTTAACAACACGAAGAAGACTATTCAAATCAAACATGACATTAAAATATAAATATAAAAAAATCACAGACATTTCTTGGGGGTGCTGGGCGGGTGCTATGGCTATTATAGGGGGAGCTACAGCACCACCTAGCTCCCCCTGGCGCCGCCACTGCTGCAGAGACTGCGTTTTTTTTTTTTTTCTTTTTTTTTTTTTTACAGTGTGTTCAGGGGACAGGCAGCTAGCAGATAGTGAAGAGATGTTTGCAGTATGTGACAAAATGTTTTGGCCTAAAAAACGTGTGACATTGCTTAGAGCACCTTTAAAGGTATCAACTCCTTTTTCATTTTCATAACTCCTGACACAAATTAAGACATAACTGCCAATATAAGATCTTTAGAATAAAATAGTGGTCAAATACTGAAGCTTGAGTCTTAGATCTTTATTAATATTGTGTAGTTTGAAGAGGTAATCACAATTGTTTATATTAACTTTTTTGTGTTTACATTTTATCTAAAACAGTTTAGTGTCAAATTAAAGTGATAATGTCAATATATAATGTATTTTTTTTGTAATAGGATTTTTTTGTAATTACAGCTATGTCATAATTATTTAACCCCTATTCAACGCTGCTGTTTTTAAGTAATTTACATTTTATGGTATGGTACAAAATTGTGTTAAAACACAGTTAAGCCTTTGCAAACTATAACAAAACTGAATTAGCTTGTGCTGTTAAACATGCATACATTTAGCGACATAGATGTGATAAAGTTGAATAACAAATATGACCAAGTCAAAAGAGTTCTCACAAAAGCTGTAGCGAACTAATTGTTTTATTACATTAGAAAGTCTATGGCTATAAGACGTTTTCCAAAACACTAACAGTTTCTAGAGAGTAGAGACGGGTTTTGAAGAAAAAGCATGTTATCATTAAGGGGAATAAAAATGTTCAGAGCAACTGAGAAAAACCTTAAATTTACTGTCAAAGACTTGCAAGATGACCTGCTGAAAGGAGGGGAAAAAAACTTTCAATTCAGAGTATAAGAACAATTGACAATAAGAACAACTTGCCGAATGCCACTCTTGACCAAGAAGAACATAAAAGGCCGACTTGAATATACTAAAATTCATTTGGATAGGCATGTGGAGTTCTGGAATAACATTTTATGGAGTGATGTGACCAAACTGGAACTTTTTGGACTCATGGATCAGAGGTATGGCTAGTGCAAAAAAGGCAACGCTTATGAGCAGAAGAACACCATCTTCATGGTAATACATGGATGTGGTACAGTCTTGTAATGGGGGTGCTTTGGTGTTGTTGCAGGAAGTGGAGATATTGACTCTATGAAGGACATCATGTATTCTTTGAAGTATCAAGCCATTTTGATAAAGATGGTGATTCCGTCGATACAGAGACTGAAGCTTGATGATCAATGGACTTTCCTGGAGGACAGCCATCCCAAAGTAAACATCCAAATCTACTTAAGCTTGGTTCAGGGATCAGTTGTAGAATTTTCTTGAGTCGCCTGTGCTGTGTACAGTCTTCCGATTTAAATCTCATTGAAATATTTGGTGGAATTTGAAGAAAGCAGCGGTACCATGAAAACCAAAGATTATCAGTGATCTGGAAGCTTTTTCAAGCGAGGAATGGGCCCAGATTGCAGTAGAGAGACAGAAGGTTTTAATATTTTGTTCTAATTTTTTTATTTTAGGTTTGACTATTGGGGGTTGACTAATTTCGAACACAAAACACTTTATTTTAAGGTGCTATTAATAAGCAGTAATTAACAGTTAATAAGACACTTATAAGACCTTATAAGATGCATATAAGATGCATATAAGCATTAACTACTTCATATAACTTCTAAGGACGCTTTGTTTCACTTTTCCCGCTCTACTCAATCGTGCCGCCGACGAGCCTCACGACAGTTACAGCCAGGGTGAGTGTAGACTCCATCCCCTGGGGTCCAGCTGGGTCATGACCACTCCGGGGCTGCTCAGTTGCCTCTCCGGGTTCGTCTTGTGCTTTAATTAACCCTTATATGAAGTAGTTAAGTAGTAGTATCTTATATGCATCTTATAAGGTCTTATAAGTGTCTTATTAACTGTTAATTACTGCTTATTAATAGCACCTTAAAGTGTTACCCAAATTTTTTTTCATTTCTCATCAACTTTATCTTCTCAGAATTCTATAATAGTTTGCTAATGCATTTGTTAAATTGTTTTCATTAAAAAAATGTCTTGGCAACAAAATTTCTAGCAGGTCAAGGAGGTTGAATAATTTTGATTGCCATGGTCTGGTTGGTATTTTGGGAGGAATCATGGGCTTCTTAGTGTTTGAACAACATATTTCCAGGCAAATATCACAACTTTAGATCATATGTTTAATCTGATTGTACATTCTTGGCAAGAATAACACATCTCATGCTTTTTGCTTAGACTTCTCTTTGCCCATGTGACTGATGTGAATGCATGTGAGCATTTATTCTCTGAGTGAGGTGGGTATGACTAATTTCTCACTTTGAGAGGACATTGCAGGACACTGTCTCCTCTCCCCAGGCCATCCATCACCTCTTTTGAGCTGGATGAGCTGGTTGTCTGTCTCAGTCTCTGCATGGATCTGTTTCAGCTTTCCGTCTCTTACTGGTCAGATTTTGTATACCATGTGAAATTCCTTCACTGAGATTGTCATGCTCTGTCACTATGGATTTTCTAAAGGGTTTCTGCCAGAGGAATTATCTTTTACCTTGATGGTGTGTGATGGCAATGTTTTATTTCAGTAGTTGCAGAATTATCCTTTGAAGTTGCGGACAAGTTGCTTGTGATCAGACTCCACTCTGACTTCATCTATACAGATACTGATGAAAGCGTTTGCAGCCGAAAACAACCTTGTAGAGATCCTTCTCTTTTTAAGCATACTGTAGCTAATTTTGCATTCAGTCATCAATATTGATGCATAGCTGGATATATTTCTTTCTTGCAACAGGACTGCCCCATGGCCATATTTTGATGCATCCATTTAAAGGTGAAGTTCTTTCTTTGGTCATAGTATGTAAGTGCTACTCTTTAATTTAGCAGAATGTTGTGTCGTGCTCTCATACAAACTGGCTGGACTGTTTAAGCAGTGGATGTAGTTGTGTGTTGATATCCGATAAGAATGTGCAAAATTGGATAGGCAATTTACTATTCCCAGCACTGTTTCAAGTTTTGCTTTGTTCTTTGGTGGCTCCATGTGCTTGATTGCTGAGACGATTTCAGGATCTAGCTTGATTCTTTTAGCGAATAAGCAGTGTCCAAAGTAGCGAAACCTTTGCAGCATTTCTTTTTTTTCTCTCTGTAAACCAGAACATCGTCGACAATGATTAAGAGCTTCAATGCTATTTAAACCTTTGTGGGTCTCATCAATTTCATATTGAAATTCATCCTGAGCTGAAATTATGGCAAATGAAAAACCTATCATCTGAAAAGTGTTGAATGTCGTCAGTTTGGAAGATTCTTCTGTAGTTTTATTGCCCAGTATTTAAAACACTAAAGTATTTTGCACCTATTAGCTTGGGTGTGATGTCTTCTATCGTTGGCAAGGGGTAATGTGGACGTTTGATTGCTTTATTGAGATTGCAGGAATCAAGGCATATTCTGAGATTTCCAGTTATTTGTTTTGTTTTTTTTCACAACTACTACACTAGAACTACCCAGGCAGTCATTTGGACCTTTTTTAAATTTTAGAATGTAATAACTTTGTTGAAATAAAACCTATTTAGCTATTAGTATCCTGACTTTTCTTAAATGTGTGCATATTTTATTCTAACTTTTTTTTTTTAAATAAAATGACAAAACACAAGAGTTCTGAGTATTTCTACCTTGAATGGCCATAAGGGTCAAATTGATTGTAAACACATTGTAGACGTGTCAGGTACTGTCAAGAATCTGAAAGAGGACCCAGGCGCAGAAGAGCTGTGAAGGTTTTTTTTTTTTTTTATTAACAAGACTGTAGACAGGGCACAACAAGGATAGTGAGGTGTGAAACAGTTTGAACATTAGGGCTGACGACATGATGACAGGCAAGGAGGCTGACCACTGAAACCAGTCCTGGATGACAACGGGCTTGAGAACGGCAGAAGAAGAGAACCAGGTAGAATGTTGTTGAGGAAGACCAGGTAGGAACACAAGGAACCAGAGGCTTGATGATCTCTTAGCTGTAGCACCAGTCTAGCTGCCATGCAGTGAATGTCAGTGGTCAGGAAATCTCAGGATGCAGGGCAGGGACAAACACAAGACTCACAATGAACAAGACACAACAAGAATAGAGCAAGACAAGAGAGTAATTAAATAGGAAATATAAAATTAAAGACTAAAATGGAACAATGACTAGTGAAGCAAAACAAAAAAAGAATAAAATGACTGAAACTTTCAATCAAAAAATAAAACAAAAGAACAAACTGACAGGGAACTAGATACGATAATCTCGAGTAGAAATAAAATTCAAAAACAAAAAAACAAAAGACTAAAACTAACTAAAACAAGACTGGAAGAAAAAAAAGCAAAAGGATACACTAAAGCTAAAAAGATCACAACAAGAACTAGATTTAACCATAGAAACAGGAATAACGCACACAAAACAAACCAGCAAAGACATAAGGGAAAGAGGCACAATATAAAGGGACCAGAGCACATGAGGATCACGTGAGGACAATTGACCTTTTGCCGGCCCCTCCCCCAAAACGGTCATTGTCCAATCACACATCATAGCAACCAGCAGGTCCGTCAAACATTGACTCCAAGCAAGATGGTGAAGCGGTGCGCCCACGGCATTTGTAAATCGGGCACTTGGTACCCCGAGAGATTGTCTGGAGGAGTTGTGTTCTTTCCATTTCCACGTGAGCGGTGCCTACAATGGATAAAAACAGTGTGGACGGCCCCACTCCCAGTTAAATGTGTCGAACATGGTTACCTCGGGTGCAGCGTGCGTGAGGCTGAGACACTGAGATTAGTCAAAGAAACATGGAGAAAGCAGATCAAGAGGATCCACAAAGGAATTACGTTTTCTAAAGGGTTATTGTTAACATGATATTTTCGGGGGAAAATGAGCAGCAGTCAACTAGCAGTGCAGCACCCGTAGACTAACGTTACAGTTTAGAGGAGTGCACGTTCGCAACGGGGAAAGCATGAAGCTTACTTGACAACATCAGTTCCTATATCTATATCGTAACGAATAGAAATAACCTTAAATAATGTATGGTTATCTGTATCTTTCCGTCTCTTATGTATAGTTACTTTTTAAACACGAAAATCGCATTCAGCATGACACGCAAGCGGTTGCCGTGCACCAGTGCTTAATAAGATGCAAAGAGTCGCTGACATGAGAGACTGATTTAGTCAAGCCTTTAATGGCCGAAGAGGAAAACAACACACAAAGAACCCCACGCGCATGCGCCTTCTGGGTCAGTGCACAAACGCTCAACGTCACAGAACACGTCACGATCCACATTACACTCCATATACTGGCGGTGGTAATGAACAACCTTCTTGTTAAAGCGAATGTATAATCCTGTATCTGAGGCAAAATTAATAAATATGCAGTGCAAGTTATTAAATATTCACAAGCCTGTGGTCATGAAGTCATTTGAGAGACTAGTGTTGGCCACCTGAAAGACATTACTGGCTCCTTGCTAGACCCTGTTCAGTTTGCATCAGGCAAACAGGTTTGTGGATGATGTTGTTCACATGGAACTGTTTAATATTAATATTAAATATAAATATTTCTAACTCCAAACAATTAGCCACTGTACCAGCTTCTAAAATCTTCTTCAAGGCTGTGCTGGTTGCATTTGAGGGACAGGCCATGGGGTTTCTCAGATTTGGCTTGAGACCAGTATAAGCATTAGCCTCGATAGTAGTTGTGTCTCCTTCATTGCGTATTTTTATATTTTGAATATATCCCTCCACTGCATACTGTAACCCCTTTTGGCTTGATCTGGAGGATATCGTGGAGGTATTGCTCCAAAAAAGGTCACTGACACGCACGGGTATACCTCTTCCCGTCATGGCAATCTGTCGCGCTGGTCGTGTTTGACCATTTGTTTGACGGGCGTAGTAACAATAACTAGGGGGCGTGGCTTTTGCGAACGGTTAATTAGTGAAACGTGGACTAAACAAGGGGAGTGGTAACAGGAAACAAGGAGGCAACAAGCACAAGACAAACAAGGAAACATTACATAGTGACAAAACAGACAAGACTGTCAAGGCGGGACCCTGACAAGATGTTGTATCATTTCAGCTTTTTCCCTGCCTTTGAAGATGGGTCACTGTTGCCTAGCAACATTTTTTCTAGTTGTTTTTATATGCTATTGCTAAGTTAAAACTTAGCTTTATCTTTAAAATATCAGCAAGAAAGAGACACTGTCTCTGAGAGTGATTCAGAGAGCCCAATGTCCTGGCACTGCGTATCTATAGCACTAGTTGTTGCTTTCATTTGCATGCTCATTATATGCTTAAATTACCTTTTACGTACATGCATCCATGCATATGATATGCACCTTTTTGCGTGCATATGATTCAAACGATAGGCAACACACCCAACAGATAAATTTTGTGCACCAGATGCACGTAAAAGAATTACTTTTGCATATATGGAGCACGCCAAATAAAAGAATGAACTCGTGCTACACTGTATGTCAGATGAGTGAAGAGACAACCCAAACGCAAAGGTAATCTGATGTTCTTTTAATCTCAGTTCAGGAGAAACAACACAGGTGGCCGCTTGGCAAAACTTGAACAGAAAACAGTCATTGGTTTAAGTAACAGAAAGTCTCTCAATTAATGAAACATAAATTCTTGGCGTCAGCCGAAACAGGAATCCCTGATGGAGACAGGCTGGGTCCGTAGAGAGAGAGCGGGAACGCCAGACCGAAGACGACTCACGTTTACTGAGGATTTGGATAAGCAGAGGTGAAGCACAGAGTCATCTGAATAAATCTGGCAGAAGACGAGACAAGACAGGATAGGACAGAGTACAAAACCACTGGATCAATGAGCAGGTAGATACACAGCATTTGCAATAATCTGACAAAGAAAAAGGAAGGAAGCCTAGAAATAGGGAGTAGAATCAGGGAAAGAGGGAAACAGGTGCGGAGAAGAGGAGGAACAGATAGGACAATGAGAAACGGCTGGAGATGAATGAGATAATAAGTGTGAATGAGTGTGTGTACGAGGATGCAATAACAGATATGACCAGCAGAGGGAGATAGAGTAAAGGAGAAGGATACCAGGATCATGACAGTACCCCCCCCCTCAAGGAGCGCCCCCTGGCGCAGATGAGGAGTAAGACTGGGGGAGCGGTACAAGTCATCGATCAGCGAGCGGTCCAGGACGTCCCGGGATGGAATCCAACTTCTCTCCTCAGGACCGTAACCCTCCCAATCCACCAGATACTGATGGCCACGACCTCGGGGGCGGACATCAAGAATTTTGCGAACCCTATAGACGGGAGCGCCCTCCACTCTGATAGGAGACGTGGCAGAACGAGGAGGGGCATGAATAATGGGCTTTATACAGGACACATGGAAGATGCGCCGAAGGTTAGCAGACAACTTAAGCTTGACAGAGACAGGACTAAGAATTTCAAGAACACGGAATGGGCCACTTATTGGTGCCAGCTTACACGAAGAGGATTGGAGAGGAAGATTGGTAGTGGACAGCCAAACCCTCTGACCCACAGAATAACGAGGGCTCTTGACTCGACGCCTATTAGCAAACCGTCGGGTACGGGAACGGGACTTGCAAAGAGCAGATCTAACCCCTCTCCAAGTGCGTTTAGCACGTTGAATAAAGGCTTGAATGGCAAGTTAGAGTCTGCGTCTTGTGAGGAGAATAGCGGAGGCTGGTAACCAAGACAACACTGAAACGGGGGTATAACCCTGTGGCGGAGGGTGGCGCGGAATTAAAGGCGTACTCAGCCCAGGAAAGCTGTTCAGACCAGGAGGCGGGGTTACGCAATGTGAGGCTGCGGAGAATACGACCGATAGTCTGGTTATCTTGTTCAGCCTGGCCATTGGTTTGAGGGTGGAAACCGGAGGAGAGACTAGACGACGCACCTATCAAACGACAAAACTCCTTCCAAAATATGGAAGCAAATTGGGGACCCCTATCAGAAACAAGATCCGTGGGGAGACCATGGATCTTAAAAATCTTGTCGACGACAATTTGGGCCGTCTCCTTTGCAGACGGAAGTTTGGGTACGGAACGAAACGAGCCGTCTTAGAAAAACGGTCCACAACAGTAAGTATTACGGTGTTCCCCTCAGAAGGAGGGAGACCCGTGATAAAATCCATAGCAATGTGCGACCACGGGCGAAAAGGCAACGGGAGAGGACGTAGCAGACCGGCTGGAGGGGAATTACGAGACTTAGACTGAGCGCAGACTGTACACGAGGCAATGAAACGACGAACGTCACGCTCATACGAGGGCCACCAAAACCTCTGGCGAATGGCGGCGACGGTGCCCCGGACGCCGGGATGGGCGAAGAGTTTGGACTAGTGCCCCCACTGGAGGACAGCTCGACGAGCAGAAGGCGGAACAAATAAAAGACCTTTGGGACAAAGACGAGGAGTAACGGCGTGAGTAAGAGCGCGCTTAACCAAACGTTCTATTCCCCAGACAGCTGCCCCCACCACCATGCCCTGAGGAAGGATCTCTTCCTTACTGGGAACAGCCTCAGAGGAAGAAAACTGTCGTGAGAGAGCATCCGGTTTGAGGTTCTCAGAGCCGGGACGGTATGAGATAGAGAAATTAAAGCGCGTAAAGAAAAGTGCCCAACGGGCCTGACAAGCGCACAGTCTTTTAGCAGAGCGAATGTACTCTAAATTTCTATGGTCCGTCCAGACAATGAATGGAACAGCGGTACCCTCAAACCAGTGATGCCACTCACCGAGAGCCAAACGAATGGCCAATAATTCACAATTGCCCACGTCATAATTTCGTTCGGCGGGTGAAAGACGGTGCGAGAAATAAGCGCAGGGGTGAATCTTGCCATCAGAGAGTGAGCGTTGGGAGAGGACAGCTCCCACGCCCACCTCCAATGCGTCGACTTCGACTATGAATTGTCTGGAGACGTCGGGAGTTCGTAAAATCGGAGCGGACGAAAAAAGACATTTAAGACGATCAAAAGCAGCTTGCGCGTCCTCCGTCCAGGAAAATCGGATCCTGGATGATGTAAGGGCAGAGAGAGGCGCGGCGTTCTGGCTAAAGTTGCGGATAAACCGACGATAAAAATTTGCGAACCCTAGAAAGCACTGTAGGGTGACGCGTGAGTCGGGGACTGGCCATTCTGTGACGGCACGCACCTTGGAAATGTCCATACTAATGCCGTCAGCAGAAACCACGGATCCGAGAAAAGGAATAGACTGCGCGTGAAACTCACATTTCTCGGCCTTAACGAACAGTCGATTCTCGAGGAGACGTTGGAGAACCTGACGAACGTGTTTAGTGTGCACTTGGAGAGAGGGAGGAAAACGAAAACGAAAATATTTAACATGTCTCTGAGAACGTCATTAATCAACGCCTGGAACACGGCAGGAGCGTTGACCAACCCGAAAGGAAGAACCCGGTATTCAAAGTGCCCTAAGGTGTGTTTAAACGCCGTCTTCCACTCGTCCCCTTCCCTGATGCGGATCAGATGGTACGCATTACGAAGATCCAGTTTAGTAAAGACCTTAGCCCCCTGCAAGATCTCGAAGGCAGATGACATAAGCGGCAAGGGATACCGATTCTTGACCGTGATGTCATTTAAACCTCGATAATCTATGCAGGGACGTAATGAACCATCTTTCTTCTTAACGAAGAAAAAACCCGCACCGGCAGGGGAGGAGGAAGGGACAATAGTACCTGCATCGAGCGAGTCGGACAGATACTTCTCGAGAGCCTCGCTTCCGGGACAGAGAGAGAATAGAGTCTCCCGCGAGGGGGAGTAGTGCCAGGAAGGAGGTCGATGCCACAGTCATACGGCCGATGGGGAGGAAGAGAAGTGGCCCTGGAACGACTAAAGACCGCTCGAAGATCATGGTACTCCTCCGGGACCCCTGACAAATCACCTGGCTCCTCCTGAAAAACAGAAACAGAAGAGACAGGAGGAACAGCTGACAACAAACATTTAACATGACACGACAAACTCCAAGAAAGAATGGAACCATTAGACCAATTAATCTGAGGATTATGTTCAACTAACCAGGGATTGCCTAAAATAACATGATTAAAAGGTGAATGAAGAACTAGAAAAAAAATTGTCTCTTGATGATTGCCTGAGACGGTGAGACTCACCGGGGCAGTAGAATATCGCACTCGAGAGAGAATACTACCATCGAGGGCGTGGACAGGAGAGGATTCCTTCTGTATAGTGAGGGGAATCCCCTAGCTGCTCTCGAGCCCAGGTCTCATCAATGAAATTGCCCTCGGCGCCGAGTCGATAAAGCGGCCACCTGTGTTGTTTCTCCTGAACTGAGATTAAAAGAACATCAGCTTACCTTTGCGTTTGGGTTCTCTGTTCACTCATCTGACAGAATAATCTGACCAAGATGGACCCAGCGAAGGACGCTTCTCTTCAGTTGGCACTCGAGATCCAGGGAGCCATGCTGGCACGACATGAGGATGAACTAGCCGTCACTCGTCATGCCATGGACTCTCTCGCGGCTCGTATGTCAGAGATTTCTCAACAGCTTCATCATCTCCGGGTCGATTCATCTCCGGCCAGGAGTCATGACGTTCCTGAACCTAGAGTTAACAATCCGCTGTGTTATCTCGGTGAGCCTAAGGAGTGTCGATCCTTCTTAACCCAATGTGAAGTTGTCTTTTCACAACAGACTACCACGTACGCTAATGATCGTTCTCGCATCGCCTTCATCATCTTCCTGCTGACTGGACGTGCGCGAGAATGGGGTACATGTCTGGAGCTCGAGGCCGAATGTCTCAGCCGATATTCCTTCTTCAAAGAGGAGATGTTCCCGTGTCTTTGATCGCTCGGCTAGTGGCGCGGAGGCTTCACGGCTTTTATCTTCTCTCCGCCAGGGGAGGAGGACAGCGGCAGATTTGTCTATTGAATTCCGAACCCTGTCTGCTTCCTGTGTTTGGAACGAGCCCTCTCTGGTTGCTCTTTTTCTCGAGGGGCTCAACGCCGACATCAAGGACGAGATCCTAGCCCGCAAAAGCCCCACTCAACTGGACACCTTGGTTTAAGTAACAGAAAGTCTCTCAATTAATGAAACATAAATTATTAGCGTCAGTCGAAACAGGAATCCCTGATGAAGGAGACAGGCTGGGTCCGTAGAGAGAGAGCGGGAACGCCAGACCGAAGACCACTCACGTTTACTGAGGATTTGGATAAGCAGAGGTGAATCACAGAGTCATCTGAATAAATCTGGCAGAAGACGAGACAAGACAGGATAGGACAGAGTACAAAACCACTGGATCAATGAGCAGGTAGATACACAGCATTTGGCAATAATCTGACAAAGAACAAAGGAAAAGGAAAGCCTAGAATAGGGAGTAGAATCAGGGAAAGTGGGAAACAGGTGCGGAGAAGAGGAGGAACAGATAGGACAATGAGAAACGGCTGGAGATGAATGAGATAATGAGTGTGAATGAGTGCGTGTACGAGGATGCAATAACAGATATGACCAGCAGAGGGAGATAGAGTAAAGGAGAAGGATACCAGGATCATGACAGTATATACGCAGTCCTAGGAGATCATGTTGCATCTGCTACTGTTCCAGGTATGTTAGATGGTTCTCAACTGGTTTATTTGCCATTCCAGCCAATTATCTGCGCCCCTGGACTATAAAAACAGTAACGTATGTGCTGCCTTTAATGCATCACTTTTTGTGAAATGCTGCGTCATTAACGGTTTCCGTCACGTCTTCCTGGAAACAGGATGCGAGTACCCTAGCCGGTAAGGAGAATATACTGCTAGTTGTTTGTTGGTCATGAAGTGTATTCGGTTACGATAAGTGCGTTCTGTGTTATCGCTGTTTGCACGAACTGGATATGGACACTGGAAACAGTAGGGATAATTTGTTGTTAATCTCTCGCTAATCGTTCTTAGTGGTATGAGGTGTGCGTTCTCGAAGCGCTGGTCTGTATTTAAGAACGTTGCCTAATCTATTCCCTTTCTCAGTTGTGAGAACCTGATGCAGTAATTGGGGTTGCTGTTGTTTCTCTGCTCTGTTCCTCGGTTTCACTGTCCCTTGATAAAGCATTGACTCATTTTCTCGACGATCGGTATGTATTTGTTTTACTGTTATACATTAGGTTAGGTGAGAATGAATTTAGCAGAGTAACAGTCTCATTTTGTTTATAGGTTCTTGAAGGCCCATACCTGCATTCCAGTCGGGGTGTTTCGTGTTCATTCATGGCTGCAGTGTTGTTCTGTTTCTAAAATAATTTGAGATTTCAGTTAATTGTGTTGATGTTTTTTTTTTTTTTTTCTGACTATTATGTTATTTTTGATTTGTAATGGTCTTTTTGCCTTTTAGGATCGTTTCTAAAGTCTGAATTGTCTAATTTTTATTTATTTAATTATTATCATAATAAATGTGTGGATGTGATTACTTATTTTCTTTTTCTCTTTTATATATTGTGTGCTAATGCATTTTAACTATTATGGATGGGTCAGCTGTAAAACTGAACTGCCCCTTGGGGACTAATAAAGGTATCTGAATCTGAATCATCTGCGGGTGGCGTGGCCTGACTTTCTGCCTCTGTTGGTAAGCCCTCGTCCCTGGCCTAGACTGTGTCCTAAACCCTTAGTGGCCTGTTGAATTGGAACAAAGTGTTCCATAGCCATCCTAATATTGTTCTCTTTTAAGAATTGTCAAAGTTTATTTTTGTATGATGACCCATGTCTCTGACTGCCCACAAACCTGTGTATACCTTTTGTAGGCGCTCATTTAAATTATTTGGGTGAAATCCCCAGGGTGGCGTACTCAGAGTGTGAATGGTACATCTCATTCATTTATTATAATTCATTAAGAAACCCCATTTTTGCCCTCGTACCCCCGCCACATAAGGCTATTAAATGACAGTCCCAAAATAGTTTTTGTTCATAAAATAAAGTTGTTAAGTTGGTATGAGCCACCAGTCATTTAAAAATATAGAAAATAACACAAAAGTGAAAATAAAGGGGCATTTTGGGGTTATGGAAAAACATCAGTTAATATGGTGAATACACAATACCAACTGAAGTGTTAATGAAACATGGAAACTGCTTCAGATGAATAGAATCCCTGCATGCAAATCCTTCCCAGCTAACACAATGTATGTGATTTATTGGTTGCTGTCAAGGGGTGTGGTGCGGGTTGAAGAAGGAGGCTGAGGCAAGAAGGCTCCAATGCGAACATTTACTAAAAACAAACTCAAAACAGGTATAAACGGGAAGACGGGCAGGAACACTCACAATATATTACAAAGAAGACGCAAGAACCGACAAGGACAGACTGAAACAGAGAGAACTAAATACAGAAATCAAATGAACACTAACAAGGTGAAGACAGGTGACACAGATGATGATAACGAGGGACAGGCTGGTAAGTGAGGGAGTGAATACAGGTGTGGAGACGAGGAGGATTCTTGGAAGTGTAGTGTAGACACAAAGACAGACTGGTGCAGACGAGGACTGTGACATTACTCCCCCCTCCCGGTAGGCGTGGCCTCATGCCGTAGAACAGGGGTGGGAGGGTGGGCCTCCTGGAGTCCGTGATGGGAAGGCGGATCGGGTGCAGGAGGACGGACTCCAGGACGGATCAGACGGCCATGGCAGAGCAGGACGTGGGCGTGGCCAGGGCGGAGCAGGCTGAGGGCGTGGCCAGGGCGGAGCAGGATGAGGGCGTGGCCAGGGCGGAGCAGGATGAGGGCGTGGCCACGGCGGAGCAGGATGGGGCGTGGCCACGGCGGTGAGACCCCTTCGGGTGGCCACGGCGGTGAGACCCCTTCGGGTGGCCAAGGCGGTGAGACCCCTTCGGGTGAATGGCCCCTTCGGGTCCTATGCCCCCCCCCCCCCCCCCCCAAAAATTAATGGGGAGAGTGATAGAGTCATTATAAGTCTCTGGGCTGGATGGGACCAGCGGTGTGGGCTCGGCAGGGCTGGACGGGACCAGCGGTGAGGGCTCGGCAGGGCTGGACGGGACCAGCGGGGAAGAAGTCTCTGGTAGGACGGTCTCTGGCAGGACTGTCTCTGGCTGGACGGTCTCTGGCTGGACGGTCTCTGGCTGGACGGTCTCTGGCTGGACGTGGCTGACGTGAAGCTCTGGCTGGACGTGGCTGACGTGAAGCTCTGGCTGGACGTGGCTGACGTGAAGCTCTGGCTGGACGTGGCTGACGTGAAGCTCTGGCTGGACGTGGCTGGACGGGACCAGCGGTGAAGGCTTGACTGGGCTGGACGGGACCAGCGGTGAAGGCTTGACTGGGCTGGACGGGACCAGCGGTGAAGGCTTGACTGGGCTGACGGGACAGCGGTGAAGGCTTGACTGGCTGGACGGACCAGCGGTGAAGGCTTGACTGGGCTGAGGACCAGGTGAGGATCTCGACAGCGGTGAAGGCTTGACTGGGCTGGTGGTCATGACATGCCATGGGAGGAAGCTCTCCAGGCATCGGGAGAGTGCCTCTCTCCAGTCTAGGCCGGAGATGTCTGGGAGCTCCCTCGGGTCCACGGTCTTCACCCCCAGCCGATAACATGCCATGATGGCCCTGTCGTCCAGAGGGCTGGAGGCAGCCAGAGGAACAAACCTCCAGGTGAATGTGAACAGATCGCGGCTATCCAAAGCCAGTGCCGCGATCTGCCCGGCGAGCTCCGAGCTCATTTTGTTTGGTCAGTTCTTCTGTCAAGGGGTGTGGTGCGGGTTGAAGAAGGAGGCTGAGGCAAGAAGGCTCCAATGCAAACATTTACTAAAAACAAACTCAAAACAGGTATAAACGGGAAGACGGGCAGGAACACTCACAATATATTACAAAGAAGACGCAAGAACCGACAAGGACAGACTGAAACAGAGAGAACTAAATACAGATCCAAATGAACACTAACAAGGTGAAGACAGGTGACACAGATGATGATAACGAGGGACAGGCTGGTAAGTGAGGGAGTGAATACAGGTGTGGAGACGAGGAGGATTCTGGGAAGTGTAGTGTAGACACAAAGACAGACTGGTGCAGACGAGGACTGTGACAGTTGCCACTTTACTTTTATTTCATTACTTACTAATTGACAACGTAAATGACTTTGCATGCTTGCAATTTCTTTCGTGCTTTATATTGAAGGTGATATACAGCGCGTGCCGCGCATTTGCGCTTGCAATGGAAGAGTGCCCATTACGAGCACAGTATAACATCTGTCAGGACAGGAAAGTTCATTTTTCAGAGGTGAGAGTCTTTTTATTTCATAACAAGCTACAAAAATAACGTTAGAATAATGACACTGGCATATAGCCTAACAACATTTTCTCATGACTGCGTTTGACAGAAGCTTTCACAAAAAAAGAGAAACACTGTGTTAGGCTGATCCTATGAAGACTATAGCCTGACTGTTATCAATAATAGCGTACTTCAATGTTATGATGAAATATCCTATTTGTATGACATGTTATAGAATGTATTTGTTGTGGTTTCCAGGGTACATACATACATCCATACATGAATATATAACACAAGTGAATAGAAAGAACATTTAAATAAGTTATATTAATGGGAAAAATATATAAAAAATAAAAAGTAATACCTATACATCTAGACTTAGATGTGCGCATTATGTACAGTAAATACAACATATAAATAAAAATATGTATTTACATAGTAAGGATTTATTTATTGCCGCCTTAATTTCAGGTGCCACAACACTATAAGAGTATTGAATTATTAATTCTAAAAACAGGTAGTGATTGGTGTGCTAGCTAATAAAGGTGGCGATAGCCTGTGGAAAGAAGATGGCTAGATGCTGTAGTGCACAAAGATCTGTAACAGCTGCCTTAGGGGAGAAGTGCAAACAGACTGTGGCCTGGGTGAGAGGGGTATGTTATGATGTTACCTGCCTGGTTCTTCACTCTGGAGATGTACAAGTTCTGACAATTAGACAATGTGAGTGTCCCACTTCAGGTCCTGAGAGATGGGTAGAGCCCAGAACCTGGATGACTGCTGCCACAGTGCTGTCCATGATGGTGTGTGTGGGGAGTGCTGTTTCTTCTGAAGTCCACAATCATCTCCACAGTTTTGAGTGTGTTCAGCTCCAGGTTGTTATGACTGCACCAGACAGCCAGCTGTTCAACTCCCTGTCTGTATGCAGACTCGTCACAGTTGTGGATGAGGCAATGGGGAGAGAACACACCCCTTAGGAACACCAGTGCTGATGGTGCAGGTGTTGGATGTGAATTTTCCTAGCCTCACTATCTGCTGACTGTCTGTCAGAAAGTTGGTGATCCACTGACGGATGGAGGTGGGAAAAGAGAGCTGGGTTAGTTTAGTCAGGGTGGATATCTGAGATGATGGTGTTGAAAGCCGAGCTCTACTTGCATAAGTCCCTGGTTTGTCCAGGTGTTGCCGGATGTAGTGCAGTCCCATGTGAACAACATCATCCACAAACCTGTTTGCCTGATAAGCAAACTGAACAGGGTCTAGCAAGGAGCCCGTAATGTCTTTTAGGTGGCCAACACTAGTCTCTCAAATGACTTCATGACCACAGTCTTGTGAATTCTGGTTTCTCGGGTACAGAAATGACTGTTGAGCATTTGAAGCAGGAGGGGACTTAGCACTGCTCTAGTGATCTGTTGAAGATGAGTGTGAAGATGGATGACAGTTGGTCAGCACAGGCTTTTAGACAGGCTGGTGAGTCACTATTGGCTTTCCTTATCTTCTGTTTCCTGAAGACCCGCATACATCCTTCTCACAGATCTTAAGTGCAGGCTGACATTCAATAGGGGAGGGCGAGGGTAGGGGGTGTCAATGGTTGTGTGGAGAGAAGGTCATAGTGGGTGTAGGGTGTGAGACTGGGCTTTTCAAACCTGCAGTAAAACACTTTCAGGTCTTCGGCCAGTTGTTGATTCACCACAGTGCTGGGGTATGGTATCTTGTAGCTGGTGATTGCTTTCAGGCCTTTCCACACAAATGCAGGGTTGTTGGCTGAAGTTTTTTCAGCTTTTCAGAGTAGCCTCTCTTAACAACTGTTATCTTATTTGTCAGTGTGTTTTTGGTCTGTTTGTACAAGGATTTATCCACACTCCTGTAGGCATCCTCTTCGGCCTGCAAAGCTGTTGGAGTTATGCAGTGAACCATGGTTTGTCATTGTTATATGTTAAATAAGCCCAAGTGGGAACACGCATTTCACTACATTCCGGCTTGTAGTACTCTCTCTGTTTCGTTGGTCCATCTCATTACAGTCCTTGTTACAGTCTTAGTGTAACACGTTGTATCACTCTAGTGAAAGGTTCTAAATTAACTGATCAGGTTGAATGGGCACAGTAGCATTACATTATTGTTAGCGTCTAAGTTCGTAAGGAGGATTTGAGACAGGAATTTCACTACAACCTGTGAAATTAAATAAAAAATGTACTGTATTGGTACCAGTTCAAAGTTTACAAACATACAATCAATAGAACAAAAATAAAATACAATCAGGCCTGTTTGGCATGACAGACAAAATAAATGGTTCCCCAACATAGTTCAGAAAGTCTTTTCCTTGTGTGGTTATAGAGTCTGATCCATCCAGGAAAGAAATATTGAAGTAGAAAAAAATAGAAGCAGAAGTAGTCACGTGACAGAAGAAAGATTTACTACCTGGGTAGTTTCACTCAAAGTAAGCTATCCGAAGTGTATGGTGCGTTGTATTCTCTTATCTGTTTGACGACAGATTAAGGATACTGAGCTCGCTCCAGAGAAAGACGTGTTGTGACATCAACTAGGCACTGTTGGCTCGCCGTTCACTCGTCCACGGTCAACTCAAGGAGTACACATCAACAGGAAACAAGGAGGAAAAAAAACAACCTGCATAATGCAGAGAACTTGTCACTCATTCACATTCACTTCATCTGAATTGACAACTGATATAAACACATGAAGATCTTTCAGATCTTTCACTTTTCTTTCTTTAAAGCTGCAGTCCGTAGCATTTTCCCTTTTTGTCGCCATCTCTGTTCGAAATCTATAACTGGAGTGATTCGCGGAATTATAATCTTTACGTGGGTTGTAAATCGGCATGAAACAGCGCGGATGAACACAGTGTTTTGAGGCGAGTGCTGCTGTCAATCACCGCGCTGTGTGGATACTGTCATTCAGAATCACAGATTCACTTTTTGAAAGCTTGACCAACATAAGCTTCCCCCTTCTATGTAAAGCGCTTTGAGTGTCCAGAAAAGCGCTATATAAATGTAATGAATTATTATTATTATTATTATAAGAATTTTAACCAGAAAATTTCTTCTGAACAAGTAAGTACCATCCATTTTTGTTCTGATCAACTAAGGGGGAAAAGCATTCGACATGACAATCGATCGTTAGATTTAATCAGCGCGATTTACAGCAACCCTGCAAATCATAGCCTACTTTGTTCTCAAATTGTTTGTTAACAACATCAGCATTGCGTGACTAACGTTATTTATTGTGTTATTTATTTATTTGTGTTTTATGATTACCTGTGTAGTTCAGAATTCATATTCTCCATAATAGCTAAACGAGAAAGGCACAACAAAGTAAACTCCATAACTGTGTGAATTAACCCTTTATGACCTGCCATAGAACAATTCCACCAGAGTATATCTTTGTATTTTTACATGCTGTGCTGTCATTTTTTTGAGCATTTTCATATGCCATACATCAAAATAATCCTTACTCTCCCAGTTTGAAGGCTATGTTTGTAATAAATCAATAGTAACTATATAAATATCTCAAAAGTGCAATAAACAAAAAGAAAAAGAAAATTATTAATTTTTTTTTTACATATTTTCTTCAATACAAAAAATGAATAAATGTCAACTTCAAACTTGTCAATGAGAAAAACGTGCACAAAACAATTTAAAACTATACAGAATTGATTTGAACTGTTTACATAAATTAGTTTTTAAGATACACTCATTTTTACACTCATTCAAAAAAAAGGCGTGTACTTTCGTTTAGACCTAACGCTGCGTGCGTGCGCGCGCCCGCGCGCGCGTGGTGTGTGTGCGTGTGAATGTCCTTGTATTTGTGAACGTCTAAAAGAGAAAGAAATAATAAAATAAAGCGATGGTAAAAAGACAATAACGATATAAGGAACATATAGCAAATGGGAGTCAAATGGGAGTCAAACGGGAGTCAAACGCATGGTCAAATGACGCAGCGTGTGACGTCACAACATGTGACATACCCGGGGTCATAGTGCACAGAACGTGATACGTCAATGAGTCATCGGAAGACGTAAATATCAATCGCAGATCTACAGAACATGTGTGGAAAGACGTGCAATTCATTTTTGTGTTTTTGTTTTTTTGTAAACGCATATTACGCAGTTTGTACAGATTGATTAGAGGGTGAAAACAACGCAACATGGGCATGTTGGAGGCTTGATCTGAACATGTTACATCTCTGGTTTTGTATGCAAAAAGAATGATTGAGCTAGCCATTTGGTTTCAGTTTCTATAGGCTTTTAAACAGACACGGGGAAACGGAGCGCCGGCGCTCCCGTCGGTCTTAAAGGGTTAAGAAAACGTACTGTTACACGATTGAACTATTGAAATGTCTTACTTGTTCAGCAGAAAAGCCGTCTCTTCTTCCGTTTCGAACCCCTTCAAAACACAGAGTTCACGCACCTTTCAAAAGCCCCACCGATGTGTATCCTTGTGTTCGCATGAGACGGTTCCTTTCTCTTTCCACCTTTCCACCAAGTCTTTTGGGTTGTATAACTGGTTAATCTCCAGTTGACACTGATGATTGTTGTTTGGATCTTTCTGGATCCGCCATAAGTTTAATCATGTAAAGTGCTGCGATAAAAGCCTATCTCTACATCTCCTCACGCGCAGTATAGCCCGGCTAGCCGAAACTACTCCTTTATGTATACGGATGTGACGTAATGACGCAAAGACATGCTCGAATTTCCCGCGAAAACCCACCAGTACCACTGAAATTAAAATCATTATTACAAGCTAACCGTTTTGAATCTAGCTATGGCAAGCAGATAGTTTTGAACACTGGCTGAAGATGTTTTTTTTTTTAATAATTAATTTGGATTATTTTTAACTTAAAAATGTTACAGACAGCAGCTTTAACTGCATATTAACTCGTTAACTTGTTTTTACAAAGAAAATCCTGGAGAATATGCCTACTTAAACAACACTAAACAGAGCAATGTCTGACATATTATTATTGTATGACTCAAACATTAAATAAAACTACTAAATGTCATACATAAATACATACATGTTAATCAAATCACACATACTCTGATTATTTTACAACAATATAACCCCCCCCCCCCCCCCCCCTGTTAATTAACAATATCAACTAGCATCAAATGCAGGGATTCCCATACATTCATTAATTTGTGGCGGGCCGCCACAATATCAACGCTGACCGCCACGGATTGATTTTCAGATTTTTAAACTATTTAATATGGGTAAAATTGTATTTTATTGTAGAGCTGCGCGCAGCTTGCTCCCCCCTCTCTCTCACACACAAACTGACAACGGAGGCGCGCGCTAATAGCCCCGCCTCCTCTTCGAGCACAGTCTCGAAACATGAGCATGCGTTGGAGGACGGATTGTTGCGGTCACTGCGGAGCTTATTTTCCCAGTGAATATTCCAGAATCAATCCGGAGTTGAATGGTTGTAATGAACACTGCTGCAAAACAACTCTGATAAGTTAATCTATGTTAAACGCTGTTGCGTTTCCATTACAGATTCAGGGTTTCCCGCAGCACTTTGTAAGCAACACACGCCTTAACTAACGTTACGTCGTCAAAAAATGTATGAGCGAAGCCTGCCTTGTTACTCTGTCCTGTTTATAGCTTAAATTCTCTGCCCGAGCAGAACTTGGGCCGATATTTCCCGCCGCCATCCTCGGCCGGGCCCTTGATCTAGAGACGTGCGGCGCGGGACTAGATTTGATGACCGAGTGCGAGCGCAGGCGCGGGTGGTAATGGACTCACTCTGTGTGTGCGGGCTGTGGGAGAATAAAACGATTCACAGGACTCCCGCAAATTATGAATATCAATGAATAAAACATAAAAACTAATAAATTGTTATTAATCTATTGCAGAAAAGAACAACTAAACAAAATTGAAACGATTTACTGGCCAGAGTTTCAGCGTGAGCGATGTAGCCAATCACAGACGTGTGTTGATTTCTTAAACACAACGGCCAATCAGAAGCATTTAAGATGGACTCCCATCACCGCTCAAAACTGACTTTTTGTTCAGTGCTGAATTCTGGATGCTGGCAAATCCTCTAATTATAACAAACAAAGTGTAGATATTGTGAAATATTCATTGTGCAATCAGCTTCATTGATAATAACAGATGTTTGAGATCGCGATGATGTCAGCTTTTTAGGGATTATTAACATTCAGTCATGGCAAACCATACCATGGCAAAAGTAGCCTATGCTTTTATGTTAAATTAACAGTTGTTTGTAAATTCGCACCTCTGCATTTTGACAATGTTGTTTTGCACTTTATTTTGCACTTCATTGTTTTATAGTTGTATAGTGTTTGTTAAAATTCAGTTGTTATGTTTTGCACTTTTTAGCACAAATATTTTAAAATATTTGTATAGTTTGTTAAAATTGCACATTGCAAATGTTGTTTTGAAAAGCTGGTTATTTATAAATCTAGTTTGTTATTTAAATGTAATATAGTGTTTAATAATTGTTACATTTAGTACAGAGCCTGTAGTCTATCACACAAACAAGCCCATATGATGATATGGCATTGGAATATTTTTTCAGAAAGGCCCGTAAAATAAAATGTTCAAACAAAGGGTGCAAAATATGCAACAAGAAGTCTGTGGAGCAGTCATAGAAGTGTAGCAATGGCATAGCAATAGCAATGTCTTTAAGTTATCTGACATTATGTGTCAACCAACCCCCCCCCCCCCCCCCCCCCCCCCCCCCCCCACCAAACACACCACCACACATAGAATCTAATTCTGTGGGAAACACTGAAATGGCTCTGTTTACACGAACCAATGCACATTAATTAGTATGTGACACAGTTGATTTTAACATCACATTGGATTAAACTTCGATTGGTTTAATGACAAAACTATCCTTTAACTCTTCGTCACAACATGCATATTTTAATATTTACTCATCATCAGTTAGTTAACAATCATATTTCTTACCGTAAACCATTAATTGAACACATATAACTGATTACAGGGCAACTACGGAGTAACAAAACACTCAACGGAGTTCCTCGAAATCAAAGTATGAGAAGATATTTCTTCCCCCCGGATTTCTCTGGAAAAGGTCTTAAAACTTTCTTCACACTCTATTACTTCTCTTTTAAGCTATTTACACTCTGAATCGTCTCTTTTAGAAGAATACACACTTTTTCCGCTCTCATCGTTTGTAAAATAATGGCTGTTTTTTTCTCGATTATATTTTACTCGTCACGGAGAAACGCCCTCTAGAGGAGAATAGTAGCTACTACATTTTTCCTTCAAATTAAGAGTCTGTTAACTACCTAAATTTACTACCTAAAAGGGGTTACATTAGTATATTTAAGTTTCTGCCTGTAGGCTGGGAGAAGATTAACCAAACATTGATCTGAGAGTCCCAAATCTATCCAGAGGACAGAGTGATACACATCCTTTTAAAACAGAGGAGCAATGGTCCAGTATGTTACTGTTCCTGTGGGGCATGAACCTTGTATGTATAACCTTGGCTGTTTTTAGTCAGTTTGCAGGTGAGATTATCTTTATTAAAATCACAGAGAATTACAATGAAAATGCCTGGGTATTGTTTCTCTGTGTCTGTGATCAGATCAGCCAGTTGTTGCAGCGCTGCACTCTCACATGCTAGTGGAGGAATGTAAACACTCAACAGAATAAATGAGAAAACTCCCATAGTGAATAAATAGGCTTACAGTTAATGAAGAGCTTCCAAGTTAGGGCAGCACATCTTCTTTAACACTGTTACATCTGTATAGCAGAATTTGTTGATGTAAAAAGAAAAACATAATCCACCACCTCTCGTTTTTTCTTGACAACTCTGCAACACAAACTGCTCTGAACAGCTGAAAGCCCGTTAGATGTAATGCGCTGTCCGGAATGGCTTCATTCAACCAGGTTTCCTTGAAGCAAAGAGTAGCAGAGTTTGAGAATTCCTTGTTTATATAGTTGAGAAGTAATTTTTCATTTGTTTTGTTTGCGAAGGAGCAGAGATTCGCTAGATGAATTCTCGGCAGTTAGGGTCCTAAACCCGCATTGTTGGAATTTGACCAGCGCACCAGCTCGCTTCCCTCGTTTGCGTCCCTTGGTGCACTTGTACAGGATCGCTGCTCCTCTGACTAGACTCTCCAGTAAAAAGTCTGAATGCTCAAAAGTGGGCAAAAGGTTTTTTGGTGTGCTATGTCTGATGTCTAGGAGTTTGTCCCTAATAAAACTAATCGGAATTGCATCGGATTACCCCTGGAAATAATCAGTGAGAAAATCTGCCAGGACACATTTGTGAGAAAATCGAGCCGAGAGATCTCACAATCGTAACAGACAGATATGCATTTGTATGCTCTAGATTTGGTATTTGTTCAAAGGTTACATGCAATTTGTAGCATGGTTTGTATTTGTTTGTAAAATAGCCTATTATCTAGGCTCATTTATTTATATTTGTAAAACACAATATTGGTTATTCCAATGGGTTATTCAATGACCCATTAATAAACAACTGCCACCTACTGGTGGTTTAGTTTCATGTTCAAAAGTCAAATAATTTTCGCTAAACATTTCTTATTTGTATATTTAAAAAAATTTGAAAATAATCTCATAACATTATTTAATGTATATTTCAGTGTAAATTATTTAATTTGATTGGTAACAGCCATATAGTGTCTTAACATTCTAATTTAATTTATTATAACAAGTGAACTAACAACTGAATGACGAAGCAAATGACAAGGCTTAATGTCGAGCCCTGCAGTAGTATGTACACAACATCATTGGAAGACAAAATTATTTGTCATTTGTAAAATATTATCAATCTTGTAAGTAAAGAAGTTCATAAAGTCATTACTGCTGTGCTGCTTGGAAACATCTAGGCTTGAAGCTTTATTTTTCGTTAGTTTAGCCACTGTTTCAAATAAATACCTAGGGTTTTGTTTATTTTCTTCTAATAGGGTTGAAAAATAAGTTTTTAAGGCCTCTCTGTATGCAATCGTGCTCTCTTTCCATTAAATGCGAAATACCTCTAGTTTCGTTTTCTTCCAGTTGCACTCCATTTTTCTGGCTCCTCTCTTAAGGGCCTGAGTGTCTACGTTGTACCATGGCGTTGGACTATGTTCTTTAATCTTCTTTTAGCGCAAAGGAGCAACTGTGTCTAAAGTGCTGTAACAGAGAGAGTTAAAGGTTTCAGTCGCAATATTGAGTTCTTCTAAGCTATCTGGGATGCAGCCATGGCTAAATTAAGTTTACACAAGACTAGATTATGATCTGAGATGTCCTCGCTCTGCTGCAGAATTTCAACGGCATCAACTTTGATTCCATGTGATAATATTAGATCTAGAGTATTATTATGACAATGAGTAGGTCCTGACACGTATTGTCTAACTCCAATAGAGTTAAGAATGTCTTTAAATGCCAGTCCCAATGCATCTTGTTCATTATCTACATGTATATTAAAATCACCAACAATTAGGACTTTAACTGCAGCCAGTACTAACTCTGATAGAAATTCAGCAAATTCTTTGATAAAGTCTGTATGGTGCCCTGGTGGCCTGTATACAGTAGCCAGCACAAATCTCAAATGTGATTTATCATTTACACTAGATATTGTTAAATTAAGCACCAACACTTCAAAATAATTATATTTGAAACTAGACTTCTTAGTAATTCTGAAAATATTACTATAAATTACAGCAACAACCCCCCCCCCCCCCCCCCCCCCTATTGCCTTTTATACAAGGTTCATGTTTATAACTGTAATCTTGGGGTAGACTCATTTAAAGTAATGATTTTAGCCAGGTTTCTGTTAAACACAGCACATCTAGGTTATAGTCTTTAATCATATCATTAAAAATAAGTGTTTTTGTAGTAAGTGATCGAATATTCAGCAACCCAAGCTTTATCATTTGTTCATTTGTATTATATCTGTTTTTTATTTGTTGAATATCAATTAAATTTTTACCCTTAGACGGGTTTGGAAGTTTTTTATATTTTATTTTCTAATTAGGGGGACAGAAACAGTATCTATATGATGATATCTAGGCGAAAGAGTCTCTATGTGATGGGATTTATCTGACCTCAGTGACGTGAGACTGCTAGCAGATGGTCGGTTTAGCCAGTTTGTCTGCTTCCTCACCTGAGCCCCAAATTGTCATGTTTGAGGTCTAACACCATGTGCCATGCAATACAATGACATTACAGTCCCTGTTGGTGTAATGGTCAGGTGTCCCAATACTGTCCATATAGTACTAGGGGTATGGACCCATACTTCTTGGGGTATAAAGGGTAATGTAAAACAATTTTCACTCAGAGAAATGACCAATTCTGTGGCATGGTCTTCAGGATAAATGTTGAATTTTCATGTCCTGTCACCCAGTAGCGGTTTTGGGCACGGGCGAACTGGGCAGTCGCCCGGGGAGGCATTTTTTCATTACACATGGGGGCGGCATGAGCAGTTAAAAAAAAAAAATCCTCTGCGCCGCGAAGCAGTTTTGTATTATCACAGTGGTCTCCAGCACGTCGCTCGCGAGCTACCAGCTCGTGGCTTGATTGGAGTTCACCAACGGACCGTTTACATATCGCGTCTTTTGCGCGCTCAAGTTCGTTCAAATCGTAATTGAAGCGATGTGCTCATTTTTTCCAGGTGCAGTAAAATGAAAAAGTCTCAACTTTCTAGAATGCTGCAAACGCACCGCAGGTCATGTGACAAGAACCAACTAATCAGCTTGCCCCCTGAAAGCTCAGTCAACATGAAGGATGGGGGTCTGACTCAAACACTACTGGTGTTTTTCTCTTCTCCGTAAATAAATCTTGTAGCAGAGCTACAGCAAGCGTTTTTCGGTGGTGGAAATCCATTAGCTACTAAACTTCTTTGTCGTTGTGGAGAGCGCAGGGCATGGTTGCATAGCAACGACAGACGCCACGTGAAAATCGGACCTAATTTTACTTAAAGGTGCCCTAGAATGTGAAATTGAATTTATTTTGGCATAGTTAAATAACAAGAGTTCAGTACATGGACATGACATACAGTGAGTCTCAAACACCATAGTTTTCTCCTCCTTATTTAAATCTCGTTTTTGAAAAACACCCCTGAAAAATAGGCGAATCTCCACATAACACTGACTGTGACGCAACAGTCAGGATCTTCAATATGTACGCCTCCAAAGATTTGTATATGCCAGCCCATGTTCAATGCCAGGTGGAACCATAGGGAACAGCGCAGCCGAATCTTCGGAAGTTCTGCAGGTGAAGAAACAAGCGAGGAACATAGGGAAAATGGGAGATAAATGTTATGTTCCAGGCTGTGCAGGGGATGTGAGGACTTTTCATACCATTAGTTCCCCTTCAGTCGCTCACGTTCGACGTGATGTCGACGTGACGACGCTAGGGGATCACTTCAGGGAGCCCTATCAACTTCGAGTATCTAAAGAACAAGCCAATGAACGTTGGCGTGCGTGAAACGCGTCACGCGCCCCGCCCCGCAGCGCGGGTATAAACAGGAAGCGGACGCCGCACTCATTGTCTTTCGCTTCGGAGCCGAGCTTTGTTTGACTCTGAGACTCTACAGACTGCTGAACGTTGTTTCTGTCAACAACTAGAGGGAGAAGAAGAACTCTGCTGCAGTGCTGGTGTGACGGCGCGATCAGTGGTGGCCGCGAGCATCTTATCACAACTGCCGTTTTCACGGCACTGTTTATGTGTGTGTGTGTGTCGGTCTCGTGGGCGTTCCTCATCTGAGAGGGTACCCGATTACACCGCGGCTACCCCTGGGTGCTTCAGCACTAAAGAGTCTATTTTCTTTCCTCTGTTTGTTATTTTTACTAAAAGAGCAACACAAGCGTGACCCTGCGTCCTTTTCAGGATGTCATTCCGCTTGTGCGTTTCTGGATGCGGTCGTTCCCTGGCGCCAGCAGATGGCCACAAGAGTTGCCTCTCGTGTTTGGGCATTCAACACGCTGAGGCAGCTTTTGTGAATAGTTCATGTTCCCATTGCGGGAATATGACTATGGCAGCGCTTAGATCGAGACTTGCTTACCTCACGGGAGGTGCAGTCCCCTCGCCTATGCCCCGATCTAGCGCTTATTCTGCCCTGCAGAATAAGCCTACTTCGGCGCATGACCAGGGTGATCTGAGGATTACCGTGAGGGCTTCCCCGTCGAGGCAATCTCCGCGGGCCCCTCACGCCTCTCATGCGCTGTTGCCATCCGCGCCCCTTTGCGATCGACTCGGTCCTTCTCCTGAACGGCCGGTCGTTTCCTTTGGGGCGCCAGCTGACGATCAGATGTCGATCGCAGCATCGGAGGGGGAGCTTCACTCCTCTGGAGATGACGACTCGGCTGCGTTGCCCCCGTCTGGGTGTGTAGCGTTGTCCGAGCCGGATCCAGAGTGGGCGGCTATGCTTTCCCGGGCCGCCGAGAAGGTCGGGCTTGTGTGGAATCCTCCGCCACGTCCCGAACCTTCTCGGTTGGACGATTGGTTTCTCGGGGCGGGCCGTGCTGGTTCTCAGTGCGCCGCCCCGGTACCTTTCTTTCCGGAGGTGCATGAGGAGCTCTCTAGGACGTGGAAGGCACCGTATAGTGCCCGAATCCGTTCTAGTAGCTCCTCCCCCCTCGCCACCCTCGACGGCGGGGCAGCTAAGGGGTATGTGGATATCCCCCCGGTGGAGCGGGCTGTCGCGATGCAACTGTGTCCGGCGTCCGCCTCCTCCTGGCGGGGTAATCCGCGCCTCCCGTCCAAGGCCTGTAAGTTTTCGTCCGGTCTCACGGCGAAGGCTTATAAGGCCTGTGGACAGGCTGCTTCCGCCCTCCATGCCATGGCGCTCTTGCAGGTCCACCAGGCCCAGGCGCTCATGGACATGAACGAGGGTGGTTCTGACCCAGAGCGCCTCCGGGCGACGAAGGAAACCGCGCGTTCCGTTGGTCAGGCGATGTCCACCTTGGTGGTCCAGGAGCGCCACCTTTGGCTCAACCTGGCGGACATGAGGGACACCGATAAATATCGGTTCCTGGATGCCCCTCTCTCCCAGGTTGGGTTATTCGGCGATGCGGTCGAGAGCTTCGCCCAACAGTTCTCGGCCGCCCAGAAGCAGACGGAGGCTATCCGACACATCCTGCCCCGGCGGACCCCCGCTGCTTCCTCCCGTCCGCCGGCCGCAGACCCTCCGTCTGCTCGTCGCCGAGGCCGTCCTCCTGCGGCGTCCTCCGCTCCCGCTAAGCCT
This sequence comes from Chrosomus eos, assembly GCA_036326025.1. Taxonomy (NCBI): domain Eukaryota; kingdom Metazoa; phylum Chordata; class Actinopteri; order Cypriniformes; family Leuciscidae; genus Chrosomus; species Chrosomus eos. Next base: position 13,757,199 of record CM070828.1, on the reverse strand, counting down.
CAGCAGCAGCAGCCACCATCCAGGCCTCAGCGTGGAGCAAGCCGCAGGAAGTCGGCCACGCCCGTCCAGGCCGCTACCAAACCAGGTGGTAAGCGCAGGTGCAAACGACCCTGAGACGGGCGACCCAGAGGTGGATCGAGTTGCTCTCCAGGAGACGGTGAAGGCACCGCTCCTTCCCCCGGTGGAGGGCCGGGTGGAGAATCCTTTGTTTCTTTTTGTTCCTTTTCCGCCACTGCCTTCAGTGGTACCCACTTATTCAATAAAAGAGCAATTTCTGAAACCTCTGGGTCCCAAGAGAGCGCGCTTGACGGTTGACGACGCTATGCCTTGTCACCCTCGAGCCCCTCTCTCATCGCCAGCGAGCAGCAGTGGCTGTGTTCCGGACGCTCCGCCGCCTCCACACACTCACTCTGCCCTTCGACGGAAGCAGGTACGTGTTGCACCACACATTCAGACCCCACTCCGGGCCGCTGTGCCGCCCGAGTCGGGTCCCTGCATTCCGCCGCGCTGCCCCACCCCGGGTACGTCTGTGGTGCCGTTGATTCCGCTTACGCGGTGTCTGGGAGCCTGGCTAGCGCTTCCCAGCCCGTCTCGCTGGCTCATCCGTACTGTCAGACTCGGCTATGCGATTCAGTTCGCCCGGCGCCCCCCTGCATTCAGGGGCATTCTGTTTACCCGCGTTCCGCCGGACAGTGCCCCTGTGCTCAGGGCAGAGATCGCAGTCCTACTGGCGAAGGACGCGATCGAGCCGGTCCCTCCAGCCGATATGAAGACCGGCTTCTACAGCCCGTACTTCATTGTACCCAAGAAAGGCGGTGGGTTACGGCCAATCTTGGATCTGCGTGTCTTGAACCGGTCCCTTCACAAGCTGCCGTTCAAGATGCTTACGCAGAAACGCATTTTCAAGTGCATCCGTCCCCAAGATTGGTTTGCAGCGATCGACCTGAAGGACGCGTACTTTCATGTCTCGATTCTCCCTCGACACAGACCGTTTCTTCGCTTTGCGTTCGAGGGTCAGGCATATCAGTACAAGGTCTTACCCTTCGGGCTGGCCCTGTCGCCCCGTGTCTTCACGAAAGTCGCGGAGGCGGCCATTGCTCCCATGTGCGAGCGTGGTGTTCGCATTCTCAACTACATCGACGACTGGCTTATTCTCGCCCAGTCGAGAGAGCAGTTGTGCGAACACAGGGACATGGTGCTCAGTCACCTCAGCCACCTAGGGCTTCGGGTCAACTGGGAAAAGAGCAAACTCACCCCCGGGCAGAGGATCTCTTTTCTCGGTATGGAGTTGGACTCGATCAACATGACAGCGCGCCTCACCGAGGCCCGCGTCCAGTCAGTGTTGAACTGCGTGAGCACGCTCAACCGCAGAACAGCGGCTCCACTGAAACTGTTTCAGAGGCTCCTGGGGCATATGGCATCTGCAGCCGCGGTAACGCCGCTCGGATTGCTTCATATGAGACCGCTCCAACACTGGCTCCACGATCGAGTCCCGAGATGGGCGTGGCAGAGCGGCTCGTGCCGGGTCCAAGTGACTCCGCACTGTCGCCAAACTCTCAGCTTGTGGTCAGACCCTTCGTTCCTGCGGGCAGGTGTTCCCCTAGAACAAGTGTCCAGGCACTCTGTGGTCACCACGGATGCCTCTGCCACCGGCTGGGGGGCCACGTACAACGGGCATGCAGCTTCAGGTCTGTGGACGGGGCCTCAACTGCATTGGCACATCAATTGCCTCGAGTTGTTAGCAGTACATCTTGCATTGGGCCGCTTCAAAACGCCGCTTCGTGGCAAGCATGTACTGGTCCGTACGGACAGCACTGCGACCGTTGCGTACATCAACCGTCAGGGTGGTCTACGCTCCCGCCGCATGTCGCAACTCGCCCGCCATCTCCTCCTTTGGAGTCAGAAGCATCTGAGGTCGCTTCGTGCCATTTATATTCCCGGCCTGCTCAACTGTGCAGCCGACGAGCTCTCACGGCAGCAGGTGCTACCGGGAGAATGGCGACTCCATCCCCAGGTGGTCCAGCTGATTTTCAGGCGCTTCGGGACCGCACAGGTAGATCTGTTTGCCGCCCCGGACACGTCTCACTGCCAGTTGTTCTACTCCCTGACCGAGGGGACCCTCGGCACGGATGCCCTGGCACACAGCTGGCCCCCGGGCCTACGCAAGTATGCGTTTCCCCCAGTGAGCCTTCTTGCACAGACTTTGTGCAAAGTCAGGGAGGACGAGGAGCAGGTCGTGTTAGTTGCCCCGTATTGGCCCAACCGGACCTGGTTCCCCGAACTTGTGCTCCTCGCGACAGCCCCTCCCTGGCCCATTCCTCTGAGAGAGGACCTGCTCTCTCAGAGACGGGGCACCCTGTGGCACCCGCGTCCAGACCTCTGGAAACTCCATGTCTGGTCCCTGGACGGGACGCGGAGGTTCTAGGTGACCTACCCCCAGCGGTAGTTGACACCATCACTTCAGCCAGAGCCCCCTCTACGAGGCGCCTCTATGCATTGAAGTGGAACCTATTCGTTGAATGGTGTTCTTCTCACCAGGAGAACCCCCGAACTTGCTCGATCAGAGCCGTGCTTTCTTTCCTGCAGGATGGGTTGGAGCGAAGGCTGTCTCCCTCCACCCTTAAAGTGTATGTTGCTGCCATTGCCGCACATCACGATGCAGTTGATGGTAAGTCGTTGGGAAAGCATGACCTGATCGTCAGGTTCCTGAGGGGAGCAAGGAGACTTAATCCTCCTCGCCCACTCTCTATACCCTCTTGGGACTTGTCTCTGGTCCTTTCGGCTCTTCAGAGACCACCCTTTGAGCCTTTGCAGTCAGCTGAGTTAAAAGTTCTGTCTTGTAAAACAGTACTCCTGGTTGCATTGGCCTCCATCAAGAGGGTAGGGGACCTGCATGCATTTTCGGTCGACGAATCGTGCCTAGAATTCGGCCCGGATAACTCTCACGTGATCCTGAGACCCCGGCCCGGATACGTGCCCAAGGTTCCTACCACTCCCTTCCGGGACCAGGTGGTGAACCTGCAAGCGCTGCCTTCGGAGGAGGCAGACCCAGCCCTGGCTTTTCTCTGTCCCGTCCGCGCTCTGCGTCTGTACGTGGACAGAACGCAAAGCCTCAGGACCTCAGATCAGCTCTTCGTCTGTTACGGAGGCCAGCAGAAGGGAAAGGCTGTCTCCAAGCAGAGGATGGCCCACTGGATAGTGGATGCCATCGCCTTGGCTTACGAAGTCCAAGGCGTGCCTTGCCCGCCCGGGTTGAGAGCCCACTCCACTAGGGGTGTCGCTTCTTCTTGGGCGCTGTCACACGGCGCCTCGCTGACAGATATCTGTAGAGCTGCGGGCTGGGCGACACCTAACACCGTTCGCTAGATTTTATAGCCTACGTGTTGAGCCGGTTTCTTCCTGTGTGCTCGCTTCAACTAGCCGGTAACACCGAAGTTTCCGCTCTTGTGTCGGCTTGCTGCGCCACTCCCCTCCACATGGAGCGGATACGTGCGCTTTTTTGCTCCAGTCAAGTTCCCCACTCTGGCGAACCCTGTGAGTTCCTCCGCACCCCTCCGGCAGTCGGACGTTGCGGAGCGTCCGACGCCAGGCCTAGCGCTCGTATGGTTGTGTAACTTGTGCTAGGCTGGGTTCCATATGTGGTGATTCCTGCGGCGATCCCATATGAGTATTCTTCCACGACCAGCTCCCTGCGGTGAGCCCGTGTCTTTCCCTTGGCAGAGTCCGCTCTGCCGTCACTGTCTGGTGCTGCCTCCCCCTTCTCAGGCTGGAGCCACCCCAGTGACATTCCATATGTTGCACTGCCCTCCGGCCAGTCCATATGTGTATCCTCCACATGTTACCTCCCTTCGGGCAGGATGTGGCTTCCGCAGCGTCCCTCTCCCCTGGAAAGGCACGCTTTCCCAGTGTTATCCAAGAGTTCCACTGTGTGGGTTAAAGGAACAACAGTGAACTCCCTCTACGCAGGTCTTCCGCCCCAGCCACTTGGGGGTCTGAGAGTCTTCCGTAGGGCGCTGGATGTGGCAGCAACCGATGGCGTCTTCCATGGGATCCCCTAGCGTCGTCACGTCGACGTCACGTCGAACGTGAGCGACTGAAGGGGAACGTCTCGGTTACTAATGTAACCCTCGTTCCCCGAAGGAGGGAACGGGAGACGTGACGTCCCGCTGCCACAGTTGCTGACCATCGCTGTACGGCCGACTCAATCTCGGCTCCTCAGCGAAAAACAATGAGTGCGGCGTCCGCTTCCTGTTTATACCCGCGCTGCGGGGCGGGGCGCGTGACGCGTTTCACGCACGCCAACGTTCATTGGCTTGTTCTTTAGATACTCGAAGTTGATAGGGCTCCCTGAAGTGATCCCCTAGCGTCGTCACGTCGACGTCACGTCTCCCGTTCCCTCCTTCGGGGAACGAGGGTTACATTAGTAACCGAGACGTTTGCTCTGCCCATTTCACTTATTTTCTAACCTGGGACAATATCAAGCAGGCTTCTCTCAGTGAATAAATTATATACAGAAAGCGATCAAAGAACAATCTTTCCACACAGCGCGAGTTTATCTGGACTCTTGCCAAACTCATTATGAAATCAATGACGCTGTTACACTGCACAACGAAGCTCTTACTGTATGTACATCATCGTGTTTGCATTGGTGAAAGCAGCATTAGAGAGAGTGCAGAAACTGCGTTGCAATGATAAGATCTTCAGTCTCGCGATCAACAGACTGTCATCTGCTTGCTCAGTGCTTATCACAGCAACATTCTATGTGATGGAAATAGATTTAAATACTTTAAAAAACATCTCACGATTCGTTTATCTCGATAGCTGTAATAGTAAAAACGTATAACAGCTGTAGTAAAAGTATTCGAGAGAGTTACACATGTAATACGTAGATATTTCATATGCAAGCATGTCAGCCAATCACAGCAGTGGCCGGTTACACTGAAGTCTCACAGCAGACACACCCCTTCAAACAGAGTGTTCAAATCAGAGGCTAAAATCAGGCTAGGAAAAATGCCTTTTATTTCTAAATTATGACCATTTTTGATCTAAAAAACATACTAACATTATAAGGACAACCCAGGAAACATTATAAAATAATAAAATAACCCCATTCTAGGGCACCTTTAAAGATAAGCTAATGTGCATTCTTTTTATAAAAAAAAATATTTAAATGCTGAAATATGTGAGGTTTATCTTTTTATAAAACCTTTTTTGTCAAAACTTTATTTGGACTTGTACCTACATGTTAGTAGATAACATGGTGCAAGACACTCTTTTGAAATCTCATCTGGTCATCATTTTTAATGTTGTTATTTTAATGTTTATGTAAACAAAAAGTGCATATTGATGCTAATTTTATTTGTTAATTGCTAGTTTTCAACATAAAACTTGTTGAATTGATTTCATAGTAGTAGCCTACTTTTTGAACAAGATTATGTGATAACCGTGATCATTTTGGACACAATAATCATGAAATTAAATGTTAATGCCATTTCATCTCTAGTTATAATCAACTATAATTATGTACTTTTACAGTAGCCTATAATATGCAAAGTACAATTTTCTATAAAAAATGAATCTCTGATTCTGTTATTTTCTCCGACATTTAAGGGTGACATATACAGGCCTACAAAACTCTTTTAGGTCTAAAACAGTTTGGATAATTGTTAATAGCATAGTTATAAGGCATTATTTAAGAGATTTAAGTATTGTATTACATGAGTAGCTCTGCCACTTTCATTTTTAAAAGTAGCTCTCAAATGAAAAAAGTTGGAGACCCCTGGTATAGAGCAATTACTCTAATGGAATTAGTGGGCTAAAGTCAGTCACACCTCGACTTTCTTCTAAATAACGCTCATTTCATTCATAATATCACAAATACATTGGACACTTATGTTGTTATAATAAAAAAAAAAATGTGCAGAATTTTTTGTTTGGGGGTGTTTGTTGTTGGGGGTGCTCGAAGGGGGTCTCGCCCGGGGTGTAATTCAATGTAGAACCGCCACTGCTGTCACCTTTTTTGTATGTGTCAAGGGTCGAGGTAGGGTTGAAGTGATGACTCAAGGATGCAGAGGAATATGGGCTTTATTAAAGTAAAACAGAAACAGAACCTAGAACACTAAAACTAGACTTGGCTAGACAGGAAACACACACAACAGTAATCATCAGACAGGCAGGGTAACAACAGCATGTGACAATGTGCGCCAACGATCTGGCACAGGACAGCAAACACAACGGGAATAAATAGGACAGCAAACAAGGCAGATAACAAGGGAGGACAGGTGGGGAAATTGAAACAATAATCAGATAACAAGATGTGCGTGGTCAGACAATAGACAAAAGAGCACATGGCACAGGGAAGCATAACGAGACAAGCCATGTGCTCACATCAAACATGAAACCACACACAAGCACATGACCAACAATAACCAATCGCTAGCCAAGAGCTTACACAGAACAAGACATGAACATGCAGATAATGAGAGGCACTCATAAGCTGTGTGTTCACACAGAACAAGATAACATGAACGCACGCAGCCAGTGAGAAACTCTACCTGCATGTTACACAGCACAATACAGAATCACAACAAGACAAACAGACAAAGACAGGAGAATACAGGAGTGTCCAGGCTCTGTCACAAAACCAAGAAGCGCACTAGGCCAAGGTGACAGAACCCTGACAGTATGCAAACAGCAAAAGGTAGGCTACTCAAATCTGCCTCAGAATTAGGTGTATTTACCTTTCATCCATTTGATGAAGAACATTTCTCAAGCTCCCAAAGAAATCTAAAACAAAATGAATAAGATCAATTCAAATCTGCAATGCAAATTTGTGGTATATGTCAGACTATGATAACATTTTAGCTTCATTAGCAAGGGAGCTTGGGAGATTCATGTTTATCAGATCTGGCACAAGGACTGTTCATTTAAATAAAATAAAAAAAGCACTCCACGTTCAAACTGAATATGACAGCACAGTCAATATGGCGGCACAGTGATTATGGGAGTCTGTTATTTTTTAATGATGGATTTTGCTTGGACCTGCAGCTGTGTAAAAAGTATCTGCAGCACTCACTCGCATATATTGTCTTATGTTTTGATGCTATGGTGTCCAGTAGGGCCAGAATATATGCAATGGGAATTAGTAAAAAAAAAAAAAAAAAAAAGTGGGGGTAAAATAGAGTGAGAATATATATATATATATATATATATATATATATATATATATATATATATATATATATATATATATATAAACATGTATCTGTATGAACATTCTGTTTCTGCTTTTTCCTCATTGCAATTTTTTGGCATCTCTTTTTCTCTCGGTCTCTGCTTGCTCTCTATTAATCCCCCCCACCCCCCTCTATGCAGTGTGAGGGTACGTTTGTTAGTGAAGCGTGGCGACTCTGCAGTGGTGCGGTGCACCTGCAGTTGGATGAGCACTTGACACCAGAGAGCTTTTACACAGAGCTCCCACATGCATTCACACAGGCACACATGGACTCAAAAGAAAACACTGAAACGCTTCCACAGAAACCCAGTTGCACACGGCACGTTGTTTGTCCCCCCTTCTTCATATAGCCTCGTGTGAGATTGCGTGCATGTGTCTGTGCGTGTGCGGCTGTGTGATGACATTCAGAGACTGCAATTCAGTTTATTTCTGCCTTCCTCACTCAGTCTCCCTCTTGTGTTCTCCCTCTCTTTCATTCCATCCTTTCTGTATCTTATCCTGCCTCCTATTTTCGTTTCTTTTCTCAAGATTGTGCTGTCTTTTTTTCCTGTTAATCACGGAAATGTTTTCTCATTCCAAAGCCCATTCCTCTCTCGCACACATTCAGTTTCTTCTCAAAAAATGTTTTCACATTTTCTACCTCCTCGTCATCAAAAGCAACTTGCCTTTCTGCTATTTCTAGTTTTTCTCACTGCATGTCCCTCTCTCTCTCCCTCACTCTCTCTGCTTTTTTTCTCTCACACCCTCCCTCTTTCCTCTTCATCCTCCTTCGACAGACAGAATGCTGCAGCATCCACTGAGTAAGGTAACGTGTGTGTGAGCAAGAGTCGGGTAATTCTTGCGACCTGCTCTGCAGATAAAGGGATCTGTTTTCCCATCAGTTCTCTGCTATTGGATATACCTGGAGAATACACAGAGAATAGAAAGGGTGATTTAGAGGCAGCAAAAGACTGACAGAAGGAGGCAACCATGGCCCGGCTAAACTGGTGTCTGGCAGCAGTGATAAGCTGGGGGAAGTTCCTCTTCTCTTGTTTCTTTCCATTGAGAGCAGCTAGGAGGGATAAGGTAAGGCTGCATACTGCGCTGACTCACTCCAATACATTCACACAAACTGGGGTCACCTTTCAAAACTGATTGTGAGTGCTACCAGACAACAGCATGTTTATTCAGACATGCTTAATGTTTTTTCACCCTTGATGTTTCAGCCTTTCCTTTACCTGTGGTGTGTTTTCAGACGCTCAGTACTCATGTTAAAACTGTCTTAGTAAAGTCTATTTTGTGAAGTCTTGTCCTGCTTGAATGTTTGTCCAGATTTTGTGTTCAAGAATCTGTCCTACTGTACACGGTGCATAGTCACGTTAATTTCACTCTTGTTGAAAATAATGTGTTATTAGTGACAAGTGTTGAATCACATATCGAGTTTTGCTGGTATGATAAAAAAACCTGAGAGGTTCAGTGTTCCTCCTTTCCCCACCCCCCGTTTTATATGTTATTGCCAATGTATGTTCCAATTTAGAGATTAAAAGGACACTGCTGCAAATGGTCCCTTAGGTTTATGCTGAGTTAATGGCTGCCATATCTAAGGAATGAGCAATTCTGTGGGAACATTGTAAACCCGTAGCATAAAATTGTTTGGTTTTGTTGGTGCAGTAGAATTTTATGTGGCGTTTTAGCAAAACCAACCCCTGAACATGTTGGTGATGCCTGCTAGCTTTGTAGCGTGAGATACCTGGTCTAAAGTTAATGAGAATGGTCAGATTAGGGGTCAAGTTTTCATTATTTTTCTCATTGGGGTTTTCTCCTTGCTGATGTGTCTGCAAAAAAAAAAAAATCCTTCTGCCGCAGAACTACTGTTTTTTTTTTCTCATTCCAAACACCCCACCCCCAAATTTCAATCTGTCCCAGCACACACTCCTATCCTTCAGCTCCTGCCAAGACATAACCCAGTGTTATTAATCCATTTTCCCCATCAGCTTTCACAGCGACACATTACCATTTCTTGCTTTTTTTGTAGTTACATTCCCCTCATCCCCCTTCTTCAGCTAATATGCTGAAGCTTTACAAAACTTAAATCTCAGTCATCAAAAATATGGCAATTTCCTAATCAGGGGTGTAACAATATATAGATATGGATTGATACATCGAGCAAATGACTAATGACATGATGTATCAATGCAACACTTGAGCAAAAGAATACGCATTTCTGTAATTGCGTACTGAGTGAAGTTTTCTGTGCACACACATCTGTAGAGTGCACAGAGAGCAAGTTACTTTTTCGCTTCTTTTTGTGCTTGAATGGACACATGCATATGAAATTATGGCAAAATGCCAATCTTGGCAATTAATCCTAGTAAACACAGGCGGTTATATCTAAACAAACTAGTGATGTGTGGATTGTGGTTATATCTGCGGACGCTGCAGGTAAAGTAATAACATTCCAAAAATTGCTGGTGGGTCATGGTGAATGAAGAGATGAATCCTTAATGTGTTGATTTTAATAAATACCCTGAAATCTCATTTCATGGTACAAAGCAACAAACGTGCATAACTCTTTTTCGTTTTCAACAACAATGTATATCTCTTAAGAGAAAAAAAAAAATCAAAGAAAACATATGCCTAGAGCAACTCCTAGTGGTTATTATATAAAACACAAAAGAACCTACATTTGATTGCTTACACAAGCTCAAAGTCCTATGGTGAAAATCACGTTTTTAAATGTTGTTTATATGTCTGATATGAGGTGATTTTAATATGCTTTAAGACAAACCATGTGCAAATTGAAAAATATGAAAAATTATGTAGATTTAGCAATATAGTGGGAGTATGATGTATATTACGATTTTATGATAAACTATATGCCTTTCTCCACTGATGTTCTAAGTTGTCCAATACATTTCTAATGATGTTAAAAGGCAGCTGTCTGTCTGAGATGGCAAACGGGAACATGGTTTGTGTAACATTAACAACATTATTAGCAGTATGATACTCATTCAACTGAGGTCATGTCAACGAAAGCTAGAATGGGGTTCCTTTTATTTTTCCTCAGCTAATTTCAAGATCAAAGACCGCAATGGGAGAGAGAGCAGCATCAGCACTGATTTAGTCTCACTATTCTTAATGAAGACAACTGTGTGGTGAGCTTCAGGATGTGACACTGAACATTTAAGTTTGATAACGCTTTATTTTACGACCCGCAAACAACTACGTAAGTAAACCGAAATTACGGTGTACGTTTCTGTAATTATAGCGTACTTCCGTGTAGGTATAGGGGAACAATATGTTAAGTTTGGGGTAATAAAGGGGTAACAAGCAGATATACAACCTGTAAATAACTTTGTAAGTAAACTGAAATTACGGTGTCGTTTCTGTAAATATAGTGTACCTCCTTGTAGGTATAAGGTAGCTAATAAAGGGGTAACAAGCTGCAAGCAAATTATTTATAATGTAATTAACAGGTAGGCTACCTATTATGTTAATATATTCCAGGCAAAAATTGTACGTCTGTTGTATATAAAAGTTATCATCAAAATATGTTCTTGTGCAATTTTACATTTAATTTTGGCACCTGTGGGTTGATTTAACATTAATTAATCTAGTAAGAAAAGCCAATAAATTCATTTTTTATCATACTGTGCTTACATACAGCCATACACGTTTCATTTTCAACCCACAGATGTCAAAATTACCCTGTAAAATTGCACAAGAACATATTTTGCCAGAAATGTGATGATAACTTTTATATACAACAGACGTTTAATTTTGCCTGGAATATTAACAGAATAGGTACCTGTTAGTTTTAAAATAATTACATTATAAATAATTTGCTTGTATATATGCTTGTTACCCCTTTATTAGCCTACCCAAAACTTAGCATATTGTTCCCTTATACCTCACGGAGGTACACTATAATTACAGAAACTTACACCGTAATTTCGATTTACTTACGAAGTTATTTACAGGTTGTATATCTGCTTGTTATCCCTTTATTACCCAAAACTTAACATATTGTTCCCTTATACCTACACGGAAGTACGCTATAATTACAGAAACGTACACCGTAATTTCGGTTTACTTACGCAGTTGTTTGCGAGTCGTAAAATAAAGTGTTACCTTAAGTTTCACTTGTGGCAGTTTGCGCATCTGCTTGCTGAATAGTTACTACTTGAAACGCATGAAGCGACCAGCATGAATGGAGTTTGCACATGCATCACTGTCATTGTGATGAGTGTGAAATTTTTTATGGGATTTTCCATACTTTATATAGCTGAAATGTATACCATTAACTTTGTTTTTTCTCAAAGCTAAGTGCAACAAATAGCGGAACAAGCTGTCAGCTGTCAGTCTGAGCTTTTGTGTGCATGTGATGCACAGCATTCATGGTTTCAGAGCTGCACACTTTCATTATCTAGCGGAATTTAGATCTCTCGCTTTAATCATATTTATAGCTCCTTACCACGTAATAAAACAAGTTGTGTTACTATGATGTATGATTTCCTTGTAGATCTGTATGTAGGTGCGATGTACTTTATCTGAATTAAACGCATACCTACACATCTCTTGCTTTTGCTCACATGCTAGCAATTATGCTATATGTATATTAGCAATGTGTGCCATATGCGTTGCCGACCCCTGGTTTAGGCCATTAAAGAAAATAAGAACTTATGCTTAAAATACAATTTCATTCTGGCCCCGCCACCACGGTCATCCCCTTATCTCTGCTCCATTAACCCCTTGGTCTGTGATTTCTGCCAAGGGGGACCACCCCACCATCTTTACATTACAAACATTGCAGTTTATTGCTCTGGCCACATTTGCATTCTATGGCATGTTCACACAGGTGAGAAGGGACCTTTCAGAGTCAGTCTGTTCAGTGTCCTAAATTATTGTAACTGTGACCTTAATTGTCTTCTGCCTGTAAGCTGTTAGTGTCTTATGGACTGATCCACAGGTGCATGTGCAATAATTGTTTATGGTTCACTGAACAAGCATGAACACATTGTTTTTAAACCCTTTCCAATAGTAAGTTGTAAAGCTTATTTGGATTTTTACAAAATTATATTTAAAATACAGTAGGCTATCCAGAAAAAAAGATTTTTTTTTTTTTGCTGAGTTTATTTGAAAGGATCCATTAATCTGACACTCTGAGCTCATCTACCATTACTGTCCCTTGAGAAATACATTTAACCTCAGGTTGCTCAAGGGGGATTGTCCCTGTTGTATACAGGATAATAAAACCTCCCTTCCCCCAGCCTCCTTCCTTCAACCTTCAGTATAGATATTTCAGTTCATTCATTCAAGAATTTATTTTATTCAGTACATCTGGGATGGAGTATTATCTATCTCTCTTTTTGACTAATCACTCTCACTGGGGAGGAGGAGGTTTCGTTAAAAGTGGTAGAGGGATGTGGGCTCACTGGGATGTATGTTTATTTTTTTACCCTGAGAATAAACTGGTCATCTATTAAGAGCTTTACGAAGGCTCCCACTACACATATTTCCCAGCAACCATATTGACCATTCAGTCTGTTTTTCTATTTTTGTAATTTTATGTTACATTTCATTTGTTCACACTGTTTCGTGTTAATGAACATTTTACTTAGGACTACACTATTAAGAAATAACCAATGCTTAAAGGGGTCCTATAATACCCCTTTCACAAGATGTAAAATAAGTCTATGATGTCCACAGAGTGTGTAAAGTTTACCTTAAAATGCTTAAAAGCATGTTAAAATAGTCACTTTTTGAGGGTGTGCAAAAATGCACTGTATTTGTGTGTCCCTTTAAATGCAAATAAGCTGCAAAGCATATTTCTTGTAGCTTTACTGTGCTACTACACAAACTATTATTCAGCTATTATGTGTTATTATTAAATGTCACAATCTTTTCAATCTTTGAATCTTTTTTCAATCACAATCCTTGGTGAACACTGTGTGTGTCAGGTTTAATTTAACTGAGCTGAGCACTAGCAATGCACTCAAAGATCTTTGTTTGACAGGGTAATGAGCCAGTCACAGTGCAGTAGAGCCACTGCCTCCTCTCACATGACTTCCAGTCTGGGCATTCTGGCCTCACATTCAGGAAATACAGTAACCCGGAGGGGACATGTTAGGTTCACGTAGTTTTGTCGTGGCCACGACATATTAACTTGTGGGAGCATGATCATAAATCGTGGCCACTAGATCATTTTGTCAAGGTAACAAAATACTTATGTTGTGGCCATGTGATGTAAAGTCGTGGCCTCGCAATCCTATGTTGAGGGAACATTGTTGTATGTAAATAGAATAATTTCTTAATTCCGCACTTTTTCTTAATTAAAAATAAATATTATTTTAGGCCTATCCATTTCTGATAATTCCAGGTTGCTATGGTCGTGCAGGTTGTATATGCATTTAACTCGTGGCCATGAGAAATATATGTTGTTCCCTCAACATAAGATCTCGAGGCCACAACTTCACATTGCATTGGCCACAACATAAGGATGTCCTTGACAAAATTATCTCGTGGCCACGACTCACATAATATGAACTCACATTCCCACGAGTTACTATGACGTTCGAATTAATATCTTGTGGCCACGACAAAACTAAGTGAACCGAACATGTCCCCTCCAGGTCACCGTAGAAAGTTGGGATATAACTATTAACTGGTAGCAGAAACAAAAATATTGATTTGAATATGATGTCAGTGAGCAATCCTGCTCCTGGAGGGCCAATGTCTTGCAAAGTTTAGCTTCAACCTGCCCCAGCACATTTGGATGTTTGTAGTGACCCTGAAGACCATGATTTGCTGATTACCTTGATTAGCTCCAATCCTAATTAAACACACTTGAACTAAACTCTGCTGGACATTGGTCCTCCAAAAGCAGGACTGGGCATCAATGTTGGTACCAGGAAACCGCAATAAATTACTAAATGCTAGCCATTTTGTTCCCAGAATTAGCGGATGTCTGAGGTGTGGACTAACCGTGACCTCTACACTATGATTTTCCTCCCCTAAATTGAATATTGAAAGACATTACGGGATATTTTACCACATCCCTGTGCACACACCTTACCGAAACCATGCAGCAGGTTGAACCAAATCTTGATAAGTACCCCCCTTAATACTCACAGGTATTTGGTACAGCCCAGCCTGATTGAGGGCAGCCTGCGGTGCGTCCGAGACCCAGACCAGGGTCCGCACCTCCATCACCGGACACCTGTCGATAAAATGCCCCGGGACCCCGCAACGCCAACAGGCCTGCCAGACTTCCCTGCCGCCCTAGTGGCACGAAGTCGGTCAAGGTATTGGCATGGAGAGAGCGGAGAAACGGGGCTGGATATGAGGGAGCATGAGAGAGCCCACGGGCCAGCTGATCAACCTCCACTCCACAGCTGGTCCTCTCCACATCGGGTTGGAGCTCTCGGTGGAAGGTCCTGGGAAGCGGGACAGCTTGAGAGAGAGAGGGAGGGAGCAGAGAGAGAGAGAGAGATACAGAGGAGGAGAGAGAGACAGATGAAAGGGGTTCGCCGACCCTGGGGCACGCCACCATCTGGATGGCCGAGTCCAGCAACGTTGGACGGTTCCATTGGACCCACTGCACTCGGGCGATGAACTGTTCCAGTGCCACCTGGTCGATAATCTGGTCTACGCCACTTCCCTCGACCACCAGCCATCTGCGGCACGCATCCCGAAGCTGCTGAGCCCAGTCCATTCAGCTCCGGAACAGCTTGCATTCCTCTTGCTGGGCGCAGACAAGGGTTTGGAACCAGTGCACTTGGTCCTTGCGCATGTCCAGCAACACCATGTGATGTTCCTGATGGAGTTCCATGAGTGAGTGGATAATGTCCCCAAATGGCGTGGCTGACGGATTTTGCATGATGGCGATGGCACATTTCTTCCTCCCGTGTTTTGGCACCAGTGTAATAATAAAGGAAGGAAGAAGTCAGGGTCGGCGTTACAGAGGATTGTGGGGTTTTATTGATCTCGGCACAAATGTGACTCACTGCGCTACGCATAAACTCTTTTCTCCAATAACAAAAACTGTCACAGCTCTCCAGAGCGTTCACTGCACCCACGAGTCCTCAGTTTGTCTCCTCTCACCCAGCTACCATTCCTCATTGCCTTTAAGCGGTCTCTCCGAGCCAATTACTGCAACTAGACACAGGTGTTTGTCATTATGTACTTGACTTACTTACTCGCCTCCCGGATCTCTCTCTCAGTGCAGACCTCACTGAACCATATATCATTGTTAAATATGAACATCATGGACATCAAGCATGCTTGAGTGTAGATGTGTCTAAAATTGCATACTGCCATAGTAGGTACACATTGTAATGTGACCTACAGTATATGGCACCAGTTGTATCGCTTATCCACCTATCACAACTTCTCTCCCTAGGCCTTGTGGGATAGCAAACTGTCAATCAGATGTATCCTCTGGAATCTCTGCGAAAATTGTAGGTTATCCAGGTACTTTTTTTACCTATAGTTTTTACAATAGAATAAAACTGTACCAATCATTCACTCAGAATCAAACACAGAACATGCAGACATATTTAAATAGCAGTCATTTTGTGGTTTAATTACAGGCACTAGTCTATATCGTCATTTTAATTTGATTAATTGTACAGTACTAATTTTGATTTAATAATTTAATCCAGAATTTTGCTAATTCTGTGACATTGCACAGTAAATTAAATTTTAATGGCTGTCTGCATTATTAGAATTATGGAAATCATGTGGAGTCCTATACATGTCAAAGACAGTACATCATTATTAATTTAAACAAATTCAACGATTCATTTTTACTTTGGTAGTATATTACCTTTTTTTGAAGAAAATTGCCATTTTTCTGTCTCCTTGTAATAATAGTGGTAAACACGCACACAGACGAAGAAGATTCAATAACACAGCCTTTATTATTATTTAAACACTCTGGAGAACATAGGAGAAATACTACCACAACTAATTACAAATGAGAACTGACAAGGGACTGAAGATAACAGAGTATAAACACAAGACAAACATAATGAGAGACAGGTGCAAATCATACATAACCATAAGAAGAAACGAAGACATAATCAGTAACCAAGGAAATCGAAACTAAACAGAGCAGAGAAACAGGAACTAAAGGAAACAAAACACAATATCAAAATAAGAGTGCATAACCATGACAGTAGTCTCCCCTCCGGGGAAAGTTCGTCCTCACTCCATAACTGATATTTCAACTGTGGAGGGGGAGGGGTGGCTTTGGAGGAGGGCACAGAGCTGGTGACTGACAGTAACCAGGATGAGCCTGTTGAATAATTCACCAGCTTTGGCTGAAGGTAGAACCTGGGGACTGACTGACGGAGGCAGAACCAAAAGCAATGGAGACCGAGATGGGGATTGGGAAGCCCAAGGCGGAGACGTAGAGTTGCACAGAGTTAGCGGCAGAGGCGGAGCCGAGGAGCTGGACAACACCAGATGAGTCAAGATGTCAAGATCACACTGTCAAGATGGCGCCGCGGATGGCTGCCTCGGTGCGGAGCTCTCCAGTTATTGTGTTGTTTTTGTTTGTTTGTCCTGTGTTGAGTCATTATTTTCCTATCAGCTTCACCAAAGACGAACTACTGGACATTAGGAAACACACACCAGATAACTTTTCTACAGTTTTTGATAATTCAGACGTTTTGCTGGACATTCTCGTCGGAGGGGCAGCGCTGTTGTTCAAACGCGCGCTCAAACGCAAACGAGGAAAGCGAGCGGGCGCGCTGGTGAAACTCCGCGAGCGCGGCCTGTGCACTGCACTCCCTAGTATTCATCTTGCGAATCTCCGATCCCTTCCTAACAAAATGGATGAACTTCTCCTCCTCACCCGGATTAACAAGGATTTTTTAAACTCTGCTGCTCTGTGCTTCACTGAAACCTGGCTGAGTGAAGCCATACCGGACAACGCAATACATCTGCCGGGCTTCCAGCTGTTCCGAGCGGATCGCATCGCGGAGCTAACGGGGAAGACGAGAGGTGGTGGATTGTGTTTCTACATTAACGAAAGTTGGTGTTCAGATGTAACAACACTGAAGAAGATGTGCTCTCCTAATTTAGAGGCGATCTTCATAAACTGTAAACCTTTCTACTCGCCACGGGAGTTTTCCTCTTTCATTCTCGTGAATGTTTACATCCCCCAGACGCGTGCGTGAGCGCGGCACTACAACAGCTGGCTGAACAAATAGCCGAAACGGAACAAAGGTACCCAGACTCTCTTTTAATAATTCTAGGGGATTTTAACAAAGCAAATCTTTCCCGTGAACTTTCAAAATACAGACAGCACGTTACATGTCCCACAAGAGACAGTAATATACTGGACCACTGTTACACCACAATAAAGAATGCGTATCACTCCGTCCCACGGGCAGCTTTGGGGCTATCTGATCACTGTTTGGTTCATCTTATACCGACCTACAGGCAGAAACTGAAATCAGCTAAACCTGTAATAAGGACTGTAAAAAGATGGACTAATGAAGCAGAGCAGAGTCTACAGGCCTGCTTCGATTGCACTGATTGGACTGTTTTTGAAGCTGCTACCAACGATCTGGATGAGCTCACAGATACTGTTACATCATATATCAGTTTCTGTGAGGATACATGCATTCCTACCAGGACATTCTTATCATTCACCAATGATAAACCATGGTTTACTGGGAAACTCAAACAGCTTCGTCATGCCAAAGAGGATGCTCACAAAAGTGGGGATAAAATCTTGTATAACCATGCCAAGAACAGACTGACAAAGGAGATCAGAGTTGCTAAAAGAGCCTACTCTGAAAAGCTGAAAAACCAGTTTTCATCCAACGACCCATCATCAGTCTGGAATGGCCTGAAGAACATCACCAATTACAAGTCACCATCCTCCCGATCTGTGGACAATCCACACCTGGCTGATGATTTAAACTCATTTTACTGCAGGTTTGAAAAGCCCTCATTCACACCTCTCACCGGCTCTGACCTGCAGTTCACACATCCACCATCACCTCCTACACCCCCTCCTCTCCCCCCTCCGGCCATCCAACCTGAGCTCAAGGTCTGTGTGGAGGACGTGAGCCGAGTCTTCAAAAAACAGAAGAGTAGGAAAGCCTCAGGCCCAGACGGCATCTCGTCTGCTTGTCTAAAAGCCTGCGCTGACCAACTGGCCCCGGTCTTCACGCAGATCTTCAACAGATCATTGGAGCAATGTGAAGTTCCCTGCTGCTTCAAACGCTCCACTATCATTCCGGTCCCCAAAAAAACCAAAATCACTGGACTTAATGACTACAGACCTGTAGCTCTCACGTCCGTGGTCATGAAGTCGTTTGAAAGACTGGTGTTGGCCCACCTGAAGGACATCACTGGACCCCTGCTGGATCCTTTTCAGTTTGCTTACAGAGCAAACAGGTCTGTGGATGATGCAGTCAACATGGGACTGCATTATATCCTGCAACATCTCGACAGACCTGGGACTTATGCAAGGATCCTCTTTGTGGACTTCAGTTCGGCCTTCAATACCATCATGCCTGATCTACTCACAGACAAACTGACCCAGCTCTCCATTCCATCCTCGATCTGTCAGTGGATCTCCAGCTTCCTGACGGACCGGCAGCAGCGAGTGAGACTGGGGAAACACACATCCAGGACTCTCACCACCAGCACTGGCGCCCCCCAAGGGTGCGTTCTCTCCCCACTGCTCTTCTCCCTGTACACTAACGACTGCACTTCTAAAGACCCCACTGTCAAGCTCCTGAAATTTGCAGACGACACCACTGTCATCGGTCTCATCCGAAACGGTGACGAGTCCTATGCACTTCCATCACTGTCTGGTTTGGTTCAGCTACCAAATCAGACATCATGAGACTACAGCGGACAGTCCGGACTGCAGAGAGGATCATTGGTGCCCCCCTGCCAACCCTCCAGGACCTGTACTCTTCCAGAGTGAGGAAGAGAGCAGGTAAAATCATCACAGACTCCACTCACCCTGGACACCACCTGTTTGAACTGTTACCGTCAAGACGGAGACTCAGATCACTGGCCACAAGAACATCTCGGCACAGGAACAGTTTCTTCCCACAGGCCATTTCCCTCCTGAACAGTTAACATATCTCCCAAGGCATATGCCTTTAAGTGCAATACCCCCACTGTTTAGTGCAATATCTCCTAAACTCAGGTTATTTATATTTATATTTATTCATACTATTCAAAATACTGTATATATGTTCATAATCCGAAAATTTTTATTCTGACTAAACCCAACCGTGGCCTTATATTTTATATTTTATAGTATTTTCATATATATATATATATATATATATATATATATATATATATATATATATATATATATATATATATATATATATATATTTTTTTTTTTTTTTTATAATTTTATTTTTAGATTTTGTATTACTGTTTCTTGTTGTATTTGTATCTGTATATGTGCACTGGAAGCTTCAGTACCAAAGAAAATTCCTTGTGTGTGCAAGCACACTTGGCAATAAAGCTCTTTCTGATTCTGATTCTGATTCTGATTCTGATGAGACGGCGGATCCAGGGGACTGAACTAAAACAGCGGAGGAGAAAGAACTAGGAAGTCGGGTTGGAACATTGGAGGAGGACGGTGACCGGACCGAACTGGACCGGAGCATCCAAACTGCGAGACTGGACCATCAGAGAGGCAAAGATCCCATCTGATTGTTGCATATTGGTTTTTAAATTGTATCTCCAGAAAAACAACACTACCCATTTTGCAATGTAGTGACAAATTGCATCTGGCATTTACTGGGGCTTATAATAATGCGTAGTCTTAACAGTAGTCAATTATTCTGAGTGAGAATTCCTAAGTATGGTTTCACAGTATGTTAACAGAGCATCAACTTATATATACCTCTTTGACAGAGACGGTGGCTTTTAATCCTATGCTCCTTTTTAAAACTGCCAGATGCTTCAGTGATGGGCTGCTCTGGGAATTCAGGCAAGCTTAGCAGGGGAAGCCATGGGAAAGGAAAGAGAGTAGTGAAAGATAGAGAGTAGGGGGGCAATGAAAAATTTAAGTCAGGCAAGATGGAAGAAAGCAGAGAAGGGAGGAGGGAAACAGAAAAGGAAACTAAACATTGGGGGTGGGCTGTCTTGCTTGAAAGAGAACTGCACTTGACTAAGATAGAAAAAGAAAAAGGGGAGGGAGCACAGAGAGTATGGAATAAGAGAGTGATGGAAAAGGAGAACACATAGCTGCCTTTCCTTGCCTTTGCTGCATCATTGATCTCCTAAACCATCAATGGATGTTGAACACACTGTAAAAAATTGTCCTGTAAAATAACAGTAAAGAGCTGGCAGCAGAGACGCCAGCAGTATACCGTTATTTTTACGGTATTCATACGTAAAATGACTTTACGGTAATAGCCTGTAAACCAGAAAAACAGTATATTTCTGTATTTCTATAATTTACAGTAAAGAGCTGGCAGCAAAGACGCCAGCAATATACAGTCATTTTACAGCAGTTGTCTGTAAACCAGAAATACAGTATATTTCTGTAGTTAAATGATTTCACAGTCTAAAATAAATGCAGCATATTTCTGTGATTATTTGAAAATTACAATAATATTGTTTAGGTTGTTACTTTAACTTCTCACAGTATACTGTAGACAGGCACAATAGATAATACAATAACTAAATGTATTAATTTATTCAATATTGATTGCAATGAACTTCATTATTCTCAGGCCTATAGACAGTTTCTTAAGATATGCATTATTGTGAATATTATGCAAAATAAGCAATACAAACTTCAAAATCAAAAACCTTTATTTCAAAGAGCAATGTCAATATTAACATGAATACAAAAAATGAAAAAAATAAATAAAAATAAACCCTGTTGGACGACGCTGAGACGCTGAGAAGAGATTTCTAGTAGCAAACAGAAACAGCCTAGTAGTGTCTGCTTTAGACTATGGCAATAAACTTAAAGTCTATTTAAGGAACATTAAAGGAACACTCCAGTTTTTTGGAAATAGGCTCATTTTCCAACTCCACTAGAGTTAATCAGTTGAGTTTTACCGTTTTTAATCCATTTATCCGATCTCCGGGTCTGGCGGTAGCACTTTTAGCATAGCTTAGCATAGATCATTGAATCTGATTAGATCGTTAGCATCTCTCTAAAAAAATGACCAAAGAGTATTGATATTGTTCCTATTTAAAACTTGACTCTTCTGTAGTTACATCGTGTACTAAGACAGACGGAAAATGAAAAGTTGCGATTCTCTAGGCCGATATGGCTAGGAACTATAATTTCTTTCCTGCGTAACAATCAAGGAACTTTGCTGCCGTACCATGGGTGAGCAGGCACAATGATATTACGCAGCGCCTGAAAATAGTCCCCAGCCATAACTTCCAACGTGACCGGCACTAAGTTTCAATCGTGGCGTAATATCATTGTGCCTGCACCCATGGTACTGCAGCAAAGTTCCTTGATTGTTACGCAGGAAAGAAATTATAGTTCCTAGCCATATCGGCCTAGAGAATCGCAACTTTTCATTTTCCGTATCTCTTAGTACACAATGTAATTACAGAAGAGCCAAGTTTTAAATAGGAAAAAAATCGAAACTCTTTGGTAATTTTTTTAAAGAGATGCTAACGGTCTAATCAGATTCAATGATCTATGCTAAGCTATGCTAAAAGTGCTACCGCCAGACCCGGAGATCGGCGGAATGGATTCAAAAACGGTAAAACTCAACTGATTAACTCTAGGGGAGTTGGAAAATGAGCCTATTTCCAAAAAAAAGTGGAGTGTTTCTTTAAGCCCCTTTTTTTTGACATTATGTAAACAAACTTAAGAACATTTTGAAAATGTACATTAAGGCCATTTTGAAACTATTATTGTACAGTAGAACATTTTGACAATATGCATCATATGCATACATAAAAACATTTAGGGATGAAACTGTAAGGTAGGCACCTGTGCCACTGCGAGCTTGGAGGTTACCTCTTAAAATTGTCCTGTGAGGTAGGCTTGTGTTTTTACCCCTTAAAATAGTCCTGTGAGGTAGGCGTGTGTTTATATGTCTTAGTACTTGTGGATCCAGGAGAGATGATCATCACTTTGGTAGCCGCTGCTTCTCTCTGCAGCATTATTCCAGTGCTGCCACTGTCAAACAACAACAAACAATCATTATAATAATAATAAATAAACTATACAATCAAGAATGTACAGTATCCTGATACGCTCCAGCTAATGTTTATAAAGTAATAATACCAGTTCTCTTGTGGCTTAATGTGGCAATGCCAGACTGTCAAAACAAAGAGAGTGAGATTAAAGAGCTCACCAATCTATATGAAGTTCCATTCAAAGTCAAGGAGATTCTTCAGTAGCATGGCGATGTGTGTATTGACTGCAGAAGACTTCTTCCGGACGATCACACCTTTCTTCTTGGAGACAACCTTGCCCCTTTTGGCCTTTGTCCCTCTCTCAGGATTTATACCAATGAAGCGCCTAAAATTAAAATAGTCTAAGATCAGAGTGGGGTTGCAACAACATACTGTCTTGAAATGTACAGTACTAATACCATTTTATGCAAACAATAGAAACACATTAATTGTATATATCCATATGAGGATGACAAGGAATCAAGGTTTTTTTTACCTCTGAATGAATTCCAGAGTGCAGGCTGCCTCATCTTGATATTGAAGGTTGAATATGTAGTAGATTGCAAACACAGCAGCAAGTCCCATTGCAAATGTTGGTGTGATGCCCTCAGAGATTACACGGCCCTCTAAAGTGATCATCCAACCTTTAATTGTGAGTTGCCCTGTTGCACCTGAAACTTCAAGTCGCAACATGAGAATGAATGCATGTTAACTTGTAAAAACATTTGTAAACTCAAGATGAATGGCCGCTATGATTATTAATGTGTCTATCAATTAATCTAAATTAAATGTATAACACCAAAGTAAGCCTAACTACACGTTTGTTATGTATGTAAGTGTGACACTTAAACGTTGAAAAGTTTTGAAAAGTCTGACTGCAATCTGGCAAAACACACTTAAAAGTTAAATTAGGTTTATTTTTTATGAATTCTCATGTGCCTTACGTATTTCACTATTGTGGCACAGTTTCAGATCTGACAGGGGAACATTTTGTTACTGCCTGATTAGTCTTGATTACGGCGGGCTGGGTCCTTTTTAGTGACACCGTATCAGTCTTCACGGAGAAATGTTTAATCTTAACCGAGTTGCAATGTTAAGATTGTGAAAGAAAAGCCACAGATGATCTAAAACGGTTTGACAAAGCCTATACTCTAAAACAGTTGGGAGAAGTAGGCTGCGTGAGACGCGCAGCGACAGATAAATCAAACGCAGTCTCATGAAAGTGCGTATCAATACCACGAATGTTATTTCTCGTGGCATTTATACGCCAAAAATGTTTTTTTTTTGTTTGTTTTTTTTGCGTGCATTTGCCACGCACTGAAAACCCCTTGGGTAGGATTAGGGGGAGCGTGCGTATTACACGCCATAAAGTACGTATCATATGCACGCAAAAACTACGTATCATATACACGCAAAACCTGATTTTGGCGTATAAATGGCGCGAGAAATATTCGTGGTATTGATACGCACTTTCATGAGATCGGGCTGGATAAATAAACAAAATGCATTCACAAAGAGTCCAGAAAGGCAATATTTTCACATCAATTTTCCGTTTAAACAGAAAAATGCAAAGCCTTGAGGATTCAAGTGTCTCTCTTTAACCGAACTACAATTAGCTTAATTTTCTTGTTAAATGTTGGTAAAACACACTACATTAAAAGTCGACACAAAATAAAACTCACCAAAACCATCTCGGTTATGGTCGATGTTCCAATAATCTTATGGTTTGGTTGAAATAAATCCTTAATCACCGGGCATCAATGTAGGCTAATTATTCCAGTACAATGATATTTTCCTGCTGCCTCCATCTGCCGATTGCCTCTCAAACAAGTGTTGTTCCTCGGATACAAACGTTCGGCTAATGTTACCAAAATTAAACAAAAAAACACCCAACGGTAATATTGTTTTGGTCATTCAAATCTAACCCTCACTGATAAATGGCATGTTCAAATCCCTAGCTAGACAAGCTACTGAGCATCAGTTTGATATCAAACATTCTTGATAATATGAATAAGACTTTAATTACCGTTTAATTTGTAGATGCAAGACTCGATGGATGTTGTTGATGAAGAACACTTGATGATGTGTTGCATGCACGTCATCTAAATTGTGCGTCCTCTTCTGGAAAATCTCCTATCATAAATGATGGTTCCTGAAGTCCCTCCAGGAGGCAAATTATTTCTGTATTTTATGAAGAAAATTTACTAAAACAAAAGTAGTAGCCTCAATGTAAAAGACTGACGTTGTATCAAACTTCTGACCGTGCTCCAAATTCCCCAGTCACTCAGTTTCTTAAAAAAATACTGTAGTTTCCTGTAATTTAAAACATCAGCATACTGTTTAGGGCCTCTGTCCTGTTGCTCCAAGTTAAGCAGCCCACAATGCATTGCTAACTACAGTACTAAACTGTTTAACATGAAAACAGTATTTTAGTGTTGAAAATTGGCTGTAAATATACAGCAATTGCTTACAGTGCAGAATACATGGGATTTATATAATTTTGAACCCGATTCAGAATGCCATCAATATCTATCGAGTTCTGTATGCACTGTCATCATCCCAAGAACAGGTCAACATTAATGAATACATTCACTTCCTACAAACTTGTGGTCTATGGAAACACCTTCAACTTTTAAAGAAGGGGTCAGAGAGCAGTGAGAAACAAATAATACAGCTCCCCTATGACAGTCTTTCAACACATACCACATATACTCAAGATCCAATGTGCAGGAAAGCCTTGGCTATATTCACAATATAGCATGGGTATAATCACAATAAAAATATTAAGGACAACATTTCATTAAAGAAAAATTAAGGAAATAGATTAGGGGCCATTTTCCCTCTTAAAATATACTGACATTGCTATGCAACAAAATGGGAGCTGCTTTCATCTACTCATTTTAGAGTGAAATTAAAGCTTTTTTCACAGAACAGCATTTAGCATAGCCTTTTCAAGGTATTGCAGAGCTTTGTGCCTACATTGACTCAAGCATTTCTTTTATAGTTTTGTTAGTCTATATGAATTATGGAGTGAGAGGGAAGCTGTCTTTCAAGATATTTTTATTCTGTTCTGCTCGTGTATAATTTAATCTGCTGGTTGCAGAAAACAGAGTGCTCCCAGTCTAGGGGGCTCCTAAAGCCTAGGAGATGGCCAAGGTCGCAGCGCAAGAAAATATACCCATTATTTCCAACACATCACCCAGCCACTGCTAATTATCCCCCATTTAGCGAGGGTCCCTTAGGGACTGGTGAAAATCATGCAAGCTGAACATTTATTTTTATTGTTAGAGGTCCAAGCACCAATTTTGTTCACCTGAAGTATGTATCGGTTGTGTTAGCTTTCTTCTTCTTTGTATTATTAATAATGGTTTAGTTCATGCAAAAAAATAAATTCTGTATGGATTTAATAATTTTTGTTCATCTTCGGAAGACAAATGAAGATATTTTTAATTTTGCCTCATCATTTTTGCCTATCCAATGAAAATCCACACAACCAAAATGTGCAAGGAAAGTGCAAAGAGACATCATAAATGTAATCCACATGAATCAAGTGGTTTAATCCATATCTTCTGAAGAGATGATCACTTTCGATGATAAATAGGGCCCTATGAAATCCATTGTATTTTCCCCCAAATTCCATTTAATTTTTTTCATTTTTCATAAAGGTGGAGGAGAGAGAAAGAGCAAGAGAGAGATTGGAAGAAAGACTGCAGAAATAGAGATGAGACATGATACAAAAGAGAAAAGCTCAGAAGAAATCACTGGAAAATGAAGGGTTATGACTGGGTAAGAGCTTTAGGACCCGCGTTAATATTAGAAAAGCTGTCCAGCTCTGGAGAGAGAAGTGGGAAGGCCTGAAAACAGACGCGGAGGTTGCTTTGAATCTGCTTCAATGTGAGTAACACTGGGTTTGGGTGTCATTGGCTGGAGCTGCTGTGCTGTTGGCAACTAACAACCAACTCTTGCTTGTAATTACTATTGTGTACTCTACGCTCATTTTTGTGTGCTTTCTTGTCATTCGGTCATCATCTGCGCTTTATTTTTCGTGAAGCATTATTTTTGTTGCACTTCTGCTATGATAAGACATCCACTATTGGATTGCGTGCGTGACGGAGGCCACCTAGTGAGAGTCGTGCTGATGAATGCTAGATAATGCGGTGCTTTGCGTTAGTGTACTTGCCTCTCATACCAGCGATCTGTGTTCTAGTACTTGGAGCTAGAGCCCGAAGCCATTTGTTTTGAGAATAATGGCTGGCTGGTGAAGTTATTGGCTGGCTAGCAGGCTCAGCCAAAACCTAAATGGCTGTTGCAGCCGCCAAACTTTTCATAGCTGCAAATGGCTGAAGCTGCCACTTCACTGATTAAGAACGCAAACTTTTGTTGAATTTATGAGAAATCTACAGACGCAAACAGACGAAGTGTAGTAGGCTAAAAGAGCTAAATGTGTATTTCATTTTTTTTTCGCCACAAGTCTGAAAGAAGACCTGTTATTGAAGACAAATATCCAAAAATAGCAAATTGACCAGTAAAAAAAAAAACGATGTTTTTGCCTGCCGTGTCTCGCCTTAATATAAACACACACTTTTATCATTATTATTTTGGACAAAGTTTTGCACATTTCCCTTCAATATAGCCTAGACTTAAGCATGCGTCGTGAATTATCAATGTGGAAACGGTGGTTTGTTACTGCAGTATTCACGTCCAGTGCTATAAATCTCTCCGTTCCTGAATATTTGGTTCATAACATCAATCTTTGATTCAGGTGTTTGTGCAACCATGCCCGTAAGATTTAACAAAAGTCTGGGTAAAATCAAATCAATAACGGATGCGATTTGTCCCGTATTTTACATAAGGCCCACACATAGCCTAGTTGGATAAAAACATAAGGATTTACTATAGACTAATAGCAAATAGCCTATAAGAAATCAATTTCGCCATAATGTTACATTATGATTAGAATTAAATAAATGTTGTCCATTTTCTAAGCTTAGAAAATGCACATTTATATGGGCTGAATTGTATAGGCCTAAAATATTGTTTAGTAATTATGTGAATTACACTGCGCAAACCAAAGTAATACTAGGCTACGCATCGGATGAAGAAGGGTTGGCTTTCAGTCTCCACAGAACAAAATATTCATTTTATTTTATTTTATTTTTAGTGTTCGCATTTAAATGAGGGAAAAACAATGGTACACGATGACAGTTCTCCGTTACGGACGTGAGCGCTCTGAAAGCGGCACTAAAAGATGCTTTAAAACTTTCACAAAAACATTAAACAGAAAGCACAAAACCTTTCTTTAAAATGAATTTCGTTTTATATTAATTGTATCTTAATTTCAATCCATTTTTATCAACCAATTGCCTGGATTTAATACATAATAAGTAAATATAGCAGACGGTAGATTATTACGAAACGCCAGCGCGTGAACTGGAGCTTGTCTCATATGAACCGAAAGTCGGCGTATAAAGGAAGCCTATAGCCTACTTGCCTCACAGACATGTCTACTTTTAAACAGAACAATTCAAAACGAAAGAAAACAGACTAGCCTACTACTCTCTTCTTATGTAATCCGTATAAAATGTGCATTTCTCTCTTGCGCGTCTACCGCGAAGATCGCGAGTCAGCATGTCACCCCTCGTAGCAACGAGCACAAGACTGTGCTGTTATGAATCCAGAAGGAAAATAGATCTCGTGTATTGTTACATATCCTGTGTGTATGTCTCTATGTGATATAATTATTATTTGATACAAATAATTCTAGCCGGCTCAGCCAAACTTTATCAGATGGCGGCTCAATTTGGCTTACGAAATTATTGGCTGGCGGCGGCTGAAATTCTAAATGGCGCAAATGGCGGCGCCTAGGCGGCTTCGGGGTCTACTTGGAGCAGAGCGGTTAGTTTTTTTAGGGTGAATTTTGGTGGTGGAGCAATGAAGAGAGGGGTGTGTTTGTTTGGGTTGATTTCAAATATCAACAATGTCCAACAGCGTTTTTGAAATAACGCTTACCCCACCTTTAATACTGCAATATGCGTCCACTGCAGTGGCATATAGCCAACAGCATGACAGGATCTGCAAATGCTGCTCAACGCCATTCCTCACCAAAAGAATGATAAGGGTTTTTAATTCAAATTGAAAATTTCACCCCAAGCCACTCATTCAGTCTTAATTCAGCTGGTTCCCATCAGCCCTTTGTCTTCCCTTCTGACGCCTTGTGACTTGGAGAAGCCTCACCCTTACGTTCATCAGCCTCGTTGAAATGAGAGGACCATCCCACCCTCGGCTCCACCAGAGACCCTCTGCCTTGGGGCTCCACCAGATTCCTTCGTCCCTCTGGCTCCACCTCAGTCAGCTGTTACCCTGCCTGCGCCGCGGACTTGCAAGCCATCCATTGTGCTCTGTCTCTCCACCCCTTATGTCACAATTATGTTATGTCTTACACACTGTTATGTTTGTTCTTCTCTAGTTTGTTTTATTTAATAAATGCAATTGTTATTTTTACTTCTTGGACATCTTCTTTGGAGCTAAAACTTTACATTGTTATAATTATTTATTAGATGATACAACATATTATAAGGTTGTTTGTAAGCATTATGCATGTATTATAATAATGCATTAAGAATACCCTTATAATGCATTATAAATACAGGCTTCATAGAAAGTGTTAGCTAATTTTTCATTTGTTAAATCATCGGGAAGCAATGAGCCACTATGTTTTGGTGGTGTCCCATAATAACTTGACCTGTTTGATAATAAAACAACTCTATTGTCAGGGTTGGGTGCAGGTGACCGAAGACGAGGACACGGAAGCTTCAATATAATAGTTTTAATAACAAAAATGAAACTTTCAAAATGAAACAACAAAACTCCAGGACTTCAAGATTTACACACAACCATACATAGACGACGATCGACAAACACTGAGGGAAAACACAGGGCTTAAATACACATGGAATGATTGAATGATTAACTGAACACAGGTGATAAAACTGAACACAAACGAGGAGCGGGAAAACTTAACAGGGCTAAACCAAAAACCACAAAGACAGGGGAAACCAAGATCACAAAAACAGAACTCAAACACATTGAATTGTTACAGTACCTCCCCCCTCCCCGAAGGCGCGACCTCGCGCCGTATAACATCCAAAGGGGTGGGAGGGTGGGCGCCCTGGAGGCTGACGAGGGCATGGTGCAGGTCCAGGAAGCCTCCAGGGCGGAGCAGGCTGTGGGCGTGGCCACGGCGGAGCAGGCTGTGGGCGTGGCCACGACGGTGCAGGCTGTGGGCGTGGCCACGACGGTGCAGGCTGTGGGCGTGGCCACGACGGTGCAGGCTGTGGGCGTGGCCAGGGCGGAGCAGGGGCGTATAGCCCCCCCAAAATTTTCTTGGGGGAGGAAGACGGGTTCAGGAACGGGAACAGACTTGACATCAACGGGCGCTGGGTCACGGGGTCTTGGGCCGGGCTCTGGCCTCTGGTCAACGGGCTTCTGGATCTTGGCGCTCGGGTCAACGGGCTCCAATGTCTGGGAGCAGGTTCAACGGGCTCTTGGCTCCTGGCGCTGGGTCAACGGGCTTCACGGCTCTGGCCTGGGTCAACGGGCTCTGGCGCTGGGTCAACGGGCTCTGGCTCTGGCGCTGGGTCAACGGGCTCTGGCTCTGGGTCAACGGGTCTGGCTCTGGCGCTGGGTCAACGGGCTCTGGCTCTGGCGCTGGGTCAACGGGCTCTGGCTCTGGCGCTGGGTCAATCTGGGCTCTGGCGCTGGGTCAACGGGCTCTGGCTCTTCATGGGATCAACGGGCCATGCACTTCATGGGACTCGGAGCTGGACGGGCCAGCACATCAGGGGACTCGGAACTGGACGGGACCAGCACATCAGGGGACTCAGGACTGGACGGGGCCAGTACATCAGGGAGCTTGGGGCTAGCTTCATACTCTGGCGGGCAGGCAACGGTCTCTGGCTGGACGTTCTCTGGCTGACGGTCTCTGGATGCGGTCCTGGATGGCTCTCTGATGGACGGTCTTGGATGGACGTCTCTGGTACGGTCTCTGGCTGGACGGTCTCTGGCTGGACGGTCTGGCTGGACGGTCTCTGGCTGGACGGTCTTGCTCGGCGCGTGACAAGTCTTTGGCTGGGCGGGCTTCTTGATGGCTCGTGCAGCCTTTAGCAGAGGATCTGCCTGGCTGGACATCAGCCCTTGACGCCCATAGATTGACCTGATGGCAGGCTTGATGGCTTGAAGATCTGGTTGGGATACGACGTGCCAAGGGATGAAGCTTTCGAGACATGTGGAGAGCGCCTCTCTCCAGTCCAGTCCAGAAAGATCTGGAAGTTCCCTCGGATCGACCGCATTCGCCCCCAACCGATAACAAGCCTTGATCCTGTCGTCGTCCAAGCCGCTGCTGGCGGCGAGATGAAAAAAGGCCTCAGTGTACTCAAACAGATCGCAGCTGCCCAGTGCCGTTGCCGCGATCTGTTCAATGAATTTTAAACTCATTTTTGGTCCGTTCTTCTTTTCTGGTCGATCGTTCTGTCAGGGTTGGGTGCAGGTGACCGAAGACGAGGACACGGAAGCTTCAATATAATAGTTTTAATAACAAAAATGAAACTTTCAAAATGAAACAAGAACAAAACTCCAGGACTTCAAGATTTACACACAACCATACATAGACAACGATCGACAAACACTGAGGGAAAACACAGGGCTTAAATACACATGGAATGATTGAATGATTAACTGAACACAGGTGATAAAACTGAACACAAACAAGGAGCGGGAAACTTAACAGGGCTAAACCAAAAACCACAAAGACAGGGGAAACCAAGATCACAAAAACAGAACTCAAACACATTGAATTGTTACATCTATGCACAGCATACACAGGATCTGTTTTTTGTGAAAACTTGATCATGTTCTCCATATGTGTTTGGTTTCTTTCTTCTCTTTCTTTCTTTCTTTCTTTCTTTCTTTCTTTCTTTTTTTTTCTTTCTTCTTTCTTCTTTCTTTCTTTTTCTTCTTTCTTCTTCTTTCTTCTTCTTTTTCTTTCTTTTTCTTGTTATGACATTTTATTATGTATGACATTCTTTACATTCTTTATTTCTTATTTATGACATTCTAATTATTATGATTATTTTATTGATGTGAAGTATTGATGTATATAAATGCACATGCCCCACGTCAAGGTCACTGTTAAACACAAATCGTTCCCATTCTGAGTGTATGCTGTACTTACTGTAATGGTCTTAATGGTTTAATAGAGTTGTTTTAGTAAATGTCCAAGTGAGTGTCTGGCTTTCTACAGCCAAGGTCACTGATATCAGGCTTTGCAGTCCTGAGCTTGATTGGTCTTGTCAATGTGTGACAAAAAGGCATTAAGATTTAGGGAGATAGTACAGCTGAAAATGCTGAGGATCATACTTTTCATTACCTTGACAAAATGGCTTTGGGTACAGTGACCTAATACATGTGTAATGTGTTTATGTGTGTAACTGTAATGTTGACTTCCTTTCTGTCATTCTAACAATAAAACTGTGCAGGATCTGCCATCACTTAAAATTAGCTGTGGAATGTGTGTAAATAATAATAATAATAATAAATGCACATGCTTAAAAATATCAATATCAAAAATTAGATATATGGTCTAAAAATTGAATTACTCAGATGAACCTTGTTCAGCTTATTGAATGCTCTCTCTCTCTCTCTCTCTCTCTCTCTCTCTCTCTCTCTCTCTCTCTCTCTCTCTCTCTCTCTCTCTCTCTCTCTCTCTCTCCTCTCTCTCTCTCTCTCTCTCTCTCTCTCTCTCTCTCTCTCTCTCTCTCTCTCTCTCTCTCTCTCTCTCTCTCTCTCTCTCTCTCTCTCTCTCTCCTTTAGCCAGAAGACTTTGAGGCTGTCCATTCCCACACCTTCAAGGCTAAGACATTCAAAAAGGCAAAGAGTTGTGCAGTATGCAAGCAGGCTTTGACGAAGGAGGGCCTGGTCTGCAAAGGTCAGTACTGCCATTACAACAGATTCTATAAGGTTATTATTATGATGGTGACATACTATGATTCAGCACCAGACTAACTCATCAAAAGATCTGTGTTCATTATTTTATCCAAGTATGGTTAATGAATTTGTGTTTTTTATACAAAATGTTTATTGTAAAAATGTGAAAGAACAGAACATCCATATATTTTTATAATTTTATAATTAATAACATTATAATTAAATATTATATCTTTGCATCTGTTCATTTATCATACAAATAAAAGAAATATATTTTGTCAGCAGCAAGGCTGTTAAAATTAGCCTGCTGTTCCCTTTTGAAAGGGAACGAGATACTGCGTCAGAGCGCTATGGGGAACGCCTTCGCGTGAACCGGTGTCTTAAACACTTATCTAATCACGGCAATCCTATTGGCCGGCGACAGCCTATCACATCATCACTAGTGCGACCGGAAGTATATAAGGGGAGCCTGGAGAACATGTCAACAACTTTTTTGTCTTCAGGGACTGTTTTGTTTTTACTTTTCAACCTGAAACTTCAAAAAGGTAATAATGGCTTGTGAAAAACGCTTCAGGAAGTGTGTGCATCCGTGACTAAGATATTGATACTTGATGACACACAACTTGTGTGTTTATTGTTTGGGCTCAGAGCATGCACGGTCAGTTTCTGAGGGATCTGCTTGTGCCACTGTGAGTTTTTTTCCTTTGAGAAAAATCCACTCCCATCTGCTCTTTTCTCGAGGGAAGAGGGACAGACATATGTACCTGGCGATTCAGGTCCCGCTCGTGCTGAGGCAGAGCAGAGACTAGAATCGTGTTTTTTTTCAGAGGGAGCTCGCTGAGGAGGTTGAGAGAGTTGGTAATGGTTTCTTTCCAGCCATCAAGCTCCAGCTCTCGTGAGCCTTCCATTCCTGCCGGATCTACACAATGAGATTGGAAAGGCATGGAAGAACCCGTTTTCAGCGCGCATTCATCGGCATCAACGAACTACGCTTATGTTGAGGGGATGCGCGAATATGGGTATGTGTCGATGGCCCAATTGACCTAGATGTTCACGAACTATCTCACGACACTAAGTGCTCCGGCCCTTCCTCTTAGGCCACTAAAATATGACAACACGCTTAAATGGCATGGCATACGCGGTGGCAGGTGTGGCTGGTGATGACTTGCACACAATGACGGTTTTGCAAGCATACCAGGCTGATCTGCTGAAAGATTTTAATCTTTCACCCCAAGCGCTTCTTGTATAAGCCTGAGGCTGGACCTTTTATGAGTTATTCCTTCAATTTGGAACCCTCCTGTAGGTCTGGGGTCGGGTTTGGTAGTAAGTGCGCTCTTTCGTGCTTTTTTGGTGATAGGCCTCGATTTTTGTGAATGTCGTTTAGGCCATCGCTCTATGGGCAGCCAGTTGAGCTCTGTAGATCTTCTCTCCTTACGTGAGTTTTTAGTAAGGTTGAATGATAGGCCACGGTTCCCTGTTAGGAAGTATTAAGGGGGTGTTAAATATGGTTTTCATAGGATGGTGAAATTAGGGCCCTGAAGTTCCCATATATAGGTAGGCTATGCGGCTATGCATACCCTTCCTATAGTCCTCCTCTTATGTTAGAGTCGTCAGGCTTATATAACGGGTAGTGCCAATCTGTAGTATCGGTGCACGATATTGGAAAAATCTGATATTGCGATATTGATAATGAATATAGCGATATCGATATTAATTTCGATATTTTTATACATATGTAAAATTGTAAAAGTTATGGGAAAACACATCAAAATAGATTCATAACAAATAACACTACAGTATAAAAAACAATAAATAAAGAGCAAGTCTACAGAACAGGACATATAAACAATAAAAATAAATCTAAAAAAAAACAAGTAAAAAGAAAATGTCATGAGAAACAGGGCCCATCAACAACCGTGTAACCTTTAGAAGGCAATGTGCACTTTCCCCGGCAACTCACAGGTAGAGGTATTCGCCGTATGGGCTGTTTACACCTGGCCACTGCATGCATTTTCTCAGAATTGAAGATCGGATTAAATCCGTTTTGCAAAAACTACCAAGGCTACCAAGCAACACGTATTTTTCGAGAGGTGCATGTCGGATGGGACACATTATAAACAAAACATAGAATAAGTATCGCGAGACTTTCTATATAATATCGGGCAACGTAATATCGCGATAACAATATTGAGACGATATTTCGTGCACCCCTAATCGGTAGTAGTGAATAGGAGTATAGGTAGCAGGCTATCTTCAAAAAGCCTCCCATGCAGATATATCATGGTCATTCAAAGATGTAGGCCTTACAGTAGGCATCCTCGATAGTCCGGTAGCGTAAGTTTGTAGTCCCCTTGCTTTAAAAGGGTCGATAGCACTTCTGCTGAGTACACTGCCTGTTCGCAATGTCTGGAGGCGCTCCCCTTATTATGCCTGTCTATGGCACGAACCAAGGGAGAGAGAGAGAGAGACGCACGGAGACGCAGGTTTCACAGAGAAACACAGAGAAATGGATGTAAATCGAGCGCAGGATGATGGATTTTCAGGAGAACAGAGCTTTTTGACAGATAAGGAACTAGATTACCAGGATAGACCCAGCTGAAGTGCCATTTATTTATTGACTGTAAAAAAGTATTATAGTAGTATAAATGTAATATAAAAGTATAAAAAGAATAGAATAAATAAAATAATAAATAAAATAAATGAAAATATAAATGCAAAGCCTGTGATGTGGCCCTCTTTGTGATTGCTGATATGAACTGTTTTGAGGATTGGCACCAGTGAATTTCATGAAAACGCCTGGACTTCTTTTGGAAAAATGTAAATAGTTTTGGTTCTGTACAAGTTATAATGTTTATTCCTGTGCTCCAGGACTCCAAAGACATGAACAAACTGTTTTCCAGAGGAAATTTGATTAGCTTTTATTTATTTGTGTGTGATTTCAATAAATATTTGAGTAATTCAATTTCCGATTTATTTTTTCATTTGTCTTTATGGACCCATAACTTATTTTACATTCAGGTGACATCAATGTAACACAAATATGCTGAAAGTTCAATTTGTCCTGAAAAAAAAGAGGTGTGTCAATTGTCTGTGCACAAAAGGGTTGATGTTTTACAAGCTTTTTTAGTGAATAACACCAGACGGAAAATTTATTGTAAAAATACCCTTAGGTCTCTGAGGGTTAACTCCCCCAGCCTCCACTGGGCTCTGAAGCACTGTGTAGATCCAGGATCGAGTAGAGTCACTCCCCTCGTTTGCAAGGGTTAGTAAGCGCTATGCTGAGTTCTACTCTCCAGGATGCCCGTCTATATGAACCAGTCTGTGAGTGCTTACTGCCACTATATGCAGTCCTCCCTATCAGATGCCTCCACTAGTGAGACAAATAGTGTTAGAGACTCTGTTTAGGGAACAAAGCAATGCCCGGGCTGACGTCTATGAAAGTCGAAACTGTAAGCCTTACAGTAGGCCTCCTCGATAATCGGGTAGAGTAAGACTGTACTCCCCTTGGTTTAAAGGCTCGATAGCACTTTTGCTGAGTACACTGCCTATTGACAATGTGAAATAAGTATAACCAGACCCACAGTGATGTCTGTGCGAGCACCTGACTTCTGTGACTAGCTCTGATAACAGTCCTGCTATCAGTCCTGCACCTCCTTGAAGGCGGATCCCCAATGAGTTGGATGCTTAGCATTGCAAAAGCAAAACCTAGCCCAGAGCCTGGTCAATATTTATCAGGTTTTGAGTATAGTGTTCCACAATCTATCTGAGGATCGAATACTTGGCTCCCTAAGTCTGGTCGGAAGGTCGAAGGACTCTCACAAGGCCTCCCAGTTAGATCAGCCCTAGAGCTGGAGGCACTCACTTGATTAGGGTCCCTTTCAGAATGCCCAGCCTGCACAAGGCTCTGAAGCACTGTGTTGATCCAGGATCGAGTAGAGTCACTCCCCTTATTTGCAAGGGTTAGAAAGCGCTATGCTGAGTTCTACTCTCCAGGATGCCCATCTCTATGATTCGGTCTGTGAGCAATCACTGCCACTATCTGCAGTCCTCCCTATCGGATGTTTCCACAAGTGAGGCAAAATATGTCAGAGACTCTGTTTAGGAAACAGACAGGTTGTTGGCAAGACTAGGTAATTAAATTAGACCAGGTCAGCATCCCTGGTGGCATGTGGGGTTGACTTCATGTCTCCCTCAGAAAGTGGACCCCATTTGGCCCCCCTGGCCATATTCCCTTAAAGGAACCCCCCTCTAAATTCGGGCTGTGGTATCCATGCCTTGAGCTGGCTTGGGGTCAAGTCCTTCGTGTGAAATTACTTCTCGCTTAGCATGAAGCTCAGGCAGTGGCCGTAGTGAATACTGTCACTGACAGCCTGTATGTGACCCAAAGGGCGAGTGTTTTTGGCATTTCAGTGTAACTGCCATTTTTTGTCGTTTTTTTTGTCACAGCCATAATTTGGCATGCACTCCCCTCAGCATGGTAGCATGGGTAGATCATTCCCCATAGCACTCATGACACAGTGCAAGTTCCCTTTCGAAAAGGGAAAGTCTCAGGTTACGACTGTAACCTATGTTACCTGAGAACAGGGAACAAGACACTGCGTCTTTCCGCATGCCTCGGGGATGCCTGCTGAACAGTCCCCATAGACGATAAGTTGTTGACAGGTTCTCCAGGCTCCCCTTATATACTTCTTGGTCGCACTAGTGATGATGTCATAGGCTGTCGCCGGCCAATAGGATTGCTCGTGATTAGATAAGCATTTCAGACACACGGTTCAAGCAAAGGCATTCCCCATAGCTTGCCTGTTCTCAGGGAACATAGGTTACAGTCGCAACCTGAGACGTTTTACCCTATAGGAACTAGGGGTTGAACGACTTCAGATTTTTTGAAGTCGACTGTTATGACATTAAAGTCGAGTCGACGTCAACTAGTCGCTGGCGTCATTCATAAAAACACAATTTGCAATTAATTAACAGAAAATTATACAGATGCTGACAGACACCTCATAATGGGGCCGTTTACACCTGGACACTTATTCGTTTTTACTGATCTGATTTATCAAAACGATTCCATTTACACCTGGTCACATAAATATGTTTTCGCAAAACGGATATAAATCCGATCTTCAAACAACGCGCTAGCTATATGCAGAATTAACGGAGTTCACGTCACCGAAAGCAACAGTAATGAGCTGAATTTTATTGATCATCAGCTAATTTCAAAATCAAAAACCAAAATAACAGAGACAGCACTGGTAAGATAATTGTGTTTCTTTACTTTTAACGAAGATGATTGTGTGTTAAGTGTCTAACTTACTTAACTTTGTTTTGCGATAGTTTGCACGTTGGCTTGATGAATAAGTCAATGCTCAGATGCTCAGATGCTCATCTGCGGTGATGCGTGTTGCAGTAGCGCCATCATAATGAATATAACATGACATATAGGCTAACATGCTCTCACACTTTATTTTTAGCATTGTTGGGAGAAGTCCAATTTATATATGTGGTTTCAACAACCAGATGCATTTGCACGTGTCCAGTTTCGTCTGGAATGTGGCCCTGTCCTAGCCTGGCTCCGCCCTCCTACGCACTTCCGCTCAATTTCATTTTCCTTCAGTACTACGTCTGGGATTGTGCTGTAGACTTTGGTTTCCAGAAATCAATTTTTTGTAGGACCAATCAGCGAACAAAGGGAGTGGCTGAGAACAATGACGTTGATGTCGACTCGTGCATTATTTTGAGTTGTAGTTCAAAATAAGAAAGATGCGAGCGAAGCCATTCGGTCCATTGTGGCAACGCTGCTGAATATCAAGAAGTTAAAGCGGGAGCAAGAACAATCTTTGCTTAGTTTTGTTGGTGGCCAAACGTTAGCGATTGGTTATGGCAGATAGAGTGACTCTGGGCAGATCCAATAGTTTTATACTTCAATAGAGTACCCGCCTACAAGGAAGTTAACGCTTGTCAATGGAGCGGTGCCAGACTCTCTGTACAAATGAAATGTATGAGAGTCTGGTAGAACCAGGCTAGCCCTGTCCACCTCCTGAAGTGGTTTGATCGGATTTAAATCCGTCTTGAATGCGTTTCGGAGGGCCTTTACATCTGGCCTTTTCACGATCGGACAGCTATCAGACCACAGAAACACATGAAGTAGCCAGGTGTAAACAATAGCCTGCTGTTTACATCATCATTTAGGATGAGAAGAATAAAGAAAAGAGAAAAAAGCTATAAATTCACATCTGCGCGTTAGTGATGCGCAGATCCAAGTAATACAAAGTAATATTCCAATTAATTGCAGGTGAATTAGAGATATAACATTAATTATGTTTAAATAAATCTATGAAAAAAATAATGATACAATGATTTTTAAACAAGAGACTCTCATTTCCGGGTAAAACAGTGAGCGTGCGTCATGCTTTTACTTTCGTTTTCAACAATACGAAGGTAAAGTATGTACCACATTTGATGTACCACTGCTGCTTTCTTGCTGCAATGACCTTCTGGGCTCTTCATCTGTTGTCGTCTGCAATCATAATGTCACAGTCATAGTGTCACATGATCAACGCGACTAGTCGACGTCAAGCTTAAAGCGTCACGGCATTGCATTAAGGTCGACTAGTCGGTTCAACCCCTAATAGGAACTAGTGTAAAAAAATGCCTTTCTAATTAGCAGACATGCAAGATTGAAGTGGGGCAGTAGGCTTTGCAAAAACACCACAGAGCTTGACAAACTCACTAGCCATCTGTTACTCTTTTGTTCCTTCATACATCAAATTCCCTTGCCTGTTTACTCTTTTTTTCCTACTAATTGATAACATTTGTGATACAGTAAAGTTTATTTCTCTCTTTCCATCAAAAATGGTAAATTAAACAGACAATAGTACCGCTTTTTGTAAATGCCCTTAAGATTTCCTGTCTTTTGACGATTGATTGAATAATTTTTTTCTTCATTTTAAACAAAATCAAGTCAAGTCAAGTCACCTTCATTTGTATGGTGTGTTTTACAATACAGATGGTTTCAAAGCAGCTTTACAGTGATAACAGGAAATTAATGTAACAAGATTGTTTTGGCTGTACAGCAGCTCTAGAAGAAAGTCATTGTCCAGTTTAAGTAAGTTCAGCATTAATTCATTTCCATTGTAAAGAACACTTAATGAAGCACCATTATGCTGCTGTTAAAGGCAACAAGTGATGGAAAACATGTACAATTTGGTTGTGTTTAAGATAGACTAAAGCTCTATCAGTGTTTTCCCTGGATCAACCACAGTCATCCACACACACAATAAAAAGTACCCTAACCATGTGAACTGCAAGCCCAATACTGACAATAAATCCAAAATAAATGCAAAGAAACAGTTTTTTATATTAACTTTAAATATAACTTTTTATAAAAAAGTGCTTAGAACTGTCTTATATTTACAAATCTGTACGTTTATATGTAAAACGTCACTTAGTGACTTGTTTGAAAAGTTAGTAATAAAATGAACAACAAAGTAACACATTACATAGAAAAGTCTATTCTTTTGCATTTACACCAATAATTGATGCACAGATAATTTCTTCTGCCCATTGCTATGGTTATCACTGTCAATTGGATTAAATTGCGCATTTACATAGGTTGTCAATCCAGACACTTTTATGTGTAGTTAGCAACATGAAAAATATAAGTTATATACAGGAAGTGAGCAAAGCCATTAATCAATGAAGTGTCAATTACTCAGTTCAACATGAGGTACACAAAGCTGCACTCTTGCAAAACTCTCGTTATAATCAATGAGTGTCTACGCTGTGCAATGAATCTTATATTGACATTTGCTTATATTTTGTTGTTATAATAAAAGGATTCGCGAGTACTCATACTCAGCTGCACCTTTAAACATGTGACGGTTTGACTTAATTAAACACAATGCTGCAAAAACATGTAAATAAAACCTTTGACGCTCTCCACAGAGCACATACCAAATAGTCCTGAGCATTTTAAAGCAGCCGGCTATTGCAGATCTGCTACTGCTATCTGCTACTGCAGAACGACAGGTATTGTCACATTAAGTCAAAAATAAATCTTTGGTGGTTGCCAAAACATTTGGCTGTCATTCAAGAAAGTGCTTTGAAATTGATGCAGAACTACTTTAAGCACAGCAAAACACCTAGAAACATCTGGAACATTAATGCAATGCTCAGCATTTTTACAGAAATTATTTTGAAACCACCAAAACAAATCTTTCACAGATATTTACAAGCAAATAATTTTACCAGATTGCTTTACCATTAGAAAAAGTTATAATTGACCATTATGCATTCTTTGAGAGGCACACATGATCAGTCACTTAATGGTGGGGTATGTGATTTGGAAAACGAACGGCAGATTTTGAAAATATACAATTCAAATGGTCCTACCTTCTTTCCTCCAACGCTGGCCCTGACTCCACCCATTCGAAGAACATGGACGCGCAATCATGCACGAGCGAAAACTCAGATGCGCGAGAGATTGTAATGACGATTTACTACTAATCATGGAACCGGCTTTACTGACGAGATGCACATGCGTCACAAGCTTTGAGCATGCGCACGACGGGGGTCACACGCGCTGGGTGGAGGGGGGTGTGGTACAACCGTTTGATTGACAAACTTACTGTCCAACGATTCTAGGTGGTCTTGGAAATGATTGGCTGGAGTTTTTCGAGTCCTGCCCGTTCCACAGATGATTAAATTGCTTAATTTGCATTTCAGTGCTTCTAACTCAGTGGCTGTAAGTGGGTTATGTATAGGATTTTAAGTTATTTTGAAAAAATGGACAAAAAAGAGAATCACATACCCCACCTTTAATGTTTGCGGACACCATAGAAATTAATAAGTTGTGCCATATACTAAAATGTCTGTGACTTCTCTTATAAAACATTTTTTTTTGTTGTTGTTGTCATACTGTATATAGCTGCAAAATAGCTTACTCCAAATTAACTAATTAAAAATTATTGAATATTAGCAGACAGGCTGTCAATTCGCTATTAAGCAATAAACTGTTTCCTCACAAAAGTATTTTGTTTAGCATACGGATACTCTCCTTAATTTACATCAGGGATGGGCATAAAACCTGAGTACTCAAGTACTCAGTACATATCAAAACCATAATCACTTGACAAATATATTAGTGCTGTCAACATTAATGCGTTAGAGGCAGGGTAGAAGATTTGTTCCAGAAACATTTTTGTTATGCTGGTTGAAAGTCTCTTCATGTCCTGTTAGCGAAGGGAACAACACTATGGCCACATTAAGGGAGTATTTTAATAGTTTATGGTCATGTGGCCCATGCAGGGTGACAAGTCCTTTTGTTTCGTTGTGATATACAGTATTACACACATTTTTGTCATGTATTTCATATTAAGTTAAAAAAAAAGGTTTCATAGATAAGAATTAGCAGATAGGGATACTTTTAAAGCATATTTTAAAAACTTAATTATAAATGTACATTTATTTGCTTCATATTAACATATCAATAAGATATTCTTTTTGTCGCTGCCTAGCGTTGTTGTGCTAACATTCCATGTGAAGCTAATGAGGAAATTACGTTTGTCTTTCATTGCTCCCTTTGCCAAGTGCATTACAAATGGCTTCATTATGACACACAAGTGTCATACTCCCTCCAAATTCCCTAATTTAAGGGCTCTGGTCTCAAGAGTTATAGGGCATAGGGATGCTCACTTCCGCTTGCGCAGACGTCATGTCATCAGCGCGTTTCATGCTATGCAGAATTCGACACTAGACAGATGTCACCTTGCACTGCAAAAGAAACAGCAGCCACCTTTTACAGTTCCTCCTGAACCAAAACAACAAGCTTATGCTTCGTTCAAGCCATAACTACTGTCATTTGGATTCAATGGCAGCACTATCAATGCCAAAATGAATATTGCATATTTTGAAATCTAGATATGCCAAATGCAGCATTTAAAGTCACCCTAATATTATAATTGACCAATTAAATGCTATATAATTATATTAATCTTTAATCAAAATAACTTCCCCTCCCACTTGTAGTGACATCTCTTTGATGAAATGTTTTTTGGTGCAAGGATGAAACAACCTTGGCACTCACATGAGATTGCAAAGCAATGGCAAACGACAACCATCCAATCAATTCCCGGTGGACAAAATGAAGTCCCGCCCAATTTTTCTTGTTTGAGAAGCCGTTTCCCTCGAATATGTCACAATATGACTATCACAACTTCCATTTAATAGACTTTAAATGACTTTAAATAAATCTTACATGATTATGCAAATAATCGACAATGTGTAAGGTAAATGCCTTAAACATTTTTTAATTGGTTATAAGGTAACTTAATTGGCAAAAATGTGCGTTATTTATTTATTTATTGGTATGAGCAATATATATATATTGCTCACACCAATAAAAATATAACGCACATTTCTGCCAATTACCTTCATTCTGTGCATGTGTGGCATGCATGCCTGCAATTTATCATGAAAAACTTACTGTGCATTTAAATTTACTTACTGATATCAGTGTAGTTTTAGACAGGCAGCGAGGGGGTTTTAGAGACTTGGAGTCATTTCTGTGTATCATTAAACGTGTACTAATAATAACACTTGGAATTATTATTATTTTTAAATCAAGTATGCTCAAATTAGTTAAAGTATAGTCACATAATTAATCAGCCTAATAAAAGCGGTTTGATTTTATATGGAGCAGGTCAACTCAGGAGCTGACATCACGATCACATAACAAGCCGAAAACCTTTATTTTGGTAATCCCCTTTATTGGACACTTTCTCTCCTACAATAACCATGAAGAACCATGGCTGAATTGTGTATAAAATATTGCAAATAGTGCATTTCTACAATGGCATGGTACAGTTTATTTTCTTCAGTAGTAACACCATACAATACTATCCAACATCAAAAATAGAATGACTGTTAGATATGTAAATCATTTAAACTTGATAGGTCATTGACTTCTGCTAGCCAATCACCTCACTTGCTCCTTTTACTTCTAAAATGTATGTAGTCTCACGTATGGTTGCTAGAGGTCTTTTTAAGGACACTAGATAAAGTAGATGCATGTTGATAAGATGGCTCTCTGGAGTAGTGATGGTGGGGGTTTGTGTTTTATGTTCAAGTGTATATTTGTGCAACCACAGCAGCATGTCAACTTGCTCACTGCAGCATGTCTGTGTATGTATTAGCAGTTGCACAGCTTTGTACTTGCAATGCATCAGCAGTGTAAGCAGATCCACTGTGACCAACTACTTGTCATATCCATGATAACATGCTAAAGGTTTATCCCGAGAGTTGTCAAGACTGAAATATGTTTAGTTATTTTTTAACATGGTGCATGCTAGCAGGGCTGGATTATCCATAGACGGGATTGGGCGAGTGCCCTGGGGCACCAGCCAATAGGGGGGCACCAAATGATTTAGAGAATGACTAAACCTTTAAAATAGTTGTTCTGTATTATTTTGCTGGAAGAGATGCAGATACAAAATAAACAGTTAATGATACATACAATATATACAGAGAAAATATAAAATATATGCATATAAAGAATTGCGTTTGGGTCAGGTCACAGTTGATTTGCCCCCTCCCCCCAGTCAGAGTGGAGCCCACCAATACTATTAAATTCAAAATGGATAGGCAGCATCAGATTAGCGGTTGTGCGAAGCGTAAATTAAAAAAGAGAAAATATCACGCCACATAGCTACCCTTCAAAAAGCACCAGCAATATAAAAAAATTTCTTCGAAATCAAGAAAAGACAGAGACATCGATCGGGAACATTAGCAGAAGGCACTAGCAGCGAAATAATGCCTCAAACGATACGACTCAAGCAGCAGCTATAATGTTGTGAGCAAAGGCGGTATCACAAAGTCTAGAAAAAGTTGTTCTGCTAAAGGTAAGGATTATTTACCATTATTTCTGCAAACGTGACACTGTTG
The DNA here is from genome assembly GCA_036326025.1 of Chrosomus eos. Lineage (NCBI taxonomy): Eukaryota > Metazoa > Chordata > Actinopteri > Cypriniformes > Leuciscidae > Chrosomus > Chrosomus eos. Next base: position 13,712,912 of record CM070828.1, on the reverse strand, counting down.
TCGATTTGAAATTTGTGGAATGGTTATCTCTTTTAGCTGGTTGCTTATAGATGCTTATTACATGCTTTTGTTTCAATCGGACTGAATTCATTCCTGAATTTCATTCGGATCGAGCTCAATCAGATCAATAAAGTTGTTTACATGAAGGCTTTTCAGAATCAGTAGTCCGATTGAGCCGCCAATCCGATTACTAATGGATTTGGTTGCATTTAAGCGTTTTTGCTGCTGTGCGTCTCTGTGGTGCTGAATTTATCTGATTCTTGGGCTTGCTTATTTGGTATATGTTTTTTTAGACATAAGGTTTTGCATGGGATGGGGGGGGGGGGGGGGGCACTTACAGTGTGGTCACCTTAGGGCACTACACTGTGTTAATCCGGGCCTGCATGCTAGGGGTGCAACATTTCAAGTTTCTCATGGGTCGGTTCATATTGGAGTTTTGGGATCACGGTTTCATTGCGATTTGTCTGGGGGTGGAGTACAATGTATATAAAAGTCTACACACCCCTTTTAAAAAAAGCTGGATTTTTTTTTTTTTTTTAAATCTAATAAATTAAACTTCCAGATCTGTTAATTTTCGAGGGCATCTCCTGTGCTCGTACTTCTTCAGGTCCCCCCACAGATATTCAGGGCTGAGCATTTCGAAAACATTAACCTTCCTTTGCTTAACTATTCTTTTGTTGATTTAGATGTTTTGGTGAAAGGTGAAAGTTCTTTTCATTTTCAGCGTTCTAGAAGATCAATCTTGGTCTAATCAGACCATAACACATTTTTCCTCATAGGTTTGGCAAACTGGTCATATGTTTTTGCAAAGTTTAGCCGTAACATAGGATTTTTTTTTTTTTCAGTAAATGTAAGGGACTATTTATTATATTATATTATGTGTTTTTTGGCCGATCATTTACACGACAACAACATTTGGGGGCCTTAAAAGCGCAAACGTTTGAAAACCGTGTAGCCCACATAAACTGCACAGGGCCAAAGTAATTGTTGTGATTCTCCATTCCCCTAGATGGCGCTGCTTCATGTTTATTGGCTGAGCCACTTTATGTTGTGCAGCTAAAGAAGATTTGCGATCTTTTATTTTTCTCTTTTTCCTACCCTCTTGTCAAGTGCATCGTGAGATGAAGACGGAGTGAGATAATTATAGTGAAACATAACACTTAACACACGGGAGAGATAAATTTCAGTGTTGATATCAACTAGTAAAAGTGTCAAGAAGCCTTAGTTATTGTAAACTGCCGTTTACACTTTTGTTTTCCTTTTGGATAAGTTTGAGAATCTCCGGTGAGTACAACAGAAGGGAAACTATTTGCTAGCATGTCACCTTAAGTTGATTAAAAAAACGAAACAATAGTATATTATGTGCACTTTATTACTTTGCTATTTCTGTTATGTCCTTTGACAATAAAATATAACCAATCGGAGATAATTGATATGTTTATCATTGCTAATCTACCATTGCTATTTGAAACGCCATTTTGTTGCATGTATGTGCGTTGTTTTAATGAGATGGCGTAATGTGAATTCATGTATGTTTATTCAGCTACGGGATTACCCTAATGGGCTAATGTTTTGAGGTGGCTTTTTGCCAGCATAAAGGATGTTTGTAACGCCTTTGCAGTCCTATTCGTGGCTATATGATTTTAATAAGTTCAGTAACTTTCTGGATTAGACATTGTGATATTCTCATTGATGCCTTAAGTAACGTTGGTTACAACCGGTTTTAGAGTGCAAGTTTTTGAAACCGATATTGTTATTATCTTCGTGTAAAGTTCAAAAACGTGAATCTGTGAAAACGGTGACGGGATACATTTGATTAATACATTTTTAGTCTATGGGGATGCGTGTTTGGTGTGAGTGCCCTGTAAGAGAATGCATATGTGCGCAGGCACGTAGTGTTTCTGTTATGAATTGGAAGACTCAGTAGGATCCATTTGCAGCTTTTAATGAAGGAATGTCAAAACAGGCAAGGGTCAGGCAACAGCAAAACAGGGTGATCAGAGAACAAACACAGAGAGTAGTCAGGTCACAGGCAGAAGTACAGGGCAGGTAGCAAGAAACAATAATCCAAGAGCAATCCAAGTAAGACAGGCAGCAAAAACGAGATAACATTCCGAGGTCCATAAACAGGTCAGTAGAATAGTGGAAAATGCTCAGTGATTACCGGCAATGGCAATGCAATACTTCGCACTGGTCTTCTGTTTGAGTGTGGTTTATATGGAGTGTCTAAATGAGATGCAGGTGAGTGTGCAATCAGTCCCAGGTATGAAGCATCATGGGAATTGTAGTTTTGTGAAGTGATCAGTCTGATGTGGAGTGCCCTCTGGTGACTCAGGGGCACTCCAGCTGGTGATTGTTACATAGCCGCCCCCCCCCCCCCCCCAAAGAGCGGCTTCCAGATGCTCCAAAAACAGTCCAGGAGGGAGGTGAAGCAGAGGTGTATCCGGGGGCGGGATGGAGGTTCAGGTCCATGGAGCAGGAAAGGACCTGCAGACTGCGGCAGAACAGATGGCCAGGGCGGAGCGGGCGACCCCTCAGGCGACCAGGGCGGGGAAGGCTGTGCAGGCGACCAGGGCGGAGCAGGCTGTGCAGGCGACCAGAGCAGAGCAGGCTGACCGTCTATCGGGCAGCCAGTGCGGAGATGACCGTCCATCGGGCTGCCATGGTTGTGCTGGGAACTGTATCGGCGATGAGGACTCTGGGCCAGATGGGACCAGCCATGAAGAGGGCCTTGAGCTGGGCATGACCAGTGGCGAAGAGGGCCTTGAGCTGGGCGGGGCCAGCGGCGAAGAGGGCCTTGAGCTGGGCGGGACCAGTGGCGAAGAGGGCCTTGAGCTGGGTGGGACCAGCAGCGAAGGACACTCTAGGCTGGGCGACCATGGCACAGGAACAGACACCGGCTCAGGAACAGCAGACACCGGCTCAGGAACAGCAGACACCGGCTCAGGACAAACGCTAGACAGCAGACACCGGCTCAGGAACAGCAGACACCGGCTCAGGAACAGCAGACACCGGCTCAGGAACAGCAGACACCGGCTCAGGAACAGCAGACACCGGCTCAGGAACAGCAGACACCGGCTCAGGAACAGGCAGACACCGGCTCAGGAACAGAACAGCAGACACCGGCTCAGGAACAGAACAGCAGACACCGGCTCAGGAACAGAACAGCAGACACCGGCTCAGGAACAGAACAGCAGACACCGGCTCAGGAACAGAACAGCAGACACCGGCTCAGGAACAGAACAGCAGACACCGGCTCAGGAAAACAGCAGACACCGGCTCAGGAACAGCAGACACCGGCTCAGGAACAGCAGACACCGGCTCAGGAACAGCAGACACCGGCTCAGGAACAGCAGACACCGGCTCAGGAACAGCAGACACCGGCTCAGGAACAGCAGACACCGGCTCAGGAACAGCAGACACCGGCTCAGGAACAGCAGACACCGGCTCAGGAACAGCAGACACCGGCTCAGGAACAGCAGACACCGGCTCAGGAACAGCAGACACCGGCTCAGGAACAGCAGACACCGGCTCAGGAACAGCAGACACCGGCTCAGGAACAGCAGACACCGGCGCTCAGGAACAGCAGACACCGGCACCGGCTCAGGAACAGCAGACACCGGCCGGCTCAGGAACAGCAGACACCGGCTCGGCTCAGGAACAGCAGACACCGGCTCCGGCTCAGGAACACAAACCGCAGAACGAGACACGGCTCCGGCTCAGGAACAGCAGACACCGGCTCTTGCTCAAAGACTGGCTCTGGCACTTGCTCGGCGACTGGCTCTGGCGGGCAGGCGACTGGCTCTGGCGGGCAGGCTACTTTATTCGGAACTGGACTCAGAACTGGACTCGGAACTGGTTCTGGCTCATCTGGGCCGACGACTGGCTCAGGCTCGGCGGATATGACGATCTCAGTCTCAGACTCGGCGGGCATGACGCTCTCAGTCTCAGACTCGGCGGGCATGACGCTCTCAGTCTCAGACTCGGCGGGCATGACGCTCTCAGTCTCAGACTCGGCGGGCATGACGCTCTCAGTCTCAGACTCGGCTGGACTGGTGTGAAGTGCAGGCTCGTCGGGACTGGCGTGAAGCGCAGGCTCTGGATCGGGAGACGTGACGTGATGCTCAGGCTCTGGATCGGGAGATGTGACGTGAAGCTCAGGCTCTAGATCGGCGGACGTGACAGGAGCAGTCTCCGGAAATGCCCCCTCAGCAGTAGAGGGTTCGGGGAATTCTGTTAAGACATAACGAGAGTCCGGGGAATCAGTTGAGGTGTAGCTGAACTCTGGTTCAACGGGTGTTATAAGTTCATGGGAATCCTCATCCACAAGGCCCATAGAAAAGGATGAGCTGCTTATCCTCAGGGCGAATTCAATATATTGACAAAGTCCAGTGAGGGGTGTTGTCAGACATGAGATAATTTAACATGTCCTCAAGCCCATATCGCAAACCATCCTTTAAGACTGCATCGTCCAAGTCTACCCCATGGCAGAGCTCACAAAATTCTTCAACATATTCCTTTATAGATCGGTTACCTTGGCTGAGGCGGAAGAGACTGATTAGTGGGTCCATGGTGGATCTCGGTTCTTTCTCGGCTGCTGGATCTGAAGTGGTGAAGTATTCTGTTATGAATTCGAAGACTCAGTAGGATCCATTTGCAGCTTTTAATGAAGGAACGTCAAAACAGGCAAGGGTCAGGCAACAGTAAAACAGGATGATCAGAGGACAAACACAGAGAGTAGTAAGGTCACAGGCAGAAGTTCAGGGCAGGCAGCAAGAAACAATAATCCAAGAGCAATCCAAGTTGAGACAGACAGCAAACAGGCAGAAACGAGATAACACTCCGATAGTGTTAATTTCGTCAGACGAGACGAGACTAAATATGTTCGTCAACGAACTTTTTTTCCATGACTAAGACGAGACGATGACGAGACTGCACCAATGTCCAAAAACGCTGACTAAGACTAAATTAACATGCATTATTGTTGACGAAAAAAGACGAGACTAAAATGTTTTGCATAAAATAAAAACTAAGGTAAAATCTCTCTCCATTTTCGTCTACAATCGTCTCTACTTTTTCATGATGAGATAGAATTCAACTGTTACACCTTCAAAATATTCCTAATGAGTTCGCGCTGTTGCTGCTCAGGTCTCATACTCCTGTTGCTGCCAATGAATTTGTCCAGTGGCAAATGAATCACTCTTTTGAGTCGATTATGTTCAAAGACTTCATCAAACAAGTTGGCAGATCTGTCTTAATCGGTTCGCGAATCAGTTTGAATGATCTGTTCAGTTTCCTGCACGCAATGACTCATCTGAAGCGCTTTCAATTCACACTCGAATCGGATTTAAGAACAGCAAAAGCGTTGAACGAAGTGGCCATGGACCTAGTAGTCAAGTGAAAGCATATCTGCAAACGCATCATATTTTTGCCAGCGATGAAGATCTTTATTAGTTGAACATATTTGTAAGCTGTAGGCTATGTGAAATTCCACAGGACGAAACGATTTCATTTCATTCAGGTAATACATTTTACAACCAAACAGATTATTACGCCACAATAGCACTACTACAAAGTATGACATTACCCGTTTTTTGGACATATAGGCCTACATTAATTTATACAGTTTATGAAATGAACACCCGCCATCCCGCGGTAATGTGTGTGTATTGTGCAGTGGCGAAAACGAATGCCTTTGCCTGCCTTAGACACAGTTAAACAGTTTAAAATGCTTGCAGAAATATACATTTGATTACATTTTGGAGAACAGACAGAGGAAGATCCGTCGATGTGCATTTGATTGTTTGTGTTCAGATGTTCATTTGCGGTCATGAGCGCGAGCAAATGTGAAGTTTTAACTCTCTCTTCTCTGTGTCAATGGTTCCCTTTACATGCCTTCGAATGCGAAAAAACTCTCCAGAGTCACTTTATTTCGACATTTTCTAATAATCCAAATGTAGTTGTATAAGTTACTATTATACAAACCAAAGGGCAATGATTTTCGGGCTACAGATGGCTGAAATAATGCTTGTGTCTTCTGTTTTTGTTGCAAAGATAGATCTAATTATGATAGTAATAGTCATTTAAATGAAAAATATCTAAATAATATCATGTTATATATAATCATCCGAAGTAACAGCAGAAATATTAATTGTTAAGCCTTGTTTAATCTCATTTGTTATTTCTCAAGACCAACCTAGAATGTAAATAGGTTGTATTTCACACTACAGTACAGTAGGCCTATTCTTTTCAGTTTTTCTGGGTAGCCTATACTTGTTTTATTTCTGCTCTGAACAGAAAAATGAGACACATCACGTGGCAACCAAAAACAGTTTAAAAAACCTTTGTAACCTGTCAGTCAAGATATATTGAGTTCTCTTTTGACTAAAACTAAACTAAAATGACGAGACTTTTAGTTGACTAAAACTTGACTAAGATACCTTGAGTTCTCTTTTGACTAAAACTTGACTAAAATGACGAGACTTTTAGTCGACTAAAACTTGACTAACAAAAAAAGATATGTGAATGACTAAATATGACTAAAACTAACAAGGACATTTGACACAAGACTAAGACTAAGACTAAATTAAAAATAGGTGACAAAATTAACACTACACTCCGAGGTCAATAAACAGGTCAGTAGAATAGTGGAAAATGCTCAGTGATTACAGGCAATGGCAATGCAATACTTCACACTGGTCTTCTGTTTGAGTGTGGTTTATATGGAGTGTCTGAATGAGATGCAGGTGAGTGTGCAATCAGTCCCAGGTATGAAGCATTATGGGAATTGTAGTTTTGTGAAGTGATCAGTCTGGTGTGGAGTGCCCTCTGGTGACTCTTAGGGGCACTCCAGCTGGTGATCGTTACAGTTTCTTTACAAAGTGACATCACTAACTACTGGCCTGGCATGCATAATACAGTGTTTTTAGTCGTTTTCACAGATCCGTGTCAAAGGGGATTGTTTTGATAACGTTGTCATCTGTACAAACAAAAAATCTTTCCATTTTTAGAGGCAGCGCTGAACGCTAGTTGATTACCATCAAAGTAATTAGGATTGCAATCCACCTGAAATTATCAAGGCCATTCCATCAGAAATGCAGAGCTCACAGCAAGAGAGGCTATGGACTTATTTACTAATAAATAGGTTGAGAGGGTCTTCGTAAGGAAAAGCAAATTAGGTTAAAAAAACTATTGCTGAATCATCCGTCAGCCAATAAAAAAAAAAAAAAGAAGTGATATGCAGTATAGGCAGTAATGGGGTGCTAAAACGGCATGGGCCATTGGATTTCACTAAATTAATAGAGCTTCAATATTGTTCGGAGAGAGGCGCATACGTGGGTTTTCCATAGCATAAGCTATTGATGCAATGTTGAGTGAATTGAAATCATAAGGGAAATACACAATCAATAATTTTCTTAGGCCAGTTTACGGTTCATAATTTTTCAGATGACCAGGTCACTTGTTAGGGCCAGAGCACCTGTGCGAGGACCCTCTTGAAACTGTTAGGATTATTTTTTCTTTCTTTTTTTTTTCTTTTTTCTGCAAAGTAAGCCCCATTTTCGAGGCCGCAACATGCTCGAAAAGTCACCAAATTTTGCACACCTGTCAGGACTGGTGAAAAATTTTGTATTTTGTGGGTTTCGCGGATGGGCGTGGCAAAATGGCTCGCTAGTGCCACCTAGAAAATTGAAAAAAATTATCCCCTCGTCCACGTTTGACCTACATGCACGAAATTTGGTGGTGACGTGTATCATATCAAGACGCACAAAAAAGCCTCAAGAAACCATACCCTAAACTCTTAGAGAATTTAGAATTTCTAGAATTTGGCGGCCATTTTGGGACCATTTACACACTCCATACTTTAACGAACTCCTCCTAGGGATTTAGTCGGATCGACTTCAAATTTCTGCTGTGCCTTCTAAAGGCATTGACGATGAAAAGTTGTGCTCTCTGCGCGTTTTCGTCAATGGGTGTGTCCGTGGCATCGATGATTCGCCATGAAACAGGAAGTTGGAGTAACTTTGCTGTACATGCTCAGATCTGAACCAAATTTTGCACGCTTGACAAGAGTCCCGCCCTGAACACATGTACATGCCGACATTCACCCCCAGTCATAGCAACAACTGCTGGCAATACGAAGTGATCTTTAATGAAGCAGCCCCCGCCGCGCATTTGACCTACATGTACGAAATTTCTGTGGCACATCAACCATGTCCAGACACAAAAGAGCCTCTTGGAGCGATGCCCTAAACCCAACAGGAAGTCAGCCATTTTGAATTTATCAAATTTTGGCTGATTTACACACTCCGTACTTTAAGGAACTCCTCCTAGAGATTTAGTCCGATCGATTTGAAATTTCTGCTGTGCCTTCTAAAGGCATTGACGATGAAAAGTTGTGCTATCTGCGAGTTTTCGTCAATCGGTGTGACCGTGGCATGGCATCAAAGATCAACTCATCGCCATGACACAGGATGTGGTTGTAACTTCAGTGTACATGCTCACAGCTGCACCAAACTTTACATGTAGGAAAAGAGTCCCGCCCTGAACTCATGTACACATAGAAATCATATAGAGACTAGAAGCCCTATTGGTCGCTGGAAACCGAGAAATCCGGCCGCCATCTTGAACCGGTCGTATTCCTAGTTTCGTTGCGTGGCAGCAGATTAGATGCCAGAGCATCGTGGAGCATTTTCCTGTTCTAATCGCCGGACCATCGAAAATAGGGCTTTTCACAAGTAAGTCTTAACATTACCGTACTATTGGTTGTATTTTGTGAATAGAATATTACCAGATAATCGAGAAGGAGCAAGGATATTTGCTATTACTGTACTGAAATCGTTGTGAAATGCTGTTTACTGCATCAGCCGGTGTTCACCCGGCATGGAGATAGGTGGGGTAACTGTTAAAGTAATAATTACAAGAGCTTCTAGGTTATCAGATAAGCATTCAACTGCCCTGTTGTATAGGTTATTTGTGTTTGCGCACATGATATCAGGAAGCAATGTAACACACGCATGACGATGCTTATTTGAGTTACCCCTCCAACTTCTAGTTTTATTGATAACCTATATCTTATCATATGCGATTTGGCTATTGATATTACAGAAGTCCTGTGGTAAAATTACATTAACTTACTCCATCTACCCTTGTAAAGTTAATCCGTTGAAAAGCTCACGTTGAAAAGCTTCTTCTCAATTTGTATTACAGGTGGCTGCGTTCGGTGGATTCGGTGGCTGCGTTGTGTGTGTGTGTGTGTGTGTGTGTGTGTGTGTGTGTGTGAGAGAGAGAGAGAGAGAGAGAGAGAGAGAGAGAGAGAGAGAGAGAGAGAGAGAGAGAGAGAGAGAGAGAGAGAGAGAGTCTGTTCGTGTTTGTTTGTGTGTCTGTTCGTGACGTGTGTATGTGCGTGTCACAAATTGTTTCTTCAACTTATTAAAATATCGTACTTTACTGCAACTATCTGTTTCTGCTTCTTTATTATATTTATAGTGTGTGATTTATAAAATACATTATATCCTTCATCACACATATTGTGTCTGGTCACATATCTTATAGCAGAATATTATATTACTGTTAAGCCTACTATGGATATCAAAATAAGCCGAACCATGTATCCTGTATCATAGCTACATGAATGACCTTTGCAGCAAAAAAAAACACGTGAAAATCAGTTCAGTATTCAGTGAGATATGATTAATTTAATGCGCTGACAGCTCATTACACCAGCCATACAGATTACACTGAGTGGAGCGGATGACCGGTTTAAGATGGCGGCTCCAATTCTCGTCCGTGCCAATAGGCAGTAGCGGTCGATAGGGCGTCTACCTATATGATGTCTATGCATGTACATGCCCACATTCATCCACAGTCATAGTGCCACCTGCTGGCAACAGGAAGTGACGTATAACACCTTCATGCAGTGTCTGAAAAGCGTAGTAAATTCACAGCCGCACTGGCAGAGCTCCAGAATATGCAACAGAATATGCGGCCGCATCACTCCCCGACGCGCTACATGTGCGAGGGCCCGCCCATCGCTGCTTGCAGCTTTAATTTTCTGTGATTTTCTTATAACATCAGGCTAACAGTTTTTTTGCTGTGAGGTTTCAGACACTGTTTCTTCAGTCAATGCCTTTTTGTCAGAATTATCTGAGTGAATGTTTTCAGTGAGTATTTACCATGTCTCCAAAGTCACCTTTATATATAGTGCTTTATACAATGCAGATTGTTTCAAAGCAGCTTCACTGTAATAAACAGAAAAACATAATCAATTAGGCAAAATTCATCAGAAATTAGACTGATTCAAATTCTGCTGTAAAGTAGCTATAAAAAGACAATAGTGTCATTATTCAGCTCAAGTAAGTTCAGATTTGATTCAGCTCAGTTCAATAACAGTGTCATAACAATTATGAAACAAATTCAATTCAGCTGTAAAGCAGCTCTACAAAAGATAATTGTGTCGTCATCCAGCCTAATTCAGTTCGATAATTCATCAGATAATATCAGTGCAGTCAAATCGATAAAATTACTGAATATTAAATGTATTTTAAACCCCAACTAATGCCAGACTGAACTGAACAAACTTAAAGACGTTTTTCAAAGACTGGAGCAGATTTTAAAAAACGACTGTGAATACAGACTGAAAGGAACTGTCTCTGACTCTGCGCGTTTGGGTATGATCAGTCGTACGTATCAAATTACATTCGTTATCGACCTTACAGTCATGTAAGTTCTAGTGGAAAAATATCCTAATTTGGGTCATTTTGGCAACCCAGCTGTCACGATTCCTGTCTTGTGTGGACTTTTGTTATTTCCCGTTCTGTGCCATGTTTTGTAGTCCTTTGTAGTTTTTCTTGTTTATTAGTCTCTCCAGGTGTTTCTAATTAGCCCCGCCCCCTTGTTATCGTGTTTAGCTTGTTTGTCCCTGTGTATTTATACAACTGTTTCCAACATTGATTTAAAAAAAAAAAAATCATATCAGAATGAATTCTGAAGGATGATGGTTAGCAGAGCACACACAATCAAAAAAACTGTATTATTATCATTATCAATCACTAATTACCATGGATTAAAAAAAAAGACATTTGTAATTTCACACAAGAATAGGAACTTTTACATTATGACAATGTAAACACAATTAGGCTACATTTCATCTGTCAAATATTATGTCTATGAAGTGAGGCAGCCTGAACAAAGAATGAGAGGAGATTCAAAGGTTTTTCAATCTGTTTTATTGTAATTCCTCTATGTGGAGAAACTAAATGTTCTAAATTTGCTCTACGCAAATCAAATGGGAGTAAAATAAATAATCAGTCGGCTATAAACAAAGCGATAAAATTGTGAGCGATAAATAAACAAAAGTAAAGGCAGGTATGTCACAGTAAATGCTTATGCCCCGTTGATGCAGGCTCTAAGCAAATCAAATGTGAGCAAAATAAACAAAAGTAAAGGCAGGTATGTCACAGTAAATGCTTATGCCCCGTTGATGCAGGCCAGTAGTCCCTGACAGAGCTCATCTTCACCATGGCCATGTAAAATACCAGCCCAATGTAGCGGTACATCTCACTGATGCTGACATCTGTCCATTTATATTTGCGGCCCTTTGCAATTGCACCAGCAGCCTGAGCATTGGTGTTGTGGCACAGAGTTGACACTGCATTCTCAGAAAAAAACCTTTTGAAGAGACTCTGAGGAGTGTGTGTGTGTCAGCAGAACTCAGTTGTGGTCCAGGTTCTTGTGCAGGCAGGAATCTCAGAGTCTGTGGAACCATATCAATGTCAGTCTCTGTTCTCCATGACATTGTGGACTGCTCGTTGCTTGCCTGAATCTTTGTCCTGGCCCTCTTTGCAACAGGTGTCTGATGATCACCATCATCTTTGTAGCTGTAAAACAAACAAACAAACAATTGTGAGCATGTTTATTACACCCCCCCAAAAAAATTAAATCACTAAATGTAATATTGCCCAAAACATTTTTTTTATAAAGCCATACAGACGCACAATTTTTTATGGAATATGTAAACAGAATTATGCTAATATCTGAAAGAGAGGGAATAAGTGTACTTACTCAGTATCATTTGCAATTGTTCTTAAAACTGAACACCTGCCGCGTGCCCTCCTAGTGCGAGTTGCAGGTGAAGGTGAGAGGGATGCTACCACATTCCTATAAAAATAATAATATTAATGAAGGTTGAAAAAAGTAATATACCATCAAACAACAACAACACATTTTTTGTAAAGCCAGACATGCACATATACATATTGTTTTCATCACTAAGTATATAAACAAAATTGAACTAACATCTGTAAAATAGTGGGTAATTATGTACTTACTTTTTCTGATTTCCGCCTGTGTTGCTGCGTGTCCTCCTAGTGCGAGTTGCAGTTGGAGGTGTGAGAGTGTGCAACCTACATTCCTTTAAAAAAAAAAGTTGAAACCTATTATTATCATATATTTTACTATTCCAGCACATGCATAACTGATAGGCATTAGCATGCTGATAACACAAAGAAAACGAATCGGTTACCTAACGTAACCTCGGTTCTCTCTAGATGAGGGAACGAGTATTGCGTAAGCTAGCTTACGCTACGGGAAAGATTCCATCTTTCTGAGAAATTGAAGCCAAAAATTGTCCTATAATTTTGTATCCATTGTCAACGCAGTTCAGCTGCAGCAGACCATGAGAGGGCTAGCTAGCCGCTCATTGGTTCGCTCACGGAGAACTGCTCAAGCCTATGAGGGAGCGCGGATGAACCCGCGACCAATGAGAGTCTGACTCGCTCTCATTACGTCACCGCCCCCGAAGCGGGCGTGGACGAGGCTATAAATACCCCGAATAGGCTGAATAAATCTGGTTTTTTCAATTCTGAAGCGAACATCGCCAGTAGCACAAGCACGGCCAGGAACGCAATACTCGTTCCCTCATCTAGAGAGAACCGAGGTTACGTTAGGTAACCGATTCATTCTCTTACGAGAGGTTCTCTCGTATTGCGTAAGCTAGCTTACGCTACGGGAACCCATGGTCAACGCCGTGCATGCTAAGCATCCACTATTAGTCCCGCGGGGCAACCCGGGGAACACCGAAAGTGGGAATGAATATATGTATCTGTGACAAACGGCCAGCAGAGTGGGCCGGTGATTGTGTAGTACATAAGCACATAAAAGAGAGGGACAGAGCGAACTCGGTCTGTGTGAATTAACCCCCTATATTGCAGCTCAACCAGAAGAGCTGAAACATACTAGACTGCTAGTAGTTTAGCCTGCAAAGCGGGTACTTCCAGATTGTAAAATCTGACAAAGGTGGAGGGGGAAGCCCATTCCGCTGCCACGCAAATGTCGTGAATGGAAATCCCACTGGACCATGCCCACGATGAGGCCATGCCTCTAGTGGAATGAGCCCTGATGCCCAAAGGGCATGGCAGGTCTTTCGATGCGTATGCTGCTGCAATGGCATCAACAATCCATCTGGATAAGGACTGTTTCGAGGCGGCCAACCCCCTGGTGCGCCCGCCGAACGAAACAAAAAGCTGCTCGGATCGTCTGATCGGAGCTGTGCGAGTGACATATAATCTCAGAGCCCTGACCGGGCATAGGAGATTAGAATCTGATTCGCTATCGGAAGCAGGCAGCGCCGATAGGGATATGACTTGTGCCCTGAACGGGGTGCCAATCGCCTTGGGAACATAGCCATGCCTAGGTTTGAGAACGACTAATGAGTCATTAGGTCCAAACTCAAGACAGGACGCGCTGGTCGACAGCGCGTGCAGGTCTCCCACCCGTTTTACTGACGCGAGCGCGAGTAAAAAACGGTCTTTAGCGACAGGTACTTTAGGTCCACGGTGCTTAGCGGTTCGAATGGGGGAGCTTTCATAGCATCAAGAACTATGGAAAGGTCCCAAATCGGCACCGAAGGGGGGCCGGCGGGGATTCATCCTTCTAGCTCCCCTGAGGAAGCGGACTACCAGCCCGTCTTTGCCCAGTGACTGGCCGCGTCGGGGTTCAGCAAACGCCGCGACGGCTGCCACATATACCTTAAGAGTGGACGGGGATCTGCCCTTCTCCAGCATCTCTTGGAGAAAATTTAGTAAGGAGGGAACCTCGCATAACCGCGGGTCCAGACCCCTATCTGTGCACCACTTCGAGAACACAGACCATTTTGACGCATAGAGCCTTCTGGTAGAAGCCGCTCTAGCCTGTATGATCGTGTTAATCACTCCCTCTGGCAAAGCAACGGGTAGTTGTTGATCACCCACGCGTGAAGCGCCCAGCGCTCTGGGTGGGGATGCCAGATCGTGCCGCGAGCTTGGGAGAGGAGATCTGCTCTGACTGGAATGGGCCACGGCGCTGTCTGTGACAGCTAGCTGCGTGAGCTCCGGAAACCAAGTCTGACCCTCCCAGTGCGGGGCTAAGAGGAGCACCGAGTGCTGCGCTTCTCTGATTCTCTGAAGCACCTGTGGTAGCAGAGAGACCGGAGGGAAAGCATAAAGCGGGCGGCTGGGCCGGGTTTGGGCTAGCGCGTCCTCGCTCCTTGAGAAAAATATTGGGCAGTGGGTGTTCTCCGCCGAGGCGAAGACGTCCACCTCTGCTCTGCCGAATAAACGCCACAGTTTCTGAACTGTAAGAGGATGCAGGGACCACTCCCCGGGGGAGTGGGGTTCCTGGACAGGCTGTCTGGACCGTCGTTCAGATGTCCCGGCACGTGCGTCGCCCTGAGCGAGAGCAGGTGACACTGAGACCAAACTAAGATGCGTTCTGTCAGCTGGAAAAGATTCCTGGATCTGACTCCGCCCTGACGGTTTATATACGAGACCACGGCTATATTGTCCGAACGGATCAGCACGTGGTGGCCCTGAATGCGCGGGAGAAAGCGCATGAGCGCGTTCTCGACCGCCAACCTCTCCAAACAGTTTATCTGTAGGAGGCTCTCTTGAGCTGACCAGGGGCCGAAGGCCGGTGAGCCCTCGCAGACCGCTCCCCAACCCGTGTTGGAGGCGTCTGTCGAGATGACTTTTCGGCGTGAAACTGTCCCCATGGAAACGCCCCGCTGAAACCATTCTACCACTGACCATGGCTGCAGAGCTGTGATACAGGTCTGCGTTACTTTTATCAGCTGGTGGCCCGTTGTCCACGCTCGGTGAGACACACGGCTCCTCAACCAAAGCTGAAGCGGGCGCATGCGCAGTAACCCCAGCTGGAGCACCGCGGAGGCTGAGGCCATACAGCCCAACGCTCTCTGAAATGTTTTCAAAGGCGTGAGTCTGTTCATCTGAAAAGATGCGGCGAGACGCTGCACACGGTGCGCGCGCTGCGTTGACAGACGCGCCGTCATCGTGACCGAGTCCAGCTCTATACCCAAGAAGGAGATAGTCTGACTGGGTTGTAGTACGCTCTTTGTCCAGTTGACAGAGAGGCCCAAAACTTTCAGATGGTCGAGGAGAACTGTACGATGAGACAGTAACTCTCTCTGAGATTGTGCCAAAATCAGCCAGTCGTCCAAGTAGTTCAGTATTCGCAGCCCCTGACTCCGCAGGGGGGCGAGCGCCGTATCCATGCACTTCGTGAACGTACGGGGTGCTAGGGATAGGCCGAACGGTAGGGCGGTGTATTGATAAACCTGGCCTTCGAGGCGAAACGTAAGAATGGCCTGTGAAGGGGATTTATCTGGATCTGAAAGTATGCATCTTTCAGATCTAGTGATATGAACCAGTCCCCCTGGCGCACATGCGCGAGGAGTTTTCTGATAGTGAGCATTTTGAACGGTCTCTTCATGAGAACTTTGTTCAGCGATCTGAGGTCTAATATTGGTCTGAGACCGCCGTCTTTCTTGGGGACAAGAAAATAACGGCCGTAAAACCCCGACTCGCTCATAGCCAGAGGCACCCTCTCTATAGCCTTTTTGCACAACAGAATTGCTATCTCTGAACGGAGCAGCGCGTCACTGCTTCTGGGTTCACAGTAGTTTCTAGCCGCGCTCGGAAGCGAGGAGGGCGGCGGCAAAACTGTAAGCGATAGCCTAGCTTTATTGTGTTTAACACCCACTGCTTCCCACGCTTTGAAGCGTGACGCTAGGGGTGAATGGCTACATGGTCCCCGTCGCTGCACTTCGCGGGCTGCGTGAGCGCGCTGATAGTGTTTACAACAGCGGGACGTACACTCGGAGGGGAGTTTATGGGCCCTGTAACAGAGTGAACAGAAGTAAGACGCGCACACGGGCTTGTGGGCGCGCTTATACACTCTGAGACTCGAGCGGGCTTGGCCCGCTTTATGAGAGTGAACTCTGTGTGAGACAGGGGAACTGGAGTGTCTTTGTGTATGAGTGAACACAGTGTTGTGGGCACATTCTCTACACAAGTTTATGGACCGTGTAACAGAGGTGGGACGCGCGCACGGGTTCGTGGGCGCGCTTATGTACACTGAAACTCGAGCGGGTTGGGACCGCTTTATGAGAGTGGACCCTGTGTGAGACACGGGAACAGGAGTGTCTTTGTGTATGAGTGAACACAGTGTTGTGGGCACATTTTCTACACAAGAGGCTTTTACTCTCTTTTGAGATTTCTCTGGGACGCCGTAAACACGGCGTTTTGTGTATGAGTGAACACAGTGTTGTGGGCACATTTTCTACACAAGAGGCTTTTACGCTCTTTTTGAGATTTCTCTGGGACGCCGTAAACACGGCGTTTTGTGTATGAGTGAACACAGTGTTGTGGGCACATTTTCTACACAAGAGGCTTTTACGCTCTTTTTGAGATTTCTCTGGGACGCCGTAAACACGGCGTTTGTGCTCATGCAAGCGGGAAGGGATACCGGCTTGGTAATGGCGGGTACACTGCTGTAGTAGCCGCGTGAGCGGGGACTAACAGAGGGCGAAACTTTGACGGCGATCCGGCCGCGGCGGGAGAGCGCCGTCTTTTTCACCACGCTAGGCAGACTTCGAGTAATCAGTTTTCAGCGCGATCCTCTGCCGAGGCCCCCGGGGAGGCGGCGGTCTGTGGCGGCTGTCAGAGCGAGCGAGGGCGGCCGCCCTGGTGTCGCTGAGAAGTCTGACTGTGTTTAGCTAGGCGCAAGGGTGGGGCTCGTGCAGGAGGCTGGTCACGTGAGCGGCCTGCAGAGGAGCTAGCGCGACGAGGCAGAACAAAATTCGCAGGAGATCCTCAATCCGCGGCTGAAGGGGGATTTTTTCCCCCCGCTCTCGTCCCATTCACGAAGTACCTCACTCTGTAGTAGACATGGGGTGCATAAGCTGCTTGGCCGGCGGCTGAAAGCTTGAAGTCGGACTGCAGGCTTTAGCGGGTAGCACAGGTGATGAGCGCCATCTCGCGGAGGGCGGCATAGACGTGCGGCGACCAGGTCCTCTACAGGGAAAATGGAGATAAAGCCCTTCTCTGCGGCTCCGTCCACAACGCGACGCGGGGTGGAAGAGTCAGAGCGAGTTCTAGCAGAGAGCGGGGCGTTCCAGGACTTCGTGAGTTCTGCGTGCAGATCAGGCAGAAAGGGCGCAGCCCGTTTAGCGGCGGGAATCGAACGCTGGTGGAAGTAGCTGCGCGGGTCCCGGTGATTCTCGGGCCGAGGATGCGTGAGAATCGGACCAATCCTCACCGTCTGAAGCGAGAAGCGAACATGTCTCCTTGGTGTCCGCGGCGTCAACGGAGGCAACAGAGCGGCCACTCGGCGGCAGCTGTATGTCCGGAAGCGGCGGAGATGGAGAGCGGGAGCGAGAGGCTCCGGCGGGATGAACGCTTCCGGCTGGGGGTCCGGCGGCCTCTGAGAGCGGCGTTTCTTTCTCCGCGGCGAAGTCAGAGGCGGCACGGAAGCATCTTAGTGGCCGAAGTCGAGCCCGCGGGGTCAACAATGGCATAGTTTCGCAGAGCTCGCAGCCGCCACAGCGGGGGCGAGATCGGCGTGCTCCAATCCGAGGCAGAGAGCGCAGAAGAGGTGGCGGTCCCCAGCCTCGAGGGGAGCGCGGCAAGAGCCGCCAGAAAATTTACGAGACATCTTGAAAAAGACACTCGCTCTTTTAGATACAACAATATATAGGAAGCATTTTTGTAAAAAGGATACAATCCGTCGGATGGCGCTAGCTCACAGGACGGCTGAAGGTGGCGAAGACGGCCGGCTTCCTCAGTCTCCCAAACGCTCGCTAGAAGGTGCCTTTTCGACGACGGCGGCTTCTCTCTCAGGATCAGCAGATGCAGGTGCGTCGCTGAAGGATGAAAAATCAGATTTATTCAGCCTATTCGGGGTATTTATAGCCTCGTCCACGCCCGCTTCGGGGGCGGTGACGTAATGAGAGCGAGTCAGACTCTCATTGGTCGCGGGTTCATCCGCGCTCCCTCATAGGCTTGAGCAGTTCTCCGTGAGCGAACCAATGAGCGGCTAGCTAGCCCTCTCATGGTCTGCTGCAGCTGAACTGCGTTGACAATGGATACAAAATTATAGGATAATTTTTGGCTTCAATTTCTCAGAAAGATGGAATCTTTCCCGTAGCGTAAGCTAGCTTACGCAATACGAGAGAACCTCACGTAAGAGAACATATGTAACCTTATCAACCAACCTCCGAAAATAAATAATAAAGTCATACAAGCTCATTTTGTATCACTAAGTATATAAACAAAATTGAACTAACATCTGTAAAATAGTGGGTAAATACTGTACTTACTCTTTCTGATTTCCACCTGTGTTGCTGCGCTCCTTACGAGTTGGAGAAGGTAGTGATGCAACAACATTTCTGTAAAAAAAAAAAGTTGAAAACTTATTACATAAATATTTCAAAGTATAGTACCATTAGCCTATATGAATAACTGATGTGTCAATAATGGTACACGCGTGCTGTATATGCGTGTCAATGGGCCATTACCGGAGTTAGCACACCTAACACATTTGCGCACATAATCAACCGGGGATATTTACACATTTCAGCACATTTACAACAGATATTTGCGAGCACACACTTCGCTGATGATAATGATGCAGCATAAACACTATAGTCAAATGAGTCAGCATAAACACTATAGTCAAAAATATAATCTAAACATAGTCCTTAACAATTTTTTTTTTAAAATATAATTTACCATATAATACAGCATATAACATATAGGCTAACTTAGACAATGTAAATGTAATTTAGCATATCATACAGCATATGGCATATAGGCTAACTTAGACAATGTAAATGTAATTTAGCATATAGCATATAGGCTAACTTAGACAATGTAAATGTAATTTAGCATATCATACAGCATGGCATATAGGCTAACTACTTAGACAATGTAAATGTAATTTAGCATATCATACAGCATATAGGCAAGATAATTTAAACGTAATTTAACATATCATAGCATATAGGCATAACAATTTAAACGTAATTTAACATCATACAGCATATAGGCTAGATAATTTAAACGTGATTTTACATATCATATAGGCAAGACAATTTAAACGTAATTTTACATATCATACAGCATATAGCCTATATGCTAGTCAATGTAAACGTAACTAAAACCTGCCTATTAAGATATATTTTACATTTTAATACTCTGAATACTGGATGGCAAGTCTGGAAATAGTCCAACCAGTAATACATGTACATGTTTATATAAAATAGCTTGTCAACTAATGCAAGTTTAAAAGACTTACGAATCTGTATCCACGGCTGGATCAAGTCGTTCTTCAAAATGCAAACGCTCGTCATCCGAGTCCCGCTCCTCTTCTGATGAATCTGTGAACTCGTCGTCACTATCCAGGACGAGCTGAAGAGCTTCCTCGCCGGTGTAGCGTGCCATCTTTCAAACGCGCAGGGAAGTGAATGAAGGTAATGTTTAAACTTGCTGCTTTTAAGGCTTTTGCCTGGGGGCGTTTATCTACTTTGCATAGATCACCTCACACATTATCTTATGAATAGCGTGTTCTGCGACTGGGTGTGAACACATTAAAGATAATTAGGTGAGACAGGAGAAACTCTACTTCTCTTTAGTTTCATACAGATTACATTGCATGAGAATATTTGTTTTAAATGTCGATTGTTTTATTTAAAAGTAGAAATATAAAGCTTTATTTAGATGTGTGTTTCATGTTTGTGTGATAAGTATTAGCCGAGTTTCAGTAGATTTTCCAGACTTGTTTCAGAAAGATTTTTGCGGAGACAGAGTGAGCTGAAAGCGCACCCTATTTATTTTATTTATTTTACAAAAACACAAGGTTTTGATGATAATGTGAGTGTACACAAAAAAAAAGAAGACCCTCTATAGTTTATAGTCATGTATTGATTTTATTTATCTGACCAAAAATGACAAAGTATATTATGTCTATGTAATGCCTGTTGATATCCTTAACAGGTATTTATAATACTTAGAAGACAACAACACGTGAGTTCTCTCTGTGTCCGGTTTATTCACATGTTAGCTTTTTACAACAACCACAGCAACAACATCTGGTATGTCTCTTCTTCGGCCCTTTCTGAACTCCGCTAGAACAATGACACCTCTAGGTCACTACCTGTCATTACATCTCCCCCCTCAAAGATATTGCCCTTCTTAGTTAACACGAACTGTTATTATAAGCAATAAACACTTCCCTATCTTAACAACATTTCTTGTTGTAACACTCAACTGTCCTGTTAACTTCTAACCCCAATGGTGGCTAATGAAAAATAACCCTTCCTCCTGCTCATTCTTTTGCAAACAATAAAAAAATGTTGTTTTTTTTTCTCTGAAACATAAACCGACCATTTTTTTCTCTCTTCTCAGGTCTATACAATCAAGAGTCCATAATTACCAGTCCAGTTTGTCTGGGGCTTTGCTCACTCTGCCCGAGCGAGTGATGGTTACAGTCCCTTGTGTGGGTGTGGGAGTGTTTTGTGTCTCAGTACCGTGTCTGTCCTCAGTGTTCCTGACCTCAGGAGCAACCTGGTCAGCGCTTTCACTGACGGGTGTGATCGGTTTGGGTGCGGATTGCAGGTGGCGTCGGTTCCTCCTGTAGCGCTCTCCCTGTGCTGTCTCCACGATATAGGACCTTGGAG
Organism: Chrosomus eos; assembly: GCA_036326025.1. Taxonomy (NCBI): domain Eukaryota; kingdom Metazoa; phylum Chordata; class Actinopteri; order Cypriniformes; family Leuciscidae; genus Chrosomus; species Chrosomus eos. Next base: position 13,691,905 of record CM070828.1, on the reverse strand, counting down.
TAGAGCTGGAGCTGTGAACGACAGCAGGCATTGTCCACTGTTTCTGTCCCTCCAACTTTGTTAGCACAGGGTCCCCCAGGCTCAGTGGGGGTAGGACCCTTACTCCATTCCTGCGGTTATAGTAATACGCTTGCCTTTGTTTGGCTGCAGCGTCCGCAACAGCTAATGTTTTGCCTGGTGCATGCTCAGCCGTGGCATTGAAACGCATTAGTCTCATTAATAGCCTCTGACACCTAATTGGGACACAGTCTAAGTCTTTACTGTTCATGAGAGGCACCAATGGTTTGTGATCAGTAACCAGTCTAAAGCCGTCCAGTCCGTATAGGTATTTGTCAAACCGTTCACAGGACCACAAACTTGCCAGGCACTCCTTCTCGATCTGCGCGTATCTTTTCTCCGCGTCACTTAATCGTCGGGAGCAGTAGGCCACCGGCTTCCAGTGGTCCCCGTGCTGCTGGAGTAGAACGCCGCCCAGCCCGTAGCTGCTGGCATCTGCTGACACTATGGTGGGCTTGTTGGCATCGTAGAAGGTAAGTACTGGAGCTGTGGCTAATGCAGTCTTTAAGTTCCTGAACGCCTCGCACTGTGCAGGTCCCCACATCCACTCTTTGTCTCCTTTCTGTAACTCGTACAGTGGGTGGGCCACTGTTGATAACTCTGGAATGAACTTGGCTAAATAATTAACCATCCCTAAGAATCTTTTGAGTTCTGTCACGTTTTGTGGCTGTGGAAAGTTCCCTATTCCAGTGACTTTGTTTGGGTCGGCCCTGATGCCTGCCTCGTCGATTAGGTGACCCAGGAAGCGAACCTGTCTCTGTTTGAACTTGCACTTTGCCTGGTTCAATTTGAGCCCTGCTGCTTCGATGACCCTCAACACCTCAGCCAGGCGTCGGTCATGTTGCTCCTCTGTCTCTGCATGAATTAAAATGTCGTCCATAAAGATCTCTGTCCCTTCTAAGCCGGTCAGAGTCTCCGACATTTTCCTCTGGAAAATTTCAGGAGCACTTGTTATCCCGAAAGGAAGACGGCGGAAGGCATATCTCCCAAACGGAGTGATGAAAGTGGTGAGCATCCTGCACTCCTCATGCAGGGGAATCTGATAAAATCCACTTGCTGCATCCAGCGATGTGAACACTTTTGACCCGGCGAGCTTTGGCATTATTTCCTCCACTGTTGGCAGGACATACTTCTCCCGTTTCACTGCTTTGTTCAGTTTCCTGAGGTCTGCACAAAGGCGGACTTCCTTTTTGTTGGGTTTGAGTACTGGCACCATAGCAGCACACCATTCTGTTGGCTGTGTTACTTTTTTGATTATGCCCTCCTCCTCCATGCGCTGCAGTTCCTTTTTTACAAGCGGTACCAATGGCAGGGGTATCCGCCTGGCTGTCGGCACTGCATATGGTTGGGCATCATCACGCAGGGCTATTCTGACTGGCTCAGTTTTCAATAACCCGCTTGATCCAAACACGCTACTGACCTCGTCCATCCTCTTCACTAGACCCATTTCCACTGCTTCCTCACGGCCCAGTAAGCAGCTTTTTCCTTCAGTCACATACACTTTCAGAGAGTATTTTCTCCCCTTATAGCTGGTGCTGCTCTGGAACATGCCTATGCAATTTAGATCGCCCCCTGGGCTAACAAAACATGTGACAGGAGGCTCAAGCTTTATTTTAGGACTCATCTTTTTGAATGTCCCCTTATCGATAATGGTAGCGTCGGCTCCTGTGTCAATTTTAAAGGTTACTACCACGTTGTTTACAGGTAAGCCTACAGTCCATGTATCCTCATTATCCTCCCTGTCAACTGCTCCTAGGAAGTATGTCAGACCAGGCTGTTCGCTTGTGACTTCTCTCACTGCTTTAGAACAACATTTACGTTCCCAATGTCCTTCCTTGTGACACTTATTACACTTGCTTTTTAATGCAGGACAATTTCTTTCATTAGAGTGTTGTGGCTTACCGCACCTCCCACACTCGTCCTTTGTGTTGGTCACCTGGCTGCTGTTCCCACGTCGCTGACTCTTTTTCTTATACTGCCAATCCTTCGCTTTGACCGCATTAACGTTGACCAGCTGTGCATCCGGTCGATTGGTCTGAAGATTAACCTGCCGCGTTATCGCCTCTGTCTGGCGCACCTGTTCAATCACGTGCGTCAACGTTAGGTCCGCTTTGAGCTGGAACTGGCGGGAGAGTTCCTTGTCTGCTATTCCTACCACGAGACGATCCCTTATGTGTTCATCCCTTGTAGTCCCGAATTGACAGTGCTCCGCTAACTCATATAATGCCCTGATGTACATCTCCGCCGTTTCCCCGGACTGCTGGCTACGTTGATAGAAACATGCACGCTCGTGTATGATGTTACGTCGTGGAATAAAGTAGTCGTCAAACTTTTTCATGACCACTTCAAAGTCTTTCTTATCATCTTCCTCTTCAAACTCAAATGAACTGAATATCTTTTCAGCTTCACTGCCCATTGCGTAGATCAGCGAACTTACTTGAATCTCGCCGTCATCTTTGCTTAGCTTCGTGGCCAACCGATAGCGGCGAAATCGCTGTTTCCACTCCGGCCATTCGGTTGGGCTCTCAAACTTAAACTCGCTCGGCGGGCTAAACTTCGCCATGTCTTCTTTACCGACACACAGACTATTCTGACACCATGTAATGCCTGTTGATAT